>CM033644.1:111328542-112004633 GCA_019512145.1 Engystomops pustulosus | reverse complement strand
CATGTTCAAGAAACCAGTCTGAGATGATTCCAGCTTTATGACATGGCGCATTATCCTGCTGAAAGTAGCCATCAGATGTTGGGTACATTGTGGTCATAAAGGGATGGACATGGTCAGCAACAATACTCAGGTAGGCTGTGGCATTGCAACGATGCTCAATTGGTACCAAGGGGCCCAAAGAGTGCCAAGAAAATATTCCCCACACCATGACACCACCAGCCTGAACCGTTGATACAAGGCAGGATGGATCCATGCTTTCTCTGCTGTACCAAAAGCAGTCACTCGATCTTTGCTTTGACTACCAAGCCCTACCCATCTTATCAGTCACCTTATGAACCACACCTTTCTTTTCAGCACGACCTGTAGGGCCCACAGCGGAAACCAAAGTCTTCGCCAACCTGCCTGCGGCCTACCCCTGGCTCATTTGCGACCTTCGCGTACATGGATGGCCAGTTGGACGTCAGCCCTTTGCCGTGGGCCAGGAAGGCCGCAACGACAGTTCAGAGTTTCTATGACGATGCGGCTTGAGGACAATCCTGTGTTCTCGCCGGAGCGCATCCCACCAGTCCCCGTACGGAGGTCCAGCATCTCCTATGATCAATCCCCTGATGCCAACCGGAGGGCCAGGTGCATCACCAAGCAGGCCTGCCGTCCTCGCAATATTGCAACGGACAGAGCCGCCTAGGGAGCCCCGCCCACCTATCTGCGGGGCAGGTCGGCAACTGGCCGTGGCCCTGAAGGGACGCACTAGCAGCGGCTGGCGGGCTTTGCAATGCTACCTACCACCACCGAGACCTTAACTTACTTTACCACCGGCCCCCGGCATTTCATCACGCACTTCTCCTCTGTGTCTCCAATGGTGTACCCTCACCAAGAAGCAGAGACTTCACTTAACTGTAAAGCTGCGTTTGCTTCAGCCCCAGTTGTTCTTGTATTTCCCAACACAGAGAAACCTTTTATCTGCGAAGTCGATGCCCCTTCATAGGGTGGAGCGGTGCTCTCACTCAAGGTCCAACAGCGACCTTCACCTGCCGCTGGTTCTCTTAAGACTTTCTCGCTCACACAGAGGAATTAATTCCTCGGGTGACCCGAGAACTGCTGGCTATTAAATAGCCCTTAGGAGTAATGATGTTATCTCCTGGAGAGGAGCCGTTTTTCCCCGGTCTTAGTATACACACTGACCACAACAACCATATCCCAGACTTCTCACGACTCAACATACAACCCGGTCTACAAAGTAGCTGCGGCTCTTCCGCGGTCTCCGATGCCAAGAACTCATGTCCTTCCCGCACCGGCGGAGAAGAACACCAAGGTTGTGGTAGGGGGCCGTGATTTTCCCGCTGGGATTGGGAGAGGATGGGGGGAGGAACTGGCTAGTCGGCTCAATCCCGCCTGAGCGAGGGTCTGCCTGGCCCTGCCCTGCTATCCCTCCAACCTGGACCCTCTGCTGCCTGTCTTGACCTCCTGCCTGTCCCCAACCACTAACTTGCCTTCGCTTTGTACTTCTGTACCTCGCCTTGGCTGCCAACGCGGACAAGTCGCACCTGTGGAAACCTGGTGGTACCACGCCGCACCAGTTCCAACCCGCTTTGGGGCGGGCTCTGGTGAAACCACTTAGACTCCGGTCCCAGGGTGTCTTGTGTCATTGTCCGCGTCGGTCCAGTGGGTCCACTACCCCCTGGAGCCGACAAACCTATGAGTTTAGTGTCCCAATCTCCTTCACAGGTTCTCTTTTGTGTTTTTACCCTGTTACTTATACAGGAAAAAGATAATTCTGTAGGATGTGTTTTTTAATGTGGTTGACCATTTATTGTGTAAGAATAAGTTAAATAAGATAATACTGATATTTCAGTAACAACTCCAAAAACTGGTTTGCAGTCACTTGTATTGTGTCTATTAAGATATCACTGAGGAGTAGATGAAATTCATACTTGTAACACATGAAGCGGCAAGCCTTCGTATGAACAATAAGTTTACAATGTATTAATCTTATTGAAACCTGCTTTACTGGTTCTAGGCTTTAGAGCTGAAAAAGACAAGCTTGGCATAAAGAGGTTATTGCTGCAAGCCGTTCTAACTACGTACTTGTTGTAGATACTAGAACGTTATTTAATTACACCATGATTGCCCAGATGGGTGGTGCTTCAAGTGTGCCATTAGCAGCCTATATGTGCCCAGCGGAGACTGACAGTGTGCTCCTGAATTCCCTTGGAGTAATATCTGGCTTTAAAAGAGGCAAAAACTGCACTTTGGAAAGATAATTAAACAAAAAAAAAAGCTTGTAGCTAAAAATAAATGTACTTTCTTTTTTGCTGTAAGTTCTCAGCATCACTTAGGAATCAATGTTCTTGTGAGAGAACAGTAATTAGTATTTACGCATTAGGTGCCACATGCAAAAGGAAGCAATTCCCTGCCTGTGGTAGACTAAATTTGGGGCAAACTAACTGGACTTAATGTTTCCAAGGATAAAATATCTTTAATAAACAGCAGTTGTGTTTAGCCATCACTCTTAAAATGATCTCATCTTCTGAAAATACGATATTTTCTTGTCTTGCCTTAATGGGTCACGGAAAATGACTCTTTTTTTAATTATGGATGCTATAATAAGTAGATCTGATGGTTGTTCTAGTAATATGCAAAACCCTAATCTATATTTACCTAATCTTAGATACTTTGTAAACTAAGATACAGTTTTTGGCAGAGGCTACTGTGGAGTGGAGTAACCTCTCCGGGCAGTGGGAGCATAAGCTACTCGCCCCTGTAGCCTCTACAAGCCAACCTACCTCGTGCCCTTCGCCAATCAGAGCGCGCTATGCGTCTGAGCTCTGAACAGGAGCAACTGCACATGTGCATAGCTCAGAAGAGACCGTGAGCACTATAAAGTTGAGGGGCGCGCTGAGGATGTGTAGGTAGGTGGGATCGCAGAGGCTACTGGGCTCCTACTGTCCGAAATCTACTCCATGCCCCAGTAGCCTTCTGCCAAAATTTTCATATTAAAGTATAGCTTTATAAAGTATAAGGATTAGGCAAATATAGATTAGGGTTTAGCAGATTACTAGCAGCCTACCATCAGATCACCTTAATTCTCTAATAATACTTCTGTATCAATTCCTAACTTGCTCTCTTTTTGTGCTTATAAAAAAAAAACTTCTATGTTACTTCCACAGCAAACTTCCGTAGTCACACAGGTCTATCAGAGAACAATCAAAACTGTGTGTTCTAAGAGCCACTTCAACTATAACCGTGTAGAAATACATGCTGGCAATCCCTATTCACAGAACATTTTGAATGTTTTTCTAGAGATATTAAATTATTTTATTTTCATATTTGAAGCGTTATGATTTTAACACCTGCTGTAGTATCTGATCAGTTGACTGAATCATGAAATTACAGGAACGCCAACTCCGGATTTTGTGCGAAACTTCAGAGCCCATATTAGTATATTCCTCATATAGAGGTTAATGGAGCCCACCTGTGATGAGACATTAATGAATTCCCCCATGGGATTCATGTCATTGCCCTGACTGAAAAACAATTGACAGATATTTAAATCGCTTTGTTTGACTTCTACAGGTATATTTTGCTTAATAAATTTTAATTTCTTTTGTTACAGGCAAAAAATTACATCAAGAGTCTCCCAAAAGTACAGAAGAAAGACTTTGGTTTTTGCTTCGTTACCCAACCCCTAGGTAATCTAGAGGTTTATTTGGTATAGCTCTTGAAAAATAAATAAGCCATCAACCTTGTAAAAAGTGTAGTTCTGACAATTAATTGAGATTTTTAACATAAAATAGGTTTATAAAGTACAGGCAGTACAAGAGGTTCTGTAGATTTTTCTTAGTAATTTGTATGTAAGTCTGAACTGTTTTTATCATTGTAACCAGCCCAATTTTTTTGTTCTCTGTGACAATTGGTTTTTAAAAATGTTGGATTGTCATAAAACCTGGATTAATAATTATCTAATATTGCATCACCTTTGATACCATCTTATATAGCTGTTTATTGTAGCTTAAAGATAAAGTCACAGTAATTTACAATATCCAGAGGTCCCTTTTAAACTAGGGGTCGTCTGTAAGTTCTTTCAAGCTTAGTTCCCTTCTTTTGTCCTTTCCATATAGTCCAAAGGTAGCAAAGAAACATTTGCTGTGCCCCACTACAGCCAACAGGCTTATGGTTTTGATTAACCTCTGGTTTTAACAAGGTGCCATGAAACAATAGTACAGCAAATCTATTGAACAATGAAATCTTCTTGGAACAAAAATGGTGTTCTCTCTCCTCTTATCAGGCTTCTTTCCTCCTCCCACTTCAACTACACTCTGGTTATTTTAATTGTGAATCACGTTTTCGATATATGAAAAATTTCTGTTTGTGGAACTTGAGCTGACACTTTGACCATAAATCTAGTGAAGGATATAGGAGGACGAAGTAGAGTGACATATACCGTAGATGGACACACCACCAAGAACTTATTGATGTGCTAAGTTAGACATAAATCTTTGTATAACAGAACCTCAGAAACCAAGCAGCACAAAGCCATAGTACAATCAAGTAGCCGTATGCTAAATTCAGCAGGGTGAGATAAAAAACATTCTAAGTTAGCATCGTTTGTGAGAATCTTTCAGTTTACTTCCTCTAGTTATGGGTATTTTCCTAATTGCTGCAACTTTGCGTGTTGGGTCCATTTACTATAGTCTCTCCCCCAGGTCAGATCTGGTCTGAGCATCCGACCTGGTGCATTGCAACAGCATCTTCTAAGAAACCTGAGCCTTATCGTACATCCGGGATGTGAGGGGGGAATTTCTAACCAGTCTTAATAAATTGAGCTAAATAGTATATGGGCCTAATTTTAATAAAGTATCTAAAAACCTTCCATTTCCTTTCTGTGTTTGGGTAGTAGGTAAGTCTGAATATATATTTTCTTATGATTTGCTGCTTAAAAATAGAAAAAAGTGTGATATTGAGTATATATATATACATATATACTACATCGTATTTTTCGGACTATAAACGCTTCTTACTATAGAACGCACCCCAGATTAGCTTCCAAAAAAAGGAAAGATATATTTTACACCAATTAAAATATCCGGTTGTCGCACTAAAGCACAACACACACAGACATACATTTACACTACTCAACATACCTATACACACACTCACTCCCCTATACCACTCAGCTCACCTATACCACTCTCCCTACTGCATCACCATAATCACATACACACATATACATACACACAATACTTCCCCATTCCCTTCTTCTTACCCTGTCCCAGTCAGCATTGCAGTAATGAGACCTGTGGTGATATAAAAAGCATGAAGAAAGAGACGCGTGGAGAAGGTGAGAGTATCGAGGCTCCTCTCTGGAGATCGGTGGCAGCTCTATATCAGGTGTATCACCCGATCTCCATTACAGCGGTCAGAAGGGTCTGGCAGTGCTGGATCCTCGACTTCCCGTCTATAAGCACACGGCAAGATTTTTTTTTTCTTGCTAAAAAGTGCGTCTTATGTCCAGAAAATACGGTGTATAATGTATATGTATGTGTATGTATGTATGTCACCACTCACCGGCCACTTTATAGGTACACCATGCTAGTAACGGGTTGGACCCCCTTTGCCTTCAAACTGCCTCAATTCTTCGTGGCATAGATTCAACAAGGTGCTGGAGCATTCCTCAGAGATTTTGGTCCATATTGACATGATGGCATCACACAGTTGCCGCAGATTTGTCGGCTGCACATCCATGATGCAACTCCCTTCCCACCACATCCCAAAGATGCTCTATTGGATTGAGATCTGGTGACTGTGGAGGCCTATTGAGTACAGTGGAACTCCATTGTCATGTTCAGAAACCAGTCTGAGATGATTCCAGCTTTATGACATGGCGCATATCCTGCTGAAAGTGCCATCAGATGTTGGGTACATCTGTGGTCATAAAGGGATGGACATGGTCAGCAACAATACTCAGGTAGGCTGTGGCGTTGCAACGATGCTCAATTGGTACCAAGGGGCCCAAAGAGTGCCAAGAAAATATTCCCCACACCATGACACCACCACCACTAGCCTGAACCGTTGATACAAGGCAGGATGGATCCATGCTTTCATGTTGTTGACGCCAAATTCTGACCCTACCATCCGAATGTCGCAGCAGAAATCGAGACTCATCAGACCAGGCAACGTTTTTCCAATCTGTCCAATTTCGATGAGCTTGTGCAAATTGTAGCCTCAGTTTCCTGTTCTTAGCTGAAAGGAGTGGCACCCGGTGTGGTCTTCTGCTGCTGTAGCCCATCTGCCTCAAAGTTCGACGTACTGTGCGTTCAGAGATGCTCTTCTGCCTACCTTGGTTGTAACGGGTGGATTTTAGTCACTGTTGCCTTTCTATCAGCTCGAACCTTCGCCCATTCTCCTCTGACCTCGGCATCAACAAGGCATTTCCACCCCAGAACTGCCGCCACTGGATGTTTTTTTCTTTTTCGGACCATCTCTGTAAACCCTAGAGATGGTTGTGCGTGAAAATCCCAGTAGATCAGCAGTTTCTGAAATACTCAGACCAGCCCTTCTGGCAGCCCAACAACCCTGCCAAAACAACGCTTCAAAGGCACTCAAATCACCTTTCTTCCCCATACTGATGCTCGGTTTGAACTGCAGGAGATTGTCTTGACCATGTCTACATGCCTAAATGCACTGAGTTGCCGCCATGTGATTGGCTAATTAGAAATTAAGTGTTAACGAGCAGTTGGACAGGTATACCTAATAAAGTGGCCGGTGAGTGTATATGTGTGTGTGTTTTGACATTTTGACATTTTTTGGGTATATTTGGATACAATAGGAATTATATGTATTTTAATTGTATGTGTAAAAATGGGAGAAGGTAAGGTGATTAATTTTTTTGATCAATCATACATTATAATCCAATAATTCTCTATTATATTTTGTAGTACATTTATTGGTGACTACAACTGTTGCTATAAAAGGACAGTGCCCCACTGAGACATCTTGGGAGTATATCCTTAAAGAAAAGAACTAGCTAATGTTAAGCTCCTTTAGGTCACAACCAACCACAGTGACTTGTGGGTGTCAGTGTATAACACAGCCTTCAGCTACCCACCAAATATGCTTTACAAATCAGTTAATGCTGTTTTAATATCCACAGAATGCCAAAATATTTTCTGCTGTCTTTTTAGCTGTCAGTCTCCTGGAAAAGATGCTGGTACTCGTAATCTGTACAGTTTGCTGTAAATTCATATTGAACAATATTCAGGAACTCGTCCAACTCAGGATTTTGTGCAGAAACTCTCAGACCTCAGATGTAAAGTAATTCTCTCATAGATGTTATGGAGCCCACCGTGATGAGACTTAATGAATTTCCCATGGATTCATGTCATTGGCCTGACTGAAAGACAATTGACAGATATTTAAATCGCTTTGTGACTTCTACAGGTGTATATTTGCTTAATAAATGTTAATTTCTTTTGTTACAGGCAAAATTACATCGAGTCTCCAAAAGTACAAGAAAGACTGGTTTATTGCTTCGTTACGCCAACCCCTAGGTAATCTAGAGGTTTTTTGGTATATGGCTTATAAAAATTTGAAAAATAATAGCCATCAACCTTGTAAAAAAAGTAGTAGTTCTGACAATAATTGAGTTTTTAACATAAAATAGGTTTATAAAGTACAGGCAGTACAAGAGGTTCGTAGATTTGTTCTTAGTTAAATTTGTATGTAAGTCTGAACTGTATGTTTTATCATTGTAGCCCAGCCAACAATTTTTTGGTCTCTGTGACAATTGGATTTTAAAAAGTTGGATTGTCATAAGAACCTGGATTAATAATTATCTTAATTGCACTCACCTTTGATACCATCTTATATAGCTGTTTATTGTAGCTTAAAGATAAAGTACAGTAATGTACAATATCCAGAGGTCCCTTTGTAAACTAGGGGTCGTCTGTAAGTTCCTTCAGCTTAGTTCCCTTCTTTTGTCCTTTCCATATAGTCCAAAGGTACAAAGAACATTTGCTGTGCCCCACTACTAGCCAGACAAGGCTTATGGTTTTGATTACCTCTGGTTATAACAAGGTGCCATGAAACAATAGTACAGCAAATCTATTGAACAATAATCTTCTTGGAACAAAAATGGTGTTCCTCCTCTTATCAGCTTCTTTCCTCTCGCCCCACTTCAACTACACTCTGTTTATTTAATTGTTGAATCACGTTTTCGATATACTGAAAAATTTCTGTTTGTGGAACTTGGCTGACACTTTGACCATAAATCTATGAAGGATATAGGAGACGAAGTAGAGTGACATTTACCGTAGATGGACACACACCAGAACTTATTGATGTCTAAGTTAGACTATAATCTTTGTATAACAGAACCCAGAAACCAAGCAGGCACAAAGCCATAGTACAACTAAGTAGCCGTATGCTAAATTCAGCAGGGTGAGATAAAAAAATTTCTAAAGTTAGCATCGTTTGTGAGAATCTTTCAGTTTACTTCCTCTAGTTATGGGTATTTTCCTAAATGCATGCAACTTTGGCGTGTTGGTACATTTACTATAGTCTCTCCCCAGGTTCGATCTGGTCTGAGCAGTCCGACCTGGTGCAAATTGCAACCGCATCTTCTAAGAAACCTGAGCCTTATCGTACATCCGGGATGTGAGGGGGGAATTTTCTAACCATTCTTAAAAATTGAGCTAACATAGTATATGGGGCCTAATTTTAATAAAAGTATCTAAACCGCTCCATTTCCTTTCTGTGTTTGGGTAGTAGGTAATCTAATATATATTTTCTTAGTATTTGCTGCTCTAAAAATAGAAAAAAAAGTGTGATATTGATATATATATATACATATATACTACATCGTATTTTTCGGACTATAAGACGCTTCTTACATATGAACGCACCCCAGATTAGGCTTCCAAAAAAGGAAAGATATTTTTACACCAATAAAATATCCGGTTGTCGCACTAAAGCACAACACACACAGACATACATTTACACACTCAACTCATCCCATCTATACACAGCTCTCACCTACAACTCAGCTCACCTATACACACTCACCGCTCTGATCAACTATACATCACTATAACACTACCTATACATACACACACATACTTCCCCATTCCCTTCTTTCTACCCTGTCCCATTGCAGCATTGGCTATATGAGACCTGTTGTGATATAAAAAGCTGGATACACAGATTCGACCCACGAGTCTGGATTGTAGACATCGGGGAGTGAAAATACGGAGCTCCTCTCTGGGAGATCGTGCAGCTCTATATCAGGGTATCACCCGATCTCCATTACAGCGGTCAAAGGGTCTGGCAGTGCTGGATCCTCCGACTTCCCGTCTATAGACACAGGCAGATTTTTTTTTTCTTGCTAAAAGTGCGTCTTTAGTCCAGAAAATACGGTGGATATAGTATATGTATGTGTATGTATGTATGTACACTCACCGGCCACTTTATAGGTACACCATGCTAGTAACGGGTTGGACCCCTTTTGCTTCTTACAACTGCCTCAATTCTTCGTGGCATAGATTCAACAAGGTGCTGGAAGCATTCCTCAGAGATTTTGGTCCATATTGACATGATGGCACACACAGTTGCCGCGATTGTCGGCTGCACACATCCAGAGCAATCTCCCTTCCACCACATCCCAAAGATGCTCTATTGGATTGAGATCTGGTGACTGTGGAGGCCATTGAGTACAGTGAACTCCTGTCATGTTCAAGAAACCAGTCTGAATGATTCCAGCTTTATGAACTGGGCATTATCCTGCTGAAGTAGCCATCAGATGTTGGGTACTGTGGTCATAAAGGGATGGACATGGTCGCAACAATACTCAGGTAGGCTGTGGCTTGCAACGATGCTCAATTGGTACCAAGGGGCCCAAAGAGTGCCAAGAAAATATTCCCCCACCATGACACCCACCAGCCTGAACGTTGATACAAGCAGATGATCCATGCTTTCATGTTGTTGACGACAAATTCTGACCCTACCATCCGAATGTCCACAGCAGAAATCGAGATCACTCAGACCAGCCAACGTTTTTCCAATCTGTCCAATTTCGATGAGCTTGTGCAAATGTAGCCTCAGTTTCCTGTTCTTGCTAAGGAGTGGCACCCGGTGTGGTCTTCTGCTGCTATAGCCCATCTGCCTCAAGTTCAACTTACTTGGCGTTCAGAGATGCTCTTCTGCCTACCTTGGTTGTAACGGGTGGCGATTTGAGTCACTGGTTGCCTTTCTATCAGCGCTAACAGTCTGCCCATTCTCCTCTGGCATCAACAAGGCATTTCCACCCACAGAACTGCCGCCACTGGATGTTTTTTCTTTTTCGGGACCATTCTCTGTAAACCTAGAGATGGTTGTGCGTGTAAAATCCCAGTAGATCAGCAGTTTCTGAAATACTCAGACCAGCCCTTCGGCACCAACACCATGCCACACTTTCAAAGGCATCAAATCACCTTTCTTCCCCATACTGATGCTCGTTTGAACTGCGGAGATTGTCTTGACCATGTCTACATGCCAAATGCACTGAGTTGCCGCCATGTGATTGGCTATTAGAAATTAAGTGTTACGAGCATTTGACAGGTATACCTAATAAAGTGGCCGGTGAGTGTATTGTGTGTGTTTTGACATTTTGACATTTTTTGGGTATATTTGGATACAATAGAATTATATGTATTTTAATTGTATGTGTAAAAATGGGAGAGGATGGTTGATAATAATTTTTTGTATCAATCAATATAATCCAATAATTCTCTATTATATTTTTGTACATTTATTGGTGACTACAACTGTTGTCTATAAAGGACAGTGCCCACACTGAGACATCTTGGGTGGTAATCCTAAAGAAAAGAACTAGCTAATGTTAAGCTCTTTAGGTCACAACCAACCACAGTGACTTGTGGGTGTCAGTGTATAACACAGCCTTCAGATACCCACCAAATAAGCTTTACAAATCAGTTAATGCTGTTTTAATATCCACAGAATGCCAAAATATTTCCTGCTGTCTTTTTAGCTGTCAGTCTCCTGGAAAAGATGCTGGTACTCGATGCAGAAAAAAGAATAACCGCAACCGATGCTCTATGTCATCCATACTTTGAGCAGTTCCATGATTCTGATGATGAAATGGAAGCAGATCCTTATGATGACTCATGTGACAATCTAGACCTTCCTGTTGAAGAATGGAAATGTAAGTGATGACCATGTTTTCATGAAAACATGGTACCTATGCCTTTCATCATGTTTAATTTTTAAAATGTGTGATGGCTTCTGCATGAATTGACATATGAAGGAAAATCTTTACTTTGTACTGAACATTATTCGCTTGTTTTTTGTTTTGTTTTTTTTTTGCAAGGTGCCATTTACTGATTCTTTTTTAAAATGCCTAAAGGATTTATATACCACAACACTGGAAGTGGCCTCCTCTTGCAGCAGCTAGATTACCTCACCACTGTGGCAAAATTTACCTTCTTTTAAAGTGGGTTTATGTGTGATAGAGTGGTGTTTGTATCCGCTATTATCCTCCAAAAGAAGTTGTTTTGAGAGTTCCTTTCCATTAGCTTACTCCCTTTAAACCATTCTAAACATATGCATTCATTCATGGTGGAGCCAAGCATGCAAGTCTAAACAGGAATCTAGAGGAACTGCTTGGAAGCCAGTTTTTATTCCCAGAAAAAAAAAAGTTCCACCGGATATTTTGTAATGACATCAAAACCTTTATGTAAACCCAGTGAAATATTTTGATTTCTATTGGTATATAGCTTTGATTAAATTCCTCTTACTAATTTTTACAATCCTTTTCGAACTTCTTTACCCCTTTGCACACCACGACATACTAGAACGTTAATAAATGTATGGAGTAGGGTCTGAAAGTAATAACCTACGGCCATCTAATTGAAAGATTCAACATGTACAGAGAAACAGTGATGCCCATAATGTATCATAAGTGTTTTATTGAAAGTAAGTAACAAAAAACATACATTTAAAAACATTTAAGTGCTAAAAACAAGCCAGTAGACCCCATGCCTAATAATTGATAAATAGTGGCTATATATAGGTGAAAAAATTCCAACAGCCGCAAAGAAAAATATAATCAAAAGTATCAATTCCACAAGTGTGGTATTAGTCAGACAGCTGTATGGTACATCAAGCCATAAATACCTGTATAGCATAAATGTAGAGGCTAGGCATTGGGGCCTAGAGAAATCCCCACGTGTTTCGCCTGCTTGACCAGGCTTCCTCAGGGGTGCCAGAGTGTATGAATAGTGAGGTTATATAGTCCACCCGCCCCCGGTTATCCAACACGGGCCAGACGCGTCATGCGGTTCAACAGTGCTGCGTGCGTTCCAACAAACCGGAAATGTGTTGTGCACGTGTAGGACCGGAAGTGGTAATCGCGTTTCATATGGAGCGATAATGGCAAATTGTTGCGCAGGTGGCATGGCGGACACACAGTGTCTCGTCACGTACTTAAAGTATATCTCATTCACTCTATGTTATTGTGCATGCGCAGATGTATATCTGCATAAATCGCAAGTATCAACAAGACATAAAACAATTATTAGAAGATATATACAAAGGGTCAACAAGACATAAAACAATTATTAGAAGATATATACAAAGGGACCACCGCAAGGTTAGTTACCAAAATAAATTTACAAGGGACAATTGAAGGTATGGATAGCTAAATCATATTGTGCAAAAGATGTTGTAATAAAGTGCCAAGTGCATTATAAATTGATATTAGAGACACCACTAGAACGTTGTGTGGAGAGAGATCCCGGGCTGAGCTCTCTCCATACACAGCAGGTGTTGGCTGTATAACACATCTGATACCTGCCTCCAACTGCTATTGTCAGTGCTGGCACCTATCGCGGCAGTTAATCTGTTAATTGCCGTGGTCGAACCCAACCGCACCACCTAACAGCGCTGCCATTTTAAATAGGCGATCACCACCCCCATGACATCATCTGAGGGTGACAAGCAGTTGCTGTAACAGCCTACAGTTTTATGGTTTATGTTGGCATAGTTTTTTATGTATTCTCTCATTTTTCTAGGCTGCTAGGAGGTTTATAATTTTGGGTGCAATTTTCCCCATTTTTTTCCCCATTTTTCACAAGTGTAGTGATTGTATTTGTGTTTTAGGGCTTGTGGGACATGCTGTACGTTTTATTGGTATTATGTCGTGGTAAATGTTACTTTTTTTTATCACTTTATCCTGTTTTTATTAAGTTTTATGTTAAAATATCATAATTTTTGGATGTCTTTTTACTTTTGTACTGCGTACACATGCGGATTCAGTAACAAATTTGTTTTGTTATACGGGTTGTTACAGATGTGGCAATATGTAATGTTTTTGTGGTTCATTTTTATTTTATGTTGTATGGGATTTTTTACACAGGATGGGCCATCAGGAGATCTTCATTTTAATTTATTTTTTTTTTTATTTGCACTTTTTTTTAAACACTTTTTCTTATTTTGTTTCAGTGTGGGGCATGAGCAAGTGATCATTTGACACAGTGTTAGAACGTGCTGAAAGCACAATCTAACAGGCATGTACTGTAGGCGGTCCTTCATCAGACCCCAGGGCTGCTATAGAAATGATCAATGACCAATAAACGTCACAATCACCATGACCGCGGCGTCTAAAGGATAAAACAGCTGGGATAGAGATAATCCTGATCCCAGCTGTTTCTGCAGGAGCCCGGCTCTTACATGCTACTGGGATCCCACTATTATAGCCCAGACTCAGCTTCTTAGTCCGCGCTATCGCCGTGATGTAACTGTAAGTGGTATCTACCCACACCTTATGATGTACAGTTACATCAGGGTGCGGGAAGGGGTTAAAACTGGATAAGGCCTTGCTCCTCTTGTTTAAATTTTGTCTTGCTTTGGCTTCCTGTTTCCTATCTGCCAGAGTGTTCTATCTACCGGAGTGTTATGATATATGATAACATGGCAATTATAGAAATGGCAAGTGGAAAGGGCAATAGAAGGGTAAGCATATAAAAAGAAAGTAAACAAGTCCTTACCATAGCCATATAGAATTTTTGTTAGCCTCTTTTTAAAGTCATTGTACAAATGTTAACTGTCTTTCTCCTTGATTTCCATCCATTCACCTTTGCACTTATTTAACCATCCCATTTCATCTTGTTCTGATGTGAAGCAGAGTATACCCTCTCATAAATCACTCAATCATTTCCTCAATCTATTCTATTCTACTCCTCCTAGGGGCAGGTGGTATCTCTCCTTACCTTACTCCTTATTCTTTCAGCTACAAATTTTCCACCATCCACAGAAACCCTGCAAACCTCATCAATATTTAGTGTATCACTTTATCTCCCTCTCCTCCTCCTCTAGCTTCGTTCAAATGTGCCCTCTGCAATGCCCGATCAGTGTGTAATAAACTTGAGTCCATTCAATTCCTGTTTCTTTTGAAATTATTTGACCTGCTGGCCATCACTGAAACATATAAAGGAAAAAAAATATGGGGCGAGAGTGGGGCACTATACCGAATGAGTACTGATAAGAGTATCAACGTCAAACATGCTTACACTCCTACTCAAAAAAAAGGATTTTGGTTTTAATTAAGTGAAGATGGATTAAATAAACAGTTCTTATAACGCTTTTCTGTTCTCACGGGGCCCTTTTTCAAATATAGGACAAGTAAAAAAGAGGAGGGGGAGGGGGACCCTGTACAACAATAAAAAGTAACAATAACCATAGTAAATAAATAAAATGGATAAAATGATATACAAATTCATAAACTTCAGGAACAAATTATCGTAATGACCGGAATAGTAAAAAGATCCTAGTATAAAAACAAATATAGTTCATTGGATAGGATTTTCAATAGATAATTCATTGAATAAATAAATACATAAATCAATAAACAATGTTCGGCCAGCTAATTAAATGGAATTGTGGCACCTATAGAGTATGTTACAATTACATAGGGAATAGTACTAAGGCTCATTTGTGGGCAGTATAGGTAAACTAGGCTGGTGAAGCTGGTGTGCTGGACGCGTTTGTGTACGCGCCAAATTTATTGAGAAGACTGGCGCATGCACAGAGTGAGCCTGATGTCAGAGCACGCTGTTGTGCTGAACCTTATGAGCATGCCGGCATCAAGTACAAAAGAGCCGGCGCATGAGCTGAATGGACAAGACATCCGGGCACGCTATTATGTAAAATGGCAGACGCCAAGAACAGATGCTCTGTGGCTCTTGTGTAGTAATCAATAGAGAACCACCACTTGCAGTGTATGGTACTGGGTTGGAGCAAGTCTGGATATCAGATCAGGATTCCCATGGCTTAATTATGTATATACTTGGGGTATATATACAGTGGTTAATATTACACATATTGTGGGTAAAATAATGTTATAGAAGTAAATAAAATTAAACATAATTGAAAATATATGAAAATAAATATATTGATATAAATATATAAGTAACTACTGTTAACAGGAGAGAAAATAAAATAAAATGATTGATGGATATAAAACTCTCCAGTGCCAACTAAATTCCTGGTAGGAACATCAATGATGTGTAATATGCGTTATAGCAATATACATAAACGATGAATGGAAATAAAATGAGAAGGAATGAAGATAGAACCAACGATTGATAGGATATAAAAGTATGTAAAAATACATCTAAAAATAGAAGTGGAATACTTTCAAGGCTTTTATTCACACTTGAAGGGATTAGGCAGTGTAATTTAAAAATAAAAAACATTTCCCTTTGCGGTAGGATTTTATAACATTGTGGAGTTGCTAGACTAATATACTCAATGGGGGTGATGGAAAAATCCCTATAGTTGCAATTGTCGTGCGTGGCCGCATGCCTAGACACACTGTGAAGAGGGAAGCCTTTTTCAATATTATGTCTATGCTTGTTAAGTCTTTCCCCGAGAGGACAGATGGTATGGCCCACATTTTGTATTTTGCATGTGCATTTGATCAGGTATACAACGTAATTAGAGCTACAATTCATAAAATGTTTTCATGAAGGTCTCTTGGGTCTTTTTGATTGAAAGGAGGTGCTTCTGTGTCTGATTGACTCTCAGCGCTTGCACCAGCTTTGTCCACATCTGAAGCTGCTGAATGTTTTGGGAAAAGGAGGGTCGGGCTGAAGTTTTTGGTACTCAAGCACTTAGGTGCCAATATATTTTTTAGTGTTTTGGACTTTCTAAAAGTAAGCCTGGGTTTGGCTGGAAGAATGCCTTTGAGATGGGTATTATGCAGAAGGCCATCCCAATGTTTGCGTAGTATTTTCCTGATGGCCGTGCTATCTTTAGAGAATGTTGAGATAAAATTGAGATTGTGTTCCATATTCGATGGGAGTTGATTGGTTCTATATATGTAAGAGGGGGTGATTGGTTCTGTGTGTGTCAGAAGATAGTTTGATAGCGGGATTTAGGCAGGTGACAGGATCTTACTGCTCTCATAAAGGCACTGGCCACCATGGACTTGGGATATTCTTTGGCTTTGAACCTACTTTTAAGAATCTTGCTTTGTTGAATATAATCCGTGACGTCTGTACATTTCCGTCTAACCCTCTTATATTGACCAAACAGTATATTGAGGAGACATTTTTTTAAAATGACTGTTTGTGAAATCCAAGTAGCTCTTGCTGCCTACTTTTATCAAATATGTTCTTGTTTTAATGGTGCCTTCATCGGTATGAAAGACTTCCACATCGAGAAACTCAATATTGTTCTTCATAACATTGCTACTGAACTCTAAACCCAATGGATGAATATTCAGATCTCGGACAAATTTGTTTGCTTCTTCTCGTGTAACTTTCCAAATAATAAAGATATATAATTTATGTATCATTTGTAAAAGACACAATTCTTATATAGTTCATGTTTTATAGATTTGAGTAGAAAGGCTCTTTGTGATGGCGACATTTTGTCATCCATACAAAGAAATGAAGAAACTGCGTTTATACCTTGGTCATAGGGTATATTAGTTTATAAGGAAGTGATGTCAAGAGTGATGAACATTGTTTTAGACCATGGGACAAGAAGTACATTTCTGATCAAATCTGATGTGTCTAGAATGAAAGAGGGTAGATTTTTAACATACGTTTGGTGGAAGAGATCAACATAGTGAGAAAGGTTAGAAGTAAGCGAGTTAATCCCACGAATAATAGGTCTTCCAGGAGGATTGGTGGTACTTTTGTGGACCTTGGGGAAATAATAGAACAGGGCTGTGGCCAGCTCTTTTAATTTTAGGAAAGACTGTTCTTTCCTATTTGAATTCCCTAGGGCGGAACCTTCATCGATATATAAGCATATAAAAGGCTTCTTTTTAAACGTTGGTGGGATTCTTGTCCAATCTACTATAAAATGCCTTATCAGATATAAGTATTAGAGATTCTTTGATGTAATCCTTTTGTTAAAAATCACAGCCCCACCCCCTTTATCCACAGGTTTTATAACTATAAGATCATTGAAAGCTAGATTTTTAAGTGCATTCTGTTCTTTGTAGGTGAGACTGTTTTTACGATCTCCTGGGTGCGGTCCTTGTTTGTTGCTAACACGATTGTATGTAGTTTTTCGAAATCTGCGGAAATCTTCATTATGGGTTACTTGTACCTCTGGGGCCCAGATTTCTTGTATTTTGGGATCTTCCTGGATCCACATTATGAAAAAACAAAAAAGGGACAGGTCCTTAAAGGGTTAATATTGAATGCATGGTGTTGTTGCTGATATCTGTTTAAGGCTAAATTTGTCTTTAGTGTTATCAGAAAGGACGGAATTACTTTGAGGGTCCTAGATTTTCCTAAAGGTACGGCTGGGGATAAAGTTGTGGTTATATGAATTTTTGTCTAGAGCTTATGCATTTTTATTACGCTCATAGTAGCGCGAGAATGGCCAGAAGGGTAGGGATTAGGTCCGCTCTCTTTTTCTGCAGATTTTTGCTAGTGTTTTTATTGATATTTTCATTCCTATGTGGGGTTTTAATATTGCTGTTGTTATTGCGGTTTTCATGACTTTTTCTCTCACAGAAACTTTGCGGTCATGACTGTGAACCATATCCTCTTTCCTGTCCTAACCTTACTACTGACCAGTTTAACCCCCTCCCCTACATTTTACATAATAGTACTGCATGGTGGGAGGTGCGTTTTAACATTTTGGCTATAGCAGGTGTTAACCCCTTACACGCCACGGTCGCGCTTTACCGTGGTCTGCAAAGGGCATTTCAAGTGATTCGGGCCTCCCGTGGCGCTTACCACTATAGTACCACACTTAAATCGACAACTCAACACACAAAAAATAAACCCTAAACCAGCTCTGTCAGCCAAAAAATATTAACCCCTTAACGACCTGGCCCTTTTTTTGTGTTTTCATTTCAATTTTTCACTCCCCACTTTCAAAAATCTCTAACTTTTTTATCTTTCCACATAAAGAGCTGTGTGACGGCTTGATTTCTGTGTAACAAATTGCACTTCATAATGATGGTATTGAATATTCCATGCAGTGTACTGGGAAGTGGGGAAAAAATTCCAAATGCAGTGAAAATGGTTAAAAATTTGTGCCTTTTTCTTGTGGGCTTGGATTTTACGTCTTTCACTGTGCGCCCCAAATGTTTTCATACATTTACAAAAATGAAAACTTCCTGTACAAAATTCCCATCTTCTGGCGCTAATAACTTTTTCAGTGTATGGAGCTCTGGGTGGTGTCATTTTGTGCGACTTGTAGTGACTTTTCAATACTACCATTTTTATGACTCTACGACCTTTTTGATCACTTTTTATTGAATTTTTAATATTTTTCAAAATGACAAAAAAGTTCCATTTTCGACTTTGGGTGCTATTATCTGTTACAGGGTTAAACACAGTGAAAAACGTTATTATATTTTGATAGATCAGGCGTTTTTGGATGCGGCGATAGCTAATGAGTTTATGATTTTTACTGTTTATGTTTACAGTTCTTGGGAAAGGGTTTTTTTTTTAAATTTTTTTAAATTTTTACTTTCACTGTTTTTCAGACCCGCTAGGGTAGTTTAACCCCTTCCCAACGGCGGCGCGTCAGGTCCTGGTGCATGGAGAGCCACGCGCTGAGCCCTCTCCATAACCGGTAAGTCTTTGTTGCATATTGCAGCAAAGCCTTACCAGTAACAGCACCAGTAATAGCACCAATCGCGGGAACCGGTGGCTTCAAAAAGAGGGCGGCACGTTGGCGCCGTCATCTTGCCGAAGATTGGTCTGAAACTTAAAATAAAAAAATTTACAAAAAGATTATAATAAAAAAAGCATAAAAATTCAAATTATCCCCCTTTCCCTAGAAGTCATATAAATAAACAGTAAAAATCATAAACACATTAGGTATCGCCATGTCTGAAAATACCCGATCTATCAACATATTATAATGATTTTTCACTGCATTTTGAAAAATACTGATCAAAAGGTTTTACAGTCCTAAAACTGCTAGCACTGAAAACTTCATCAAATGTCGGAAAAAATGACACCAAGCACAGCTCCGTAAAATGTAGTATTAAAAAGTTATTAGCACCAGAAAATGGCAAAATCAAAAAAAATATTTTTGTACAGGTGGTTTTCATTTTTGTAAATGTATGAAAACATTAAACAGTAAAAATCATAAACACATTAGGTATCGCCATGTCTGAAAATACCCGATCTATCAACATATTATAATGATTTTTCACTGCATTTTGAAAAATACTGATCAAAAGGTTTTACAGTCCTAAAACTGATAGCACTGAAAACTTCATCAAATGTCGGAAAAAATGACACCAAGCACAGCTCCGTAAAATGTAGTATTAAAAAGTTATTAGCACCAGAAAATGGCAAAATCAAAAAAAATATTTTTGTACAGGTGGTTTTCATTTTTGTAAATGTATGAAAACATTATAAAACCTATACAAATTATACAAAGTAGACATGTCATTTAGGGTGCACAGTGAAAGCCCTAAAATCCAAGCCCACAAGAAAACGGTGCAAATGAGGGATTTTCCACCTCATTCATTAAAATGTTCAAATCGCACATTGTAATGAATGGGTTAAAACGAGACAGCCTCGAGTCTTCAGAAGACCCGAGGCTGCCATGGCGATCGCTGCTCCCCAATGACATCACGAGGAGCATCAATCGTCACCAAGATGACGCCGCCCATGCGCCATCTTTTTTTCGGCCCCCATGTGCCCACATCCGACGTGCGCCGTAATAGTACGGGAAGGGTTAAAGTTTCTCTTAAAAGATGGTGATACAAAAACAAATGAGATTTTCTCTATATTAGCTTTCTCTGCTGTACCAAAAGCAGTCACTCGATCTTTGCTTTGACTACCAAGCCCTACCCATCTTATCAGTCACCTTATGAACCACACCTTTCTTTTCAGCACGACCTGTAGGGCCCACAGCGGAAACCAAAGTCTTCGCCAACCTGCCTGCGGCCTACCCCTGGCTCATTTGCGACCTTCGCGTACATGGATGGCCAGTTGGACGTCAGCCCTTTGCCGTGGGCCAGGAAGGCCGCAACGACAGTTCAGAGTTTCTATGACGATGCGGCTTGAGGACAATCCTGTGTTCTCGCCGGAGCGCATCCCACCAGTCCCCGTACGGAGGTCCAGCATCTCCTATGATCAATCCCCTGATGCCAACCGGAGGGCCAGGTGCATCACCAAGCAGGCCTGCCGTCCTCGCAATATTGCAACGGACAGAGCCGCCTAGGGAGCCCCGCCCACCTATCTGCGGGGCAGGTCGGCAACTGGCCGTGGCCCTGAAGGGACGCACTAGCAGCGGCTGGCGGGCTTTGCAATGCTACCTACCACCACCGAGACCTTAACTTACTTTACCACCGGCCCCCGGCATTTCATCACGCACTTCTCCTCGTTGTCTCCAATGGGTACCTCACCAAGAAGGAAGAGACTTCACTAACTGAAAGCTGCGTTTGCTTCAGCCCCATGTCTTGTATGTCCCAAACACAGAGAACACCTTTTATCTGAAGTCGATGCCCCTTCATATGGGCTGGAGCGGTGCTCTCACTCAAAGGCCCCAACAGCCGACCTCTCACCTGCGCTGTTCTCTAAGACCTTCTCCTCCACACAGAGAATTAATTCCATCTGGGGACCGAGAACTGCTGGCTGATTAAATAGCCTTAGGATAATGATGTTATCTCCTGGAGGGAAGCTCGTTTTCCCCGGTCTAGTATACACACTGCACCAAACAACATCATCAGACTTCTCAGCGACTCAACCATCAACTCGCGGCAAAAGTGCTGGGAACTCTGCCCTGGCTCCGAGCAAGGAACTCAGATCACTCGCGCCCGGCGAAGAAGAACACCAAGGGGGTAGGGGCGTGATCCTGTCTGGGAGGGTGAGGGCATGGGGGGGAGGAACTGGCTACGTCGGCATCATCCCCCTGAGCGAGGGGTCTGCCCGGCCCTGCGACCTTGCGCTTCTCCTCCAACTGGAACCCTTGCTGCCTGTCTTGACCTCCTGCCTGTCCCACAACCACTAACTTGCCTTCGACTTTGTACCTTCTGTACCTCGCCTTGGCTGCCAACGCGGACAAGTCGCACTGTGGAACGACCTGGTGGTACCACGCCGCACCAGGTTCCAACCCGATTTGGGGCGGGCTCTGGTGAAACCACTTGACTCCGGTCCCAGGTGTAGTCTTGTGTCATGTCCGCCGTCGGTCCAGTGGGTCCACTACCCCTGGAGCCGACAAACCTGATGATTTAGTGTCCCAAATCTCCTTCACATTCTTTTTGTGTTTTTACCCTGTTACTTATACAGGAAAAAGATAATTCTGTAGGATGTTTTTTTAATGTGGTTGACCATTTATTGTGTAAGAATAAGTTAAATAAGATAAGTACTGATATTTCAGTAACAACTCCAAAAACTGGACTTGCAGTCTACTTGTATTGTGTCTATTAGAGATCACTGAGGAGTAGATGAAATTCATACTTGTAACACATGAAGCGGCAAGCCTTCGTAATGAACATAAGTTACAATGTATTAGATCTTATTGAAACCTGCTTTACTGGTTCTAGGCTTTAGAGCTGAAAAAGACTAAGCTGGCATAAAGAGTTATTGCTGCACAGCCGTTCTAACTACGTACTTGTTGTAGATACTAGAAGCGATTATCTTTAATTACCCATGATTGCCCAGGATGGGTGGTGCTTCAAGATTGCCATTAGCAGCCTATGATGTGCCCAGCTGGAGACTGACAGTGTGCTCCTGAATTCACTTGGAGTAATATCTGGCTTTAAAAGAGGCAAAAACTGCACTTTGGAAAGATAAGTTAAACAAAAAAAAAAGCTTGTAGCTAAAAATAAATGTACTTTCTTTTTTGCTGTAAGTTCTCAGCATCACTTAGGAATCAATGTTCTTGTGAGAGAAGCAGTAATTAGTATTTACGCATTAGGTGCCACATGCAGAAAGGAAGCAATTCCCTGCCTGTGGTAGACTAAATTTGGGGCAAACTAACTGGACTAATGTTTCCAAGGATAAAATATCTTTATAAAACAGCAGTTGTGTTTGCCATCACTCTTAAAAATGATCTCATCTTCTGAAAATAACGATATTTTCTTGTCTTGCCTTAATGGGTACAGGAAAATGACTCTTTTTTTAATTAGGATGCTATAATTAAGTAGATCTGATGGGTTGTTCTAGTAATATGCAAAACCCTAATCTATATTTACCTAATCTTAGATACTTTGTAAACTAAGATACAGTTTTTGCAGAGGCTACTGTGGAGTGGAGTAACCTCTCCGGGCAGTGGGAGCATAAGCTTCTCCGCCCCTGTAGCCTCTACAAGCCAACCTACCTGCGTGCCTTCGCCAATCAGAGCGCGCTATGCGTCTGAGCTCTGAATCAGGAGCAACTGCACAGTGCATAGCTCAGAAGAAGACCGTGAGCACTATAAAGTCTGAGGGGGCGCGCTGAGGATGTGTAGGTAGGTGGGATCGCAGAGGCTACTGGGGCTCCTACTGTCCGGAAATCTACTCCATGCCCCAGTAGCCTTCTGCCAAAATTTCATATTAAAGTATAGCTTATAAAAGTATAAGGATAGGCAAATATAGATTAGGGTTTAGCAGATTACTAGCAGCCTACCATCAGATCTACCTTAATTCTCTAATAATACTTCTGATCAATTCCTAACTTGCTCTCTTTTTGTCTTATATAAAAAAAAACTTCTATGTTACTTCCAGCAGCAAAATCTGTCCGTAGTCACACAGGTCTATCAGAGAACAATCAAAACTGTGTGTTCTAAGATCCACTTCAACATATAACCTGTAGAAATACATGCTGGCCAATCCCTTATACACAGAACATTTTGAATGTTTTCTAGAGATATTAAATTATTATTTTCATATTGACGCGTTATGATTTTAAACACCTCTGTAGTTCTGTGATCAGTTGACTGAAATCATGAAAATTACAGGGAACGCCAACTCGGATTTTGTGCAGAAACTTCAGAGCCCAAATGTAAAGTATATTCCTCAATAGAGGTTATGGAGCCACCTGTGATGAGACATTAATGAATTTCCCATGGGATTCATGTCATTGGCCCTGACTGAAAAACAATTGACAGATATTTAAATCGCTTTGTTTGACTTCTACAGGTATATTTTGCTTAATAAATGTTTAATTTCTTTGTTACAGGCAAAAAAATACATCAAGAGTCTCCCAAAGTACAGAAGAAAGACTTTGGTTTTTGCTTCGTTACGCCAACCCCTAGGTAATCTAGAGGTTTATTTGGTATAGCTCTTGAAAAATAAATTAAGCCATCAACCTTGTAAAAAAGTGTAAGTTCTGACAATTAATTGAGATTTTTAACATAAAATAGGTTATAAAGTACAGGCAGTACAAGAGGTTCTGTAGATTTTTCTTACGTTAATTTGTATGTAAGTCTGAACTGTCGTTTTATCATTGTAAGCCAGCCCAATTTTTTTGTTTGTTCTCTGTGACAATTGGATTTTAAAAATGTTGGATTGTCATAACCTGGATTAATAATATCTTAATTGCATCACCTTTGATACCATTTATATAGCTGTTATTGTAGCTTAAAGATAAAGTCCAGTAATGTACAATATCCAGAGGTCCCTTGTAAACTAGGGGTCGTCTGTAAGTTCTTTCAAGCTAGTTCCCTTTTTGGTCTTTCCATATAGTCCAAGGTAGCAAAGAAACTTTGCTGTGCCCCACTACAGCCAGCAAGGCTTATGGTTTTTTGATTAACCTCTGGTTATTAAAACAAGGGCCATGAACAATAGTACAGCAAATCTATTGAACAATGAAATCTTCTTGGAACAAAAATGGTGTTCTCTCTCTCTTATCAGGCTTCTTTCCTCCCCCACTTCAACTACACTCTGGTTATTTAATTGTTGAATCACGTTTTCGATATACTGAAAAATTTCTGTTTGTGAACTTGAGCTGACACTTTGACCATAACATCTAGGACAGGATAAGGAGGACGAAAGAGTAGAGTGACATATACCGTAGATGGACACACACCAAGAACTTATTGAGTGCTAAGTTAGACTATAAATCTTGTATAACAGAACCTCAGAAACCAAAGCCAGCACAAAGCGCATAGTACAATCAAGAGCCGTAGCTAAATTCAGCAGGGTGAGATAAAAAAACATCTAAAGTTAGCATCGTTTGTGAGAATCTTTCAGTTAACTTCCTCTAGTTATGGGTATTTTCCTAATTCTCAACTTTAGCGTGTTGGGTCCATTTACTATAGTCTCCCCCAGGTCAGATCTGGTCTGAGCCGTCCGACCTGGTGCAAATTGCAACCGCATCTTCTAAGAAACCTGAGCCTTATCGTACATCCGGGATGTGAGGGGGGAATTTTCTAACCAGTCTTAATAAATTGAGCTAATAGTATATGGGCCTAATTTAATAAATGTAATCTAAAAACCTCCATTTCCTTTCTGTGTTTGGGTAGTAGGTAACGTCTGAATATATATTTCTATGATTTGCTGCTCTAAAAATAGAAAAAAAAGTGTGATATTGATATATATATATACATATATATACATCGATTTTTCGACTATAAGACGCTTCTTACTATAGAACGCACCCCAGATTTATGCTTCCAAAAAAAGGAAAGATATATTTTACACCAATTAAAATATCCGGTTGTCCGCACTAAAGCACAACACACACAGACATACATTACATTTGCACACACCTAACAAACACATCACTCCCCTATACACACTCAGCTCACCTATACCACTCTCCCGCTCTGCATCACCGATAATCACCATACACACATATTCATCACACACAATACTTCCCCATTCCCTTCTTCTTACCCTGTCCCAGTACAGCATTGCAAAGTAATGAGACCTGGTTGGTGATATAAAAAGCATGTATTAGTCACATATTCTGGACGATCACGCAGGTCCTGGATTGTACACACGGGGAGAGGTGAGAGTATCTGTAGGCTCCCTCGGGAGATCGGTGGCAGCTCTATATCAGGGTATCACCCGATCCTCCATTAAATGCGGTCGAAGGTCTGGCATGCTGGATCCTCTGACTCCCGTCTAAAGACACACGGCAAGATTTTTTTTTTCTTGCTAAAAAGTGCGTCTTCTAGTCCGAAAATACGGTGTATATATGTATATGTATGTGTATGTATGTATGTCACTCACCACCGGCCACTTTATCAGGTACAACCATGCTAGTACGGGTTGGACCCCCTTTTGCCTTCAAACTGCCTCAATTCTTCGTGGCATAGATTCAACAAGGTGCTGGAAGCATCCTCAGAGATTTTGGTCCATATTGACATGATGGCATCACACAGTTGCCGCAGATTGTCGGCTGCACATCCATGATGCAATCTCCCATTCCCCCACATCCCAAAGATGCTCTATTGGATTGAGATCTGGTGACTGTGGAGGCCATTGAGTACAGTGAACTCCTTGTCATGTTCAGAAACCAGCGAGATGATTCCAGCTTTATGACATGGCGCATATCCTGCTGAAAGTAGCCATCAGATGTTGGGTACATTGTGGCATAAAGGGATGGACATGGTCAGCAACATCTCAGGTGGCTGTGGCATTGCACACGATGCCAATTGGTACCAAGGGGCCCAAAGATGCCAAGAAAATATTCCCCACACCATGACACCACCACCACCTGAACGTTGATACAAGGCAGATGGATCCATGCTTTCATGTTGTTGACGACAAATTCTGACCCTACATCCGAATGTCGCAGCAGAAATCGAGACTCATCAGACCAGCAAACGTTTTTTCCATCTGTCCATTTCGATGAGCTTGTGCAAATTGTAGCCTCAGTTTGCCTGTTCTTAGCTAAAGGAGTGGCAACCCCGGTGTGCTTCTGCGCTTATGCCCATCTGCCCAAAGTTCAACGTACTGTGCGGTTCAGGATCTCTTCTGCATACCTTGGTTGTAACGGGTGGCGATTTGAGTCACTGGTGCCTTTCTATCACGCTCAACCAGTCTGCCCATTTCCTCCTCTGCCTCACAACAAGCCATTTCCCCACCCACAGAACTGCCGCTCACTGGATGTTTTTTCTTTTTCGGACCATTCTCTGTAAACCCTAGAGATGGTTGTGTGTGAAAATCCCAGTAGATCAGCAGTTTCTGAATACTCAGACCAGCCCTTCTGGCACCAACAACCATGCCACTTTCAAAGCACCAATCAAATCACCTTTCTTCCCCATACTGATGCTCGGTTTGAATGACAAGATTGTCTTTGACCATGTCTAATGCTAAATGCACGAGTTCCGCCATGTGATTGGCTGATTGAATTAAGTGTTACGAGCAGTGGACAGGTATACCTAATAAAGTGGCCGGTGAGTGTTATGTGTGTGTTTTTTGACATTTGACATTTTTTGGATATTTGGATACAATAGGAATTATATGTATTTTAATTGTATTTAAAAATAGGGAGAAGTAAGGTGTATTAATATTTTTTGATCATCATACATATAATCCAATAAATTCTCTATTATATTTGGTAGTAATTTATGGTGACTACAACTGTTGCTATAAAGGACAGGCCCACTGAGACAGCGGGAGGTTATCCTTAAGAAAGAACTAGCTAATGTTAGCTCCTTTAGTCACAACCAACCACAGTACTTGTGGGTGTCAGTGTATAACACAGCCTTCAGCTACCCACAAATAGCTTTACAAATCAGTTAATGCGGTTTTAATATCCACAGAATGCCAAATATTGTCGCTGTCTTTTAGCTGTCAGTCTCCTGGAAAAGACTGGTACTCGATGCAGAAAAAGAATAACCGCAACCGATGCTCATGTCATCCATACTTTGAGCAGTCCATGATTCTGAGGATGAATGGAAGCAGATCCTTATGATGACTCATGTGACAATCTAGACCTTCCTGTTGAAGAATGGAAATGTAAGTGATGACCATGTTTTTCATGAAAACATGGTACCGGATATGTATGCCTTTCATCATGTTTAATTTTAAATGTGTGATGGCTTCTCTGCATGAATTGACATATGAAGGAAAATCTTTACTTGTACTGAACATTATTCGCTTGTTTTTTGTTTTTTTTTTTTTTGCAAGTGCCATTACTGATTCTTTTTTAAAGTGCCTAAAGGATTATATACCACAACACTGGAAGTGGCCTCTCTTGCAGCAGTAGATTACCTCACCACTGTGGCAAAATTTACCTTCTTTTAAAGTGGGTTTATGTGTGATAGAGTGGTGTTTGTATCCGCTATATCCTCCAAAAGAAAGTTGTTTTGAGAGTTCCTTTCCATTAGCTTACTCCCCTTTAAACCATTCTAAACATATGCATTCATTCATGGTGGAGCCAAGCATGCAAGTCTAAAGGAATCTAGAGTAATGCCTTGGGAAGCCAGTTTTTATTCCCAGAAAAAAAAAGTTCCACCGGATATTTTGTAATGACATCAAAAACCTTTATGTAAACCATGAAATATTTTGATTTCTATTGGTATATAGTTTGATAAATTCCTCTTACTAATTTTACAATCCTTTTCGAACTTCTTTACCCCTTTGCAACACCACGACATACCTAGAAACGTTAATAAATGTATGGAGTAGGGTCTGAAAGTAATAACCTACGGCCATCTAATTGAAAGATTCAACATGTAAAGAGAAACAGTGATGCCCATAATGTATCATAAGTGTTTTATAATGAAAGTAAACAAAAAACTACATTTAAAAACATTTAAGTGCTAAAAAACAAGCCAGTAACCCCATGCCTAATATTGATAATAGTGGCTTATTATAGGTGAAAAAATTCCAACAGCCGCAAAGAAAATATAATCAAAAGTATCAATTCCACAAGTGTGGTATTAGTCAGACAGTCTGTATGTACATCAAGCCATAAATACCTGTATAGCATAAATGTAGAGCTAGGCTGGGGCCTAGAGAAATCCCCACGCATGTTTCGCCTGCTGACCAGGCTTCCTCAGGGGCGCGAGAGTGTAATAAGTGAGGGTTTATAGTCCACCCCCCCGGATATCCAACACGGCCACGCTCTGTCGGTTCAACAGTGCTGCGTGCTTCCAACCAAACCGGAAATGTGTTGTGCGGTAGGACCGGAAGTGGTATATCGCGTTTCATTGGAGCGATAAGGCAAATTGTTGCGCAGGTGGCATGGGGACACACAGTGTCTCGTCACGTACTTAAAGTATATCTCATTCACTCATGTTATGTGCATGCGCGATGTATATCTGCATAAAACGCCAGTATCAACAGACAATAAACAATTATTAGAAGAATTACAAAGGGACCACCGCAGGTTAGTTCCAAAATAAATTACAGGACAATTGAAGGTATGGATAGCTAAATCATATTGTGCAAAAGATTTTAAATAAGTCCAAGTGCATTATAAATTGATATTAGAGACACCACTAGAACGTTGTGTGGAGAGAGATCCCGGCTGAGCTCTCACCATACCACAGCAGTGTTGGCTGTATACACATCTGATACCCTGCCTCCTCCAACTGCTATTTCAGGCTGGCACCTATCGCGGCAGTAATCTGTTAATGCCGTGGTCGAACCCAACCGCACCACCTAAACGCGCTGGCCATTTAAATAGGCATCACCACCCCCATGACATCACTAGGGTGCAAGCAGTTGCTGTAACAGCCTACATTTTTATGTTTATGTGGACATAGTTTTTATGTATCTCTCATTTTTCTAGGCTGCTAGAGGTTTATATTTTTGTGCAATTTTTCCCTTCCCCTTTTTATTTGTAAATATCCAAGCCCTATATATCAAGTGACTGCTCGTTTAATAATAACTCAATTGTAGGTCTCCCATAGTCTTGCACCACCATTTTTCACATGTAGTGATTTGTATTTGTGTTTACGGCTTGTGACATGCTGTACGTTTTTTTATCGTTTATGTGGTAATGTCATTTTTTATCACTTTATCCTGTTTTTTATATAAGTTTTATGTTAAAATTATCATAATTTTTGATGTCTTTTTACTTTTGTTGCGTACACATGCGGATTCAGTAACAAATTTGTTTTGTTACTCGGGTTGTTACGCGTGGCAATATGTAATTTTTTGTGGTCATTTTTATTTTATGTTGTATGGGATTTTTACACAGGATGGGCCATCGGAGACTCATTTTAATTTATTTTTTTTTTTATTTCCTTTTTTTAACACTTTTCTTATTTTGTTTCGAGGTGGGGCATGACAATGATCATTAACGTGTTAGAACGTGCTGAAAGCACAATCTAACAGGCATTACTGTAGGCGGTCCTTCATCAGACCCCAGGGCTGCTATAGAAATGATCAATGACCAAAAACGTCACAATACCATGACCGCGCGCACAAGGATAAACAGCTGGGATAGAGATAATCCTGATCCCAGCTGTTTCTGCGAGCCCGGCTCTTACATGCTACTGGGATCCCACATTATAGCCCAGACTCGCTTTCTTAGTCCGCGCTATCGCCGGATGTACTGTAAGTGGTATCTACCCACACCTATGATGTACAGTTACATCAGGGTGCGGGAAGGGGTTAACATGGATAAGCCTTGCTCCTCTTGTTTAAATTTTGTCTTGCTTTGGCTTCCTGTTTCCTATCTGCCAGAGTGTTCTATCTACCGGAGTGTTATGATTATGATAACATGGCAATTATAGAATGGCAAGTGGAAAGGGCAATAGAAGGGTAAGCATATAAAAAGTAAACAAGTCCTACCTATAGCCATATAGAATTTTGTTAGCCTCTTTTAAAGTCATTGTACAAATGTACTGTCTTTCTCCTTGATTTCCATCCATTCACCTTTGCACTTTTTAACCTCCCATTCATCTTGTTCTGTTGTGAAGCAGAGTATACCCTCCATAAATCTCTCAATCATTTCCTCAATCTATTCTATTCTACTCCTCCTAGGGGCGTGGTATCTCTCCTTACCTTACTCCTTATTCTTTCAGCTACAAATTTCCACCATCCACGAAACCCTGAAACCTCATCAATATTTAGTGTGATCACTTTATCTCCCTCTCCTCCTCCTAGCTTCGTTCAAATGTGCCCTCTGCAATGCCCGATCAGTGTGTAATAAACTTGAGTCCATTCAATTCCGTTTCTTTTGAAATTATTGACCGCTGGCATCACTGAAACATATAAAGGAAAAAAAATATGGGCGAGAGTGGGGGCACTATACCGAGATGAGTACTAGATAAGAGTATCAACGTCAACATGCTTACACTCCTACTCAAAAAAAGGATTTGGTTTTAATAAGTGAGATGGATTAATAAACAGTTCTTATAACGCTTTTCTGTTCTCACGGGGCCCTTTTTCAAATATAGGACAAGTAAAAAAGAGGAGGGGGAGGGGGACCCTGTACAACAAAAAAGTAACAATAACCATAGTAAAAAATAAATGGATAAAATGATATACAAATTCATAAACTCAGGAACAAATATCGTATACGGAATAGTAAAAAGATCCTAGTAATAAACAAATATAGTTCAATAGATTTTCAATATATTATCATTGAATAAATAAATACAATAAACAATGTTCGGCCAGCTAATTAAATGGAATTGTGGCACCTATAGAGTAGGTTACAATTACATAGGGAATAGTACTAAGGCTCATTTGTGGGCAGTAGAGGTAAACTAGGCTGGTGAAGCGGTGTGCTGGACGCGTTTGTGTACGCGCCAAATTTATTGAGAAGACTGGCGCATGCACAGAGTGAGCCTGATGTCAGCACGCTGTTTGTGCTGAACCTTATGAGCATCCGCGCATCAAGTACAAAGAGCCGGCGCATGACTGAATGGACAAAACATCCGGGCACGCTATATGTAAATGGCAGACGCCAAGAACAGATGCTCTGTGGCTCTGTGTTAATAATAGAGAACACCACTTACTGTATGGTACTGGTTGGAGCAAGTCTGGATATCAGATCAGGATTCCCATGGCTTAATTTGTATATACTTGGGGTATATATACAGTGGTTAATATTACACATATTGTGGGTAAAATAATTTTATAGAAGTAACTAAAATTAAACATAATTGAAATATATGAAAATAAATATATTGATATAAAGTACTACTGTTAACAGGAGAGAAATAAAATAAAATGATTGATGGATATAAAACTCCCAGTGCCAACAAATTCTGGTAGGAACATCAATGATGTGTAATATGCGTATATAGCAATATACATAAACGATGAATGGAAATAAAATGAGAAGGAATGAAGATAGAACCACAACGATTGATGGATATAAAAGTATGTAAAAATACATCTAAAAATAGAAGTGGAATACTTCAAGGCTTTTATTACACTTGAGGGATTAGGCAGTGTAATTTAAAATAAAAAACATTTCCTTTGCGGTAGGATTTTATAACATTGTGGAGTTGCTAGACTAATATACTCAATGGGGGTGATGGAAAAATCCCTTAGGTTCAATTGCGTGCGTGGCCGCATGCCTAGACACACTGTGAAGAGGGAAGCCTTTTTCAATATTATGTCTATGTTAAGTCTTTCCCCGAAAGGACGATGGTATGGCCCACATTTTGTATTTTGCATGTGCATTTGATCAGGTATACAACGTAATTAGAGCTACAATTCATAAAATGTTTTCATGAAGGTCTCTTGGGTCTTTTTGATTGAAAGGAGGTGCTCTGTGTCTGATTGACTCTCAGCTCAGCGCTTGCACCAGCTTTGTCCACATCTGAAGCTGCTGAATGTTTTGGAAAAGGAGGGTCGGGCTGAAGTTTTGGTACTCAAGCACTTAGGTGCCATATATTTTTAGTGTTTTGGACTTTCTAAAAGTAAGCTTGGGTTTGGCTGGAAGAATGCCTTTGAGATGGGTATTATGCAGAAGGCCATCCCAATGTTTGCGTAGTATTTTCCTGATGGCCGTGCATCTTTAGAAATGTTGAGATAAAATGAGATTGTGTTCCATATCGATGGGAGTTGATTGGTTTCTATATATGTAAGAGGGGGTGATTGGTTCGTGTGTGTCAGAAGATAGTTTGATAGCGGGTTTAGCAGGTGACAGGATCTTCTGCCTCTCATAAAGGCCGGCCACCATGGACTTGGATATTCTTTGGCTTTGAACCTACTTTTAAGATCTTGCTTTGTTGAATATACTCGCGGACGTCTGTACATTTCCGTCTAACCCTTTATATGACCAAACGTATATTGAGGAACATTTTTTAAAATGACTGTTTGTGAAATCCAAGTAGCTCTTGCTGCCTACTTTTATCAAAATATGTTCTGTGTTTAAATGTGCCTTCATCGGTATGAAAGACTTCCACATCGAGAAACTCAATATTGTTCTTCATAACATTGCTACTGAACTCTAAACCCAATGGATAATATTCAGATCTCGACAAATTGTTTTCTTCTCTCGTGTAACTTTCCAAATAATAAAGATATATATTATGTATCATTTGTAAGACACCAATTCTTATATAGTTCATGTTTTTATAGATTTGATAGAAAGGCTCTGTTGATGGCGACATTTTGTCCATCCATACAAAGAAATGAAGAAACTGCTGGTTTATACCTTGGTCATAGGGTATATTAGTTTATAAGGAAGTGATTTCAAGAGTGATGAACATTGTTTTAGCCATGGACAAGAGTCATTTTGATCAATCTGATGTGTCTAGAATGAAAGAGGGAGATTTTTAACATACGTTTTGGGGAATAAGATCAACATAGTGAGAAGGTTAGAATAAGCGAGTTAATCCCAGGATAATAGGTCTTCGGAGGATTGGTGGTACTTTTGTGGACCTTGGGGAAATAATAGAACGGCTGTGGCCAGCTCTTTTAATTAGGAAAGACTGTTCTTTCTATTTGAATCCTAGGGCGGAACCTTCATCGATATATAAGCTTAAAAGGCTTCTTTTAAACGTTGGTGGATTCTTGTCCAATCTACTATAATGCCTTATCAGATAAAGTATTAGAGATTCTTTGATGTAATCCTTTGTTTAAAAATCCAGCCCCCCCCCTTTATCCACAGGTTTATAACTATAAGATCATTGAAGCTAGATTTTTAAGTGCATCTGTTCTTTGTAGGTGAGACTGTTTTTACGATCTCCTGGGTGCGGTCCTTGTTTGTTGCTAACACGATTGTATGTAGTTTTTCGAAATCTGCGGAAATTCTCATTATGGGTTACTTGCCCTCTGGGGCCAGATTTTCTTGTATTTTGGGATCTTCCTGATCCACATTATGAAAAACAAAAAAGGGACAGGTCCTTAAAGGGTTAATATTGAATGCATGGTGTTGTTGCTGATATCTGTTTAAGGCTAAATTGTCTTTGTGTTATCAGAAAGGACGAATTACTTGGAGGGTCCTAGATTTTCCTAAAGTACGGCTGGGATAAAGTTGTGGTTATATGAATTTTTGTCTAGAGCTTATGCATTTTTATTACCTCATAGTAGCGCGAGAGGCCAGAAGGGTAGGGATTAGGTCGCTCTCTCTTTTCTGCAGATTTTCTAGTGTTTTTTTGATATTTTCATTCCTATGTGGGGTTTTAATATTGCTGTTGTTATTGCGGTTTTCATGACTTTTTCTCTCAAAAAACTTTGCGGTCATGACTGTGAACCATATCCTCTTTCCCTGTCCTAACCTTACTACTGACCAGTTTAACCCCTCCCCTACATTTACATAATAGTACTGCATGGTGGGAGGTGCGTTTTAGCATTTTGGCTATAGCAGGTGTAACCCCCTTACACGCCACGGTCGCGCTTTACCGTGTCGCAAGGGCATTTCAAGTGATTCGGGCCTCCGTGGCGCTTACCACTATAGTACCACACTTAAATCGACAACTCAACACACAAAAAATAAACCCTAAACCAGCTCGTCAGCCAAAAAATATTAACCCCTTAACGACCTGGCCCTTTTTTTGTGTTTGTTTCATTTCAATTTTTCACTCCCCACTTTCAAAAATCTCTAACTTTATCTTTCCACTAAAAGCTGTGTGAGCTTGATTTCTGTGTAACAAGGCACTTCATAATGATGGTATTGAATATTCCATGCAGTGTACTGGGAAGTGGGGAAAAAATTCCAAATGCAGTGAAAATGGTTAAAAATTTGTGCCTTTTTCTTGTGGGCTTGGATTTTACGTCTTTCTGTGCGCCCCAAATGTTTTCATACATTTACACAAATGAAAACTTCCTGTACAAATTCCCATCTTCTGGCGCTAATAACTTTTCAGTGTATGGAGCTCTGGTGGTGTCATTTTGTGCGACTTGTAGTGACTTTTCAATACTACCATTTTATGACCTACGACCTTTTTGATCACTTTTTATTGAATTTTTAATATTTTTCAAAATGCAAAAAAGTGCCATTTTCGACTTTGGGTGCTATCTGTTAACAGGGTTAAACACAGTGAAAAACGTTATTATATTTTGATAGATCAGGCGTTTTTGGATGCGGCGTAGCTAATGAGTTTGATTTTACTGTTTAGTTTACAGTTCTTGGAAAGGTTTTTTTTTTATAATTCTTTTTTAATTTTACTTTCACTGTTTTTCAGACCCGCTAGGGTAGTTTAACCCCTTCCCAACGGCGGCGCGTCAGGTCCTGGTGCATGAGAGCCACGCGCTGAGCCCTCTCCATAACCGGTAAGTCTTTGTTGCATATGCAGCAAAGCCTTACCAGTAACAGCACCAGTAATAGCACCAATCGCGGGAACCGGTGGCTTCAAAAAGAGGGCAGCACGTTGGCGCCGTCATCTTGCCGAAGATTGGTCTGAAACTTAAAATAAAAAAAATTTACAAAAAAATTATAATAAAAAAAGCATAAAAATTCAAATTATCCCCCTTTCCCTAGAAGTCAATATAAATAAACAGTAAAAATCATAAACACATTAGGTATCGCCATGTCTGAAAATACCCGATCTATCAACATATTATAATGATTTTCACTGCATTTTGAAAAATACTGATCAAAGGTTTTACAGTCCTAAAACTGTAGCACTGAAAACTTCATCAAATGTTCGGAAAAAATGACACCAACACAAGCTCCGTTAAAGTAGTATTAAAAATTATTAGCACCAGAAAATGGCAAAATCAAAAAAATATTTTTGTACAGTGGTTTTCATTTTTGTAAATGTATGAAAGCATTATAAACCTACAAATTTTATCCCAATCTACGACAACAAATAAAGTAGACATGTCATTAGGGTGCACAGTAAAGCCCTAAAATCCAACCACAAGAAAACGGTGCAAATGAGGGATTTTCCACCTCATTCATTAAAATTTCAAATCCACATTGTAATGAATGGGTTAAAACGAGACAAGCCTCGAGTCTTCAGAAGACCCAGGCTGCCATGGCGATCGCTGCTCCCCAATGACATCACGAGGAGCATCAATCGTCACAAAGATGACGCCGCCCATGCGCCATCTTTTTTTCGGCCCCCATGTGCCCACATCCGACGTGCGCGTATAGTACGGGAAGGGTTTAAAGTTTCTCTAAAAGATGTGATACAAAACAAATGAGATTTTCTCTATATTAGCTGCTTGTTTGCAGTAAAATTGTATAAAAAAAAATCATTAGAAATATATAAAAAAACTAAATGTGGTATCACAGTGATCGTAGTGATCTATAAAGATTATATAGTATTTTTGGTGTATGACCCCCAAAAAATACAAAAATAAAGGAAACCAAAATTGTCGATTTTTCTTTTCCTCCATACATTCAAGAGTTAATAAAATCTCATCAATAAGCTACAGACCCACTAAAATAAAGTGTATCTGATGGCGCAGAAAATAAGCCCTTATATGTCCAAATTGCCAAAAAAGATTGTATAGCCAATAAAAAGTGACAATGCATAATCTTCTCTGAATGGCGCAGCTTCCCTTCGATGCCCTGTCGTGTGCCCATACAGCAGGTTACCACCAAATATGGGGTATTGTTATACTCGGGAGAGATTAGGTATCACACTTTGCGGAGTGTTTTATGAAAAACACATTCATTTAGCCATAAATTGTAATTTCAAAATTGCATCTAGTAAAACAATTAAACGGTTAACAAACTTCACAAAAGTTGTTTTATGTACGTTGGGTGTAGTTCCTATAAAGGGGTAATTTATGGGGTTTATTTATGATTTTCTCATAAATAAATGCAAAACATACCACCCAAATTTTTCAACTAACATGAAGTACAAGTGTCACGAGAAAACAATTTCAAAATCACTTGGATATGTTAAAGCATTCCGTAGTTATAACCACTTATAGTGACGCATGTCAGATTTGAAAAAATGGGCCGTGTCAGGAAGGTGAAAAGTGGCTTCAGCGTAAAGGGGTTAATTATGCTCTCAGAAGTGTCCTGAGCGGCTGCTATGGCTTCTACCCCTGTAGTTACGCCCCTGCGAGCATACTGTTGTTACCCTATTACTAAAGAAACCTTCCCTGGACTCGTCCAGTGCTACTAACTACAAGTCTAACTAGATCAGTCTCTAATTTCCAAACTACTGAAACGCCAGGTCTATGGTTGACTTGCCTGTTATCTCTTTTCTAACTCCCTCCTTGATCCCTTACAATCTGGTTTTTGCACCATGCATTACACGGAAACTGCTCTTTCTAAAGTCTCCAATGATCTCCTCACTGCTAAATCCAAAGGTGACTATTCTCTTCTTATTCTTCTAGATCTTTTTTGGCGCCACATTGACCTTTAGGACATTACAGGCGGTCCCCTACTTAAGGACACCCGACTTACAGACAACCCATAGTTACAGACGGACCCCTCTGCCCATTGTGACCTCTGGTGAAGCTCTCTGAATACTTTACTATAGTCCCAGACTGCAATGATCAGCTGTAAGGTGTCTGTAATGAAGCTTTATTGATAATCCTTGGTCCAATTACAGCAAAAATTTTAAAACTTCAATTGTCACTGGGGCAAAAGAAAAAAATTTGTCTAGAACTTCAATTATAAAATATACAGTTTCGACTTGCATACAAATTCAACTTAAGAACAAACCTCCGGACCCTATCCTGTATGTAACCCGGGGACTGCCTGTATACTCTTGGTTCCCTTCCCATCTCTCTGACCATACCTTCAGCGTCTCCTATTCTGGAACTCTTGTGTCTTTGCTTCCTTTAACTGTTGGGGTTCCTCAGGGGCTCAGTCAGGGAATTATATCTGTGAAATGCTATACAGGCAGTCCCCTACTTAACCGGTTAAGGACCGGGCCCGTTCCCGTTTTTTCATTTCCATTTTTCACTCCCCACCTTCAAAAATCTATAACTTTTTATTTTTACACGTAAAATAAAATAGTGATCGCACTGAATATTCCATGCCATGTACTGGGAAGCGGGAAAAAAATTCCAAATGCAGTGAAAATGGTGAAAAAACGCATTTGTGTCGTATTCTGTGGGCCTGGATATTACGGCTTTCACTTCACCGCCACAAATGACGCATCTAATTTATTCTTTGGGTCAGTACGATTACAGGGATACCAAATTTGTATAGGTTTTATAATGTTTTCATACATTTACAAAAATTAAAACCTATGAACAAAATTTTTTTTTTTATTTGCCGTCTTCTGTGCGTTTCTAATTTTTCCATACTTCGTTGTATGGAGTTGAGGGTGGTGTCACCTTTTGCGTCTTTTGTGTGTTTTTTCAATGATACATTTTTAGGACTGTACGACCTTTTGATCACTTTTTATGAATTTTTAATTTTTTTTTAAATGGCAAAAAAGTGCCAGTTTTGAATTTGGAGCGATTTTCCGTTACGGGGTTAAACGCAGTGAAAAACCGTTATTATTTTTGATCAGGCATTTCGGACGCGGCGATACTAATGTTTTATGATTTTTACTGTTTATTTATATTATATCAGTTCTAGGGAAGGGGGGTGATTTGAATTTTAGGTTTTTTTATTATAATTTTTTTTACTTTTTTTTTTATTTTACTTTTTTTACTAACTATTTTTCAGACTCCCTAGGGTACTTTAACCCTAGGTTGTCTGATCGATCCTACCATATACTGCCATACTATAGTATGGCAGTATATGGGGATTTTACTCCTCATACATTACAATGTGCTGATAGCACATTGTAATGAATGGGTTAACCCGAAGTAGCTTCGGGTCTTCGTGAGACCCGAAGCTACCATGGCGACGGATCGCCACTCCCCGATGCAGCTTTGCCGGTGGCGATCAGCAAGAAAATACCCGCTATTGGTCCCATTACAGCAAAAAATGTTTAAACTCCAAATGTCACTGGTGCCAAATTTTTTTTTGTCTGGATCTACAATTATAAAATATACAGTTTCGACTTACATCCAAATTCAACTTAAGAACAAACCTCTGGACCCTATCTTGAACGTAACCCGGGGACTGCCTGTATTTGTTTGTTAATAACACACTGAATCAGAGAATGTGTTATTTTTCACCTTCCTGACACGGCCCATTTTTTCAAATCTGCCCTGTGTCACTATAAATGGTTATAACTTTGAAAGTGAAGTGATTTTAAAATTGTTTTCTCGTGACACATTGTACTTCATGTTAGTTGAAAATTTTTGGTGGTATGTTTTGCATTTATTTATGAGAAAATCAGATATTTGGTGAAAATTTGGAAAAATTCTTGGTTTTCGAACTTCAAAATGTTCTACTTTTTCCACACATAGTCATAACAGCAAAAAAACTAACATTCACCGAATGTCTACTTTATGTGGACATGGTTTTTTATGCATACTCTTATTTTTGTAGGATGTTATTGGTCTTTTTCACATTTTCATAAAAAACGCAAAATCCTGCTTTTGAGGGACCTGCTCAGGCTTCAAGTCACTTTGAGAGGTCTAAATAAAAGTAAAACCCCATAAATTACCCCATTATAGAAACTACACCCATCAATGTACGTAAAACAACTTTTATGAAGTTTGTTAACCCTTTAATTGTTTTGCAGGGGTTAAAAAAAAATCTGATACAATTTTGAAGGTAAAATTCTTGTTGGCTAAATTAATGTGTTTTTCAAAAAATGTACAAATTCTCAGTGCAAAAAATAACAAAACGCTCCACAAAATTTGATACCCAATCCTTCTCGCGTATAACAATACCCCATATGTGGTGATAACCTGCTATATGGGCACACGCCAGGGCATCGTTGGGAAGCTGTGCCATTCAGAGCAGATTATGCATTGTCACTTTTTATTGGCTATACAATCTTTATTTTTTTGGCAATTTGGACATATGAGGGCTTATTTTTTGCGACATGAGATGCACTTTACAAATATTTCATTTTAGTGGGTTCATTAGCTTATTGTTGAGATTTTATGAACTCTTGAATGTATGGGTGAAAAGAAAATTTTTCTTGCATCTTTTGGGGGTCATACACCGTACACTAAAAATACTATATTATCTTTATTCTACAGATCACTACAATTATAGCGATACCCTATTTATATAGTTTTTCATTTATTTTTACAATGTTACTGGAAAAAAACTAATATAGATGAAATCTCATTTGTTTTTGCATCGCCATGTTTTCAGAGACGTAACTTTAATAATTTTTGGTTGACAGAGCTAATTTAGGGCTTATTTTTTACGTGTTGAGTTGTCCTTTCAAGTGGTACCATTTTGGCGCACATAACTTCTTTTGATCACTTTTAAGAACATTTTTGTGAAGAGATTTTTGAAAAATGTACATTTTCGGCGAGTTTTTCGTGTTTTCATTTTACGGCGTTTATTGAGCGGGCCCAATAATGTTTAGATGTATTACACTGTGTAATGTAACATTCTGCACATGCTGAGTGTGTTACAGCGGGGTCCTGCCAGAAGCCAGGGACCCGGCACCCAGAAGAGGATCGCGCAGCCCCGGGCACTGGCAGTCCCAGGGCTGCGATCGGAGCCACGGACTAGGCCCCCCACCCCCCGGTAAGTGCTGCCCGGGGGGGGGGGGGGGGGGAGTCCGATTCTTGTCAAATGCCCCTCACATGCCGTGGTTTTAGAGGCGGGCGTCTGCTATAATATATAGCTGACACCTGCAGCTTCTGGCGCTGGCTCCGTTAATAGAGCCGGCTCCAGAAGTTTGACGTAATAGTACTGCAAATTGCGGGAACGCACCTCCTGCGATGCAGTACTATTACGTCAAATGTTGGGAAGGGGTTAAGAATCTTGTTTTTGTGGGAATACCACTTTAATTTGAACCTCTCACTATTCTGTTCCCTTGTAAAGAATGGCTGGATCATTATACAAGCTCTTATACCTCTTGTACCAACCCCTTCACCTTCGGACTGTAAGCTCTTGCCAGCAGGGATATTACTTTTTATTCTATATTGTCTTATTTTATTTGTACATGATTTGTAAAGTGCTGTGTAATATGAAGGTGCTATATATAATAAAGATTATTATATTAGTATCATGATGCATTTTCTTTTTTTTCCTCATCCTAGGTCTTACCTACAAGGAAGTCACGACATTCCTTCCACCAGTGACTGAATCTAAGGAAACGTCTGTATAGTTGTCTGTAAAGCTTTAAAACAACTATAGGATAGAAATTGAGACATGAACTCTAAAACTGGATATATTATGTGTTTTCAATCATTTGTGTCATTGTTTCATTCCAGTTGGGGGATATAGTGCCTTTTTGTATTTCCTTTCAGTGGGGTTTTTTGTCTTGCCTATTTGTCTGCAGAGTGTACTGTATCAAAGAGAAGTATCGTGAATATACTAGTAGCATCAAGTCAACTCTGCCAGCCTCTTATGTTTCTAAGCAAATTGCTTTGTCTGTGTAGCGGTGAGTTATTGCTGGTATACTGTACTTCTGTAGATGTAGATTCAGGCAAGTCCTGTCACATTCCAATACACTCTGCAGTATTATAAATAATAAATGTTTTACTTAAAATGCCTGCATTTTGTGTACCGGAAAATCTTTTTCCTATTAATTGAAGTCAAGTGGTATGTATTCCTATTAGCAGGAGGAAGCATGTTTAATGCCCACATGGTTAAAAATACACACACAAATGCTTCCAGAATATTTGCCATGGTGAGATAATCCCTGTTAGGCTGTCATTATAAATGGGTAATCAGAATGTGTTTAATTTCCTTCTTCCCACTTGACACACCCCATGGCGCCTCCGTCTTTCATTGTGTGCCACGCTGCACACATGGCAGCAGGTGCAGGGGAGTAATCCAAGGTCAGTACAGTAATCATTTAATCACCAGAGAACTAGCATTGCACACTTCCAAAAAACAAATTACTGCTCTGTTCCTCCCTCTCAGAGAACATTTTAACAGTGGATTATTAAGTGAAAGCTACACAATGACTAAGCGTGCTATTTCTGGAAAGAGAAGAGATGGCATTAGTTGGAAATGGTGCAGGAATATATATACTGATGTGCGTGTTATCGAGATGAGCAGCATACTATGTCTTTTAGATTTCTTTAGAATAACTGGAATGACGCAATTGTATTTTTATTTTGGGACCATTCTGCTCTTTGATGTGTATTTTTATATCAGGGCATAATTTTCTTTAATCTTCTCTATATTCATGGCAGCAACTGATATGAAATGTTTACACTTTCTGTGAATGAAAATGAATGTTAAGTATCTTGAATTGTACTGCTGTTTAGTGATTGCCTACTGAAATACTGTTAATAGCTTAGCTCCTGTTTGCCCTAATGTATATTAGCTTGTACCCTGTGACCTGACTAAAAAATATTTAGAACATACACAGCCAATTGACAAATGTATAAACTCATCTTTTGTTCATTTGTTTTTTGAAATCACGAATAGCATTTTAACCTAAAATTGATCAGCATGATAAAACCACACTTAAAAGTGTGCATAAAGAAAGGGCGTTTGTAAACAAACATGGTCAGTATATTTAAGAAAATTCATCACCATTTTTTTCTTCTTAAAATAACAAAATATAGAATTTTTTTTTTTACTCCTTTTTCTGATTTTAATTCTTTTTATTAATTTTTTTCTATTGTTATGGTGGCTGCTACCTTGTCTCTGTCCTGTTAAGGCTACGTGCGCATGACCATATGTGGGGCCATGATCTGGCCGCACAAATTACAGCTAACTCTCGTCCCCCATAGTGGTCTATGTGTAGTAAGCTCATTGTGTCTCGCCCCACTGTGACTGAGCCACTCAATTTTACCAGCTGAAATGGGCCCTAAACATTACACTGTCTGCAGCACCTTGTTGCAGACAGTTGTGTGCATTTATCCTAAAAGAATTCAGTAATATATGGTACTTAAAAGCGGCCTAATAAACTCCTTGAGGTCTACAGAGTGTTTTCCAGGCAGATAGGTGTTAATAAGCTGTGACATCATCCATTGTCATGGACTGCATTCAAATAACACCAGTAAATGATGACACCTGCTAAGAAAAATCCTACAGTTAACATGACAATTAGTGTCATGTTAAGTGTCATGGCTTACTGGCCATGGTAAAAAAAAATGCAAGATATATTACTTTTTTTTATACAAATTGTGACATGAAACAATGAAACAAAAGGAAAAAAAGAAAATATTTGCCTTTTGTATTGTATCCTTCAGTTGTATTCTTTATTCACGTTTTTTTTTCATGCTGATCAATTTTGTATTGACATTTCTTTTACTCTATAAAGAAAAGTTTACACATTTATAAAATGTTTTGTTTTTATCACAATTTTATTTGGTCATTATTGTAAACCTGGTCATATGCATATCATCCATTTTTGCGGATCCACAAAAATAATTTAGAAGGCTGGCAAATAATGTCACTAGCTTGTCTAAATAGCAACTGATCAGCAAATATGGACTACATGTGGATAACACGGTTATGTCATCAGTGTGGCATATATTTTTCACATTCCTATAGCCTTCTACGTGAAGGCAGAGACCCCACTCACAGGCGGGGATAGGACCTGTTCTGTGTTTGCAGTGTGCCATTCGCAAAAACAAAGATGGATGGCACACAGACACACAAATTTCTGTGCATGTAGCTGAAGATTGTAACATTTTACCAATCGCATGGGGGATTTACAAACTCCATAATCCATTAATGGTACCCACACATAGCTATCCCCTTATTTGTACCCCGCTTTGAAATTGGGTAGAAATCCATCTGTACTTTGTTTTGAGAATAGTCTTTTAATTTTTTTTTAAGATTTTTTTTTCCATGCCCTTGCAATGTGTGCGTGCATTTAAAAATAAAGCCATATTCTTCTAGATGATAAACTAATGATCAATGATTTGTGTTCATCTGGTGCCTTCTGGCAAAAAATTTGCAAGTCCGTTGAATGCTGAGAGCATTGCACAATTTCCAAGTTTAGAGACATTGATGGCTTGATTGTATTTTAATTACAGGTTCTGTGATACCAGAAGATGTGCACGACTTTTCAGTTGTTCTATTAAAAAAAGCTTTTGACTTGTTTAAGAGACTACTTTCTTTTTTTTTTTTTTTTTTTTTTTTTTTTTTAAGAACAGTTTTCAGTTGAAAATTAAGGATACTGCTTTCACATAATCCAGAAGCCTTAGTGGAGCCTTGATGGATGTCCCGAGTTATTGTACATGGGCAGCATGTATAACACATGTTCTTAAATAAAAAGTAAAAGATTGTAGAGAAAATAAAATGTTACCAACTGAAAGTCACAAAGGCAGATAAATCATATGTTGTAGTATCATAATATTGAATAGAAATAGCATGGGTATTGTAGAGAAAAATACCAATAATGAAGTTTCAGAGTTTAAAAAAAAAAAAAAAAAACTTAAATGGAACCTACTTGTACTACCTTTAAATTAGCAGTCCAATCAAATACAGTATATACAGATACAATGATAAAGTAAGTATATCTTTTCTAGAATTACCCTCTTTTATATGTGAAATCTTCTGCCAGAGAAGCATCAGAGTCAGGCTGAGAGACTGTAGGGGGAGCATCAATTTAAACACCTATGTCTTGGGTTTTGTAGCAGAAATTGTTTTTAATTTCTGATTAAGGTTGAGCCACATAAGGCTTTTGTTTCTGTGAGCTACAGAAACAGGGATATGGGCAGGTAAAGTCATAGTTGGTTCATACAAAAAACTTTGCTTTCTAAGCATATTGCATTTAAAATTATTCTCATAAAGCAACTTACCGTATGTACTTGAGTATAAGCCGACCCAAGTATAAGTCGAGGTACCTAATTTTAACACAAAAACTGTGAAAACCTATTGACTCCAGTATAAGCCTAGGGTGGGAAAAGCATTGGTCACAGCCTCCAGTCAGTATAAAGCTGACTTGTCCCCCAGTATATAGACAGCCCCTGCCTCCTAGTATATAGCCTGCCAGCCCATATCCCCCAGTATATAGCCTGCCAGTAACTGCCCACCCCCACCCCAGCATACAGGCTGCCCCTGCCTTCCCGGTTATACAGCCTGCCCCTGCCTTCTCTGTTATACAGTCTGCCCCTGCCTTCTCTGTTATACAGCCTGCCCCTGCCTTCCCGGTTATACAGCCTGCCTGCCCCTGCCTTCCCGGTTATACAGCCTGCCTGCCCCTGCCTTCCCGGTCATACAGCCTGCCTGCCCCTGCCCTCCCGGTTATACAGCCAGCCTGCCTGCCCCTGCCCTCCCGGTTATACAGCCTGCCTGCCCCTGCCCTCCCGGTTATACAGCCTGCCTGCCCCTGCCCTCCCGGTTATACAGCCTGCCTGCCCCTGCCCTCCCGGTTATACAGCCTGCCTGCCCCTGCCCCGAGTATGCCAAGCTTTTAAGCAGGTCCTTTTCTTGCATCGGGTGCTCTGGCTCCTCTTCGGTGCTTGGGCTCCAATTCGGGTCCTCCATCTCCTCTTCAGGTACTCCAGCTCAGCCTTCGATTGTCCCCGCACGGCCGCACACACAATGATGTCAGTCTTTGTGCACCGCCAGCATCGCGCAGGGACCTGAAGAGAAGTCGGAGCACCCAAAGTAAGAAGCAGCACCCGAGGAACGTTGGAAAGGTGAGTACAGTGTAGATTTTTATAGGCTCGAGTATAAGTATACTCCAGAATATATGGTGCATAATCAGTAGCACAAAATCTGCAAAATGTTTCAAGCAATATTGTTTCAAATATAAATAGTCAATCCAGCCAGAGTAAGCAGATAAGCCTTAGGATCAAGAGCTAGTGCATGTTTGTTGTAACCATAGCCTGCAAGACACAAAATGCAAATGCATCCAACTTTATACATGTATCAGATATTAAAATGAACATTTTATTAATTGACATATTCTCTACCTTCATAGATATATTCTTTAAAATGAACTAAAATGTAGACATGCACACATTGCTAATCATTAACATGATCATGCCATAGGATGAAATAGATATTCCTAATTAGCGGGCGTTGCCTTGTTGGGACAATCTATATTGTCCTGCTAATCACACTGGCACTGCGTGATCCACAGCAAGAGACCGGCTGTTACATACAGCCTGGATACCACTGCGTCTGCCCAGCAGGGAGATCTCTCCTTTACCAAAAAACGTGGTAAAGTGGCCAACCCCTTTAACTGCCGTGATCAAGCAAGAGGGACAGTGTAAAACACTGACACAATACATTGCAGTACATTAGTACTGTATTGTATGAAGGATGAAGATATCCCCGGTGTAAGTCCCCTAGTGAGACAGTAGACAAAAAAAAGTTTAATTGAGATTAAAAAAAAATTGTTGCGTCCGTAGCAAAATAAGCAAAGCAGATATTTTCATTATTATAACCGTATTGTGAGTAGAAAAAAAATGGAAGCTACCGGCTCACCTTTTCCACATTTGTAGTAGACTGTACTTAATCCAAGTCCAAAGTCCATGGACCAACAGTAGCAAACACATGTGGGAAATCCGGCACACTGAACCAATCCAGGATTAGATATATATCATAACTTTCTTTATTCAATAAAATTCATGCTGGCAAACATGCAGGTATAACCAGATAAACACGTTTCTACAAACACTGGCTTATTCATGATCTATTTCCTGCATGCCAACAAACCAATTTAGTAAACCTGCCCTGCTACGTCACAAGAGACCTGGCTTATAAGTGTGGGAGGCTAATATCATATCCTATTCGATTTATATGGCTTTTATGGTTAAGCTTTATAAATTTAATAGCTGTGTATTTAGAAATCCATACTGTAAATCACCTTCTTTTCTTATTGGTGGAAAATGATAGAAAATGGGGTGTGCCAAGGGGGTTAGCAGATAAATGTATATTTCTCTGTACCTTGATGCTACTAATTTTTTTTTATACCAATATGATTGTTAATATGACTAATTCCTTTTGGCAAATAAAAAAAAATGTCATATCACATTTATCACATAGAAATATATCATATCACATAGAAATATATTGCAATATGTTACCAATTGTTATATATAGTTATATTAGACTGGACATAATCATGATAATCGTAATACACAATGTAACTACAGATATTGCATACCATATATACAGGCAGTCCCCGAATACGGACTCTGTAGTTCCACAAAAACAAGTAGATAATCACGGCACTACCAACCACTGATTTTAACTTGATATAAACATATGGCACATGCGCAGGAACTGGAATCTGTACAGGTACTGTGAGTTCCAATGAAACGGTGGTGCTCAAGATCCAAACAGTGTTGCATCAACATAGGAAAAAGTAAAAGTCATATAGAAAGGATGGCACTCACCAACATCCTGTTGCAAGGATTTTTCTTCTTTATTGTACAGAAAGTGATACTCACAAAAAATAGGACAGGCAAGGGAGGGGGTGGGGAGTGATGCTACTGTAGGTTTGTTGAATTTGTATGCAAGTAGGAACCATATACTTTATAATTGTAACACCAGCCAAATTTTTTTGGTCTCTATGACAATTGGATTTTAAAAATGTTGGATTGTCATCAGAGCCAAGATTAACAATAAAGCTTAATTGCACGCACCTTTTAATAACTGTTATAGATGTTTATTTTAGCCTAAGGGTAAAGTACAGTAAATTACCAATTGCTAGTGGTCCGTTTGTAACTAGAAGTCATCTGTAAGTTGGGTGTTCTTAACGCCGAAGCCACTTTTCACCTTCCTGACACGGCCCATTTTTTCACATCTGCCCGGTGTCACTATAAGTGGTTATAACTTTGAACTTTAATATATCCCAGTGATTTTAAAATTGTTTTCTTGTGACACATTGTACTACATGTTAGTTGAAAAATTTTGGTGGTATGTTTTGCATTTATTTAGAAAATCAGATTTTTGGTGAAAATTTGGAAAAATTCTCGATTTTCGAACTTCAAAATGTTCTACTTTTTCCACACATAGTCATAACTGCAAAAAAACTTAATAACCAACATTCACCCAATGCCTACTTTATGTGGACATGGATTTTTATGCATACTCTTATTTTTGTAGGATGTTATGGGCCTTTGAACGTTAGGTGCGATTTTTCACATTTTCATAAAAAACGCAAAATCCTGCTATTGAGCGACCTGCTCAGGTTTCAATTCACTTTGAGAGGCCTAAATAAAAGTAAAACCCCATAAATTACCCCATTATAGAAACTACACCCCTCAACGTACGGATAAAATACCAAAACGCTCCACAAAATTTGAAACCCAATCCCTCCCGCGTATAACAATACCCCATATGTGGTGGTAACCTGCTGTATGGGCACACACCAGGGCATCGAAGGGAAGCTGCGCCATTCAGAGCAGATTATGCATTGTCACTTTTTATTGGCTATACAATCTTTATTTTTTTGGCAATTTGGACATATGAGGGCTATATATATATTGGCTATACAATCTTTATTTTTTTGGCAATTTGGACATATGAGGGCTTATTTTTTGGGACATGAGATGCACTTTACAAATATTTCATTTTAGTGGGTCATTAGCTTATTGATGAGATTTTATGAACTCTTGAATGTATGGGTGAAAAGAAAATTGGTTTCCTTTCTTTTTGTATTTTTTGGGAGTCGTACACCATACTCTAAAAATACTATATTATCTTTATTCTACAGATCACTACGATTACGGTGATACCCCAATTATATAGTTTTTCTTTATTTTTACAATTTTACTGGAAAAAAACTAATATAGAGGAAATCTCATTTGTTTTTGCACCGCCGTGTTTTCGGAGACGTAACTTTAATATTTTTTGGTTGACAGAGTTAGTTTAGGGCTTATTTTTTAAGTGTTGAGTTGTCCTTTCAAGTGGTACCATTTTGGCGCTCATAACTTCTTTTGATCACTTTTTAGAACATTTTTGTGAAGAGATTTTATGAAAAATGTACATTCTTCGAGTTTTTCGTGTTTTGTTTTTACGGCGTTCACCGAGGGGGCCCAATAATGTTTCTGAGTTATTGTATGGATTGTTTCGGTTACGTGTGTATGGGGAATGTTTGTGTTTTTGGAGATTTACCCTTTATTTAATTCTTTTTATTCAAAAATGTTTTTATTTAATCTTATTCACTTTTACAGGTTACCTTGAACAAGCTATTCTTCACCTTACACAGTGTAATACAGTGGTGTTCCCACCACCAAAGAGAATCTATAGGAGATTATATTATATTATATTCACCTTGCCACTGTGTGATGTAACACACTGAGCATGCTGCGCATGCAGGCACCCGGCACCCGAAAGAGGATTGCGCAGCCCCGGGCACTGGCAGTCCCGGGGCTGCGATCGGAGCCACGGATAGCCGACACCTGCAGCTTCTGGTGCTGGCTCCGTTAAGGAGCTGGTGCCAGAAGTTTGACGTAATAGTACTGCAAATTGCGGGAACGCACCTCGTGCGATGCAGTACTATTGCATCAAATGTCGGGAAGGGGTTAAGTAGGGGACCGGCTGTACTCGAGTATGAGCCTTGGCACCTAATTTTAACACAAAAAACTAGGAAAACGGGTTGACTTAATTATAAGCCTAGGGTGGGAAATACATTGGTCACATCCTTCCAGTATATAGCCAGTAGCCCCCTGCCCCCAGTATATAGCCAGCAACTCCCTAGTATATATCGCCAGCCACCTGTACACCTTTTATATAGCCAGCAGCACCCCCAGTATATAGCCAGTGCTTGCCCCCACAGTACATATCCAGTGCCTGCCACCTTTATGTGTATAGCCAGTAGCCCCCTGCCCAGCCTCCCCTTTACTCACCTTTCCGACGCCCCCTGCAGGTCCTCTTCTGTCTTCAGCTCAGTCTTTGGGACCACAAGGTGCAGTCACATAAGTCAGTTAATTTCCTCCGCGTAAAGAAGACACAGGACAGAAGATGGCCGCTGGTCACATGTCCACATCACATTTCCTACACATCATTACTATGGTAACAGAGCAAGAAAACCGGTTAGATCATCGCTGGGAGCAGAGCATAAGAGGTAGGAGGAGTTACTGAGAACTAAAGGATCTTGAGACTTGTAGTTTCCAGTGGCGGCCATCTTGGTGATAACTCCTCATATTCTTGAGCGGCCATAAAATTTTGTGAATCATAAAATCAAACTAATTAAGCTCCATTTTGTGACTAGTACATTTATTTATTAATGGCATCATGGGTTTTTGTATCAGAAGTTCATATTCCCAGAATACCCCTTTAACTCTCCATATACAAGTTCTTGAAACCTATCTAATATAGGGGGACAAGATCCTACCCTGATAGAAGTCAGGGTTCTTGATACCAAACATCTTGTTGAATTATTTATACCTGTACCTTCACCCATCATAGCTGTAAGGTTCAAGGTGTGGATTGGATCTGAAAAATCATTAAAAACATTTGTAGTACTCAGATCAGATACATAATCATTACTGACATCATCATGCATTGTCACTTCATCTAAACAATCTGATTGACAAAAAAAATGCTTTTTTTTATTGTGACGTTCCTGGCTAGTCTATTGACATCTAAAATGGTATTGAAGAGCTCAAAATCACAGGGGTGAAAAGTTTAGACTTAATAAGGAGATATGGTTATCCGTCATAAAATAGCTTGATAAATTTAGAAACCACAAGTTCTATTTTTGATGCATCTTCTGTTGTCGGGTCTTAATGCCTTGTGCTCCGGTGTATTCTCCCTAACCACCTAGGTCGTTTTTTGGCTGCCCTGGTTGATATTTAGATACTGGTGTTCCACTCCTTTGAGGGGCGGGTCCCTTAGGCGTTGCCTCTTCCGCCCAAGATTCCGATCCCACTCCATCAGTATGTCGGCGGTGACTGCCAGGCTTGATGTGGCAGTCCACCGCCTCCTAATCCTGCTCCCTAATGAATACCACCGGACGCTTTGAGCTCAGTCCGGCGTTCCTATTGTCAGCGCAGCAGTGTCTGCTAACGTTATTGTAGGATTCTGATAAAGCTAGCAGTGTAACACTACTACATCTGTTTGTAGCACTAGGCACTGCTTCACTTAGTAAGCAGCTCCTAGAGGACTTTTTATATGGAAAGGTCCTCTTATACAAAGATAGCATTCATAGCATCGGAGCCGGCACACGTGATCTAATGACATCATCATGTGTGCTGGCTCCAGAGTCGTCGCATACTGTGTGGAGTGCCACTTCGGGGGACAAGGAAAGCTGAGTTTTGAATTCTTCAGAAAAGTAGCAAGCCGGATGGTGATCATTGTACCTGTGTCTTAAAGCGACATAACACAATTCATCCGGGGCCCGAGTAGGCCCTCCACTTGCCCGGGTTAGCCAGGTGCTGGCGCCGGCCAGGATGTATCAATCTGTCTATATCGGAGGTAATATACACCTGAACTGCTTGTGCCACATTCATTTAAGGTTTAGACTATTTTCATGCAGTTTTTGACCTTCCTTCAAAGGAGGCACAACCTCTGGGAAGGGGAGTGGTCTAGTCATGACCTCCAGAAAGGCAGGATTTAATGTTTATCTGCAACTTACATTCCCATCTATGACATCTCGTGCCGTGAAGGAATGATTATTTGTTGCCCACTGATTTGTGTAAGTACATGAACAGTCTATTAATTTTAAGGGTCGTTTATTTTAACATTGAGAGTGCCACGGTTCGTATGGACGTCGTATGGTTCGTATGGATGTCACCGCTGGTAGGTGCAACCCGGGAGTGGAGTCTAAGTGGACTCCTGGTCTTTGCCAGAGCCCGTCTGATCTTGCTGAGGCAGGGAGCCACTAGGTGGCTCCATGGGTGCGACTAGGCCCGCGGTGGAAGCCAAGGTAGGGAAAACAGGGTAGACAGGACTCGGATGGCAGGACCGGTCAAAGGACACTTGCGGACCTACGGCAATAATACGGGACTGCGTGGGACTGCCACAGGAACACCACGGGAACACCACAGGAACATGAAACCGCCCACAGGAACACAGAGGCGCCTGGAAACACTCTTTCTCTTCAGTAGGATGACCTGAAGATTCGGCAGGGATGCTGGAGACGTCCGCAGACTATATAGCCGAGCAAGGAATGCCAGCCCAATAAGGAGGACGCTGGCACTTTAAATTCTTGGGAGTGTAGGCATCGCTCAGCCTAGTCAAGAGACAGCCTGCGCCTGGACGGGACCGCAATGGAGCCATCAAGAGCCGGGAGAGAACTGACCTGGGGGAGTAGGGGCCTGGCAGCAGACAGCGGAGTATGGGGTGCACAGCGACCGGCCAACATGGATCCGCAGAGGCACCCTGCCAGACTCCAGCACCAGGGCCAGGGCAGCGCACGGGTGCACCCGTGATCCGAGAGATAAAATACAGAAAACAATTGTATCATTTATATAAATTTATTATTAGCATTTTTCTGTGAGAAATAAGTATTTGATCCCTCTGGAAAACAACACTTAAAATTGTCAGCAAAACAGTTGCCGGAAAGCACAGCAGTCAACGATTTTTTAGTTGATGATGAGGTTTGCACGAATGTCAGGAGGACTTTTTTTTTCCTCTCACCCTGGCAGATCATAAGATTTTGGGCGTGGACACTTGGCTACGCGGAGCTTCTCTTTTTTTTTAATGGACTAAGGTCTGGAGACTGAGAAGTCCACTCCATGACTCTGATAAGGGGTTTGACCCATGAAAGAAAATTCTCAAATTTCAATCATCTACCAGGTTAACACATTAAAGGTCATTTTTAAACCTAGGCCCGTTCCACTTGCAGTGTGATGCGAGAACTCGATCACACTCGCAACGCAAGCTGCGGGAACGCACGGCCTGAACGCTGCACTTCTCGGGTATAACTCAGCATGTAGTTTCACTCGCCGCTATGATGATTGCGCGTTCAGGCCGGGTTCCCGGCAGGTTGGTTGGAGTGTGATGCGAGTTTCGCATCACACTCCAAGTGGGAACTGGCCTTACTTACAATTTTCTTTGTTTATCTGCTGTAGCTCTATTACTCAGCATGGTCAAGACAGACATTATGGTCTGTAGTGCTGTGAGATACAGTGTAGCTGAAATGTGGTTAGATTATCATGGTACAGGGCTTATATACACTTTCATATACCTTCCGAACATTCACTAGCATCTAACACACAGAAAAAGAGATTAGGACAGACTCAGATATAAGAGATGATGAGAGCCATGAATGCATATTACACACAATGACACTCTCCAGCTCGCTTCATCTCAGCTAACACCAAAGACTGGACTAAAAAAGAACTGATTTGCCTGTAGCTTGAGCTCTCCTCAGAAATGTGATGTGTGTTCTTGCAATGCAGGAATCAGGGGAGTTTGGTCATCCTGAAATGCAAGGGTGGGGGCTAGAGGCAGAGAAGCAGAGAAGACCTCAGCTCCACAGCGTCAGACAGATCCAGGGTCAAAAACCCCGACTGAAAAGTGTTCACCAGGACTGATAGAGACAGGTTGAGGAAAACGCCAAACAATTGCTACCCGATACAAATGGAGCAAATAATACCGAGGTAGTCGGGCAGGAGTCATTGGGGTTGTAAGGGCACAGATAATAAGAAGGAATAAAGACAGAGCCCCTCCTAATATACACCTTCTCCTCCGCCAGACTCCTGACCAGGTGGCTTTTACGAGGCAGTGGTAAGCGCAATCCATTTTTACCGTGCACGGTGTTAATTTTATGATCAAGTTATAACGTGCTTCAGATATATAGAGACAGGTTGGAATTAATCTAGAAATGCTGCATTCTGGTTAATACACGTGAATTAGAGAATGTTGTATTTTGTTATATTTAAAGAACTTGCCTTTGGGGATACCCTTTAATTTGCTTCTTTTTGAGCCAGCTACTTTGTTGCCTTGGCTGATTTTGGGTTATGTGCTTGGTGGAAGACCCAGCCAAAACCACATTTTTATGTACTGGCAGAGGGCAGGAGGTTGTCACTTAGGATTTTACAGCACATGGCTACTTCCAAGTCGAGTTATGCCAGAGAGTCCCAGTATTTGTCTCATCTGACAGACTGTGGTGGCGCCATTATTTTTATGAGGCTAAGGATAACGGTTTATGACCTAAAGTGGTTGTATTCTTGAAGAAGTAGAAGGTAATGTACAAAGTGAAATTATCTGGATTTACACATTGATCTGAAGCCCTTGTGGACATACAGGAACGGAGTTGCAATTTTTTTTTTTTTTTAGGTTTTTTCATTAGCACCTGTTAAAGGGAACCTGTCACCAGGGACCTCATTTTCCCTCATAGACAGGTTACAGAAGCCCATGAAACCTGCAATTACAAATATCCCTTTCTGCTTTCTCTAAGCATTTGTATATTCAATTGGATGTATTAAAAAACATGTGGCTCGTCTGGTGAGCGCGACTGCTCACCTCTTGGCCCCCATCTTTGTGCCCCTGTACAACTCCTCCCTCTGCTCCTTCACAAGGCTCACAAGAGCCTGGTGAGCTGCCATCAGTGGGAGAGGGAGAGGAGCTGTACAGAACACAATGGTGGAGCTGAGAGCCGAGCAGTCCGCAACAACAGACAAGTCGGATGTTATTTTTTTAATGGGATCCAAAATAAAGCTCAACACCCCTGGGACTACAAAGATGATTTTGTTAAACACACAATTATATTGTAGTGCAAATGCTTAAAAAAGCAGAAAGAAGCATATTTCCAATGCAGCCGTAATGGGTTTCGTAACCGTCTTTAGTGAAACTGAGGTCCCTGATGACAGGTTCACTTTAAGGACACGCCCTAAATGGCCTCAGCACTTTATGTTTGTTTGGCCCTGCTCAATTTCAAAGTATAGCACATAACTTTTTTATTTCTTTTATCCAACAGGGGGATATGAGGGCTTGTTTTTGTGGTCGGATTGTTATGTTTGCAAGTATAATTTTAACTGGAAAATTTATTATTAACTCTGTCCGCAGTGGAGCAGAATAAAACAACCGTTTTGACACTTTTGTTAATAAAACTTTTACGCAGGTCACTGGATAGAACCAAACATGTACAGGTGTTTCTTATGTTTAATTATAACGCTTGTAGTAAAGATTTTTATTTCTCAATCAAAAGAGGATTATTAGGGCTTGTTTAGTGCAGTAAAAGATAATGGTTAGATTGGGACTATTATAGGATACATCCGATTTTTTTGATCGCTTTCCATTACATATTTTTGGGAGGTAGAAAGCACTGAAATTTCAATTTTAACCCCTTAAGGCCAGGCCCTTTTTCGTTTTTGCGTCTTTATTTCACACCCCACCTTTCAAAACTCTATACTTTTATTTTTTATTTTCCATGTAGAGAGCTGTGTGATGCTTGTTTTTGCGTAACAAATTGCACTTCATAGTGATGGCATCTAATTGTCCTATGCCTATCTACGGGAGCAGGAAAAAAAAATTCTGAATGCAGTGAAAATGGTGAAAAAACGCATTTGCGCCGGATTCTGTGGCGTGGATTTTACGTCTTTCACTGTGTGCTCCAAATGACATGTCTAATTTATTCATGGGTCAATACGATCACAGGATACCAAATTTGTATAGGTTTTAGAATGTTTTCATACATTACAAAAATTAAAACACCACCTGTACAAAATAATTCTTCAATTTGCCGTCTCTTGCGCTATAACTTTTCATACTTTGGTGTATGACTGTGGGTTGTGTCTTTTTCGACTTTTGAGGACGTTTTCATAATGCTTTTATTTTAGATTGTATACCTTTGATCACTTTTTATTGAATAAAAAAAATGCCATTGGACTTTGGGGCACTTATTTTTCGTTACGGGCGTGTTATAGCACCGAACAGTTAAAAACGCAGTAACAATATTCTCCCTTATATTGATAGATCGAGATTTCGGACAGCGGCAATACCTAATGGTTTATGATTTTACGTTTATTTATATTTACTATCTTGTTCTGGGAAAGGGGGTGATTTGAATTTTTTAGGGTTTTGTTAATATATTTTTATTTTTTATTATTAAATTTGTTTTTACGGACATCGGAGCCAAGATGGCGCGCCCCAACGCGCCGCCGGTGGCAGCGATGAAGGGTTAACACCCGCAATCGGTACAAGCACCAGTCGCGGGTGTTAGCGACGGGTGCTTGCTCATTGTGAAGCAAGCAACTGGCGTGTATGAAGAGGGCTCAGCCCCGTAACCCTCTTCATATACCCCATGCAGCAATAAAAGTTACAGGTACGTCTTATTGCGCTATGGGGTTAATGTTCTTTTTTAAAATATATTTTTATACCACTTACAATCTACTCACTAAGAAGCAATTCAAAAAGGAATTACCGCAAACATGTGAATTAACTTTTCTGAAACTGGGACTCGGATGGCAGCATTTCATCTTCCCTTCTGTTATAGTGATATTTCGAAAATCACAGACTGGGGCACATTGGTGGATATCAGCGCAGCACTACCTTAGGGAATCGCCGGAAGACCCGAATCCCGCGGGGAACGTACTGCGGATAGCGAACAGGACTGGGTAAGTAAATGTGCCCACTGTGTCTAATGACACTCTCTAGCCTGCCGCTGCTGCCGCTGCCTCTGCATGCCGTCCCCCATAGTGTCAGGGTCAATTATTGCATGTTTTAGATGCTATCTAGCCTCGGACCCCTGACACTATGGGGGACGGCATGCAGAGGCAGCGGCAGCAGCGGCAGGCTAGAGAGTGTCATGGCGACATACCCTAAAGGACTCAGGCTTCACCAAAGGAGGTGAGTTGAAGCGCTGAAATGATTTCCTATGTGAACAAAAGGTTGACTGTATATTAGTCGATAACACAGACGGTGGTCCAAGTTCCATAACGTATCTGGTGAAACACCCGAAAAATGAGCCTGACACAGCTCTTTTGATAAGGGGACGACATGTGGAGGCAGCCATGGAGACGACTTCCATGATTAAGAGCGACAGTATGGGGCATTCATATTGCGCTGCTATGATTGCATTCAGGTTTCAGCATGGCGGCGACAGATGGGTCGTTCCACTAAGTATGGTTGGAAACACCTTGAAAATCTGCCTGACACAGCTCGTTTGATAAGGGGATGAGTGTGCTGTAATCCCTCTCGTGCTCCAGCGTCTGGGTTGATAGAGAGTTGAAATGAGACATGGTGGACGCTGTGGAGGAACGTGGAGGCAAAATGGACAGGAAACAGCAGGGGCAGCATGCATGGATGCCTCTGAGGCTGCCTAACTTGGGATGGAGCTGGCGGTCCACTGCCAGGAGCTTTCGCGTCCAAGCCCCTGTCTCTGGCTCCTCCCCACCCAAAATGGGCCTGGGGGCCAGAAGCGTTACTTTGAAAAATTATAATTTTCAAAGCAGGCCGGGTCGTTTGAATATTTCATCTAGGAATAATGGAATGCACTAGTGGTTCTATTTTTAATTGTTTTTACGGAAATGGTTCCATGATTAGAGCGACAGTATGGGGGCATCCCATATGCCCTGCATGATTGCAACTTCAGGTCTCCAGCATGGCGGCGACAGATGGCGAGTCCACTATGTATCTGGTTGAAACACCTGAAAATCTGCCTGACACAGCTGTTTGTAGGGGACATGTATGGAGGCAGTGACTAGTAGTAGATTAAAGGTGCTGCAGTTAAAACTAGTTAGGGGTTCTTGGGATGGAGCTGGCGCTCCGCTGCCAGGCGAGCTTTCGCCTATCCAAGCCCCTGTCTCTCGGCTACTCCCAAACAGCACTTCTAAGCACTTTTGTATAGATCAAGTGTAGTAGCGTTCTATAAGTTTGGGATATGGCGGGTGAGGGGAATGTAAACAGATGCGCAAGAAGAGCGACTGAAAAATATTGGTAAATGATCTAAAGTTTGCCAGTATATTTTGTGGATTAAACAGCAGGGTGGCGACAAACTTACAAGTTTGATGTGGAAGCATGAAAACAACCAAAATTCTGCCTGACACAGCTCGTTTGATAAGGGGACCATGTATGGAGGCAGTGAAACTAGTAGTAGATTAAAGGGTGCTGCAGTTAAAACTATGTTAGTTGGATCTGGGAAGAAGCTGGCGCTCCGCTGCCAGCGAGCTTTCGCCAATCCAAGCCCCTGTTTCTAGGTACTCCCCAAACAGCACTTCTAAGAACCTTTGTAAATCAAGTGTAGTAGCGTTCTTATAAGTTTGGGTTATGGGGTGTGAGGGGAATGTAAACAGATGCGCAAGAAGCGCTGAACTAATATCGGTAAATGATAAAAATTTGCCAGGATATTTTGTGGATTACACAGCAGGCGAAGTCACAAAGTTAACAAGTTTGATGTGGAAGCCATGAAAAACAACCCAAAATTCTGCCTGACACAAGCTCGTTGATAAGGGGACCATGTATGGAGGCAGCAATGGACTTTGGAGCATCTATGAGATGAGGACGGAATGGGGACCGTGTGGGCGTATTACTGGTGAAAGCCATGGAGAAAAGTTAGGAGCTAAAAGACGACATGTGGGGGCTGCTATGGAGACAATTTAATTTGGATAGTGCCTGTATGTGGCAGTCCAAAAAAGTTTTCAAACCAGAGGAGCAGGTAGGTGGTCCTCCAGAAAAATTAAATAAATGAGTGCCTGTATGTGGCAGTCAAAAAAGTTTCAAACCAGAGGAGCAGGTAGGTGGTCCTCAGAAAAATTAAATAGATTGAGTGCCTGTATGTGGCACTCCAAAAAATGTTTTTAAAACAGAGGACTGGGTGGTGGCCCTCCAGAAAAATTAAATACATAGATACTATAGCTAAGCCAGTTGGCCCTGGCAAAAAATAGCCAGTTTCTCTGCTTTAGGGTACAAAGAGGAGGAGAGAAGGAGGACAATGAGGAGGAGGGAGTGCAAACATTATTCAGTGGTGAGCTTCTTTCACCTGGTGGAGAATGAAAATCCTGAGAAATCCAGGTTTATTCATCTGAGAAGCATCAGCCTGTCAGCGCTGTCAGTCGACAGCGTGTACGCTTACGGTGATGATGCCACCAGTGCCACTGAAAACCCGCTCGGACAACACGCTAGCGGCAGGGCAGGCAAGAACCTCCAAGGCGTACAGCGCCAGTTCGTGCCACATGTCCAGCTTTGAAACCAGTAGTTGTAGGGAGCTGTTGTGATCATTTAGGACGATGTATGGTCAGCTGAGTACTCCCTCACCATCTTCTGTAAAATCAGCTACTCTGGAGACTAGGGAACAGGTGACAGCTGTCTTGCTGGGATGACATAAAACTGGCAAAGCCTTGTAAAGCGTACCCCTGCCAGTGTGGACAAGCTGCCGCTCACCTACTTCCCTCGCTACTTGTCCCGCAGAAGTACGCCCTCTGCCGTAGCGCTGTCAGAAGGGAAATACTGTTTCGCTTGTGCACCAGGGCCTGCTGTATTCATGCATTCTCCCACTCCTTCCTCTCCAGGGATGAGAGTGGAAAGATTTGCTTGTACCGTGGGTCCAGGAGAGTGAATACCCAGTAACGGGCTTGGAATAAATTCTTTGAACCGCGGGTCAGGGATAGGCAGCCTAGCATGAAATCTCCCATATGCACCAGAGTCCCAACGGCGCAAGAATTCACTCCCTCACTGGCCTGACTCTCATTCCCTCCTCTCCAACTCCTCCAACTCCTCTTCTTATGCCCATACAGCTGAACAGTGGAGGATGAACAATGGTCCCCTCTTCTGTCTCGCCAACATTCTCCTCCTCTCCTCCTCATCCTCCTCCACCTCCTCCGATATGCGCTGAGAACAGACCTAAGGGGCTTTGGCTATTCAACAGGGAATCTTCTTCCCCCGTCTCTTGTGACGAGCGCAAAGTTCGACCCATGATGACCAAGAGAGTTTTCACAGGCCAAGCAGCGGGATGGTGAGGCTGATGATGGCGGCATATACCACTGACCATCTGTGTTGACTCCTCAGCACTGACAGATATCAGACATCCACGTCCACTCCTCATTGTAGACTTGAGGAAGCTGACTGACCGACTACCAGTTCTGGTTGGGAAGTTGACATCGGCAGTCTACATCGCTCTGCGCTGCTGGTAAACTTGGATAACATGGTTAATGTTGAATTCCACCTCGTGGGCACGGTCGACAACAAGCGGTGAGAAGGCAGTTGGAGGCGGCGCTGCGCTGCCCTGAGAGTGGCAGCATCTGTGCTGGACTTCCTGAAATGCGCACGATGCGGCGCACTTCGTGAGCAAAATCAGACAGATTGGGTATGTCTTGAGGAGGGAACCCTGTGAACTATGAGATTTAACACAGGGCCAGGCATGGCTCTAGTTCAGTCTGCCGAGTTTTAGAGCCGCCACCAGGTTACGGCCGTTGTCACACACACACCAGGCTGGCTTCAGGTTCAGCGGTGCCAGCCACAGATCAGTCTGCGGTGATGCCCTGTAATAGCTCTTGGGCGGGTGCCTTTATTATCGCTAGGATCAGCAGTTTGAGCACGCCTGCTGTCGCTTAGCGATGGCATGCTGCTGTACCTAAGAGCTACCGACGATGGCGCCATGCCCACGATTGTAATTCGAGAGGAGGAGGGTGGGAGGAGGAGGGACATAGTAGGCCTTGAGACCTGGACCGAGGTAGGCCCCGCAATCCTCGGCGTCGGCAGTATATGACCAGCCCCAGGTTCGACATCCGGTCCCAGCCTCCACCAAGTTAACCAATGTGCGTCAGCGATAATAGTGGGCCCTGCCCGGCAGCACGTCCACGTGTCCGTGGTCAGGTGGACCTTGTCAGAAACGCGTTGATCAGGGCACAGATGATGTTCTTGACACGTTTGTGCAGGCTGGACGCACATCGGGAAAAGTAATGGGGCGGGACGAATACCGAGGGAGGCCGCGATGAGGTTCAAAAGGCCTCGGTCCTACCAGCCCTCCAGCTACAGGAGGGGAGGTAGGTAATGGAAGTGTGGGCCATCCGGGGCCGGTGGCCCCTACTAACCCCTCCCTCTCCTGATTTTATGTATTTTCTCTCTACTTTTTGCGTCCAGCGTCTGGGGTAGGAGAGCGAAGCGGGTGGATACCTGTGGAGGATGTGGAGGGAAGATGGGGTTTTCGCAAGGGAGGGTGTTTGGGCCGGGATCCTGGCAGGGGGCGACTAGCAGATGACACAGGGGAAGGAGCAGTGGTGTGCCGGCCGGAGGTGAACGGGCTTGGTGCCATGAGTGGGGTGTTTAGCATTCTATGCCTGCGCATACTGGTGGTAGTTAAGCTAGTAGTGGTGGAAACCCCTGACTGATCCTGGTTTGGCACAGGTTGCACACACAGTCCGTCGGTCATCCGGTGTTTGTTTAAAGAACCTCCAGACTTTGAAAATCTAGCCTCGCCACGGGAGCTTGACTACGGAAACAGTTGGTGTTGATGTACCAGCTCTGGCTGCCTCTCCGTCTGCCCCACCATGCCTCTTCCAAACCGTTCTGCTATAGGACTCGCCTCCGTTTCAGAAGCACTGTGTTCACCCGGCACTATCAACCCAGCTTGGGTCTGTCACCTCATCATCCTCCGATCCCTCAGTCTGCGCCCCCTCGGACTTCCTGCCCTGACACACAACTTCACCACTGTCTGACAACCGTGTCTCCTCATCGTCCGACTCCCTTTACACACTTCTTCCATACGTACAATAACAGTTGCTCAGAGTATGTTGGTTCAAATGCCCAAATTTCTCTGGGGGGGCAGATGGGGGGAAGGAGGCTGAGGTGGGGATTTGGAGGAGTGCTGATTCAGTGACATGGGTGGACTGCGTGGAAGACTGATGGTGGACAATGGCTAAAAGCATTGTCCGCAATCCACAACATCACCTTTGCAATGTTCTGGCCTCAACAGTGCTTACCAACGAGTCCAGTAACTTGAGACATGATGAACCTAGGGAGGTAGCTCTGCGGTGTTCCCCTGCTCCTCATCAGCAGGTGCTGTCTCACCCCGCCCAGGACCACGGCCTCTGACCCCTGCAGTAGTTGGATGCCCCGTCCACGACTCGTCTTCTCCCCTAGCCCTCGGTTAAACATTTTCAAATTAAAGTGTAAACTTTAAAAAAAATTTTTTTTGTGTTATTTTTTATTTTTTTTAAACAAAACGATGCTATCCTATTGCTATGGCTAGTTTCTAGCCTACACTGACAGCACACAACTGGATTTGTGCTGTCGTGCCTGATGACTTGAGTTATAAAAAGAAATAAACGTAAAAAAAAATAAATCAGCGACTGTGCCCTAATTCAAATCAACCCCCTAAATTGTCCCACTTAGGTGGTTGATGTGGATATGTGTGTCACTAAGAGCTAAAACACAACGGTCGCAAGTCTCCCTGCACAATTCTCACGTATATGGATAGAGGGGATACTAGTGGCAGCAAAGCCCAGCCACAAGCAAACAAAAAAGGAAAAATATAACGCTATTGTGGCCTAAGTAAGCCGTGGGGTTCTCCTATGGCTATTCTAGGCTACACTGAAACACACTGCGTTGCCAGATTACTTTGAGTTATAAAAAGAATTAAACGTTAAAAAAAATAAATCAGAAGACTGTGCCTAATTCAAATCAAACCCCTAATAAATTGTCCCACTTCGCGTGTTTGAGGTGGATATGTGTGTCACTAAGAGCTAACAACAAACGGTCGCAAGTTCCCTGCAAATTCCTCACAATATGGGTGTAACTGCACTACTAGTGGCAGCAAGGCCCCAGCCACAAGCAAACAAAAAAAAGGAAAATATAACGTATTGTAGGCCTAAGTAAGCCGTTTGGGTTCTCCTATGGCTATTTGCTAGCCTACACTGAAAGCACATGCTTTGCCAGATTACTTTGAGTTATAAAAGAAATAAACTAATAAAAAAAAAAATAAATCAGCAGACTTGCCTAATTCAAATCAAACCCTAATAAATTGTCCCACTTCGGTTGTTTGAGGTGGATATGTGTATCAATAGAGCTAAACACAAACGGTCGCAAGTTCCCAGCAAATTCCTCACAATATGGTACCAGCTGCAATATAGCCGGCGATCAAGCCCAGCCACAAGCAAACAAAAAAAAAAATAAAATATAACGCTATTGTGGCCTAAGGTAAGCCGTTGGGTTCTCCTATGGCTATTTCTAGCCTACACTGAAGCCACACTACTTTGCCAGATACTTTGAGTTATAAAAGAAATAAATGTAAAAAAAAAATAAATCAAGAAGACTGTGCCTAATTCAAATCAAAACCCTAATAAATTGTCCCACTTCGGTATGTTAAGGTGGACATGTGTGTCACTAAGAGCTAAACACAATGGTAGCAAGTCTCCCTGCAAATTACTCACATATGGTACTAGCTGCACTACTAATGGCAGCAAGCCAGCCACAGGCCAAAACCAAAAAAAGTAAAATAAAATTATTGTAGCCCTAAGAAGGGCTTTGGGTCTTGTAGAATCACTCATCCTGCCTAACCATATTCAATAGAACACCCCTAACGACTTCCCTGACCAGAGCAGCAGCTCTCATCCCTAGCGCATCCAGACACATAATGATCCGAGCAGCGCAGGCAGGGGCTAGTCTATCCAGGGTCACCTGATCTGGGCCAGCCAACACTGCTATCGACAGTGTAAGGGTACCACGTCATGCTGGTTGGAGTGCAGAGTCTCCTGGCTTGTGATTGGCTCTGTTTCTGGCCGCCAAAATCACAACGGCGGAGGAGATGCCATTTTTCGAGCAGGCGAAGTATTCGTCCGAGCAACGAGCTGTTTCGAGTACAGCTAAGCTTGACACGAGCATCAAGCTCGGAAGAGTATGTTCGCTCATCTCTAATGCTTACTTATGCACATTTAGATTATTAGGTGCACTTGGGAGTAGTGTGCATTACATCATGCCACAACCTGTTTTGTCCACAACCTGCGCGCGCAGGGCATTGCACAGTGCCCACCTGATTTCGTCCACAAACCTGTTGGTGCAGGGTGGCGGTGGTTGGCAGGAAAAGTACTGACAAGATGCGGCCATCAAAATTTTAGAGCTGATAGTTTTAAGTAACAGTGATGCAGATAGGCTTAGACGGGTATTTTAACTTAACTTGGATAATGCGAATAGGAAATGCAAACTATAAAATTATACTAGGGTCAGGAATTAAGAGTTCTCCTTATGGAGACTTTGCCAATTAAGGCTGCCTTAAGAAGTCCAAATAGGTAGGTAGTAGGGGAAACCTTGACCTGTAGTCTTCTGAAGGGGACTCTTCTGTGTACTGTTATAAGACAGAATTTTTAATCCTATACTAACCTACAGTTTTAACTATATAAACAAGACAAAATGTAGTTTTCTTCACGTGAGATAAGTGTTTTATTTTTGTTGCTTTTTGCAGGTCAGGCCTCATGCAGATAAACATATGGGGATGGGTAAAACCTGGTACACACCTCAACCAAGCCGGGCACGTAGGGCAGTCCTGTATTTTGACTGTTTTTACCATGCAGTCATTTGGCTTTCAATGAACTATGGAGCGGACAAGCATACATTCGTGCACATAAGGCTTCAATTCGTTTTTTGAGTGAATCATTTTAATGTACAGAAAAATTGAGCAAACATTACATTGACTCTTGGGCCTTAACCTGTTCTTCCAAAACAGATAACCTGATCCATGATCAAGCTAAACCTAACAACCTCAGAGCCAAGACACTGTTGGCATTCATGGTGTTTGTGACATATAACAATTAAGAGTGAGAGCGAACATGCTCGTCCGAGCTGATGCTCGTCGAGCATTAAGGTACTCGGACGGCTCGTTGCTCGGACGAGTATTTCCCCTGCTCGAGATCGAGCATTTAATTAAAAAAACACCAGTGAAGAACAATGAAGAAGAATAAAAACAGTGAACACAGTGAACACAGGATCATTAAGTGAAAAAAACACAGTGAAGAACACAGTGAGAAATGATTACAGATGTTCGGCACATATGCTTACTTGTCGGAAGATACGCGCGAACGGTGCGAACAAAATAGTATGTGAAGAAACAATATATATGTGTGAAGAAGACATTGCAGAACACGGTGAGCAGGACGGAGACACAAGGGAGCAGCACAGAGACACCGGGGAGCACACAGAGACATCAGGGACAGATCAGCGGCACGGAGACATCGGGCCAGCGCATCGGCAGACCATCGGCAGCGCACGGAGAACATCGGGGAGCGCACGAGACATCGGGGAGCGCACGGAGATCGGGGAGCGGCACGGAGACATCGGGAGCGCACGGAGACATCGGGAGCGGCACGGAGACATCGGGAGCGGCACGGAGACAAGGGGAGCGGCACGGAGAATCGGAGCGGCACGGAGACATATGGGACGGAGACATATGGGCACGGAGACCTATGGGCACGGAGACATAGGGCGCACGGAGACATCGGGGCACGGAGGACATATGGGCCACGGAGACATATGGGCACGGAGAGACATACGGGGCACGGAGACATCGGCGGGCACGGAGACATCGGGGACACGGAGAGCATATGGGCACGGAAGACATCGGGGCAAGGGACGAAGGGGGGGCACGGAGACATCGGGCACGGAGACAATCGGGGCACGGAGACATGGCGGAGACAATGGGCACGGAGACTATGGGCACGAGACAATGGCACGGAGGGGAACTATGGCACGGAGAATGGGGCACGGAGACCAGGGGCACGGAGACATCGGGCACGGAGGAAAGATGGGCAGGAGACTCGGGGCACGGAGACACGGGGCCGAGACATAGGGCACGGAGACAAGGGCACGGAGACAATGGAGCAAGGAGACATCGGGGCACGGAGACATATGGGCACGGAGACATGGGGCACGGAGACATATGGGCACGGAGACATCGGGGCACGGAGACATCGAGGGCACGGAGACATAGGGGCACGGAACATATGGGCACTGGAGACTCGGGGCACGGAGACATATGGGCCGGGTCGACAGCGGGGCACGATGAGGACAATGGGAGAGGAGCATGGGGACGAGACAATGGGACGCGACTAGGGGCACGGAGACATATGGGAACGGAGACAATGGCGCCGGAGACAATGGGCACGAGAGATTAAGGAGACGAGGGTAGTAAGCGAAGATAAAGGGCACGGAAATGGGCACGGAGAATCGGGGCACGGGAGCAGCAGAGACATATGGGCACGGAGACATCGGGGCACGGAGACACGGGGCACGGAGACAATCGGGCACGGAGAGACATCGGGGCACGGAGAATATGGGCACGGGAGACATATGGGAGGAGACATATGGGCTACGGAGAATATGGGCACGAGAAGAAATATGGCCGGAGACATAGGGGCACGGAGACATCGGGGCCGGAGACATCGGGGAGATTCAGTGGAAGAAGAGCAGCGGATCCCGGGACAGCGTACTCCCGACAAGTAGCAGATGTGCAGAAATCTGGCAATCTATTCTTCACTGTGTTTTCACTTAAATGATCATTGTGGTCACTGTTTTATTCTATTCTTCATGTTCTTCACATCTGTTAAGTTGTCGGGAGAAAATATACGCGCGGAACAGTGAAGAATAGATTGCAGATGTTTGCATACATCTGTAACTTATCAGAAACATTCTTTTTAATAATTAAAACATTTATTCCCGAACATGGTCCCTTTGAAAAATGCTAGAGTCTCCCATTGACTTCAAGTGGGCTGTATTCGAGACGAGCACTCGAGCATCTGGAAAAGTTCGTCCGAATAACGAGCACTCGAGCATTTTAGTGCTCGCTCATCTCTAATAACAATCTGTCTTATGATCTCATGAGTTCTTGGAAAAAGTACTTCTGCAACCTCATTACCCTTAGATTGACTGATCTATAATTAAATTACTTGATTGCCTCTTTAGTCATTCCTACTTGGGAGTGTAAGCCTGTTATACTATGTAATTAATGCTTAATGTCACAATGCTTGTCTCTTTATTAAAAAAAAACTATGGGGTTTATGTTTATGTTTTTTCTTTAGTGGTTTTCTGCATGTCTGATTTACAGACATGAGGCACAAATTTTTTGCGCCAAATCTCGACTTTTTTTGCAATTTTGCACAACAAAAGCAACTTCTGAATTCTAAAATAAATCCAATGGAACCAATAACACTAAGCTGCCTATGAACTTTGCTAGATGGGCTTTAGGGCTTTTCACACTGGCGTTGTTTTCACATCTGGGTCAGTGATTCACTACGCACTACCCGGATGGCTGCACTGAAATAAAAAGGATTTTAACATACCCTGGATGAGTCATGCGCTGATTAACAGGGAGGTCACCATCAGGAAGATCTGAGCTTTTATTTTTTACACAGACTGGCTCTGTCAGGATTCAGGATGCGTGGATCCTCTGGACCAACGCGGGAGGTGGTACTAGCCGACACTTGGGACTGGAGTTTAAGTGTCACTGGTCTCACCAGAGCCCGTCTGGGTGTACCCTGCCGCAGCAAGACTTTGGGGGATGGTCTTGCTGCGCAGGGTACACCCAGGTCGTTCCCAGGTGTGTAACTGCCATGGTGACAGCGAGGAGGTCGAGGTACCTAGCAGAAGACAGTCTCGTAGTCAGGTCCAGGTCCAGGAAGATGGGAGTGAAAACCAAGGAAAAGTGATACAGGCGCACAGGAATGCAAGGAACACAGGAACTGCAGGACACGAAAATCAGGAGCAGGAACACACAGGAACCAGCCAACACAGAACTCGGGGAAAACACAGGAACGCAGGAATATTGCTGGGGAGCTTTCTCTAAGGATTAGGCATGGGAGCACCCGTGGCAGAACCCAGTACCCCTTCGGCTGCCCCCTCTTCCTGGGCCTGAGAAATCGCTGAAGCAGGCTCTTGTCCAGGATGTTATCCTCTGGCTCCCACGATCTCTCCTCAGGACCGAATCCTTTCCAGCCAAAAAGAAAGAGCTGTCTACCTCTCACCATCTTCATATCAAGGATATCCTTCACCTCGAAGACATAGGTAGAATCCACCTGTGGCAATGTAGGAGGAGGAAGTTCCCGGGTGAAGTGGTTGAGGATGACCAGTATGAGGAGAGAAATGTGGAAGGAGTTGCGTATACGCATGCTATAGGAGGGAGCCGCAATTTGAAGGCCTTCGGGTTGATGCGACTGAGGACTTCAAATGGACCCAAAAATCAGGGTCCCAATTTGTAGCCAGGGATCTTCAGCCGGATGTACTTAGAGGTTAGCTAGACCCTGTCACCAGGAGCTAAGATAGAGAAACGGTCTGCTTTTTGTCGCTTGACCGCTTGATCTGGCGCTAAGCTTGGAGCAAATGAAATACAGACTGTTCCAAATGGCTTTTAGATCCTGTACCAAGCCTTCACAGCAGAAAGAACATCTGCAGACACGGGTAATGGAAGAGCGAGGTGTGGATGCAGTCCATAATATAATAAAAAAAGAACTAGAACCTGCCGAATTGAGTCCAGAGATTGTAGGAAAACTCTGGCACATGGTAGAAGAGAAGCAAGTCGACTGACGGGCGGAACACAAGTGGCGGAGGGTAGCAACCCAAAGTCTGATTCACTTCTCCACTTGGCGTTTAGACTGAGGGTGGTGGGCAGAGGAAAAATCCAATTTCACCTGCAGCTGGATGCGCACAGAGCACGATTCTCCAGACCAATCGGACAGAAAGAACTAATGCAAGAAAAACGACCTGTAGGTTGGTTAGGGAAAATAACACCGGAGCACAAGGCATTTCATAAGACCCAGACAAACAGAGGAGCTGATGTCACAAATAGAACCTGTGTTCTAATATTTATCAAGCATTTTTGTTATGCCGGATAAAAAACCATATCTCCTATTAAGGGCGTCTAAACTTTTCACCCTGTGAGATTTATTGATTGAATTAGAGAGAAACTAGAAAGCCGGAGGTACTGGCTAGAGCCACACCATAGAACGCTCCGTTGACAACCCGGGTGCTTTCATTGGGTAATCGAAGCGGTTCTTCCGACTGCGAGAGACCCACGGTAGACCCACCCATACAGCAGGCAAAGGTCCAAAGACTCGCGAAAAGATCGCTTTAAGGAAGGCCGGACCGAACATGTCTAACGAGAGGATAATAGAAAGATAATCGGGCTCCTTAAAATAATCGAACAAAAGAAAAGAAAACGACGCGAAATGTACTGGTAGCATAGTGGTGACGCTCTACTGCTCGGAAATTTTAAGAGAAGGGGGGTAGGTTGTCGATACGAGATGAGACTGGAAACCGTGCCAATGGAGACCCCGCCCCTTTTACTCACAGATATAACGGGCAAGTAGCTTCTTGAGGAATCCTGAGGGGACAATGGCGAAGTGAACTGAATATTAGTCATCAGTAATGATTATGTATCTGATCTGAGTACTACAAATGTTTTAATGATTTTTCAGATCCAATCCACACTTGAACCTTACAGCTATGAGGGTGAAGGTAAGGTATAAATATTATGTCAAACAAGATGTTTGGTATCAAGAACCCTGACTTTATCAGGTAGGGATCTGTCCCCCCTATATTAGATAGGTTTCAAGAACTCTGTATATGGAGAGTTAAAGGGGTATTCTGGGAATATGAACGTCTGATAAAAAACCCATGATGCCATATAAAATAAATGTACTAGTCACAAAATGGAGCTTAATTAGTTGATTTTATGATTCACAAAATTTTATGGCCGCTCTAGAATATGAGGAGTTATCACCAAGATGGCCGCCACTGGAAACTACAAGTCTCAAGACCTTTAGTTCTCAGTAACTCCTCCTACCTCTTATGCTCTGCTCCCAGCGATGATCTAACCGGTTTTCTTGCTCTGTTACCATAGTAATGATGTGTAGGAGAATGTGTTGGACATGTGACCAGCGGCCATCTTCTGTCCTGTGTCTTCTCCGCGGAGGAAATTAACTGACTTATGTGACTGCACCTTGTGGTCCCAAAGACTGAGTGAAGACAGAAGAGGACCTGCAGGGGGCGTCGGAAAGGTGAGTAAAGGTGAGGACTGGCAGGGGGCACTGGCTATACACATCAAGGTGCGGCACTGGATATGTACTGTGGGGCAAGCACGGCATTATATGGGTGCTGGTTTGGCTTATAAGGTGGTGGGCGGGCGATATTACTAGGGAGTTGCTGGCTATATACTGGGGTGGTAGGGGTTGCTCTGGCTATATAGTGGAAGGACTGTGTGACCAATGGATTTCCACCCTAGGCTTATAATTAAGTCAACCCGTTTTCCTAGTTTTTTGTGTTAAAATTAGGTGCCAAGGCTCATACTCGAACAGCCGGTCCCCTACTTAACCCCTTCCGACATTTGATGCAATAGTAATGATGATCGAGCGTGAGGATTTGCGACAGTAAGTCCTTCCATCGCATACCATCAGTCCTTCAGTCCGCTATGAGCCAAAGCAGACCTATTCGCAACTCAGACACAATCTTAACGAGCGCCCAGTATAAGCTGCAGGTGGTCGGCTATCCGTGGCCATCCAGACGCGCCCGGGACGCCAGTTGCCTGGAAGTACTGCCACTCTTGGGTGCCGGGTCTGCATGCGCAGGCATCAGCCTAAGTGTGTTACATCAGCACAGTGGCAAGGTGATATAATATAAATAATCTCCTATAGATCTCTTTGGTGGTGGGAAACACACTGTATTACACTGTGTAAGGTGAGAAAGTCTTGTTCAAGCTAACTGTAAAAGGGAATAGATTAAATAAAAACATTTTTGAATAAAAAGAATTAAAAAAGGTAAAGTCTCACAAAAATGCCCCCCACCTATTTGGTATCACCGCATGTCCCTAACAATCGCATTACACTAACTTCAGAAACATATATTGGGCCCCCTCGGTGAACGCCGTAAAAACAAAACACGAAAACTCAAGAATGTACATTTTTCATAAAATTCTTCACAAAATGTTCTAAAAAGTGATAAAGAAGTTATGTGCGCCAAAAATGGTACCACTTGAAAGGACAACTCAACACTTAAAAAATAAGCCCTAAACTAACTCTGTCAACCAAAAATATTAAAGTTATGTCTCTGAAAACATGGCGGTGCAAAACAAATGAGATTTCTCTATATTAGTTTTTTCCGTATAAATTTGTAAAAATAAAGAAAAAATAAAAAATTGGGGTATTCACCGTTAATCGTAGTGATCTGTAGAAAAGATAATATAGTATTTTAGAGTACGGGTACGACTCCCAAAAAAATACAAAAGAAAGGAAACCATTTTCTTTTCACCCATACATTGCAAGAGTTATAAAATCTCATCAATAAGCTAATGACCCACTAAAATGAAATATTTGTAAGTGCTTCAATGTCCCAAAAAATAAGCCCTCATATGTCCAATTGCCAAAAAAATACTTGTATAGCCAATATATATTAGCCCACCATATTCCAAATGCCAAAAAAGAAGATTGTATGCCAATAAAAATGTGATAAGCATAATCTGCTCTGAATGCGCAGTTTCCTTCGAGCCCTGGTGTGTGTCCCATTCAGCAGGTTACCACCACATATGGGGTATGTTATACGCGGGAGGGATTGGGTTTCAAATTTTGTGGAGCTGTTTGGTATTTTATCCGTACGTTGAGGGGTGTAGTGTTTCTATAATGAGGGTAATTTATGGGTTTTACTTTATTAGCGTCTCAAAGGGAATTGAAACCTGAGCAGGTCGCTCAATAGCAGGATTTTTGGTTTTTTATGAAAAATGTGAAAAAATGCGCACAACGTTCAAGGCCCATAACATCCTACAAAAATAAGAGTATGCATTAAAAATCATGTCACAATAAAGAGGATTGGGTAATGTGGTGAATGTGGTTATTAAGTTTTTTTTGTCAGTTATGACTATGGTGGAAAAGTAGAACATTTTGAAGTTCGAGAATATCGAGAATTTTTCCAAATTTCAGCAAAAATCTGATTTTCTAAATAAATGCGAAAACATACCACACAAATTTTTCAACTAACATGTAGTACAATGTGTCACAAGAAACAATTTTAAAATCATCTGGGATATAGTAAAGTTCAAAGTTTTTATAACCACTTATGTTTGACCGGGCAATGTGAAAAAAAATGGGCCGTACCGAGTCAGGAGAGTGAAAAAGTGGCTCGGCGTTAATAACAACCCCAATTAACAGATGACTTATAGTACAAGACCACTAGCAATCTGTTACTGTACTTACTGTCTTTACCTTAGCTAAAATAAACATCTATAACACGTTATTAAAAGGTTCTTGCGGCAATTAATTTATTGTTAATCTTGGCCTCTGATGCCCCCACATATCCAACATTTTTAAAATACAATTGGTCATATGAGACCAAAACAATTTGGTGGTCGTTGACAAATAAGTATTTATGGTTCCTACTTTGCATACAAATCCAACAAACTACCAGTATGCATCATCTCCGCCACCCCTCTAGCCCTTGCCTGTAGCCTTATTTATGTTGAGTACATGTTCTGCAATAAAGGAAGAACAAATCTTTTTGCAACGCTGATTTGCTGAGTGCTCTCCGTTTCTATATGACCTTTCCTCTGTCATATGTTGATGCATTTTGGCTGCCCTGGTTGATATTTAGATACTGGTGTTCCACTCCTTTCATTAGACACAGTGGGGCACATTTACTTACCCAGTCCTGTCGCGATCCAGCGGCACGTTCCCCGTCGCGGATTCGGGTCTGCCGGCGATTCCCTAAGGTCGTGCGCCTGATATCCACCAATGTGCCCCAGTCTGTGAATTCGAAATATCACTAATAACAGAAAGGGAAGATGAAATGCTGCCATCCGAGTCCTCAGTTTCAGAAAAGTTAATTCACATTGTTTGCGGTAATTCCTTTTTGAATTGCTTCTTTTGAGTATAGATTGTAAGTGGTATAAAAATATTTTTAAAAAACGAATTAACCCCATAGCGCAATAAGACGTACCTGTACGTTTTATTGCGCATGGGGTAGTATGAAGAGGGTTCACGGGCTGAGCCCTCTTCATACACGCCAGGTGCTTGCTTCACAATGAAGCAAGCACCCGTCGCTAACACCCGCGATCGGTGCTTGTACCGATTGCGGGTGTTAACCCTTTCATCGCTGCCGGCGGCGCGTGGGCGCCGCCATCTTGGCTCCGATCGCCGCTAAAAAAAAATTTAATAATAAAAAATAAAAAATTATATTAAAAAACCCTAAAAATTCAAATCACCCCCCTTTCCCTAGAACAGATATAAATATAAATAAACAGTAAAAATCATAAACACATTAGGTATTGCCGCGTCCGAAAATGCCCGATCTATCAAAATATAAGAATGTTTTTTTACTGCGTTTAACCCCGTAACGAAAAATAGTGCCCAAAGTCGCAAATGGCATTTTTTTATTCAATAAAAAGTGATCAAAAGGTCATACAATTCTAAAAATAAAAGCATTGAAAACGTCCTCAAAAGTCGCAAAAAATGACACAACCCACAGCTCCATACACCAAAGTATGAAAAAGTTATTAGCGCAAGAAGACGGCAAAATGAAGAATTTTTATTTTGTACAGGTGGTTTTAATTTTTGTAAATGTATGAAAACATTCTAAAACCTATACAAATTTGGTATCCATGTGATCGTATTGACCCAGTGAATAAATTAGACATGTCATTTGGAGTGCACAGTGAAAGACGTAAAATCCCGCCCACAAGAAATCCGGCGCAAATGCGTTTTTTCCAACCATTTTCACTGCATTCAGAATTTTTTCCTGCCTCCTTCAGTAGATAGGCATAGACAATTAAGATGCCATCACTATGAAGTGCAATTTGGTTCGCAGAAAACCAAGCCATCACACAGCTCTCTACATGGAAAAATAAAAAGTTATAGATTTTTTGAAAGGTGGGGTGTTGAAAAATAAAGACGCAAAAACGAAAAAGGGCCTGGTCCTTAAGGGGTTAAAATTTGAAATTTCAGTGCTTTCTACCTCCCAAAAATATGTAATGGAAAGCTAATCAAAAAATCTCGGATGTATCCTAAATAGTCCCAATCTACCCTTATCTTTACTGGCACTAAACAAGCCCTAATAATCCTCTTTTGATTAGAAATAAAAATCTACTTTAACTAAGTCGTAAAACATAAGAAAACCTGTACATGTTTGGTGTCTATACAGTGACCTGCGTAAAAGTTTTAATTAAAAAAGTGTCAAAAACGGTTGTTTTATTCTGCTCCACTGCAGGACAGAGTTAATAAATTTTACCGTTAAAAATTTATACATTGCAAAATACAAATCCTACCTCAAAAACAAGCCCTCATATCCCCCTGTTGGATAAAAGAAATAAAAAAGTTATGTGTTATACTTTTGAAATTGGAGCAGGGCCAAACAAAACAAAGTGCTGAAGGCCATTTTGGGGCGTGTCCTTAAAGTGAACCTGTCATCAGGGACCTCAGTTTCACTAAAGACAGGTTACAGAAACCCATTACGGCTGCATTGGAAATATGCCTTTCTGCTTTTTTAAGCATTTGCACTACAATATAATTGTGTGTTTAACAAAATCATCTTTGTAGTCCCAGGGGTTGAGCTTTATTTTGGATCCATTTAAAAAAATAACATCCGACTTGTCTGTGCTGCGGACTGCTCGGCTCTCAGTCTCCACCATTGTGTTCCTGTACAGCTCCTCCCTCTCCCACTGATGTCAGCTCACCAGGCTGTGAGCTCTGTGAAGGAGCAGGAGGGAGGAGTTGTACAGGGGCACAAAGATGGGGGCCAAGAGGTGAGCAGTCTGCAGCACAGACGAGCCACATGTTTTTTTTTAATACATCCAATTGTAATACAAATGCTTAGAGAAAGCAGAAAGGGATATTTGTAATGCAGGTTTCATGGGCTTCTGTAACCTGTCTAGAGTGAAAATGAGGTCCCTGGTGACAGGTTCCCTTTAAGGTGTTAATGCAAAAACCTAAAAAAAAAAAACTTGCAACTGCCGTTCCTGTTATGTCCACAAGGGCTTACAGAGTCCAATGTGTAAATCCAGATAATTTCACTTTGTACATTACCTTCTACTTCTTCAAGAATACACCATTTTAGGTCATAAACCGTATCCTTAGCCTCATAAAAATAATGCGCCACCACAGTCTGTCAGATGAGACAAATACTGGGCTCTCTGGCATTAACTCGACTTGGAAGTAGCCATGTGCTGTAAAATCCTAAGTGACAACCTCCTGCCCTCTGCCAGTACATTAAAAATGGGTTTTGGCTGGGTCTTCCACCAAGACAATAACCCAAAACATACAGCCAAGGCAACAAAGGACTGGCTCAAAAAGAAGCAAATTAAAGGGTATGCCCACAAAGGCAAGTTCTTTAAATATAACAAAATAACACATTCTCTAATTCACTGTTATTAACCAAAATGCAGCATTTCATAGATATAATTCCAACCTGTCTCTATATATCTGAAGCACGTTACTACTTGATCATTAACATTAACACCTGTGCACGGTAAAAATGGATTGCGCTTACCACTGCCTCGTAAAAGCCACCTGGTCAGGAGTCTCGGGAGAAGGTGTATATTAGGGGGCTCTGTCTCTATTCCTTCTTATTATCTGTGCCCTTACAACCCCAATGACTCCTGCCCGACTACCTCGGTATTATTTGCTCCATTTGTATCGGGTAAGCAATTGTTTGGCGTTTTCCTCAACCTGTCTCTATCAGTCCTGGTGAACACATTTTCAGTTGTTGGTTTTTGACCCTGGATCTTCTGACGCTGTGGAGCTGAGGTCTTCTCTGCTTTCTGCCTCTAGCCCCCACCCTTGCATTTCAGGATGACCACACACTCCCTGATTCCTGCCAGCGAACAACACATCACATTTTGAGGAGAGCTACAAGCTACAGGCAAATCAGTTCTTTATCCTGGGGAGGGAGGCACATCAGATCTAACGATTTGTGTAGCTGAGATGAAGCAGAGATGGAGAGTGTCATTGTGTGTAATATGCATTTCATGGCTCTCATCATCTCTTATATCTGATCTGTCTAATCTCTTTTTCTGTGTGTTAGATGCTAGTGAATGTTCGGAAGGTATATGAAAGTGTATATAAGCCCTGTACCATGATAATCTAACCACATTTTCAGCACACTGTATCTCACAGCACTACAGAGATCATAATGTGTCTTGACCATTGCTGAGTAATATGAGCTAAAACAGCAATAAAACAAAGTAAAATTGTAAAGTAAGGGTTTAAAAATGACCTTTAATGTGTTAACCTGGCTAGATGATTGAAATTTGAGAATTTTCTTTTATGGGCAAACCCCTTTAAGGTCATGGAGTGGACTTCTCAGTCTCCAGACCTTAGTCCCATTAAAAAAAAAAGAGAAGCTCCGACTAGCCAAGTGTCAGCCCCAAAATCTTAATGATCTGCCCAGGGTGAGAGGAAAAAAAGTCCTCCTGACATTCGTGCAAACCTCATCATCAACTAAAAAATACGTCTGACTGCTGTGCTTTCCGGCAACTGTTTTGCTGACAATTTTAAGTGTTGTTTTCCAGAGGGATCAAATACTTATTTCTCACTGAAAAATGCTAATAAACTTATATAAATGATACAATGTGATTTTCTGGATTTTATCTCTCGGATCACGGGTGCACCCGTGCGCTGCCCGGCCCTGGTCTGGAGTCATGGCAAGGGTGCCTCTGCGATCCATGTTGCCGGTCGCAGGTGCACCCATACTCCGCTGTCTGCTGCCGCGGCCCCTACTCCCCCAGGTCAGTTCTTCTCCCGGCTCTTGATGGCTCCATTGCGGTCCCGTCCAGGCCGCAGGTCTGTCTCTTGACTAGGCCGAGCATGCCTACACTCCCAAGAATTTAAAGTGCCAGCGTCCTCCTTATTGGCGCTGGCATTCCTTGCTCTGCTATATAGTCTGGCGACTCCCAGCATCCCCTGCCGAATCTTCAGGTCATCCTACTGAAGAGAAAGAGTGTTTCCAGGCGCCTCTGTGTTCCTGTGGCGGTTTCATGTTCCTGTGGTGTTCCCGTGGTGTTCCTGTGGCAGTCCCACGTCAGTCCCGTATTTCTTCCGAGGTCCTGCCAGCTGTCCTTCTGAGGTCCTGCCATCCCGAGGTCCTGTCTACCCTGTTTCCCTACCTTGGCTTCCACCGCGGGCCTAGTCGCACCCATGGAGCCACCTAGTGGCTCCTTGCCTCAGCAAGATCAGACGGGCTCTGGCAAAGACCAGGAGTCCACTTAGACTCCACTCCCGGGTTGCACCTACCAGCGGTGACATCCATACGACGTCCATACGAACCGTGGCACTCTCAATGTTAAAATTAAACGACCCTTAAAATTATAGACTGTTCATGTACTTACAAAATCAGCTGGGCAACAAATAATCATTTCCTTCACTGCATACGAGTGTCATAGATGGGAATGTAAGTTGCAGATAAACATTAAATCCCTGCCTTTCTGGAGGTAATGACTAGACCACTCCCCTTTTCCCGAGGTTGTGCCTCCTTTGAAGGAAGGTCAGAATACTGCATAAAAATAGTCTAAACCTTAAATGAATGTGGCACACAGCAGTTCAGGTGTATATTCCTCCAGAATAGACAGATTGATACATCCTGGCCCGGCGCCAGCACCTGGCTAACCCGGGCAAGTGGAGGGGCCTACTCGGGCCCCGGATCAATTGTGTTAATGTCGCTTTAAGACACAGGTACAAATGATCACCATCCGGCTTGCTTACTTTTCTGAAGAATCCAAAACTCACCTTTCCTTGTTCCCCCGAAGTGGCACTCCACACAGTATGTGACGACTCTGAAGCCAGCACACATGATGATGTCATTAGATCACGTGTGCCGGCTCCAGAGTAGGCGCGTACTGCAGGCAGATGCTATGAATGCTATCTTAAAGAGGACCTTTCACATATAAAAATCCACTAGGAGCTGCTTACTAATGTAAGCAGCTCCTAGTGCTACAACAGATGTAGTAGTGTTACACTGCTAGCTTTATCAGAATCCTACAATAACGTTAGCAGACACTGCTGCGCTGTACAATAGGAACGCCGGACTGAGCTCAAAGCGGTCCTGTGTATTCATTAGGGAGCAGGATTAGGAGGCGGTGACTGCCACATCAAGCCTGGCAGTCACCGCCGACCTATGGAGTGGATGGTCTGCGGAAGAGGCAACGCCTAGGACCGCCCCCTCATGACTAGGCCGGACCACTTTAAGCCCAGTCCGGTGTTCCTATTGTACAGTTCAGCAGTTTCTGCTACCGTTATCAGAGCTTTCCAATAACACTAACAGTGTAACACTGCTACATCTGTGGTAGCACTAGGAGCTGCTTACTTAATAAGCAGCTCCTTGTGCCTTTTTATGGGTGATAGGTCTCCTTTAAAGGTCCTGGCAGGGCAATTGTTCATGGACACATAGAGAACACATGATCCTCCATCAGCTGCCATTTTATGGACAGGAATTTCTGGCTGATGAGGTAAAAGACAGGAGGCTTCAATTTACAAATCAAAAAAGCGGTGCAGAACTTTAAATATATGTATATTGGTAAATTACCTAATATCCTGCCCCTCCCCCCCCACACTTACATATTACCAAAAACATGAGGTAAAGTGGCCAACCCCTTTTAATAGCCAAGTAAAACACAAAAGACGTGCTTCATATGTAGATTATTGACTGTTCATTGTGCCTCACTGGAAAAGCAAACTCCTAATCACATGTAATAATTACTCAAAATTACCATATCTTGATTTAAATGGGTTTTACCAAAGATGCATTTTTTCTGATCAGGATATGTCTATTCTGTTTCAGGGTAAAATGAAATAATAAAAATAAATTATTTCACAGGGATTCTGTTTCATGGTCAATATGTTATTCACCCCTGAAAACTGAAAAATAAAATCTTATGTAACCATTCTTTGCATGTAATTCTGTGGTCCTTCATAGTCTGATACTGTCAACATTGTAGGGAAGCCTTCTGTAGTAGCCTTACCTAGTTGTCAATTCAAAATAAATAGTGAGCAACACAGGGATGGACCTTATCAGTTATGCCATTAGTTTTTTGCATCCGTTATTGTGATCTAAGACTAGGATTATAGAGATAAGGTTTAACAAAAATATTTGCTTTTGTTCTGTGTGTTGAGTCACTTCTGGTTTTGACTCAAAAACTGAAGAAATAGGTGAAGTGTGGACTGGCCCTTTCATTTTTGTAGGTTGATTTAAAATCCATCCTAAATTATGAGTATTTCTGGAAAGAGAATTACAATTCAAGGTTACTGAGTATTTTTTCTGTACTAGCTTTTGGCAGGTTTAGGATGCAGTATTAGACACTTTTTTTTAGTCACATGTCATGTGAAATATATACGGTATTTTTGTGTTATATTTACTTCTGCAACTGTCTTTTTCAAAATCTTTAATTTATTTTAATTTTTTTTTACAGTGCTTGCCAACACAACTGTCATCATTTCACAGCTGTTTGCTACAAAAACAATAGAATAAAATCACTGGTTGTAAAAATAGAACATAACCCTGAAATTATAGGCTTGTTTTTACTGTTTATATTTTCTTATATTATTAGTAGAGGTCAGTGAAACTCTTGGAAGAGGCAGCTTGAATTTTGCATTCCTAATCATGTCTATCCAATGGTAATAATTAGTTCATAATTTTTTTTACCCAGAATTTTTTTCTCCTGTACACAATGCTGCAAAAGAACTTGTATTCCATGGGAAAAATTGCAGGTTCCCGTGGCACTATTTAATATTCTGTAAAATATATGTTATATCTTTATAAGATGTTGTGGAATTGGGGGAGCACAGTTGCATCATTCGCTTACAGATTTTCTTTTATTTATAGCTTTAACTGAGAAGTTCAAATGATGCATACACCTTAAATCCTTAGTTCAGCATTATCATGATTATTTCAAATTGATAATTATTTCCATATTATAAAACCTATAAAATGACACTATGCAAAATTAATAATTGTCTTAAAACCTTGAGGTAAACCAGTATTGTATAGGGCAGTGATTTTCAACCTTTTTTGAGCCGCGGCACACTTTTTATACTTAGAAAATCCTGGGGCACACCACCAACCAAAATAGCACAAAATGACACTAAAATTGTCATATTATACATATAGTTAATAATATAGATTCTAAATTTATTTTACTCATTGTGAAACCTGGGCCTGTTTCGATAAACACAAAAGGGATATCCTGGCAGGAATGGTGGAAAGACACACACGAAGCTCTTCCTCAACAGTTCTCAGTTTCTCCCTGTTTTTAGTATATGGTGCTGATTATTATGTGGCTCATATACTGCAAAATAAAGGGGTACAATGAGAAGTACTATGGCCATGAGGCCAGAGTACAAGTACCAGCTCATATGCTGAGTATATGAGCTGGCACTTGTACTGAGACCAATGCAATAAACTTAAACTCTGAGGGATCCCTGAAATAGTACCAGGCACCCACCTTTACAAACTGTAGAGCACATCAAGTACCTTAGCCCAGATACAGTGCTGAAAGATGTACTAGCACTCTTTTCATTACATCATGTAAAGGAACTGTTGTTATCTCAACCGAGAAAGCTGCAAACTCTCCTGGCACCATATGAGTCCATTAAGCATTTGTGGATTTATCAGCAACAACCCCACCAGTGAGAAAAGACTTTGGCTTTCTAACGACAATTCTAAGACAAAATGATTTTCCCTACAGATTGAGTTTTCCCAACAAAACTGAGGAGAGAATTTGGCTTGCTAACAACAATACGATGACTAAATTATACTCCCTACAGGTAGAGTTTTCCCAACCAAAATGATGATCAAGCGCCAAAATAATATTGTTCCTATCAGTAGTATTAAATAAGGGTTTGACCTTCTTGAAGCATGGGGAATTCCAAAAGAACAGAGTTCAACCCCTAATTCGAAAGGAGTACCAGTGGACTGGATGCACATGGCTTACAAAAGAAAAAGTTGACTTTCTAGTCTTCTAGAATGGTAAAAATATTAGGAAAGGGGCTTAAACTATACTGTAGTTCACAAAACATTCCACTGCGCTTCTCATGAAGAATCCATAGCTAAAACACATAGGGGCACATTTACTAAGGGTCAGTCGGACGGATTTCCATTGGGTTTCCCAAAATTTCCCGTTTTGCACTGATTTGCCCCGCAATCGGATTGTGGCCCCTCAGCGACATCTTTCATGCAAGACAAATAAGGGGGCGTGGAAGTCGAGCAACGCGACTGATTCGGACAAACCGCTGTATTTAAAAATGAAATTGTGTTGCAAGATCAGCACTCACAGCTCTCACCGGGAAGAAGAAGGTGAACTCCGGCGGACCTCAGCGGGGAAGCGACACATGCAGGAAATTGGACGCTCGATCTTAGTGAATCGCCGCAGCTCCGAATCCTGGTCAGACGTTCCGGATCTGCGGCATCAATGGGACGGGTAAGTAAATGTGCCCCATATTCTTCTTTGGTGTATGACACATTCTAGATTTCACATATTACATCCCAAGTCGTCACCTTGGCGTTGGCAAAGTTGTCATCAGAAAATTATATTACTCCACACACTATGGTCCTACCACGTAATAGTTCCTCTCTGGCAAGCAATGAATTCTAGAATTTCTAGAATCCATGGAAGCAGCGTGTACCTATCTTCACAACAAGATACATTATTCATAGATATCTTTTCCGTTGTAGAACAGGTCCTTATGGCACTGACACTGTCCATATATTAATGTAACAATCACCATGGTGAATACATATTGTGCATAAGAGAAGGTAATATTGCTGCAATATGGCAGATTCTCACAATTTTGATACAAATGTATTTATGGTAAAATAGCCGTTATTATGATAAATGAGGGGCTACACATCTATACAACAATGGCCACAGTTTGTTTTGTCGTATGTTACAATTTTTTTTACTTACTCATATTCTTTTGTTCTTATTTTTATTACCAGCATATTAACAATTGTGATATCTGCCATTTGATCACCAGCTGTACCCAGTAATAGAATCACATATTTATACTTGTAGGGCGTGGAAGGCTGGATGGCACTACTGAAAGTACGTCAAATAGACTGAGGTGCTGGTCTGTATATTTCTATATAATCTCACAACAAAAAGTGTAGTTTACAGGTCGAGGGGAGGGGAGGACGCAGGGACTCAAAACATGACAAAAAGGACAGCTGTTTCGCGCGCACGGCGCTTCATCTGGCTTGTTTGAACAGACAAGCCAGATGAGTGACTGCGCATTGCTGCGCATTGCCGGGAAACAAAACACAGGGGGCACCATAGTTTGGGGAACTTTCCCCGCGGCACACCCACACTGGTTGAAAATCACTGGTACAGGGCACTTTATTTATTTATTTTTTTTAGATATTGTTAAAAAGTGTATATCACAATATTGTACTTGTACTAGACCATTAAGAGTTAAACTGATAGCAATACACGAGCTGTACACGAGATGTACACGAGCTGTGACATACAGGTAGGGATGTACATTACATCCAGCCTAAATATATATGAATACCATATATAGGGACACAGAACGTCCAACACTACAAGACACACCTCTACTATGACTATATATGACAGACGGACAGTGTCATGGGGCTGATACGGGCTGATACTGAGGGCTGATACCGAGAGGCTGATACATCAAGGCTACGACAGCTGAACTTCTCTTACAACTGAAACTACTGCTCTCACATCTCGGATGACACATGGAGAAGACACAACAGGTGTACCACGACATATGAAGAGCCACGGGAAGAGATGGAACCTCCCGGCCATTACAGAACATTTCCTCACTGATACACTGACTGACATGGACACGTGACTGATAACCTATGCAAGTATCTTGTATCCTGTATTCTGCAACCTGGATGACGCCAATAAAGGAGACTTTTTATAAGTATCATCGAGTCCTTCTGGTGTCCACCGAGTGACGTATTTTGGGAATTATCACTTTGACACCAAGTGTAGTTATTTGTATCAAATTACATTTAACAATACACAGAACAATAGACAATATCTACTATTATTAGATCTTTACAGATATAGAGGCAGTCCCCGGGTTACATACAAGATAGGTTCTGTAGGTTTGTTCTTAAGTTGAATTTGTATGTAAGTCGGAACTGTATACTTTATCATTGTAACCCTAGACAAAATTTTTTTGGTCTCTGTGACAATTGGATTTTAAAAATGTTGGGCTGTCATAAGAACCAGAATTAACAGTAAAGCTTCATTGCAGACACCTGTGATAACTGTTACAGCTGTTTATTTTAGCCTAGGACTACATTATAGTAAATGATCAACATCCAGAGGTCCGTTTCTAACTAGGGGTCTGTAAGTCGGGTGTTCTTAAGTAGGGGACCACCTTTACATGTTTCTCATTGAATTAAATTAAGAGAAAATTTTATTTTAGTATATCTACAAATCAAATTCCAATTCTCATCAAATTCATGCCTTCTGGTGCATGTTTTTCTCCTTTTTTTGCTGCTTCGCACAAAGCAACACCTCCTTGGAGTAAGGAGGTATACAGAAAAAAAGAAAAGTTGTAGAATAGCAGACGTAGCCATAACCTAGTGCAAGGTAGTTTGCATAAAGATTAAAAAAGATTTTTTTTATTTCAGTTTTTATCTGACATTTTTTTAATTTTGGTTCTGTACCACAATGAATTTTAAACAAAATAATTCAGATTCAGTTAAGGTTAAGACTTTAAGCTTTAATTCAGTGGGTTAAACAATATAATTGCATAAAAATGTGAGGAACTGAAGAATTTTAAGTTTTTGAATAAATAATGTGCAAAAACGCCATATACTGCGATACAGTAGTATTGCAGTATATGGTAGAAACGATCAAACTTTCTAAGGTTAAAGTACCCTAGAGCAAAGGTCCCCAACCGCCGGTCCGTGGACCAGGACCGGGCCGTTGGAGTTTATCAGCCGGACCGCGGCGCCGCTGACAGCTAGCTCCGCGGCCCTGTTTTCTGCCATAGCCGTGACAGCTCGCAGCTCCCGGCAGAGAACATTATGCAGGACGGGGTGGGGCGGATTGGTTGCAGGAAAACAAGCCCAGTGCTCCCACTGATTCAGGGAAACAAGCCAGGTGCTCCCACTCATTCTGAACCTATGGTAAGTTGAATCACATTCTCATTATAAATGTCATAATTATATAATAAGTATGCACTAAGCTCCACCCCTCCATAACCCCACCCCATATGACCAAAGCCTCGCCCCCACCCCCACCGGGCCATGGAAAACTGGTCTAGCTTAAAGCCGGTCCCTGGTGCAAAAAAGGTTGGGGACCTCTGCCCTAGAGGGTCTAAAAAAGATAGTTAAAAAAAAAAAAGTAAATCAATCCCCTTTCCCTAGAACTGATATAAAAATAAACTGTAAAAATATGTTAGGTATCCCTAACATATAAACAGAAAAACGGTTACTCCCGGCGATGAACCCCCATAATGGAAAATCCCAAATATCCAAATGCCACTTTTATGCTATTTTACATCACATAAAAAAAAATTATTATAAAGTAATCAAAAGGTCACAGTCTTCAAAACGGTAGCAATGCAAATGGCATCTTAACTTTTTCATAGTTCAATATTGGGGGCTGTGTAAGACATCATGATATTAGCGTCAGAAGATGGCTAAATGAAAAAAATGTAAAAAATATAAGACAATAAAACCTATATAAATTTAGTATCAACTTGTTCATACCAAGTAATAAAATATAATGTGGAGCATACAGTGAAAGTCGTAGAAACTGAGCCCACAATGCAAATGTTTTTTTTTTGCCATTTTACCATATTTTTTCCAGCTTCCCAGTACACCGCATCCAATTATAAATAACTGAGAAGTAAAATTTGTTACACAGAAAATAAGCCCTCACACAGCTCTTTACATGGAAAAATAATAAAGTTATAGATTTTTGAAGTTGGGGAGTAAAAAATAAAAACCAAAAAGGGCCTTGTTGTTAAGGGCTGGGGGCTGAAACTCCTAAACCTTTCATCCAATTTTAATGTGGACCCTCTCAAGCAAAAGCTAAAAGTCTGAAGTTTATGTCCTGTTTAAATAGCTTATTGATGATACATGCACCTCATTGGGAAAGCCATTGATCTGATGGCTTTATTCCTGAAATAGCAGCACCACTACAGTCCTGTATTTGTTCCCTGTTCCTTGCTCACTGACTCTACTAAAGCGATTTAAGTGTGGCAATGGGAAACCAGCGTCTCCACACTGCATAGACCATAATGGTCCAAGATCTGAAGGGCAAATCTGAGTGAGGTAGTATAGAGACAAGATGCTTATTTGACACGTCCGTTGCTGTTGATGTTTTTTTTTTTTACTTTGGAACCAATGAAGGGAGCGCTGCACTCCCAAAATGCACAGGCACATTATATTGCAGCATGGCAAATCAGAACTTGGACTTTGTCTTTCTAGTACCTCACTTAAGTTGCAAATAGAGCCTGACATCCTGAGAATGAATACTAGTGCGGGTCACATGGTGTATCCAAAGTCAGATAATTGTCTGTCACCATTACCATTCGGCCAAGCACTCTAAATCCTATAGTAAAAAAAATCACAAAATCCAGCACAGTGACCATGTTGTAGTGAATAGATTAAAAACTAGGAAATGTATTTGATTAAAGTTAAAAAAACAAAACAAAGAGGCCACATTGGACCATCGTTGGTTCTTACTTCTACCATCCATAATAGAGATGAGTGAGCACTAAAATGCTCGGGTACTCGTTATTCGAGACAAACTTTTCCCGAGGCTCAAGTGCTCGTCTCGAATAACGAGCCCCATTGAAGTCAATGGGAGGCTCGAGCATTTTTCAAGGGGACCAAGGCTCTGCACAGGGAAGCTTGGCCAAACACCTGGGAACCTCAGAAAAAGATGGAAACACCACGGAAATGGACAGGAAACAGCAGGGGCAGCATGCGAGTGCATACATGAGAATTATTCAGGTTGAGCTGCTTTCACCTGGTGGAGAATGGAAATCAAGAGAAATCCAGGCTTGATTCATCTTGATAAGCGTCAGCCTGTCAGCGCTGTCAGTTGACAGGCGTGTATGCTTATCGGTGATGATGCCACCAGCTGCACTGAAAACCTGCTCGGACAACACGCTAGCGGCAGGGCAGGCAAGAACCTCCAAGGCGTACAGTGCCAGTTTGGGCCACATGTCCAGCTTTGAAACCCAGTAGTTGTGTGATCATTTAGGACGATGGTCAGCTATGTACTCCCTCACCAACTTTCTGTAAAGATCACTCCTACTCTGCCGAGACTGGGGACAGGTGACAGTTTCTTGCTGGGGTGACATAAAACTGGCAAAGGCCTTGTAAAGCATACCCCTGCCAGTGCTGGACAAGCTCTGTTTTTCTCCTCTCCCTCGCTACTTGTCCAGCAGAAGTACGGCCCCTGTGCCACTAGCGGTGTCAGATGGGCAAGACTTTTTCAGCTTGTGCACCAGGGCCTGCTGGTATTCATACATTCTCACACTCCGTTCTTCTACAAGGATGAGAGTGGAAAGATTTTGCTTGTACCGTGGGTCCAGGAGAGTGAATACCCAGTAATCGGTGCTGGAAAAAATTCTTTGAACGCGAGGATCATGGGATAGGCAGCCGAGCAAGAAACAATTCACTCCCCTAACTGGCCTCACATTTCCTCATCCTCCAACTCCTCTTCTTCTGCCCAAACACGCTGAACAGTTATTTTTTGCAAGAAAGGGTGAAACCACTCTACAGGCGCATCTTCCAAGGATTTTTATTCTTGTTCATAATACAGGTCTGCAAACAACGCGTTTCGGCATTGAGCCAATGCCTTCATCAGGTGAAACCAATGTATGTATAACACATAGTGGAAACAGGGGCACATTTATAGTCACAGACTGGCCTCATTATGATAATGGGAGGTATGTCCCTTTCATGAGGTCAGGCTCTCATAGGGTGAATTATCTGTCCATCTCCCTGTTTGACAGGATCCCCAGTATCATGAGATCAGGCTGTCATAGGGTGAATAATCTGTCTATCTTATCTCCCTGTTTGAAAAGATCCCCAGTGAGTGGATCCACATGTCATTCATCAGATATAACATAAAATACATAAAAAACAATGCTATATAATCTATAATACACATAACAGGATAAAACATGAAATGAAAATAAAATTGAGAAGATTTTATCTGTGTGGGAATGTATCGGCAGAAGTGTAAATGATAAAATCTTAAGGTGAGGTAGTATTTCGGCGGTCTCATGGTGTTAGTATAAATTACTGTATTTAATGTGTTTCTTGCTGTTTTTGTGAAAGAAACAATGAACTTACGTCTGTCATTCCGGCTCCGTTGGCTGGAGTCCAAAAAAGTACGGAAGCCGGAGAGGGACAAACTTCAGCCCATTATGTCTGCGGACTGGCATCGCACAGTCAGCGCGCACGTACAAAGTACAATGAAAGTTATTATGGAGTGCAGGTGGTCTCGTGTGGATGCGCAGGGTAGGTATGTAGCTCAAGGTTTTTTTTTTATATATATTATATTAGAAAAGAGATCTTAGTCTTCTGCCATCTCTATAGCTTCATTGAGACCTTCAGGGGTCAATGTGTGGAGTTTCTAGATCCAATAGGATTTCTTTCTATTAAGCATCCCTACTCGGTCTTTTACTTCTGCTTGGATCTCATTTTCTCGAGCGGGCGAAGTATTCGTCCGAGCAACGAGCAGTTTCGAGTACGCTAATGCTCGAACGAGCATCAAGCTCGGACGAGTATGTTCGCTCATCTCTAATCCTTAATGATCACTGGCTACTTTGTATCGTTTTAGAATTATGATCGAATACATTTTCATTGTTGTTCATCTTTTGACTCCAATTTTTTGCCTGTGCTGGAATTTTTAATCTTTTACTATAGGATATTATACTGTGGTTAGCTCACCACATGCTTCATATGGCTTATTGGACTTGCAACTACACAGTAAACTAAATAATAGTTTTTGTCTGTATTTTTAAGCACTCTAAATGGCGGAGAATGGGCTCTCAGCATTGGATCTGTTATTGCAGGATGTGTGTTTTTTTTTTATTGTTTTATGCCATTTTTCAGCCTCAGCTTTGGAGAATTTTAAACCGCTGTTTTAAGAAGGCTCATTACAATTTATAAAGAAGCCATTGTATATTTTATCTTAAACCAAATTCATTTCCGAAGCCAAATATACTAAGTCCCCGGGTTACATACAAGATAGGGTCTGTAGGTTTGTTCTTAAGTTGAGTTTGTATGTAAATCGGAACTGTATATTTTATCATTGTAATCCCAGACAGAACTTTTTTTTGTCTCTGTGACAATTGGATTTTAAAAATGTTGGGTTGTCATAAGAATCAGGATTAATAATAAATCTTCATTACAGACGCCTGTGATAACTGTTATAGCTGATTATTGTAGCCTAAGGGCTAAAGTACATGAAATTACCAACATCCAGAGGTCCGTTTGTAACATAGGGGTCGTATGTAAGTCGGGTGTTCTTAAGTAGGGGACCGCCTGTATATAAATGGTCATCCTAGTCACCAGCTGTGTACAAGTTATCATAAATGCTTTGTGATTGTGATGTAAAGCCTTTCTACTTTTTTGTTTGATATTATAACAACACTATTACAAAATGAAATCCACATTCTAAATCTATATTGGCTTAAAACCAAGGTAACCATATTTTGGCAGACACCGAGCTAGACTTGCTTACTGCTGTTGTTGCTTACATGGTTCCAGGAAGCATTTTTGCATTTCTTTTAGGCTTTGCTTGCTTGTAATTCTTGCCGTGAAACAGTGCCAAATTCATTATTTGACTGTGTAATATTATTTGCATATTGCTTTACTTGATTGTGTCAATACACTCAGGAATAATAAACCATTTGATGCTTTCCTTAAATAGATGTTCCTAGAGGCATGGTGTTGCCCTGCATGGTACAAGAAATAAACAGTTCATAACTGAACTCATATCTGCGTATGTGATTTTAAAATATTGACTTGAAATTCCTATTTATAAGGTAACCAATTCTCTCACCAATACAACACAACATTTACAGACTGTTGTAATAAATTATGATATAATCTAAATGGCTTAAAATCTTGATAACCTATGCTGGCAGCGCCCACGGATCAGCTTTTCTTAGCAGGCTGATAAACAGAGAATTGAATAGAAATCGCCCCCTCAGCTTGCAGTGTCCCACTACATTACTGCATATCAGCTCCAATTCGTTTGAGTGGAAGCCAAGTTGGCCACTAGACACAGACTGGAGCTGTATGCTTTCTGTTTATCAGCTGCTGAAAAATGCTGATGTGTAGGGTGCTGGATGTTAGACCACCACCAATCTGATATTTAGAACTGTCTGGCTTTCATTTTTTTTTAGCTTTATAGTCAAGCTTTATAGTTAATAATTTGGTGCTTTTTCTTCATTTTTCTTTTGTTCGGACATTTGTGCCTTTCTTTTTTGTATGTTTTCCAGATTTTGGTCTTGTTTGATTTATCTTAGGCTACATTCACACTAACGTATGGAGGACGTATATACGGCCGATATACGTCCCCCATAGACGTCAATGGGCGCACGTACCGCTCCGTACCCGGAACAGATAGGACCTGTCCTATCTTTTGCCGTAATACGGCGCCGTGCGCCATTACTTCCTATGGAGAGGGGCGGGGCTGCGCTCACCTCCTCCTCCTCTCCCCGTGCACTGCCGTTGCCCGGTTCGGTACGGGCGGGCAACGGCAGTGTGAATGTAGCCTTAGAGGATGATCTATCTTGCAAGTGTTTTCTTTTGTCTTTTAATTTTTTTTATAGTTGCACAAAAGTCGGCAAATTTTTCTGTAGTTTGTGTCAAAAGTGTGATTTTTTTTTTTTACTGCGATTTACAAAATTTTGACTCTTTCATACATCCACATCTGGATTCTAAAGATATATCAGGCATTGCTTTTCCAGGCAAGGTTGTACATTTAAGAGAAAAAAGCCTAAAAAAGTGACCCACTTTGTGTTCTGTTACCAGTACTTCTAATGAGGGTGAATTGTTTTTGTTATCCTCAAATGACCTTGATGAATCCTCTCAAACAGGAAGCAGAGCAAGTAATATGAATAAATCGAGCATGAGTGACCCCCACAAATGTAACATACTTAAAAGGAACAAAGGAACACGGCAACAGTAACCCAAAATTAATATTTTGCTTTCTGAAGCTTATGACTGGAAAAAAAAAACATTTGTATTGATTAATCACAATGCATTTTATAAGAAGACTACATTTCCAGCAATATTTGGCCAGATATATCATCAAAATGTATTAAAGAAAATCTATCATTAAAATCAAGTATGATAAATCAGGGACACTTGCTCATAGATCCAGGCATCAGGACTGTGGTAATCTTCTTACATTAGTAATCCATGGTCTTCTTCCTTCTAAGAAGGCCCGAAGTAGCCACACAAGCTGTGTGCTTACTGCTACCAAGATTAGGAAGTGCTGAGGGAGTAAGTGTAGGGTAACAGCCTGTACAATGAAACACCCTGTGTAGTCACAGCACAGAGGGGCTCTGGTAACACTCACAGAACCCTTCTGGTTCATTAGCAGAGTTTTAGAAGTTGAGTTTAGAAGGAAGGAGGCCATGGATAACAAATATAAAAAGATAACCGCAGTCACAGTGCCCCTTGTTTATCATGCTTTCTTTTGATGATAGATTTCCTTTAAACAAAATATTAGCATTGTATATATTAGTAACAAGGGGTTGCAGTGTGGATCATTGTCCAGTAGATGGCATCAGAGTACAGAGAAGGAAGAGGAAGTGATTCAGTGTGAGAGGTCAGAGGAGCTTGGGTGTGTGCTCCTGGCCAAAATAAGTCTGCAGGTGAGGTCTTAGGACAGCGTGAAAGGAGAGGAGATCAGCGGTCCCAAAGACGTGTGGGGCTGAAGAAAGACCAACTTTCCTGCAGGGAGACTAAAGAAACCCCATTATCTGAAATGTTATTTTCTGCATTATATGGACCTTAATCTTTAAGTAAAGTTAATTCTTCAACTCGTCTCCCCTGCAACTTTACATGTTAATTTTGTTTTACAGTTCCCCACAATTGACCAACAGAAAAATAAACCGTGCGGGCTGTCACCTGTAACAGCGGTGCTGTAAAGGTGGGCTGTCTATTCAGCACTCTGGCGATGTCACAGCTCCCTCCACTATTCAATGTCTCAATTTATTTGTTGAATACAAATGAGCAGCTGCCATATTATTAAGGAACATACAGGGATGGAACCAGTGGGAAGCAGTAATCCTCACTCATCCCTGTCCCTGTACAGTGTAGCAGTGTGTAGTAGTTTTCCTTTTGGTTGTGAATATCTCTAGTAAACGGGAGCAGAGTTACATGTGACACATGTGATGATCTGCTGCTTTGACTACACCATGGGCAATTGATTTATTTTTTTTTTACACTAGTCACATTTTATTTTTGGGAAGTTACATAGATGATGTACCAACCCTTTAAGAAGGCGATGCAGTTTTAGTGCTCAATACGAATCAAATTGGTATGTGATTTACCCCGGAAATCCATAAAATATAGTCAATTGTTTAGATCTGAGCATTACAAAGGATGAACGAGGAAATATAGATACTGCTATTTACCAAAAAAAGATCTCCACTGATTATTTACTATACTGGAATACTTGGCACTCACCTTCCCTAAGGGGAATTCCAGTTGGTCACTATTTAATGGCAAGAAGGAACTGTTCTGAGGAAAATTTTGAGGAAGAATGTACCAATCTTTATTCTAGATTTATGAAAAAAGGATATGTGAAAAAAGTGCCACATAGAGCATATATAAGTGCAAAGAGTGAGGGTTCCTAGCTCATGCGCTGCTGCAGCTGACTGTAGTTCATGCCATGGCATGGCAGGGAGTAATACACTCCCTGTTCTGTCACTATGCCTATGTCACCGGCACCGAGCGCCTTGCTTCAGGACCGAAGAGCAGACACCTTTTTGTTTCTGTCCATGAAAGAAAATTCTCAAATTTCAATTCCTTAGTGATGTTAACATAATAAAGATAATTTTTAACTTTACTTTACAGTTTTAGCTCCTATTACTCAGTGATAGTCAGTGTAAAATTCCAGGTTGTGGGCAGGGACTCTCTAAGCAGACACATTATGATCCATCTAGTGCTGTGAGCTGAAAATGTGGGGACAGGGTTTATATACGCTTTAATTTACCTTCTGAACATTGTACTAGTATCTGACACATAGAAAGATAGATGAGATAGATTAGAGATGATGAGAGCCATGGGATGCATATTACACATAATGACACTCTCTAGCTTTGCTACATGTCAGCTACACACACTGTTAGATCTGATGGTCCTCCACCCCCCTTCCCCCAATTAAATAATTTATCTTCCTGTAGCTAGTAGCTCACAATGTGATGTGTTGTTTGCTGTCAGGAAATCAGTGTGTGTGTGTTTGAGCTTGTCCAGGAATGCAGGGGGGGGCTAGAGGCAGAAGAGTCGGAAACCAGGGGCAACTGAAATTGTGTACATCAGGACTGATAGAGACAGGATGGAATTATATTTGTGAAATGCTGTAGTTTTGTTAACTACAGTGAGAATGTGTTGTTTTGTTATCCTGAGTATATTTAAGAAACTTGTCTTCGTGGGAATCCCCCCTAAATCCTGCATTGAGTGGACAAATTGGAGTGCATTATAAACACAAGAAGAGGGTGCATTATAAATGTGGGCATAATGAGAGGAGGCATTATAAATGGGAGAAACAGATAGGGTATTACGAATGTGGGGAAAGGGCATTAAAAATGCAGGCAAAAGAGTGCATTAACCCCTTAATGACGTGTGCCGCATCTATATGTCACATGTCGGCTGCGGGTGTTCTGAAAAGGCTCTCCATACATGGTAAGTGTTTGCTCCATATATGCTGCACCCACCCAATCACACTTGTTGCTTGAAGCAGTGGATACCAGATGCAGGTTACTGATCACATGCATTTCCATGGAAACATATGTGATCAGGCCAAGGCCCAGCCTTAGACGCTTGCGTTTGTACATGCAACACAATTGCATGCCTCTCAGAGAAAAATCAGAGCTGGTCCTATTTGTGTGTCATCCATTTTTGCAGTCCACATAAAAAAATGGACGTTGTGTCATTCATATCTCATCCATATTAGTGGTCAATTTTCTACGTAACAACCATCCATTTTCTTATGTGGTCTCCAAAAACAGATGACACAAGGAATACACTTGGGCCTACTTTGCAGTCAAATGGTGGAGACACGTTCCTAAGGGTGATGCCACGCGGTAGTGTTTTGATTACATTTTGTAACTAAATCAAAGCACACTGGGGCGATATGCGGTGTCTTGTATTGTGTAAACGCGAGACAGCAGGCACTGATTGCCAATCGCATATGCGATCATACGTGGGCCGCCAGTGAGCTTTGAATCTGTTACAAAACGGGATCAAAACGCTAATGTGTGGCAGCACCCTAAGGATGCGGTCACACGTACCACTAACGCTGAGTTTAGAAACGCAGTGCATGCGATCGCTAACCATAACCCGGTCTCTTACATTAAAACAATTGCCGGATCCTTAAAATCAGCCATTAGAGATGTTTTTTGCAGCCATAGGAAAAAAAATTGTGTGCAGGAGGCCTAACACTGTAATCAAATGACCTCCTAAGATAATATTGCTTCAGTTTTATACATGTTTATAATGTTTTTATAACCTCAGATTCCGTACCGAAAACTTTGATACAGCAAAGTTGATTGGGCAGACAAATACAGCCAAGAGTAAAGAAGATGGTAAAAAAAAACTACAGAAGATGCAGTTGAGAGAGGTATTCAGTGGTCTACAACACAGGTATTATTCCTTTTGTTTTTAAAATTTGGGTTATTTGTAATTGTTTCCAGAGTACACTTCTGAAATTAGCCTTATTATTACTTATTGATCAGTAGGTGGCAGCACTTCCCATACATTAACCGGTTAAGGGCCCTTTCCTGTTTTTTCATGTCCATTTTTCACTCCCCACCTTCAAAAATCTATAACTTTTTTATTTTTACACGTAAAGAGCTGTGTGATGGCTTGTTTTCTGCGAAACAAATTGCACTTCATGTGATTGTATTTAAATATTCCATGCCGTGTACTCGAAGTTGATAAAAAAATTACAAATGCTTTGAAAATGGTGAAAAAAGTACATTTGCGCCATTTTCTTGTAGCTTGGATATTCCGTATTTTCCACTGAGCGCCCCAAATGAACTGTCTACTTTAATCTTTGGGTCGCGGTACAACGAGTACGGGGATTCACCAAATTTGGTATAGGTTTTATAATGTAGTTCACATTTCAAAAAGTTAACAACGTCCTGTAACAAAAAATTATTTTTGATTTAGCCAAATTACTTGGGCGCAAAACTTTTTATAATTTGGTGTACGAGCTGTGTGGTGGTGTAAAATTTTTTTGCCGACAATTTGATAATTTTCACTGAGTCACTATTATGGACTGTACGACCTTTTGACCTTTTGATAGATGTTTATATTTTTCAAAATGGCAAAAAAGATGCCATTTTCGACTTGAGCGCATTTTCCGTTTACGGGGTAAAACGCATTGAAAAAACGTTATCTCATTTTTGTATAGATCGGGGCATTTTCGTTGACGCGTCGATGACTATGTGTTTATGATTTTACTGGTTTATTATATTTAGGTCAGTTCTATGGAAGGGGAGTTGAATCTTGAAATTTTGGGTTTTGATTATAAGTTTTTTTTTTTTACATCTTTTTATTTTTTTTTTATTTTTTTACTATTTTTCAGACTCCTCTGGGCACTTTAACCATAGGTTTGCGATCGAATCACTATATATACGGCCATAACTACAGTATGCAGTATATGGGATTTTTCCTCCCTCATCAGTACATGTGTCTCTTTTTCGTACTGCTATCAGTACGCTTCTTTGTAAATGAAGGTGTCTTCTCTTGTAAGAACGAATGTCTCGGGTCTTTTGGAAGACCCGAAGGTACCATGGCAGGACGCGCATCCCCTGGCCTGACTTGGTGAACGCTAGGCAGTACCAGTAGAATGTCTGCGCCCTGGTCATTTCGCCATATTTTTTGAGGCTGCCGGCGTTTCTCTATTTCGCGTGACAACCTTCACGCGCCCTCGATCGTTTGCTAGCACGCATACTCGTCGGTTTCCGTGTGTTTCTTACTCGGTAGCGACCCGTCTTGCTGCAATAGTGCAAGCAAGACTTACTGGCATTGAAAGGGCTCTATCCGGCCCGTCGATCCTGCCCTATCTCTGCCCTATGCAAAAACGCTGACCCGACCGCCGCCGTGAATACACGGCGGGCGGTCGCGAAGTGGTTAAAGGCCCAGTTACACTGAAAGTTTTTCTAATGCTACTAATTGATTTTCCCTATGAAGCTACACCTGTAGTCTGAGTGGCAATTTAGTCTTGCTGCATTTGCACTACATGAAAGTCTTCGTACATAGATCTCATAGGCTACATAGTCTCTATTAGTTAAATAAAATTGGCATGAGATAATTGTAAATGAACACTGATCAAAATTAGAGAACACTTTCAGGGCGCATTCACACGATGCGTTCAGCTTCAGCCTTGACTACATGCTAAGGTTACATTGCGTTTCCACTGCATCTGCATCTGCAATGCAATGTGACCTTAGCATGTAATCAAGGCTGAAGCCAGTGGAATGCGTCCAAAACGCAATGCATGACGTGACGCAACGCATTGTTTGAATGCGCCCTCAGGATGCGGTCACACGTTGCAGTTAAAACTGCATCGCAATCAGTTTTGAGGTGGTTTTAGGCCGGCGGCACATGTGCCGTTTTGAACCTGTTTTTGGACCTTTTTTAAGCAGTCTTAAAAAACGCATCTGTTTCTGACCAGTTTTAACAATTATCTTAATTAACCGGTCACAAACGGAGCTTTTTTTTCAAAAAATGCATGCAGGTTTTTAAAGAATGGGTTTTTTAAATGGAGTGCTTAAAAATGGCCCAAAAACAGGTTGAAAACGCCACATGTGCCGTCGGCCTTAGGTGCAGTTTTCTTAATTTAACAGGTGAATGGCATTTGTAGGACAGTTTCATTAAGATATAAGCGCCGCGTCACACGTTACTAGGTTCGTCATACGCGACGCTAGCGCACAGGGTGGAGGTCCTCGGCCCGAAAGCACATGCGTTCCAAGGAAACACACTGCGATTGTTAGGGCCGTTCGGGCGCGCTCCCCTTGTGCGCTAGCGTCGCGTTATGACGGACACTAGCTGTACGTGTAACCGCGGCCTACAATTTCCTTGTTCAGTTCATGTCTTTCACCTGTTAATTTAACAAAACAGCACATAACACCACCTCAAAGTGATGCATTGCAGTTGTATTGTAACGTGTGTACTGCACACTCAGGAGGCGCTTTCACACGTTGCGTTTTGACCTGCGTTTCAAATTGCTTTGAAACGCATATACACACTGGAGGAGGGGTGATTTGTAATTAGTCATTAGACATGTAACCGATGTTTAACGCATGCATAAACGCAGTCAATGTGTGAACGCGCCCCAGGGTGTGGTCCAAGTCAGGTTTAATGCATGCTTTAAAACGCTACTGCAACAGTGGAAGAGAAGGTTTGCCTAATAAAACAGCTGTTGAAACTTGCGTTTTCAAACCACAAATGTTTAATGCTTCTGTGTTAATGTTGTGTGTGAACATTATGTTAACAAACATGTGTGTTACATGTTGTTTACAACTGCGTTTACAATGTGTTAACAGTTGCGTTTTATAATGCAAGTGTTAACAGCTGTTGAAGTTCGCAAATCACGATAAGGCCAAAGGGTGACCCTATTAGCCATAGCAATAGAAATTGGTTTTTCTCCAACTTTTGTTTTCTAGAATATGTCATCTTTACCCATTCAACTCAGTCATGTCCTCCACAAAAGTTTTGTCCTCGAAAGACAAATGCAAAGTAACAGTACTAATGCAGAGAATCTCCATGGTAATAGTTGCACATTCACACAGCTTCAATTGCTCACCACTTCAGTATTGAATAGGGTAAGGATCTCTGTCATACAGTGTCACATTGTTTAAGCATTGGACTGAACCTGCATGACCAAACCTCTCTTGTGCGAAAGGAATCAAAAGGTGTAGTTCACCTTTGCTGAGGAGAATGTTTGTGTGGACAGAGCAGAAGTGGTCCACAGTTTTAGTGATGCATCAAGTTTTAACTACCTTATTTTTGGGTCTGAACGAGAAACATTATGTTTGTTGATAAACTGGGGAAATACTCAACCCAATGTATGTAAGAATCAGTGAAATATTGGAGAAGTGTGCATCGTAAGGAGAATGTTACCTGCACAGGAGTTGGACCTCTCATACATCTACATGCAGAGTGACTGCCAAATGTATATCAAAACCTTCTCAACATGTGGTCCCTTCTTGCATTCTTCACTAAATCATCCGCCACAATTTTCAAGCAATACAACACCCGTTGTCACACAAGCAAAACAGGAAAGAAAGTAGTCCTTAAAACATAAAACCTTAAAACATAAAAACAATGAAATTGCTAGCCCAGTCCTGATCTACAACCCAAGTAAAAAACCCATGGAAAACTTGTGGAAAATCTTTAGTGAACGAATTATGGCCAAGAACCCTAAGTCAAGAACAGCGGGCAGCACCGTGGCTTAGTTGGTTACATTACAGCCTGCAGCACCGGGGCCTGGTTCCAGTCCAGGGTTAACATCTGCAAAGAGTTTTGTATGTTCTCTCCGTGTTTGCTGCGGTGGTTTCCCCACACATGGATTAGATTGTGAGCTCCATTGGGACAGGGACACATTTGCAAGATCTGTGCAGCGCTGCGTATCTGTGTGTGCTTTATAAACTAAAGGATTATTATTTATTAAGAGGCCGGAGAGAGTGGACCAAACCACCAGAGCAGTGTGAAGACTAATGAGTCTGTGACTCCAGATGTGCTGAAGTGATAAATGATGTACTGATAAATACCGTTACGCCATGCCCAGTATCCTCTTTAGTAATTTTGCATATTAGGGCAATTAAAAATTATAAAAGAAACAGATTGCCCCAAAAAGGCAATCCCAATATAGATTAGATGAAACTTGCCATAGGATCAATATAATATGTAGATCTGTGTGTGGTTTCCTTTAAGCCCCCCAATTCACCAAGTCGGGTTACGATCTTAGGGTACATGCACACAAACGTGGGCCGCCCGGATAGGGCTGCTCACCTCTCCCCTTCTGTAGAGCTGCAGTGCCAGCGCTTTAACACGGTGAATATAGGACATGTCCTATTTTCTCTGTGCACATCACAATTTGCAAAGCTTGGTTACACAGCTCTCCAGCCAAGATGGTAGAAGATAGAAAGTTACCATCGAATACCTGTGAATGACTTTATCGATTACTGTCCTTGCATATTTACATTCATAATGAGGAAGTGCACAAATATGTGAATCAGAATTTGAATCAAGACTGAGGTCATTGCTGAATAATCCTGAATAACCAATCTGTAGAAAACTTGTTAAGACAGAAATCATTTGATCCAATTTTCAGCATAGATAAAACTGGCAACTGTCATATTAGCTTTTGTGGGAGAAATAGATAAACAATAGACTTTGCAGCACTAAGTAGGTCACCTAAAATAAACCTGCAGCTTAAGACATTTATAGGCATCTGGGTGAAAACTAACCACTTCACTTCTGGTTAAAATACAGAACACAATCCTAACCATCTGTTTTTTACACCATTAACATTGAGTCACACTAAAGACGATTGCATATGAATATTACGGCACTCAAAGCATTACAAAGGGTGGAAGGGTGTTTGAATTAGGTTAAAGAACCATCTTAATAGTAACAGGAACATTTAAAAGAATGAATATTTGTATACACTGGTTGGTTGACATTTTCAGCCTTGGGACCTCAAGCTTGAAAAAGGCTCTTTTGGAGCCGAAACGTTGCTGTACCTTGTTGTACTCTACAAACATGGACTAAAAGAACACTTTTTTCACTGAATACTGCATGACTCGGAGAGCTGCCTATTTTCGTATAATACTTACAGACAACCCCTAGTTAAAGACGGACCCCTCTACCCACTGTGACCTCTGGTGAAGCTCTTTGGATGCTTTACTTTACTCCCAGGCTGCAATGATCAGCTGTAAGGTGTCAGTAAAAAAGTGTTATTGATAATCCTTGGTTCTATTTCAGCAAAAAATGTAGAAAATCAAATTGTCATTGGGACAAAAATAATTTGGCCTGGAGCTACAATTATAAAATGTACAGTTCCGACTTGCATACAAATTCCACTTAAGAACAAACCTAAAGAACCTATCTTGTACGTAACCCTGGGACTGTCATATATATATATATATATATATATATATATATATTATAGACAGGATTTGGAGCAAAGGAAGACAATAAGAAGGAGGAAGAAGAAAAAGTAAAAACTGTAAGAATCCTTTTGATTGAAATACCGTATTTTTTGGCCTATAAGGCGCACCAAAAATCCTTTAATTTTCTCAGAAATCAAAGGTGCGCCTTATATATGACTATACAGAAATGTACTACAGACAAGATGTACTGTACATTTACCGGTGTTTAATAGCTCCATCCCTAGAAATTTCCTGCACCTTCCCCAGGCGGCCGCGCTATGGGAGGCAACGGTGGCAATTGCCCAGGGTCCCATGGGAGAATCTCTTCTTTCAAATGCATCTGATTTTGGTCTCTAGGTGCCCAGGGAGTACGAGATTTCAGTTTAAGTTGGAATATCAGGTGCATTTTTAAGTATATATATCACTTCCTCGACGGCAGTTTAACATATAATGGGGTCATTTACTAAGGCCGAATCGCGCGTTGTCCCGACGTGTTTAACCCGAATATTTGATTTGCGCCGATTGTACCTGTATTGCCCCGGGAATTGGTCGAAGATCACGCGATCGATTGGGGCGCATCGGCGCCGGCATTGCGCGCGACGGAGATACGGTGGTTGGCCGAACAAATAACCACGTACTTCGGAAAACCGCCGCATTAACACCTCGAAAAGTGTCGTTGGTGACCGCTTACCCTTCCTGTCGATGGTGGTGACTTCCGGCCGTGGAGATGATTTTCAGCTCATCACGCGCCACCGGTGGACGGCGGAGGACTGCCTTCTGAATCCTCGGCCGGACCCTAATCAGAGCAGAGACCGCCGTGGGATCGCGAATGGGCCGGGTAAGTAAATTGCCCAATATCCCGTGTTTTCTGCATTTTAAAACACAATTTCCTATTCATATAAAAGAGTAGACTCTTCTTTCATACGGAAAAAGAAGTGAGGTTCTGTGATTCACAGAACCAGAGAACAGCCCCCCTGAAGTGTATCCTCCGCCCCTCTCCAGATTCTTAGCCATAGGCTGCAGGCAGTATTAGATGCACACAGGTAACTGCTGCAACCTCACAGATAATGGAATATTCACTATTATAGTTACTAGTACTACTTTTGCAGAAGGGATATATCAACTAATATTCCTGTTTTTCACCTTCTCTATGCGAATCTAAGAACACACTTTGGGCCACATGGTACAATCGTTTTTCTTTCTTGTTTTTGCGCCTTTGTCATTCAGGCGCACTCTATTGATTGTGCATTTTTTTGACGACGAAATGTGACTAATGGTAGCTGTGCAGCAACAAAAACCAGCGTTCCCTCATTTATCATAGCAATCCAGATTTTTGGATGCCCTAATGAATTCTCACTTGGAACATGTCATTAGGCGCCAAAACGAACGACCAAAAACACTCCAGCCCGGAGTTGGGGTAACTGAGAAGAAAGCACTGAGCCTTGGCACACTCGCTCTATTTCTAGCAGAAAGCTCATCCAGATCATTGCAGACACTATAACAGATACACAGCACTGAGTACCTCTGGCAGCCCTCTACAGATAATCCAGACCTGGAGTATCTGCGGATCAGGAGCCTGCAGACTCTAATTTACACTTTCATCACACTTCTATTTACAAACATTCTGCGATCCTGACTGCACAAGCAAGCGGAAGGAAACGTTACAGAATTGGTGCACATAGTACTGACAGTGTCCCCATGTATTCTGCCAGTATACAGTGTGTCTGAGGGGATATGTTGCAAATGTCAGGGGTTGCAGCAGGGAACCAGCACGGTGGGATCCCTCCCAGGAGAAGCCATGCTGGGAGGTGCATGGTTCACACACTCTGGGATGCTGCTGTGAGTGTTATCTTCTTCTGGGCTGTGGGAGATAGCGCAGAGGAGCTTGTAGCAGGATCACTGTAAGGTCCTGAATCTAAACATTGCGCCTAACTGCGCAAAATTGCCCTAACTGTGTTCAAAGTAACAGTGATTAATAAGAGCCGGAAATTACTTATCACAGTTGTTGGGCTAATTCTGTAAAACTTGTGATAATCTGGAAAACAGTGCACCAGATTTAGGCGCAACTACTACACCTATGCGCCATAAAGTGATAAATGTGTCCCATTCTCTCTTATTCCCTTTTATTTGTGATAGTTATTTTTTGTTGGGAAATTGACTGATACGATGAACATTCATCCTCTTCGCCTATGTGACTACACCGCGACCAGAACTGTCCATAAGTTTATATGTACACAAAAAACCACCTCATGTCCGGAATAAAGTTTTTATTTCCCACCATCCCCATTATTTACACCTATGTTTATGACATTCTCCCTTTCATTCTATGACGTGGGGTGGGTTCTGTTATTGTGAATACATGGCGCACATCTAACGTGACTTTATTATCTCTTAGAGAGTTTTATGGATATATAGTTATTTATTTGGGTTACCATTGTGTACAGGAACAGACACGATACATCTTGTGAATTTTCTGCAGTTCCCTTTGCTGCATATTTTGGTGATATAATACATGTGGGGTCTGTCTGATCTCCTCACATCTTACTTTTTTAGGAAAGTGATTTTCTTTATATACTAGTTCTGGATTTGTACATTTTTAGAGGAAATTTTGAATGTTAATTGCCAAATGCATCGCCTGGTTGTCTGCTTTCAAAATTCTAGTAGGTTTTATGGCGCCTTTTACTTTTATTCTGTTTTATTGATATATTTGCAGGTTGTGACTTTCTAAAATTGTCTACTGTAAAGCAGATATCTAGTTATTTACAGTTTTTAGTTGAATTATGTGGATTATTCATGTGAACATATCAATAGGGCCATTTTTGAACTGCTACGAAATGTCCATGTATTACATTTAGGAGATGTGAAGGTATCTTTGTTTCTGTTTGGGATCAAATTTTTTGCCATCAAGTCAAATTTTAAGTATTTTTCATAAAATGTTCAATTTGAATCAAATTGCATGAAGGCGCCTATGTCTATAACTCTTTTGATCAATTTTGAAAATGGGGCAAGTTCTGCTTTCAGAAATATCGGTCCCCGTCCCCAATTTTTGGAGTTTGGGAGGAAACCGGAGGACCCGGATGAACCCACGCATACACAGAGAGAACATACAAATCTTTGCAGATGTTGACCAGCGCTGGCAAGGCTGTTGTGCTAATCCCGGAGCCACCATGCTTGCCCAATAATCTCCCTATCATCGTCTCTATCTCCTATAAAATTCTCCATATTACGTTTGTTTTTAACCTATCCTAAGAGCCTCTTTGCTGACTGTGACTGGTCTAAATAGTTTTATTTTGGGGCCCCACTTTAGTTTTGCCCGGAGGCCCCACTTTGTCTAGAACCGGTCCCGGACCTTCCCACACGTTATACCAGGGTCCTAGCTCCTGAATGCCCCCATCATGCCTGCCGACCGTAGCTACCATAGTGTCCGACCATGATGCATCATCATCATCAGTAAACAATCCCCATAGCCTGCCAGCCCTGTACCAGGAAAGAGAAGGAGCCCAGGGAACCCCCACAGGAATAACACCCTGGCTGAGAGGAGACCGCTAAACCCCTGCCTCATCACCCTGCATTACCCCCCACACCATACCTCTGAGATCGGAGCTCTCTGACACGCTGAAGACAAGTTTCCTGGGAAGTGTAGCTGGCTAGAACTGTGCACAGGTCTGCCACCCGCTGGTCATTTTTAGGTACTGCATTTGATCCTGCACCTTATGCGCCTTATATATGAACCTCGATGTCTTAGCAGGCATTTATTAGAGGTGCGCCTTATAGGCCGAAAAATACGGTAGTTTGTAAAAGGATAGAGGTGCGCCTTATAGGCCGAAAAATACGGTAGTTTGTAAAAGGAAAAAACCTTTTCAGAGACCAAGCTTCTTTTGTTGTACTATTCATAAAATGATCTAAAACTCCTTGATACATAAGGGACAGACTTCAAAAGAAATGTTTTGGTTCCTGAAACAGAGTTTATATATCCAGAGGAGCTACTGACTAGGCACACTCCCCAAAGCCAAAAGTTAGAACAAGCAAAAAAGTGTCAGTGCTCTACTCCACAATAAGCTCCTATTCACATTCAGTCATAAGGAGCAAGCAAGAAAGTGTCAGTGCTCTACTCCTATTGTGGAGAAAAAAGAGAGAAATACACAGAAAATCCTCCACACAACAAAATAGAATACAGCCAATAAAAATTTTTAATCTTTCATCTCATCTCCTGAACCCTCATGAAATTAGCCTTTTACAAAAAGGACTATCCATTTGTCCGGACAATACACCGATTGCATTTAATTTATTTTTAGATTTACACCAACTAACCAGAAAGCTTACTACTAAAAGTAAAATCAGGGACATTATGTTAAAACCTTTCACGATATTGTAGCGAATGAGTAATATAAACAACAAACCAATTAATCACCCTAAAAATAAAAAAGTCTCAATAAATTTGAATTATCTGCCCTTAAAAGCCTGGAGAAAAATGAAAAGATCATCATTAGAGTCGCGGATAGAGACAGAGGGACAGTTATACAGGATTGGAATGATTATGAAAAAGAAGCCAATAGAATTCTGTCTTAAATTAGGATACACCAAAGGAATTTATTTCCATCATCCAACCTAACAAACCATATTTTTACCATCTCCCCAAAATACATAAACACCCCTTAGAACCCCCTGGACGTCCCATTGTCTCTAACCTGAATAGCCTCACAAGTAACCTATCACACTTTGTAGACTTATATTTGCAATCATATGTAGTTAATCTAACAAGCTATATCAAGGATTCTGGCGACCTCATTAAGAAATTGCACAGTATACAGTAGAAACAACATTATTCGCTAGTCACTATGGATGTTATAGCATTATATAGCAACATTGACCATTGGATAGGAGTGGCTAGTAAACTCAATCACCATAGATTCAATATCAGTCATGGAAACACAGTCTTTCCAGGCATATGGAATTAAAACATATGGATAATATCAAGTATAATATCATACCGATAGATAATGTAGGGGAAGAAGTACCCAACAGATTCGAGATCCTAAAAAGAAAAGACATTTTCTTGATGTACAAGTTAAGGACACTGAAAACACAAGGTTTGAATGAAGTTACGGAAACAATATTGATATAAATATTGTTAGATCTGTACAACCTTTAAACAAGCCTTTACTAAAAAAAAACTAAAGTACCAGTTAAAACAGTCAAAACAACACTATCATCGCACTGTAATGTCAACTTTAACATAGCTTATTTATGCCACATAGAAAACTTAAGGCTTGGCCCCATTATCAGAGTCCAGCAACTAATATATTTCTACAGTCATGTTCCACATGTTTTTTATATATCTAAACAAAACTTTGATTATTAGAAACCATACCATTTAGACACATACTCACCATAATGAATATAGTCCGATAAACCAGTAATCCTGGATTTGACCCTCATGAGCTTCCGTAGTTGAAGAACACGGCAACCATCGGCTTCTCCCCATCAAGCCATCCATCTGTAGATATAATCATTATTTTATCCTGAATTACTATTTATCTTAATGTTTTATTATACTGTATGAAATTAGAATTGACAAATGTATTATATTATATATGCACCATGTTATATGTTTTAAACGTCAATCGATATTTTCTGCTATCGATTGACTAACCTGCTCGGTCGTTGGTTACCGGCTACCACTCGCGCCAAAACTTCATTATAAATTTCAGGTACGTTGAGTGATATTGCAATACAACTGATAAAGGATCAGTTCCGCATTGTGTTTTTACTGGTTTTATGGATAAATAAACCTGTTTGGAACGTATCACGCCGGGCTTCCTTCTTGAACCCACAGGAAGATTTTACAGTGTTTTTACAAAAGGAAAAGTACCGCATCTCCTTGATCCCTGTTGTAATTTGGGATATTTGGGATATTTCTGATTTATTCAGCCAGAGTTCCATAACCAAACCTAAGGGGTAAAGGGACAACCATGCTGTTTCCTTTTGGAAGTTTTCAAAGGTTTAAATGTAGTCCTTTCCACTACACTGATGCAGTAGGGCAGGTATAAAGTGGCTGAGAAAAGACTGAGAATGGAGCAAGAGAACCGAATACAGTGTATGTCTTATGAATCCCCAATGTACTGTGAATGCAAAGAGGTTCTGTTTTATTTCTCTATTCTTTGTTGTAGATTTAGGATACTCTATGTTTCATCTCTTGAGTGTCAGCCTTGTATAAAGCTTTCCTTTACTTCCATTTGAAACTTGATGGAAACTTGACTTTAAAAGTCAATCATTTGTAAATTCATTTTTATTCTTATATAACAATTGAGCCCTATCTCCTGTGGCATACTCCTAAAGATTTGGCTTTTTGATTAATGTGATTGGATACATTTCTTGTACTTTACACCTTTGAGGAAATATTTAAAATGTTAGAAATCATACATAATATTTCCCACTTTTGACCACCAGAGGGAGCTTCATCTTTGTGCTGTGTGAATGCCAACTGGACACAATGCATAGAACAGTAGGGACGGGAGATGACCCCATCTTCTAGTCTAGATTGTATCAAAAAAGTACCATTTACAGATTTCTGTTTTCAAACTTTGTTCTTCCACCATATAATTTTGGTTGTATACAGAACAAAGTAAAACATCAGAAATAAGAAAGATTAGTCACACAGAATTAAACAAGAGTAAATTCTGCACATTTTATTACCAAATACATTCTTCCAGCCCCTATACCAGTGATGGCCAACCTTTTAGAGCCTGAGTGCCAAACTTCAACCAAAAGCCACTTATTTATTGCAAAGTGCCAGCGTAGCAATTTAAGCAATAATGATTTTCTCCTTGTTCTCTGACAACTTTCAATCTTTCAGCCTCCTATGGACACCAACGCAGTTTAAAGGAGGAGGTCAAATTCGTCTATCATTGTAGGAAGATTCTGCAGGAAGATTCATTTGAGTCCTGTCTGGTTAACTTCATTCTGGGGTGATGGCCTGGGTGCCATAGGTTCGCCACCACTGCCCTATACCAATAAAAAACAAAGTTGAAGTAATTCTGTAGGAAGGATTTGCTTAGATTTTTCTTCCTGCAGTGATTGTTCCTCATTGTTCCTCTTTGTCAGATTAGAGTGTTTGTGGGATACCATCCTTTTAGGGTTTTTCCTCTAAGTCAGGGGTCCCCAAACTACGGCCCACGGGCCACATGCGGCCCGCAGACCGTTTCTATTCGTCCCCCATCGCAACCATTCGCGGCCGCGCACATTTTCCTATCCGACAGCCGCAAGAAGAAAGAAGACGTGGGAGCCAGAGGTGAGTGTAGGATTTTTACAATTTTTTTAAACAGCAGTAAAAACAATGTGCCGGTGGGGGGCCCTAATATATGAAAAAATTCATTATGGTAGCATCATATAAAATAACTAATGGTGGGGGGAGGGTATATAAAATAACTAATGGTGGGGGGGTATATAAAATAACTAATGTTGGGAGGGTATATAAAATAACTAATGGTGGGGGGGACATATAAAATAACTAATGTGGGGGGGACATATAAAATAACTAATGGTGGGGGGAGGGGGGGACATATAAAATAACTAATGGGGGGGGACATATAAAATAACTAATGGTGGAGGGGACATATAAAAAAACTAATGGTGGGGGGGTATATAAAATAACTAATGGTGGGGCGGTATATAAAATAACTAATGGTGGGGGCATATAAAATAACTAATGGTGCAGGGGGCGGGGGGACATATAAAATAACTAATGTTGAGGGGTATGTAAAATAACTAATGGTGGGGGCATATAAAATAACTAATGGTGGAGGGGCAGCATAGGAAATAATTAATGGTCGGTGGCAGCATAGGAAATAATTAATTATGAGGGACATTCTAGTAATTAATAGGGGGGCAGCATATTCAATAATTAATGGAGATGGGTCCAAATATATTTAATAATTAATTGACCCAATTAATTAATTCATTGGGCCAATATATAAAATAGTTCACAAGAGGGTGAAGTATATTAAATAATTAATTGAGGGGGGGGGGGCAGTGTATAACAGATGCGGTCACATGTACCGCTATTTATCCGGCCCTCCAACAGTCTGAGAGGGACAATGAACGGCCCCCTATGTAAAAAGTTTGGGGACCCCTGCTCTAAGTGGACCATCTCTCTGAGCTTTAGTTTCCTGGATAGGTCTTCTGTTGTTCCTCCATTGTAAATTGTTGAATAGAACTGAGATATTATCAAGTCCTTCAGGAGCTTTAGTCTAGTTCTATAGTCTAGTTCTGATTAGGAGCACCTTTATTTAACAATGTATTAATTATTTAACCACTATAGTTCTGTTATATGTGGAATGTCACCACTACAGGATGAGGAAACACAAAGCATTTGAGTAAATTTTAGAGACAGAATATTGATTGAATAGCAGCTTCTCTTAGACCAGACGTTCAGCAGACCAAAGCCTAGGTTAGTATGTATAACATGGTTCACGAATAGTGATGAGCACCATCTGTGTTGGCATCCGGTGTAACGGGCCATAGAATACCCCTAGCCCAGACTATACCCAGGGTTAAAGTGGCCTTGCCCAGATTATACCTATACTTTCGCCTAGTCCAAAGTATACCCCCCTAGGCCAGAGTATACTCTCATCAGTAGCATTCTGATATACACAAGAATCCCTTAATTTTCTTACATTGTATTAGGGATTCAGCTCTGGTAAGTTAAGAGAGAAACCTAATTGTTTCCAAACACATAACCATCACCATTAGGCTTCATTCCCACACTGAGGTTTTCTAATGCAGTTTTGTAGCAGGTGTGGATCCTAATGGGTGAGAACATATAATGGAGATGCTGCTCCTCCTCTTACTTTTTCTCCCCTCCTGGTTTGGGAATCAAAAAATGCTTTCTTTCAAAAACCCATTCTTCTCTCGGCATTCACATTGCATTCACAATGGACATTTCTTCAATTGCATTTTATTAAAAATGCCCCTGTCTGAAGATAATTTCTCAAAAATGTCACATTTTGTCCCTTACAAACAAGATGGTTGGATACAACTGTTTACAGACATGGAGTGTAAATGTTGTGTTTAGGGACATGTAGTTTAAATCAGTACAATGTTAACACTATGTAAATACAACGTGTGAGCGTGTAGAGGATATTTACCAATCTGTCTACACCAGAATACTAGAGTAATTTGCACCTGAAAAGTCATGGGCCACATTTACTGCAGGTTTCACACCAATTTTAGACTCTTGCGAAAAAAGGGTGTGTCCTCCATAAAAGTGGGTGTGTCTGGGCCACAAAGTGTATGTTCACAAATGCCAAAAGTATTGCAAGCAAAATGGGTGAGCTTGAAGCCCTGGTATTAGGTTTTACACTCTTTCGGAAATACAAGGCAAATAGGAGAGGAGATGGTGTATGTTTGTATGTCAGAAGAGACTTAAAAGTGAGACAGTGGTCAATGAAGAGTGTGAGGAGGCTGAAACTAGAAGGTCACCTATATAAACATATGAAGCAGGCTACACAGGAGGGGATAGTAGTGATCATGGGAGACTTTTAACTTTCCAAATATAAATTGAGATCAGGGCTCTTCTTCATCTGTGAAGGGGAGACATTTTATCCACTTTCTGCAGGATAATTTTATGGTATAGCTTGTAGAAGATCCCACAAGAGGTGACGCATTGTTGGACCTTTCTAACAATGTGGAAATTGTCCAAAATGTCACTGTCTGGGAAACAGCGATCATAACATAATTATTTTCCTCTTAAACTGTAAAAAGCTAAAACATGTGGGAAAATCAAAAACATTGAATTTTAAGAAGGCTAATTTCCCGAAATTCAGAGCTGCACTGCAGGATATAAACTAGGATCAGATACTGTCAGATGGTGATACTAATGTTAAATGGATGACATTCAAATTTATACTTACTAAGTTCTGTAAGAAGGAAATAAAATCAGCCAAATTACCAAATGATAGACAAATATAGCAAAACAAATCCTAATACATTTTTTAAGTATATCAATGCGAAAAAAAACAGGTCGGAGCAGGTTGGACCCCTATATTCTGACAATGGGGCTTTTGTTACTAGAGACCAAGATAGGGCGGAGATACTAAATGGGTTTTTAAGCTCAGTTTATAGAATAGAAGAAAAAACTTCTGACGTCGGTGGTGCCAGTGCAGGTGATGCATCCTGTGATATACTACTAGACTGGATGAATGTAGACATGATCCAATATGAGCTCAACAAAATAAATGTTTACAAGGCTACTGGACCAGATGGGTTATAGCTCTGTTATTGCTGTGCCCCTGTCTAAAATCTTTAGAGGATCCCTGATGGCTGGTATGGTGCCAATTGACTGGCGCAAGGCGAATGTGGTGCCAATATATAAAAAAGGCTCTAGAACTTCGCCAGGCAATTACAAGCCTGTAAGCTTAACTGCAAATTTAGGAAAAGGACCTGGGTGTAATAGTGAATCATAGATTAAATAACAGCATGTAATGTCAAACAGCTGCCTCTAAAGCCAGAAAGCTCTTGTCATGTATCAAAAGTAGTATGGACTCTCGGGATAGGGATGTAATATTACCACTGTACAAGGCATTGGTTCGGCCTCACCTGGAATATGCTGTCCAGTTCTGGGCACTGGTCCATAAAAAGGATGCCCTAGAGCTGGAGAGGGTACAACAAAGAGCCACAAAAATGAAAAGGGGTATGGAGGAAATATTAAAACAACTAGATTTATTTAGTCTGGAAACTACGAGGGGACATGATTAATTTCTATAAATATATGAATGGTCCATACAAAAAATATGGTGGAAAGTTGTTCCAGGTTGAATCAAATCAAAAGATGAGGGGACACTGTCTTCTTCTGGAGAAAACAGGGTTTAATCACGAGAGGCAACAGGGCATTTTTACTGTGGGAACTGTCAATCTGTGGAATAGCCTGCCTCAGGCGCTGGTCACAGCAGGGACAGCAGAAATCTTCAAGTTTGTGTGGCCAGTTCATTGATGCCCAAAACGGTTGAGTGTGAGGGATTTATTCTGGCCCACACTATTTTGCAGCCCCTAGTATACAGTTTATATGTAGCCTGGGATAGAGTATATATTCAGTACAGACTATATCCAGGGTTAATGTGGCCTAGGTTAGATTAGACCCAACAGTTTAAATTAGCATAGGCCATTCCATACCTCTAAATCCAAATTATACCCCCATCCAGGGTCTGGACACAAATAGAGCTGAATAACCAGATGGTGCAGGGAGCTCTCTGCATCATCATTGTTCCCCTGCTGAGGCTGTAATGACAGCAGCGGCGAAGTGATGATATCATCATCTGCCGGCATCACAGCTACAGAGCAAGGTGAGTATGTGGTGCTTATTTTTTTTTTATTCATTTGAAACAAAGAAATTGGAAGGCACAATATGAGAGTAGGCCACAAATGGGGGTACGAAAGAGGGCCTACAATATGGGGGCTATGAGAAGGGCCTGCAATATGGGGGATATGCATGGGGCCTGAAATTCAGGGCTGCACTGCAGGATATAAACTAGGATCAGATACTGTCACAGTGGACCACTTCTCCTATGCCCAAACAATATGCTCCTCAGCAAAGGTCTAGGCTTTTGATTCTTTCTGCTAATGAGAGGTTTGGTCATTGCAGAGCAGACTTTCAGTCCAAATGGTCTTAAACGTTGTCACACTGTATGTCACAGATTCAGCTTCAGTGATGTACCAATGTCCTCTCTTACATTCATCTTTCAAGGGCGACCAACCTTTTTTGGGGACTTAAATAAGTTTGTGATAGTGTACAGATGCAATATTCTAGAATTCAGGCTTGGAATGACCAACTTTCTGGCTATGGCTGATAAGGTCACGGAAAGCCTTCATCTGGACAACCTGTTGCTGGGGGGTTCAGTCACTTTGGAATGCCACACCATTTTTGCAAAGTCAATGCACTGATAACTTGCCACATATCTGGATGTGTTCCCTTATTTTGATGGAAACTTGAAGACACAACAAAAACTCCAAAATAACTCATAATGATCTACCTATGTGACAGTAAAATTACTACTTGACAAAACGACCTCTCACACCAAGTTCTATACAGTATCCATTCTCTAGAGCAGTGATGGCAAACCTTTAAGAGACCGAGTGCCCAAACTACAACAAAGACCCGCTTATTTATCGCAAAGTGCCAACACAGAAATTTAATTTGATTTATACTCCCTTCTCTGTCACAGTTTTCATTGATACCAGCACCCTGAGGACACCAATAAAGCAGAAAATAGTCCCAGGTAGAGCTGTCACTGAATGCCCACAGAAAGGGCTCTGAGTGCCACCTCTGGCACCAGTGCCATAGGTTAGCCATCACTGCTCTAGAGTAACAGAGGATGGTAAGTTCAGCACTGAAGTTATGCTTATCATTTTTCAGAACTCCCCCTTACTGTCATTGACATCATGTACAAGACTTCAGGAGAGCTAGTTAGTGATGTCTGCTGATGCAGGACTATCAATCACACTGAAGGGGGCATTTTGAGGCAGGGAGAGCTTGACTTCAGTGTTAAACTCTCCACCCCAGTAACTTAATACAGTAATATGTAAAGTTGATTTTCTAAGTGATGCCACCAATGGAAGGGGTTAAGCTTTACCAGGGATTACTTTAGTATTATAAGAAAATGCCCTATGAGTATATTCCGTTACAGGATATTTTTAACTAAAAGGTCCATGAATGTCTTATTTATTTCGGAGGGCTTACAAAACTAAAAGTGTTTTCATCAAAATAACTAGCATTAAGAGAAAGGTGCTGATTTTCAGTTGCTGATGACAGGGCACATCCAAACAGATTATTACTTTCTGCAATTACTAATAATAGCTTTTAGACATTTTTACTAATTAAAAGTACTGTCCCAATTATTTTAGTAATTTACATAATTTATTAATTGAACATTGTTATTTTAAACTCTTTAATTAGTGTAAATGTGGTTCCACTCCCACTGTGTCCAGCTGCTTGCCATTTTCAGAACAAATGGTAAAGGAACATAAAATAATAGGGGGTTCCTTAGAGAGCAAATCAAACACATCTACCAAAAACACTCTATCTGTCCACCTCCTGGAATTTTATCTGTACTTTCTCTATAGTGTTGGATTGCACACTCAAACCTGTGTGCCACTCGCAATATATTGATCTCTGCTCCAATCAAACAATTACACAAAAAGAAATTCACATAGACACATGAATGGAGGACATTTATCAAAGCTTCTATGCCAGAAAACTCGCTTAGAAGGCCTGAAATAATCACAAGGCCCTCTGGCTGGCATTGGAGTGGGCTTCAAACATTCGATTGGCTTTAGCTGCTGGTGAAGGCCAATTGCTGTGTACTGGAGGTCATAGCCTCTTGATAAATCCGGCAGAGTTGGATGGCAGGGCTTCTATCATATGACGGTGCATGATAAATGTCCCCTATGGTCTCTAGGCTTTTCTAATTTTATTAATGAACTACAGAGTATTGATACAGCTTAAGCTGGAGGAGCTCTCTTCTATGCCACAGCTTATTTCTTTTGAGTTTTCCAACCGTTTCAATTATTATTCTCTCTTTTTTTGTGTGACCTTTCTCCCAAAAGACACAATTTGTCTCTGCTTCTTTATTCGCCTACCCTCATCTCCCCTCACATAGTTACTTTCTTCTTAAAGGGGTTCTCCAGTGACAACAAGTTAGTCCCTATCCTGTAGACAGGGACTAACTTGCTGTTCAGTGCGGTTCTCATCAATGGAACCCCCTCCTATCACAAGAATGGAATGGTGAACATAGGAACGTATCACGCATGTGTTGGGTGCTCCATTCATTGTCAATGGTGCTGACACCATGTGTGGTGTTTGGCTACCTCTGTCAGTGCCATAGAGATAAAACTAGAGCAATAGAGCCAGTGCTTGTGTGGATGTTCAACAGGGGTACATCACTGAGATCCCCACTGTTCAGCAAGTTAGCACCTATCCTGTGCGTAGAGGTTAACTTTTCTGTCACTGGAGAACCCCTTTAAGGGATGTATCTAGTAAGTTACAAACATTGCATGTGACATATCTGTCACTTAAGCAACATCCTTACAAAAGACAGTTATTTTTCGAATTTTTGCTTTCTTCCCATTAGAGTTCCCTAATAGTGACATCAAACTGCTACCCCTAATAATGATGCTTTCAGGTGGCCATAAATACTGCAAAGCATAAATATCCATGCTATATATATAAGACAGAAGAGGGCATGTGGGAGGTTTGTTACTTTTTGATGATGAGGACTGGCTGGGAAAAAGAAACGTGACAGAGAGGACTAGGGTTATCACAGATATGACTTGTGTGAATTAGGTTCATTTATCTGAAATACATGGTGTGAAAAAGAAGGCGCCAATCCTTTTGGCAGCAGTGCCAGTGTTATATACAGATAGAGAAGTGAGCATTGCCCAAAACATATATAAAGATATGTCTTATTTGGCATTATTTTACAGATTTTGACATCATTCATATCTGCACCAATTTATTTGTGCCTTGTGCTGTATATGAATGGGCCAATAAGCCCATTTATATACAGCACAAGGCACAAATAAATTGGTGCAGATATGAATGGATATTTCAAAATATGTGAAATAGCGCCTGATTAGACATATCTTTATATATGTTTTGTTGAAGACAGTAATACAAAGGCGATAAATTGGGTGAATTAGATGACACTCTCCGAATGGACAAATGTTTTCTTTGTGAGAGTGCTTGGATTACAATCCTTGTTCCTGGTGGTATATGTCCTTTAAGAGGTACATTCTCCAGGGTAGCATGGGTTAGAATTAGAGATGAGTGGGATTGCTTTTTAAATTCTCGTCTGAACTTTAGCTCCTCTCTAATTATAATAAGATATTCTAGCATCTTATGTGGGATAAATGTTTTGCAGACATCACAAGTACTGAATAACCTGATTGTCACCTGGCCACAGAATCTTATAGTAAAGAGAATGTTTGAAATTCTTTATCTGTCTATCAAGACTTTGTTTTACAATTTTGATAAGATATTGCATTATTAATTGAAGACAGAAAGTAGCCCTGTGTTCAGGGAAAGCATATATTTTTTTATTTTTTAGAGTCTTTTTTTTCCAAATGAAGACAATCAGATTAGTCCCAGCCAGGTAGGAAAGGGAGGGGTACCGTCTCTGATGGCTGCTGATACTTGGTGGACAGTAGCTGCAGACAGTGTTTGCTCAGTCATTTGTCTCTCAGTGACTGATATGTTAAGATATGGTTTCTAAGTAAAATTTGCCATACTGAAAGCCTCAAACAGACTGCTTGCTTGTGCTAACATGCAAATATTCAGTATCACTTGCAATCTTTGTTTGAAATTATATGTTCCATTTTGTCAATATGTTGCAACGACAAATAGTACTGCACTGCAATCATCCTTTTTTTTTCAATAATATCTATTTGGTTTTAAGCATATTTAGCCAATTAGTTGAGAAATGTCATGTACTTTAGTAATACAGTAGTAATGGTTAGACAACTTTTTCTAACTTCCCTACAAACATGCAGAATGTATAAAGGTACAGATATTTTTTATATCGCTCGTGGCACTATTGTTTAGTACCTTGTTTCCTTCTGTAAACTCTGTGAAGCATCTACTGAAAAAATAAGCAGGCTAGTAAATATCTATCTAGTCAGTTTGCACAAGGCAATATTATGTTATGAAACTGAATGATTGGTTACTATTGTTTTGAATTCAGGTGATACATTTGTTGGGACAATTTCAAAAATTTCTATAAAAATATGCCAACAATGTATTCAACTTCATGTCTAGTTATATGATGTATATAACAGTTTTATTGGACGACACAGCAACTATTATTCTAGTACTTGCTTGCATATTTAATGTTTTTAATTTAAAAAAAAATCTACCATCAGAATCAAACATGATATACAAGGAGCACTTAATCATAGATCTGGGCACTGTGGTTGTGGTATTATTCTTATATTTGTTATCCATGACCTCCTTCCTTCTAAATAAACTTTTTAAATAATGCTTATACCCGAGGGGCTCTGGTGGGTGTTTCCAGAGCCCCTCAGTGCTGCAGCTTCACAGGCTGTTTACAGCAGAACATGTCTTCCCTTCCCCCTGCTCTCTTCCTCTGTGATCTAGCAGCAGCAGGAAATCCACTAGTTCCAACAACTAGTGAAAAGACATCACTCTGGGGCTCAGGAAACAACCCCCAGTGCCCCATGGGCCTATTAGTATAATTGTAAAAGTTGATTTTAGAAGGAAGGAGGCCGTGGATAACAAATATAAAAAGATACCACACGGTGCCTGGATCTATTAGTAAGAGATATGAGAAATTTGGCATATTTTAAGACTGTCTAGTCTAATTTTGCACATACTGCTCCAATTCTAGTGCACTTGCATAATGTTTTCCCCTTTGCCATGACGGCATCACCCCAGGGACAGGAAACCTGAGCATAAAATGAGACTCCTTCTCTCCTGCTCTAGTTGGTTTCCTGTCCCTGGATCTGTGATGAAGGCAAACAGAAAACATTCCCTACCGTGTCCCACAGATCTCTGTGTGTAGGAGAGTGCGTTACACCGTGAATATAGTCCTTTGGTTGGAGGCCTGGTGTACATGGACCTGTCTCCTGGATAAGATGCCCTCCATGCTCGCTGACATTCGTGCTTGAGTCGGCAGTTCAGTAGCTCCCTGCAGTAAGACATGTCAGGAGCTTGCGGTGGAACTGACATCAGTATATACTATACCCTTCACGAAAAATTAAGCATCTTTGATATTTACCAGACGGAGGTCAGGGGTTTTAGTCCTCCCCTGGAAGTGATAACCATAAAGGCATTAGCTTTAATATTATTTTTTGAAATAATAAACGTTATTTGCTCGTACTCTCCCAACCAGATGTGGCAGGCTATTGAAACTAGAGACGACTATATTGATTAGATTAGATTGAATGATGCTATGTTTCCAGCCAGTATGGCATGAGGAAAGCTTGACCTACCTGAAACACCCAGAATCCTGAAGGGCAGTGAGATATTCATTTTTTCTTTGCATTGTATTGTTCTAATAGGTGATGTTTCTATGCAATTATAGAAAATATGCCTAAAAGGCGACTCGTTAAAAATAGCAAAAGAATGCTGAATATGTGGCCATATGTTGCCCTCCAACTATGAAAAAACTTCTTGTGGTAGTTGTATCAGAAAAAATTGTGACTGAGAAGTCGTTTTTTTTTATTGAATCATTAAGAAATGTGGTTACGGAAGAGGTTCAGAGAGCAAAAGCTATTTCTGTCCCTAAACCATTTATGTAGATGTCGGATTAGCCTGGTACCTCCACTGCAGTATATATTAGCAAGAGATCAGGGTCAGAGGGTGCGGCTCCCATTGGTGGTCCATCAGCTTTTCTGCATCAGATACCAAGCATGCTGGGCAACCTTTGTTTGGTATTGATGGCACTGATCACCTTCTCAAATTAGTCAGAATGACTTTGGATATTAAAAATTAAAAAGAATCAAAGATTGTTTAGGATGTAAAGGTCTGAAGAAAAAATGGAAGCGAGTTTTCCTGGTCCATGACCCTATCGTCTCTTTAAGTGACAAGGAATGGAAATCTCCTGGAAAAAAAAATTCTATATTCCCAGATCAGACAAGAGAAAAATATCTATTTAATTCCACAGTTTCTACCTCCTGTGGCTCCTCCACTAAAGTCGGCACATCCATGGCCAAAGTAAATCTCTTCCATTTGCGGACATGGGTTACTTCAGTGATCCCATAGTTAAAATACCTGAGAGCTTCCTAAAGAAGACTTGGGATTCCTCTGTCTTCTTTTAAGCCCAACATAGAGGCAGCTTGAGTGGCCCGTTCTGTGTTGTTTTGGATAAATCAGTTAGAGGGAGATGTTCACAACAAAGTGCCTAGAGATACTCTAGCCTCATCTATTTCTACCATCCAAAAAGGTGCCGCCTTCGTAGCTGCCGCCTAAATTGATGCTTTTAAACTTAATGGGGGTTATTTATCATTGGTTTTCCTGGGCTTTTTGGCGTAGTAAAGTCTCAAAGTAGTCACATTGAGGTTTTTTAGTTTCAACAAGATTTTATTGAATTAAAAGCATTATAGTGCCTTACAATAGGTCATGGCATAACATATGCCCCTTTCAGGGGATCTCAAAGAAGTTATTTTAGAGTGATGCATAACCAGCAACTGTAATAAACAAACTGAACAAGTGGGTGGGGAGGGCAAAGGGTTAACTTGAGCATATTGAGGGTTTTTGAGACTTTTCACTGCTAAAAAGTCTAACTGGACTATATACACATCTTTATTAATCTGGCCTAGAACTACTGCTAGTGCAACACCATGCAAATCCAGATTCATGACCTGAGACTTTTGCAAAAAGTCTCATATAAAGTCTCAAACTTACTCCAGTCCCCTGCTAGTCTATGTTCTGAGACTTTTTATGTATTTTGAGACTTTTTTGGAACTTTTTGAAAAAAAAATCCTAGACAGAAAAGACCATAAGAACATTTATTAAATGGCCAAAACCACTTTGATGAATCTGATGGGCAGAGGAAAAATAGACATAGAACTGTCCCAAGGAGCTGGTCTAATAACCCCCACTGCCTGTTATGCTGCATTATCTAATACCACCAGGGCCCTCTGACTAAAAAAACTGCTCAGGTGATGTGGGATCAAGGAATAGACTTTGTGGCATATCTTATAATAGAAAATTGTTATTTGGCCCAGTCCTTGAGGCCTTTTTTCGAAAAAGCAGGTGATAGGAAAATACTTTCCTCCCACTATTAGTCAGGGGTGCACAACCATTTTTAGTCCGTGGGTTGCATTGTCCAAAAACCACAGTACAGAGCAAATTCCTCTCCGAAACCACTGCTGCATAATACTGCATCTGTACAATAGACCCCAGAGCAGACTACAATACAGTGCATAAACAAGACGATAATAATGACGATGGAAATTGTCTGAAACCATGCAGCAGGTAACAATTGTGAATAACTGGCGGTACGCAGGGGCTCTGATAGATGCCAGTACTGTGCCCTGCCTGCAGCCAGTCAGTTATTCTTATTTATTATCTGCTGCACAGGGCCAACTCTTTCCTTTTTGCTGCCTGAGGCGAAAATAATATAATTACTATAATACTGCTCCCTATTTACAAGAATATAACTATTATAATACTGCCCCCTATTAGCTACAAGAATTATAAGCTACTATAAACTGCCCTAGCTATCAAGAGTATAACTACTAAATACTGCCCCCTATTTACAAGCATATAACTACTATAATCTGCCCCTGTATGTAAATGATATAACTGCTATATTTAAGCGACAAACAAAGAAAAGAACGACACTCACCTATAGCCAGCGTACTGGAAACATGAATGTAAGGTGCAGCTGAGTGCTGGAACCCTCCATTTGCCGTGTATTGTTACATAACTACTATAATACAGACCCCTCCTATTTAAAACTAAAAGTACTATACCTATAATTAAATCTGCCCCTAATGTACATGCGAATAACTACTATAAAACTGCTCTTCTTTATCCCTCCGTCACACAGACAGCTAGCACTCCCCCCCAGGTTCTCTCTCATCCTCCCTCACTAACCGGCAAGCTCATCCTCAATATTGCTACCCCTACTCACACAAAAACCCCCAACCAGCGTCTCACAAAGCAGGTTTTAGTTCTCCCCTGCCCCTTAGTCCTAGTTCCCCCACTGCCCCAGGCTAGTCTAGATATCTCCCCCTGTCGTCCTCAGCTCTAGTCATCCCCCCCCAGCTGTCATCTCTCCCATGTTTGCCCCCCACAGCTCTAGTCCCCCCGCCCTCCATCTCCGGGATCATTTATGCCCACCCCTGCCTGCCTCCAGCTTATAGTTCCCTCATCTTACGTCACCCGAGCCCTGCTCCCATGCTGCCTTCATAAGGAGAAGGTTTTAGCTTCCCTCGCCGCCACACACAGTTCCGAAAGGCACTGTTTGAATTTCTGCACACATGTTTTATATTTTATTTGTGCCGCAAATTGTGGTCAAAGACAATTAAATTGATGGCCCTGCTGCTGCACTAGGGCCACAACCGCAGGGGTCACTGCTCTGAAACCCTTTCGTCCCCTTTGGGGAAAACAAGTTTCCAAAGAAGAGGGTAAGGATAGAAATCAAAGCCCTAAACCCTTACAGAAAAGAAGGGACTTTTGTGTTAGAGCCAGCCTAGTGACCAACCCAGACGTCCCGGTTCAAGCCCCCTTTTTGGCACAGGCCCACAGTGGGGAGGAAGGTAAACACTTATTCGCCGGCCTGGCCAGAATATCAGGAAACAAGTGGGTTTTCTGTGTTCATCCAAGAGGCGTATGCTGCAAACTGCATCTCCCTTCCTCACACGATTCAAGGTCACAAATACGGCTCCCTTGTCGAGACAACCGGACAAGGCAACACTACCCAAAGTCCTAGCCCTCATCGGGAAGAAGACATTGGTGTGCAGGTTCCTTTAGCAGACAGAGTCGAGGCGGTTCTATATACCCTGTTGATTGGTCAAAAATCCGAATGGCTCTCTAGAACTATCTTAGAATCTGAAACCTCGCTAAACAATTTCTTCATGTCCCGAGTTTCAAATTAAAGACCCTGAGGTCAACACAAACCACACCCGCTTCGTCCTGGTTGCATCATGGCCTCATCTGACGTAACAAGCCTATTACCATCTTCTGATTCATCAGATTTTCAGAATAGTAATCTAAGGATAGCAATTACAGGTGGAGAAAGGATGCGGTTCTCATTCGGACAGGGCTCTACCCTTATGGCCCATATGTATCGTCCTAACGAGTAGTTCACCAAAGTGGTGTCAGAGATGGCAGACAGCTCATGTAAAAGGACAGGGATTTAACCATATCTATTTTTTTTCTAGTGTTACATCAGAACAAACAGTACTGACGCACAGAACTCGCGGGGTTCAATAATCGGGGTTGGGAGCTAACCTGGCAGATCAGAGTGTCGATTATCAGGGGTCTTGGAGTCTGTCAAAAAGAACACTCTCATCAAATCACAAGGAGCTTCTAGCAATCTTAAAGGGTCTTCAAACGGCCCTCCCCTGCTCAGCGGTCACGGGTGTTGTTGTCTCGTATGTCAGACAACACTACAGCCTTGCTTATATCAACAAGCAAGGCGTAATGATATATTCCTCTACACGTGGCCATCTTGGACAAAGAGAACCGAACATTTAAATAAAGTGGACATTTTAGATTCAAACTTCTTTTATTGTCAGTTTTTCCTTGGCATTTAATGAGAGGCAAGTCTGTCCTTCCCTTTGTATATAATCTTGCTTAGCACCTGCATATCTTATGTGTTTTGGCTGGCAAGTAGTCTCTTCTCAGGGCATAGTATAACAAGGCCTCTGCGACGATAGAAGTAGTGATTAACCTTTTCAGGAGAATGTCTGGTAAATTCATTAGCATTACTAGTTTCTATCCCTTGTCACCCCCAACCCCCAATTCTGCGATTTTCTGTCTTATATATATGCGCCTGGCGTGAATAAGGAGGAGATTCTAACATACCTAAGAGACAGACGTGTCTGGGTTGTTCTCTCGTCCCAGTACCGAGCAGCCATGAAAGAGTTAATAGAAACTCCCTTACAATGAAGTAAGGCAGGTTAAGACCTAAGATAAAAATTCTATCACAAGGGGATACAAGAAGCACAGACCTCATGGAAATAGCTTTCATATTTTTTTCCCCAGCAGAACATTTTTTATCATAAAGTAATACACAGCGAGATTACTTATGGTGCCATCCCGCGGTCTAGGGAGAATGGCCCTGAATCAACTAGTGTTTCAAATGACACCAGACTCTGGGGTACTCCGGCCACAGACCAATACGCCTCAAGGGTAAATCGAAAAGTAGATTCTTCTCTCTGTGCAGGGTGGATCATCCTTTGCAACTGATGCATTTCCTAGTTTTTGGGCCACCATCTCTCTATGATTCATACACCAGGACCTAAGAAAAATAATATATCTGTATACACACACTCACTTGGGAAATGGTGCAAAGTACAGAATACTAATGATTTGTAAAGCGCCTTACAGAATTTGATGGCCCTACACATTAAGATTTTATTATACCGTATATACTCATGTATAAGCCGAGTTTTTCAGCCCACAAAAAATGTGCTGAAAACGACCCCTCGGCTTATACACGAGTCAATACTTGAAGAAAATAATTAAAAATTGACTAATAAAAAATTTACTTATTACTCAACTCATGCGCCAGTTAGCGCCGCCGGCACGGGAGAGAACAGTTGCGGCGCCCACACGATGTTGTAAAGAAGGACAAGAACACGGCGCAGAAGAGAAGCAAGAAGAGGAGCCGGGAAGCCAGAAGAGAAGCCGGCAATGACATGAGGGAGCAGCGCTGCGCATCGGGGCACCGAGGAGGGTGGGTAAATAAGTTTTTTTTTAAATTCTGGGCTGACTGTATACTCATCGGGGGCACACTGTATACTACTGGGGGCACGCTGTATATACGATGGGACACCGTATACTACTGGCGGGTGACGAGATATACTACTGGGGCAGGCGTAGCGTGGACTGATATACTGATGGAGAAGGCATGTGGGAGGTGTATACTCACTGGGGACAGCCTGCTGGGGTGGTCTGTATACTACTGAGGAGCAGTGCTGGGCGTGGCCCTCTGTATACTGTGGGGTGGTTCTGTATACTACTGGGGCAGGCTGGGTGAAGCTGTATACATACATGGGGGCACGGATGTTTGGGAGTCGGCACTACGGCTGTAGTGGCGGTGGCCTGTATACTGACAATGCGGAGGCAGCGACATTGTGAGCTGCCCTGGGGAATGAGCTGTCTTACTACTTGGTGGGCAAGTGAGATTATCGCGGCGGCTTGAGCTGGCACTATATACTTTGGATGCAGTCTGCTGACCAATGAGCTTCCACCTTAGGCTATACTAACAAGCAATAGAGTTGTATCCCAGTTTTCGAGTGGTAAAAATTAGTAGGCGGTCTCGTCTTATCTACGGGCTCGGAATACTCAAGTATATACGGTAATACTGACAGGTATTATTATTTCCTTATCTTTTGTCAAACAGATGTGACATTATGATACTCATTACATCTTGTGCCAGCCATTATGTTAATTTATTTTGCTTGTAACCATTTATTGTATTATACTCTCTCATACCCTGTCGGTATTCTTGTACTTACTGTATTACTTGTAATATTCCACAGTTTTCTAAGGAAGGTCAGAAATTGACCGTAACGTCAAAACTAAGTGGATTGCATCTATTTGGATGGAATAAGTCTCTCTCATAAGAAAAATAAGGCAGGGCAGGGCCAGAGTAATGTTAATTTCCCCCTTCTGGGAGCTTTCAATAGCAGACCCTTAAGACATACTGGCCCAGGGGCCCATATATCATCCAGAACTTAAGCAAAAAGGGTTGACCCTTAAGCAAAAAGGTAATTTCCACCTTACAGAAGAATAGAAATTAAGTCACCTATAGGATTTATTCCCGTATTTGGAAGGCTTTTCTGTCTTTTTCAGGTCAAAACCCCTTACAGGTATCCCGACCTAATATATGTCTCATATTAGATTTTCTCCAAAGAGCCCCTGGAAATGGTCAAAAACCTGCCATCCTCAAAGTTCAGATATCCGATTTAGATGACCTTTTTGATCCATGCGAGCCAGGCATCCCTGGATATCTAGATTTCTTGGAGCAGCGGGAAAATTATGGCTCACTATTAGGAGCAAGCTCCTCCCTGGAAATTAACCTTATTGCTTAAAGTACTTTGATCATTTAGAAGCAAATTTCTCATAAAGGAAAACTACCATTTAAAAAAGTAAAAAAGGTACAGATACTCACGTTTGCTCCTCTGTGGATCCTGGTGCTGTCTTTGCTAATCTTGACACACCAGAATCACCTAGAAAAGAAACGTATAATTAGCCTAACCCAGCGGTTGGTCCATGAAAGAGGACAAGGCACAGTGCTCAATTCATCTGCGGTGGGCTGTTCACATACGTGTTAAATCCATGTAAACAGACCCATATGCTGGTCTGATCCCAAAGGCTGAAGACCCCAGCATATGGGTGCCTTTCCACAGGCTAAACACGTTCACCTGCATCTGGCCTTAGAGACAAGATAACTGTTTCTCTAGTTGAAAAAATAAACAAATTGAGAACCCGAATAGTCCGATATCATATAAGTACAATTGCGTCAGACAACCGGCAATCTTGCATTTACTTAATAGCACTCTACAAACTAGTCTAAAAGGCACAGAAATATGATACATACTTGCCCACTACTATGATTTAACATATTTTTTTATCCATTCCAAATGATACAACAAAAAGTAAAAAAAACTGACGTTGGCACTTTTTGATTCACTGGAAATCTTGAATCCTTTATTCATTCATGGTAACACAGCAAGTTACAGGTATTAACACATAAGTGCAGGAAAAAGCATGATCTTACGTGTTTCTGACCGATAAGGTCCTTAGTCATCATTTTTACAATACCATAAATCTAAATTTTACAAAACATGTAAAAATTGTAGATTTGGATTGAGTTTCTGAAGGTCTATAGTCAGACAGTTTACATATATATATATGTATGACTACAATTTGTCAAGAAAAATGTTCATAATGCCCAGACCAGCAAATGGCCAGTGGAGTCACTACCTTCAATTGCATTCCCAGAGGCGATGAGGATCCTATTAGTTTACTTTTCACTGAATAGAGCTTAATCATTAGGGTGGAGACAACTCTATCAGTTGGCTTCTGAGCAAGATATGATAATGGGAATCAATTGTCCGTGTCTTTGATGTTTACAAAAGAACCATGTTAGACAAGAGATGCTGACCAAAGGCACCATGCTTGCGACTACTGCTGAATATGACAAGTTACACTGCTCGCAAACGTTAACATGGAAAAGCAATGCAATATATACTATGTAGTACAAATATATATGTATTTAAATGGGGTTTCCAGGGGAATAAGACAATTTGTTAAAGTATCCAAGTCTCACATAACACAGTGAACTAGTGATGAGCAGGACATCATCAAACATTTCCCGGCTACAGCAACAGTCTAACTTTGAGGCCGGAGACACACATGAATCTGCAGTGGACATTCTGCAGCTCTTCCGGACTTAGCAAGAAAACAGCCCAAATATATGATTCTGATTTGTCCACAGTTCTGTTTTGGACTGCACACTTAACCCTGTGTCCCATTCTGAATCTATTGCTCTCTCTCCTCCAAATAATTATAATGAACGCCCAACCTAAAGAATCACACAGCCACCCACAATATCTAAGATTCTCTAATTTATTATTGAACTAAAGATCATTTATCTAGTTTAGGAAGGAGTAGCCCCCCTATGTCCTATGCATGGTTGTTATTGGCTTATCTTAATTTAGGCATACTGCCAAATTTGAGCAGTAGCATTGCTATGGATATTACAATTTTTTCTGCTTGAAGTTATTCAAGAAAGAGATAACTTTTGTTATGGACATAACTTAGTTTCATATTCTGAAGCTATGCAGGATGGCCTCTCTGAAGTTTGACCTCCAAGATAACATCATGTCCAACAAGGCCTTGAAGAGAGCATATTCCTTGTACTATGTACCATGCAGAGCCTGGAACCTCATGTATATATAAATCACATGATATATTGTCTACCCTATGCATATCAGATATATGACTAAATTAGGATAATCCAATCACAACCAAGCATAGTACCTAAAAGCTAGATAAATACCCTGTAGTTCAATAATAAATTAGAGAGAATTCGAGACCATGGCTGTGTCTGTAAGATTCTTTGCATACACATTATATAATATATATTTATACATTAATATCCAATTTGTATCAAGATCAATACCTTCATAGAGTCACACTGCTTTTAGTGTGCAATCCAAAACAGCAAAGTTGGCATAAGGAATAAATAACGTATCATGTATAATGGTTATGTAGATGTTACGTTACAGGAATGATCAGTACATGTACAGGATGGGCTTCTTCAGGGTCATTGTAGACATCTGGTCTCTCCAAGGTTATTACAAAGTTAGGCTGGTTTCACATTACGTTTTTTGCCATACGTTGTAAGGACACGTCAAGAGGACTTCGTGTTTCCCCAGTGTCCTTTTATGGACAGTGACGCTTCTTTCCATCCCGCCTTTTTGGACAGATGCAACGTATAGTGGTCAGACAACAATGGCAACATCGTCCTGGCGTAGGCGCTGAGCGTACACAGAAAACATGATGACAACATATACAGCAAACGTGATGACAACATACACAGAAAACGTAATGGGAACCTAGCCTTAACCCCTTCAATAACTTTACTAAAAAAAATAAAGCAATATCCATAACAGTTTCAGTCATGATTTTATGTTGGCAAAGTTAAAGTGCAAAGTTAAACGCTAGGAATCCACAGCAATAACTGACATCCTGCAGATTCTACAATTTGCTTCATAAATAATTTTCTGTTGAAAGGCAACATAAAATGATTACAGTTAGCGCTGCTGTTCTCCTTGTGTTCTCCATGTATCATGTATGATGAAATTCATCAGCAAACTTCAATTGGTACAGCGTCAAAGTATCTCTAATGCTTTGTGTTTTATATGACGTAAATTTCCTTCTTATTCAGTTATCCAGACTGAGTCTGGGATTGAAAATCTTCTGATAATCTGAAGTATATGTGGGCAGCCTGACTGTCTCTAGATGTCTGCCGTTAATAGAAGCCATCCAATATACCCGGTACTTTGCTGCCAGAAGTGTCTGGCAACAGCTTATCCTCTAATGCATATGGCAGTAAACATGCACATGTGAACTATCTGATCATGCATGTTTATGAGGGAGTTGGGAGAAATACCTTTTGGCCAGATAAGCATTTGTCCAGCAAAATCAGATGTAAATGTAATATATACTATGTGTCTCTGGAATTGGTTCTAGGTAAACAAATTTAGACAGCATATTAAAAAAAATGTTAGTTATGAAGGACATGAACATCTAAACGTTGACTCTTTTGTGTTATTTGCTAATGCATTATTGGATTATTAATACAACTTAACAGGTTAACTAGTAGGATATGTTCACAAGGGTTTAAATGATGCCTTAAATCCACCTGTCATTGGTTTCAAGCCTGTTTCTAACATGGCCCATCTTCAGGTGAAATGTAAACTCTCATTCAAATCAATAGCTCAAAATCTTCATCAAAAATTACATGAAATAATTCTGAAGCATATTTTTCCTTTTCATGTGAAAATATTGTTCCCAACCTTGCATGAATAAAGAATATAAGTTTATTTGGTTAAATAACATATAACAGAAAGATAGACTAGTTATATGGATTTAATGAAACATTGCTAAGACAACCCATATTGGCAGCTCAGAGTAACTCTGGATTAAGGCTAGATGCATGCAACAGTTAAAACGGTCATGCACCATCCTTTTTTTGGATGGCACGTGGCTGCAATAAATGCTGTACTTTTTAATGGAACGGTGCCCATGGTCACTATTTTACCGTGCAACCAATCCATTGAGAAGTATAGCATGTCCTTGCAATATTTTTCTTGGAACATTCATAGAGTATAGTTTGTGAGGATCTGTAAAGATCAGATGGCAGACTGAGGCAAATCGTCCATTATTGAGGGTCGAGATTCAGCATACAGGAAGCCTGAAGACTAATTGCATCATTCGGATATAATAGTTCTAATTGAAAGTTGATCAGGACCAATATATTAATTGTATCTGAACATACATTCTCACACCATGCCAGATATGTCAGGAGGCTCCTGCCTACCACTATCTCCGGACCGGCTGTGCCGCAGGGCAGGTCTTTTGCTATAGCTTGCGCCAGTTAAAGAAAAATGTGCCAAAAGCTGGGGTGGAAGCCCTGGTAAATCTGCCTTATAGTGCTTATAGTGATTTGTGACCATATTATTCCCATAATATATATAAATATTATGGGACAAGCCTCTATCCCCGGTCTCCCTTTCTGTCACATGGCAACAGTTATCTTAATTGGCTAACTGATGACATGGATCCAGACATTCAACCCCACTCATATGCATTCTGTACAGATCATTTATAAGCCATAGGGTAGAACAGCTTTTGTTTATAAAGGGTAATGGTATAATTTCTACTAAACACTATTTGAGATAGTACAATCTCTTAAAATACCCTGATAAGTAATGGCTTGAGACTCTGGGCAGACAGCACAGAGACTCAGTGGTCACAGCCATAGGCATAATGGGCCTTACCTCAAGTGTTTTGTCTTATCACATTAATCAGTAGACGACTACATGACAGAGACAAAGAGTCACTAGACTAGACAAGATGCTTGTTTTGAGTGTTACCCAAGCAATTGTTATGTATCAGTAACATTTACTTTCAAATGAATCCATTAATCACAAGGTCTAAGAAACAACTACTTTTACTTAACAAGAGAGTTATAGTCTCCTGGTAACACTTTCCTCCAGAGGTCACTTCAAACACTTCACCTCCACTTCATAATGTCCAAATCTCCTCTGTCCATATCTTTTTTTTTAATAAAGAATAAAGTGCAGTCTAATATTTAAGGATCATTATGATAGTTATAAATCATGTCATGAGTCATGTCATCAACTTCATGAAAGCAGTATAAAATACTCATTTTATTGATCAAAATGTATACTCTATATGTATGTACATTTACTATTGTGTTCCTTCTACCATGTTTATATTTCTGTTTGCTACTCTGATTCCTAATATATACAAATATCAAATTGACAGCATTCATATAAAATCTTATTTCCCTAAGTGCAATGCACTCTAGATATTTTATTTATGATCTATCTGTAGGCATAGTTTTTTCCTCTCTTCCCCTTTTTATCATGTGTAGGTTACTTCTTGTATAATTACTGATTCATTTTGATATGAAGGATGACCTAGCTAAGGCCTCATGCAAACGACCATATATGGCAGCGATGAGCTAGCTGCAAACACAGCAGCTAGCTCACCACTACCTTACAGGTCTATTGTGCGTGCTCATCCACCCCCTCCAACCGGTCAAAAAAAATGAACCACAAACCCGATCCGGTTTGTAGCCTGGTGTGCAAGAGACCTTAGGGATATTCTTGTAAATGGCAAAATATTTGGCCTTGTGGCCAGCAATGGTTCCCTCACCTTCCTCCCTTGAGCCTGTGCTACCATTCCTGCTGCCAAAACAAAACATGCAAAACATTTTTGGCCATATATTGGATTACCCGTTTTACCACTAAGGAAAATGTTACCTCTTTATGGTCATTCCAAATTTTTACCCTTCTGTTCTCAGCGACGCCTTTTATGCATTAGAATGCAGACAAAAGTCACAAAAAAGTAGGACATCTAACTTTAACAAACAAAAATATGTGTGTATTTTCCTTCTACTTAAGACCACACAACCAACTTCTAAAGCACAACAGGGACATAAGACTGATACAATATTCTCCTATAGCTGGTGGCCAGAGGTTATATATAGTAAAGATGGTAAAGGTGGTTCACATTTCTGTATATGATGATAATGGATTAAAAATCATCCCTATCAATTTACGGATGTCACCTGCTTTTGAAAGAACTTATTTTTGAAGTAATTTTGTTTTATAGATCCTAGTTGGTTTTAAAAGCAGCACAGAAAAGCATAGCATTTTAGAGCATCAATTATAGCATTAACTGGTCATAAATGACCTGCCAAAGTACTTCTGAATGCATCAATTTTTCTCAATGTATTATTACTTGATTGCCTTATTAAATCAAATGGTATAATCCTAATAGGGTCTCGCTTTATGGAAATTAATGCATACTATTTCAGAGTGGGCTGCAATGAAAGATATTGATTTCACTGGCATATAAGCTTATATTTTAAGTGACTTCTGTAAAAGATCATACTGTGATGAATAGGCTCCTTCAATTTGGTTAATCTATAGAACTCAACAGAACAGTATGGCCTTTGCAATGTTATGCTCCATATATTTTTAGATTAGACATAGAGTAACAACCCATATAGCATTTAAATGCACAGAACACAGAGAGTGGCTCATGTCAATATAATGATGAGAGACCATTACAGGTCATCGTCTCTATTGTACAGGTCCCCTACTTAAGAACATCCGACTTACAGACAACCCCTAGTTACAAACGGCCCTCTGGATGTTGGTAATTTCCTGTACTTTAGGTTTAGGCTACAATAAACAACTATAACAGTTATCACATATGTCTGTAATGAAGCTTTATGGTGAATCCTGGTTCTTATGACAACCCAACATTTTTAAAATCCAATTGTCGCAGAGACCACAAAAAATTTGTCTAGAGCTACAATTATAAAAAATACAGTTCCGACTTACATACAAATTCAACTTACAGGAAACCTACCATTTCAAATGGTCGTGTAGCTTATAACACCGAGCACCAGCTCAGGGTGAGCTGGTGCCGGTGCTTAGTTTCGTTAGTGTTATAAACCGCGGTATCGCGGTTTTTAACACTTTTAAACTTTATATGCAGAAGCTGCTTCGGCGCTGCGCGCGGCCGTGCGCGCGCAACGCCTGCGCATTTCCTATTTAGGCGCGCGCCACGATCGCGCGCGACCAGCGCTGAGCGTTTCTGCTATAAAGTTTAAAAAGTGTTAAAACCGCGATACCGCGGTTATAACCTAACGAAACTAAGCACACGGCACCGCTCACCCTAGGGCGGTGCCGTGTTTACAGCTTACACCGACCATTTGAAATGGTAGGTTTCCTTTAAGAACAAACCTTTGTATACTGTATATTACATCTCTAAGGAAGTAGAGTGGAGAGCCTTGCATGCTCGTGCCCCAAACTCATCCCATAGTTTAAACTCAAAGTATAAAACCTGTGTTTTTCTGTTGCTAGACTCTTCTAGAAGTAGGATTCTTTGTTTACAAATCATATACCCATCCAAAGCAAAGTAATAAATTATGTCATGGGCAAGACAGATCTTCAGAACCAAACTTAAATCCCTCCAATTTCGATAGGTTCCAACGACAATGTAATGTAAATAGGCCGTGCTAACTCTCCCCCCTTAGATACCTGGGAAGTTAAGAATCTGGAAATTGAATTTAATCCTTTTATTTAGGGGGAGATAAGCTGCTACCGGAGGAGTCTGTTAGCATCTTATTTTCCTTCCCAAATTATTACACATGCATTGCTTGGAAGTGCAAAGCATGCATCTGTATACAGGCAGTCCCCGGTTACGTACAAGATAGGGTCCGGAGGTCTGTTCTTAAGTTGAATTTGTATGTAAGTCGAAACTGTCTATTTTATAATTGTAGATCAAGACAAAAAAATTTTTTTGCCCCAGTGATAATTGGAGTTTCAACATTTTTTGCTGTAATGTAACCATGGATTAGCAATACAGCTTCGTTACAGACACCTTACAGCTGATCCGTCTTTAACTATGGGTCGTCTGTAAGTCGGGTGTCCTTAAGTAGGGGACCACCTGTATAACTGGTTACAGTGATTATTTTTTCAAATTATTATTAAATATTAGTCAGCTGTCATTCCTGCAGCATGACCATGTTAACCCCTTAACGACCAGAAAAAATATAACATTTGAAAAATCATCCATTTTCTGATTTCTAAATGTTATGCTCATCTTGCAATAAGTCTAACCTCCCAAATAGGTTACTAAGTAACTTTAACCCCTTAACAATCTGGCCCTTATTTGTTTTTTCATTCCCATTTTTTACTCCCCCCCCTTAAAAATCTATAACTTTTTTATTTTTACACGTAAATAGCTCTGTAACAGCTTGGTTTCTGCGTAACAAATTGCACTTCATAGTGATATTCCATGCCGTGTGCTGGGGAGCGGGAAGAAAATTCCAAATGTAGTGAAATTGGTGAAAAACGCATTTGTGCTGTTTTTTTGTGGGCTTGGATTTTATGTCTTTCACTGTGCGGCCCAAATTACATTTTAACTTTATTCTTTGGGTCGGTGCGATCACGAGGATAACAAATTTGTATAGGTTTTATAATGTTTTCATACATTTACATAAATTACAACCTCCTGTACAATTTTTTTTTAATAATTTTACGTTTTCTGGCACTAATAACTTTTTCATACTTCAGTGTACGAACTGTGGGTGGTGTCATTTTGTGTAACTTTTGATGACGTTTTCAATGCTATAATTTTTAGAACTGTACGACCATTTGATCACTTTTTATAGAATTTTTTATATTTTTCAAAAGTGCCTTTTTCGACTTTGGGTGCTTTTTTCCGTTACGGCAGTTCTGTTACGGCAGTGAAAAAATTTTATTAGATTTTGATAGATCAGGCATTTTAGGATGCGGCGATACCTAATGTGTTCATAATTTTTACTGTTTACATATATTTATATGACTTCTAGGGAAAGGGCGGTGATTTGAATTTTTATGTTTTTCATTATAATTTCTTCTTAACTTTTTTTATTTTTATTACTTTTCAGACCCCCTAGGGCAGTGGTGGCGAGGCGGCACTCAGAGCTCTTTCTGTGGGCACTCAGGCCATCACCCATGCACACCAGACAGGACTCAAAGAATCTTCCTGCACTTCCAAGCAACTTAAAAGATGCTGCTTTCAGTCATATTTTGATAATTACTTCGCCACTTGGGACAGTAGGAAGAGGGGGAATGAATAGACAGGGTCAAATTATTTTTGGAGGATCTCCTGCTGGCCCCACGATTCTCTATGCACAGAGGGACACTGGAAAGAAGCTAAAATTATGCATATTTTCCATCTTTCTACTCTGTTGCTTTCCTCAGAAGGCCAATATGATTGAAAGTTGTTGAACAGGGAGCAATAAGTTACTGCTTCAATTTTTGGTTGGCACTTCACGATAAATAAGGGGGGTTTTGGGTTGCAGTTTGGGCACTCGGCCTCTAAAAGGTCCGCCATCACTGCCCTAGGGTACTTTAGCCCTAGGTTGTCTGATTGACCCTATCATATACTGCCATACTAGATTATGGCAGTATATGGGGATTTTCCTCCTCATTCATTACAATGTGCAATTAGTACATTGTAATGAATGGATTAAAATGAGACAGCCTCGGGTCTTTGGAAGACCTGAGGCTGTCATAGCAATGGATCGCCACTCCACGATGACGTCAAGGGGAGTGACGATCTTCGGCAAGATGGCGGCGCCGATGTGCCGCAATCTTTTTGAAGTCATCGGCAGCTTTGCCTGTGGCAATCGGCGGGATAACACCCACGATCGGGGCTAGCACCGATCGCAGGTGTTATCGGTAAGTCTTTGCTGCAATATGCAGCACCCGCACCCAACGCGTGCCAGCGGGAAGGGGTTAGACAGTAATATAGTTACTTCTACTTCATAGTTTCTTCCACTTCAGGAGCTGGGAGTGTTCAGCCTGAAGCACAGAAGACCTCTCAGAAAAATATCCACTGACAGAAACAAGGACAATGATGTCTGACTGCTGAAAATGACGTAGGAGATTGAATGAAGTGATCCATTTCAATAGGGCACATGGCACCACCATTCTCCTAAAACTAGGCTGTGGACCCATTAAAAGTTTAACCGCTTTTCCGATAATGCACTTTTCGTTTTTGTATTTCCATTTTTTGCTCTTCTCTTTTAAATATCCATAACCATTTTAATTTTTTCATTGAGGGATTATTTTGCACGTAAAAATTTTTACTTCATAGTGGTATTTAATATTGTGAACTGGGAAGTGGGGAAAAAAATTCCAAATGCAGTGAAATTGATAAAAAAAAGCATTTGTGTCTTTTTCTTGTGTGCTCTGTTTTAACAACTTTTACTGTGTGCTCTAAATGATATCTCCCCTTCTATAGCTGAACAGAGCAACGTACATGTAATATACACCATATCCCATCAACATGAAAATTAAGAAACAAGGGTAAAAAGAAAGATTTAGGAGGGGGAGGAGAACAGTAAGGAACATTGCTAAACTCCTGGCTGGTAATTCAGCCATGGCTGCCGACCATCCCGTAATAAGGTTTTATCATTAACTATACAATAAAGTCTATAATTTACAATAATCCACAATAATTTGTGGAACACATGACTTTTTCCATGAGATTGCAATGGCTATCTTTGTGGCAAGAAAAAAGAGGAAGAGGAATCTTCTCAATGGGAGCAAGATATCTGGAGTTTTCTCATGGCTAGAAAGAAAATGGAATAACATTTTATATATAGAGTATGTCTCCAAGATTTGCAGATCTTGGGACACCCTTACCAAATATGGAGGTGAGTGCCCCTCCCTCATCAGCCCATGAAGAATAATGGGAAATATGAGGGGATCACAATAGCTATACAAATTGGAACCAGATACTACTGTAGAAGGAACCTGTACAAGGTTTGGTTAGAGTGGACAGAGTGCAAGAAAACACCTTGGAAAAGTGCATAAATCCCTGAAGCTTTTTAGAAAGTGTTGTATGTGATGATTTCTGAATGTTTCATTGTTGGGCACTGCATATATATTTTTGAAGAATTTACTTATGAAATGCCGGTTACCAAAAAGCCAGGCAGCAGGAGTGTGTAAGGACTTCAAAGCAAAACTGTTTTTTATTCGATCCCACATTGCTAGAGAAAAGTGGGCACATGATTGATGGAAGTTCCTTAGGGTGTAGCCACATTGAAGCATCCAAAGGCACATGGGAACAAGAGTGTTGTTCAATGAAAAACCAATGAGGAAATGCCACTTTTTTCCTTTGCTCCATTTAAAGTGGAGGCTCGTAACCTGCTCCGCTTAGAACCCAAAATAAACTTATTCTTTCTGAAAGGATTTCAAACATGAGAATTGTAAATCAATTGGTATGGTTTGGAAATAATACAACAGCCTCGGTAAGTATGTCAAATCTGCAATGCGTCCCATGCATGAAAGGTTGAGGGATGAGTCTGTTGAGCAGAAGTTTATAATTGTGTTTATGCCCAAATATGGAATTCTATCACCTTGCCACTGAAACCAAATTTAAATTGAAGCAACTCAGCCATAGGTGGGGGAAGTGAAATATTTAGAGCTATAGCTTGTCATGATTTACCTTAAGACCTGAGATCTCACTGAACTTCCCTGAAAACAGAAGAAAATAAAAGTTATGGTTGTTAAAGACAGGGAATAAAAAATGGACAGGTTCCTTAACCCCTTACCGACATGTGACATAATAGTATGTCACACATCGGCTGCAGCTGTATAAGAGATTGTTCACGGGCTGAGCTCGCTCCATAAAAGGTGGGCATTTGCTGCATATTGCAGCAAACACTCACGGGTAACACCCTCGATCGCCGCCGGCAAAGCTTGTAGGTTTAGATTGTCGCTCCCCATGATGTCACTTTCTAATGAAGTTTGTAATGAGAACTAATAGATTCTATTTGTTTTAAATATGCATTTCAAAAGGTTTCTTATTTGTGCTTTTCTGTCTGACTTTTGTAGTTTAGTGATTGATCAAAAACTTAGCTTGAAGTTTTGCATGTTATATAAGGTAATGTTGACTTATTATACTACAGTTATACATTAAAAGAATTGTTTTTAATGGTTTTATGTGTATTAAAAGCTAGATATTTTCAAATCTAGAAATGCTTATTTGCACATAACCTAATGTATAAATCTATAGTACGCCTCAGGCAGCAGAGAGGCTAGGTTCTCCCCTGGCGTCTATATATCGTCATAACCATTTTACTACACATAAAAATGGTAATAAAAAGTATCATTAGGATGTACAATCCCTAATATGGTATTGATGGACACATCATCTTATCCTGCAAAATTATACTTCCATAAGTTCCAAAGTTAAAAGTTCCATAAGTATGAAAAAGTCCTACATATATGTTAGATTTGGTATCTCCCTCATCTTATTGACATAAAAATTAAGGGGAGATATCATTTGGAGTGCACAGTGACAGCTGTTGTACTGTACAAATTGTACTGCAAATGGAATTTATTTCCACTTTTTCAGTACACAGCATGGAATATTAAATGCTGCCACTATGAAGTACAATTTGCACTGCAGATAAGGCTGTGTTCACACTGCATTTTCCTTCTCTGTTGTAATGATACAATGTATCCCACTCTATACATCGCTGGGGGGGGGGGGGGTTCATCTTTCTGAAGTTCGCATCAGGCAGCAGAAAGGCTGGGTGCACCCCAGTGGTAATGGGGCTGCAATCAAACAGCTGTTTAGAATATCTGACATGTTGAGGGCCTTAATATAGCACTCAAAGGGGATACTGGGGTGTGGAGTAGCTGTGCTGTGTAGCCTCAGCTTTAGCTACTCCATGTCCCAGTAGTCTCTTTAGAAAATTTGCATATTACCCTGATTAAAGATTAGCAAAGATAGAGGGGAGTAAAGGATTAGCCGTAAAAAGGGATATCCTTACATACGTTAGATGCACCTACCACCGGATCTACCTTTAAGGGCCTAAAAGCATTTCTTCCTCTAGAGAGATATCACTATTGATTAATTTCTTATGGGTTTCAGAAAGAGCAGGGAGAGAAGTAAGGTTTAGCAGTTCCGATGCTTTGTTAGAATCAAAGGTCTTGCTAGCATGATATGGTTTAGAATAAAAGCTTTGAAATTCTTTCACAACATCATGAGGGTGTTGTTATAGTGAGCCAGAGGAGAGATGCAATATGACGCAATATAGGTATTGTTCAGGAGCGTGGCATGGGATTCTAGGTTTTGGCCAATGATGTCCCTGGTTTATCTCCTTGGGAGAAAAAGCGATATTGTAACTGAAGACACAAGTTCAGCTTGCAAGTCGCATCTTTCTGCTTTTTATATCACAAAGCCAAAAATGAAAACCTTTTGTACAAAAATAAATTCATCATTTTGACAATTCTGGCGCTAATTACTTTTTGTAAAGTGTAATTTATTTTGTGACGTTTTTATTGCTACCATTTTGGGTTCTCTATAACCTTTTAATCACTTTTTTATGCTTTGCAAAATGTTTAAAAAGTTGTGATTGAGACATTTGGCCACTATTTTCCTTTACAGAACTCACGGTTATAGCCTTTTTTTATATTTTCATAGAATGGGACTTTTGGGACATGGCGATACCTAACATGTTTATGGTTTTTTGTTGTTGAGGGTGTTTTTTTTAATTTTTTGTTATTGTTAGGTGGTCTGTTCATTCCTACCATTTACTGCAGTACAGCATTATTGCAGTATATGGCTATTTTGCTGATGATCTGTTGCATTGTAACTCTAGGCTGTCATGGAAACAGATCGTCGCCGCCTGATAATGTCATGGGAGATGTGAAGATGATCACATGAAAACAATTGAAATCAATATCCACACCAATGCAGCTTAATAAAAACTTTCAGCTTTATTGATTGAAATATCCATAAGAGTTACACGCACATGTTCACAGACCATATGAGAAGAACAGAAAGCCTATGCATTTCAGGTGTACATAAAACACTTAATCATGGCTATATTTCATATGAGACTCCCCGGTGTATATATACTGTAAATCGTACACCCACATGATAACATGATTGAAGAGTGTATTGAAAAACACGGAATACACTGCACTGACATACAAATTTTCATTAAAAACATAACATAAAAATGAATCTCAGATGCCTCATGTGGCTGAAATAGCAACATATGTTACAAACTTTCAATTAGACAACTGCAAAGTCCCTGAACCACTGATCTGGCAGTAACTTAGAAGGGTATCAGTACATCTCTATGAAGATAGAAAGAGTTTTGTTTTTACATTGAATGATTATTTTTGACATATTGAAAACATCAGTAATGACAATGATTGACACCGACAGCATATTAAAAAAGTTGAAGATATAATGCTTAGACCAGTGATTTTCAACCAGTGTGCCGTGGCACACTAGTGTGCCGCGACACATGGTTGGGTGTGCCGCGGGGAAAGTTCCCAAAACTATTGTGCCCCTGTGTTTTGTTTCCCCGGCAATGATCAGCGATGCGCAGTCATGGCTTCTTACAATGTAGGAGACGTGTACAATAACACATGCGCAAGCTTTGAACCCTGAGTATATGAACTGTTGGCAGAATACTCAGCATATGAGCTGGTACTTTTAGTACTCCAGCAGTATACTGCATATAACAATGAGAAATGTAAAATGAGAAATACTATAGTCATGAGGCTGGAGTACTACAAGTGCCAGCTCATATGCTGAGTATATGAGCTGGCACTTGTACTCTGGCCTCATGGCCATAGTACTTCTCATTGTAGCCCTTTATTTTGCAGTATATGAGCCACATAATAATCAGCACCATATACTAAAAACAGGGAGAAACTGAGAACTGTTGAGGAAGAGCTTCATGTGTGTCTTTCCACCATTCCTGCCAGGATATCCCTTTTGTGTTTATTGAAACAGGCCCAGGTTTCACACTGAGTGAGTAAAGTAAATTTAGAATCTATATTATTAACTATATGTATAATATGACTGTTTTAGTGTCATTTTGTGCTATTTTGGTTGGTGGTGTGCCCCAGGATTTTCTAAGTATAAAAAGTGTGCCGCGGCTCAAAAAAGGTTGAAAATCACTGGCTTAGACTGTAGAATCTAACATCATAGAGGCCATTTAAGGATAGTTGTAACTTTTACTTTGTGAATAACTTCCCTACATATTGCATTGCTTCCCTTGCTTGCTGTTGATTTTAAGCATGAGCAAGTGTTGTAGGTTTTTTAGAAACCAAACATAATTGATTAAAAAAGCAGTAGTCAGTTGTCACTTGCTATTGGCGTCACTTAGCTTCATTATGCCATCAGACCATTAGCATAAACATTGATGTGAAGTACCAAGCAATCAATTTTATGCAGAAAAATGAAATTTAAAAACTGGTCATATGTAAATAAATTGATTAAAAGCAAATTATAGACAAAGTAGAAGATTTTAGTAGTGTGAAATGAGAGCTGTGTGTTGAGTAAATCGTTATGCATTATTTTTCCTTACATATAAAATTGTATAAAAAATGTACAAAAAAGGCTTATTATTTATCCTAAGTGGTGCTTTTACAACCTATGGGCTATTAAAAGAAACTGTAGTACCATGAATGAAAAATGGACCAGAATTGTTTTGTGATTCAGACCCACAAAGTAAGTATACCTCATTTGCTGAAAATGACGGAGATTTTCAAAACTATTGCAAAGTAAATGGTGCATATTTAAACCAGACAGTCTTCTGCTTCGTTAGTTATCAAATGCTATATGATAATTCTGGTGTAGTATAAGTCCAGTTGTACGTCATACCATCTAATAGTCTAGTTCAGTGATGGCGAACCTTTAAGCAGCCGAGTGCCCAAAAATCCCCTGTTCAACAACTTCATATTTGCCTCTTTCTACACAGTAGAAAGATGGAATTTTTTCCTACAGTCCCAAGTAGCCAAGTATATCAAAATATGACTGAAAGCAGCATCTTTTAAGTTGCTTGGAACTGCAGGAAGATTCTTTGTGTCCTGTCTGGTGTGCTGGGGCGATGGCCCGGGTGCCCACAGAAACGGTTCTGAGTGCCGCCTCTGGCACCCGTGCCATACGTTTGCCACCACTGGTCTAGTTTTTGCCAGAAAACAGGGACACAATTTTGGTGCACTTTCCCCAAGAAGCCACGCCCCATTTTCACAAAAAGTCACAAACCTTTTTTTTCACTAGTCAACAACAAAGTGTCTAAAATGGGGCTTAAGGCAATTTATACACTTCTGAAGGGTGTGTGCAAAAAGTTCTTGAATTCATCTTGGCTTATGTAAGGCAGTATTTTTATCAGAGCCAAAAACTTAACTGTTCTGTATTCTGCATGAAAAATTTTTATTAAAATGTATTACATCTAGTAATCATATGTAACAAAAATGTGTTCTTTTCACATTAAAGACCATTTTGTCACATTAATTCACAAACTGACATCTTTGAAAGTCAGAACATTTTTTTATCAAATCCGATTGCCCGGACGTCTGTTCTCTTCAGCAGTAACATATGTTAGGGGAATATTTTACCATATTAACTTATTCTCAACAGGAAATACATTTAAATAAAGGTTTTCCTTTTTAATCACCCAAGATATCAAAAAACTTTTGAAATGTGATAGACACTCCAACCAGCGATGTATAACTGTGGTCGATTTGTGGAAAATGATCCATGCACTGGTTTGATTTCAGAAACCAACCAAACCGCTGCGGACTGGTCTCTGTGCATCATAGTTACATGTGATGCACACAGTCTCTTCTTTTCAGTGTAACAGCAGCACTGAACTGGTAATGGTTCAGATCAGTTCTGCTGGGAAGAAGGGACTCCCTATATCAAATATCACTATGAGACTTGTACCTTGCACTGTGGTTGGCTTGTGAAATTGTTATGTATATGACTATATCTTCTGGTTAAAGTTATTCAAGAAAGAGTTAACATTTGTTATGGACATAACACAGTTTCATATTCTGAAGCTATGCAGAATGGTGTCTGCGGGGCTTGACCTCAAAGACAACAACATCTACAACATGGCCTTGAAGAGGGTACATTGTGTTCCTCTTACATACACTCTGAGGAAGACTGGAGCCTCATGTATATCAATATCACATGATATGTTGTTGATTATATCTTTGTATCTGGGAAAACATGACCAAATGTACCTAAGAGAGCTCCTCCCTCTTATGCTAGATAAATACCCTCAGGGCTGCCATTACAGCGATCCTTGCCCCCTGAAGACAGTGCAAGGGGGCTGATCATGGGGGAAAGATACCCAGAAGGCAGTTTAAATGCAGTGGTCACACTGAGCTCAGCAACGGTTTAAACACCTTTTTAAGAGCTACACTTGGGTTTTACACTGGGGTGCACTATTAGTTACAGTTGAAACACCTTGTATACCGATGCCAGCCCAGCTCCGATCTCGAACTTAGCCGGCATCAGCTCTGCATCCGATATATCGGAGGCTAAACACTAAGTTACAGCGTTCTGATATTTCGGATGCAGAGTGTTAAGTTGTTAAAGGTTTTGGCCTTTCCAGATTTACCTTAGTGGTTGATATATGTGGCATGTGAGTCTGTTGTTTTTTAAAGACTTTGTCTGAAAAGTCGCAAAAAAAATGTTTAAGCAATCCATCCTCTAGGCTTGGGACTTTTTACCACGCAACTTTTTTTCAACTTTTTTAGGAGTCCACATCTGGATGCAATCGGATTGTGGCGCATCGGCGCCAGCTTTCACGCGACATAGATCAGGGGACGTGGCCGTGGGACAACCCGACGGATTCGGAAAGAACGCAGAATTTAAAAAACCATTTGTGTTGTAAGACACGGGAAGAAGAAGGTGAACTCTGGCGGACCTCGGCGCAACAGCGACACCTGCTGGATATCAGGCGCGCGACCTTAGTGAATCTCGGCAGACCCGAATCCTCGTCATTTTAGTACATGAATTTCTGACTTTAACTAACTAGGCATAGCTACATAACAGTAAAATCACAAGTGCTGAGGAGGGTTCTAATACTGAACTTATCTGCTACCTGCCAAGGCCCTTTTTCGTTTTTCAGTTTCCATTTTTTACTTTCCACCTTCAAAAATCTATAACTTTTTTATTTTTCCATGTAAAGATCTGTATGAGGGCTTATTTTCTGTGTAATAAATTGCACTTCATAATGATGGTTTTTAATATTCCATGCCATGTACTGGGAACCCGTAAAAAAATTCCAAATGCAGTGAAAATCGTGAAAAAAAACATATTTGTGGCGCATTCTTGTGGGCTTGGATTTTACGGCTTTCACTGTGTACCCCCAAATTATATGTCTACTTCATTCTTAGAGTCAGCACGATCGGGGGAATACCAAATTTGTTTAGGTTCTATAATGTTTTCATACATTTACAAATAATTCTTCATTTTACCATCTTCTGGCACTAATGACTTTTTCATCATTTGGTGTAGGGATGAATCAATCCTACAATTTTTAGCACTGTATGACCTTTGATCACTTTTTATAGAATTTTCTATATTTTTTCGGCAAAAAAGTGGCATTTTTGACTTTGGGCGCTATTTACTGTTACGGTGTTAAAGTCCGTAAATAACCGTTATTATATTTATGATAGATCTGACATTTTGGGACGTGGTTATACCTAACATGTTTATGATTTTTACTGTTTATTTATAGTGAAAGGGGGGTGATTAGAATTTTTTTTTTACTATTTTTCAACTATTTTTTTTTACTATTTCTCAACTATTCTTCAACCCTAGGTTGTCTGATTGATCTTACCATATACTGCCTTACTACAGTATGGCAGTATATGGGAATTTTCCATATATACCATGGCAGTATATAGAGAATTTCCTCATCATCATTGCAATGTGCGAATCGCACATTGTAATGAATGGGCTAAAACCAGACATCCCCGGGTTCTTCGTAAGAGGCTGTCATGGCAACCGATCACCAGCCCGCACCCGATGACGTCACAGGGCAGTGATCATATCCATGATGGCATTGCCAGGATTTAAATGCCTATGGCAGTTTTGCAGGGTTAACACCTGCAATCAATGCCAACACCTTGCGATTGGTGCCAGAAGTGAACCCTCTCCATACACCCGTAGCCGGCATGTGACGTAGTAGCATGTCACATTTCAGTAAGAAGTTACTCTATTATTAGGGCATTAAAGGTAGAAACACACAACTGTTTTTTCAATGGAGGGCAGCAGCTGTAAATGCAATACATATTAATGAGTCAGTGCCCATGGCCTTTATTCTAATGGACCAAGCAACTGATCAATTAAAAAGTAGAGCATGTCCTAGTGAGAACCATTTTTCATGTATCACTCACAGATTATAGTTTATGAGGATACATTAAAACAGATCCCAGACTGATACAAATTGGCTATGTAAATCAGAAGAAAACTTTGTTTTTTTTTGACAGCCAAGATTCGGCTCATTCGTCTGCAGATAGCATTAGGGTGCGTTCAAACGTTCAGTTTCTCAGATGCAGTTTTTGTTGTCCAAGCCAGTAGTGGAGTTAAAAAAGAGGAGGGGCAACTTCTCTCAATGATGGAACACATTTACTTAACCGGTGCGGATGAGATCTCAAAAGTGCATTGTCCGACGACAATGTACTGTGCTGCGATACAAGAAGATTGTGTGCCCGATATCCTGCATGTGTCACTTCCCCGCTCAGGTCTCCCGATGCATGTAAGTGCATGGCTTGCGACTCAATTTTTAAGTTAAATCATCCAACGGCCCGCCCCCCAATTTGTGTCGCATGTAAGCCGGCGTGATTCCGGCTAAATCCGATCGCGTGAAACACAATTGCCTACTAAATACCTGTCCCAGCGGCGTGGATCCCCGAAAACGTCGGAAATGATGGAAATGCAGCCACGGGACCCTTAGTAAATAAGCTCCGAAATGTCTGATATGTTCTCACCTATTATAGTCCACACCTGCTTTTGGCTTCAAAAACTGCATCTAAAAAACGCAATGTGTGAATGCACCCTATCTCTAAGTTTTTTGCCATTGGATTTGTTTCCTGCGGTAAATGTAATTTCTGTCTTTCCACAAAGACTTTGATGTATAATTCAATTTCATTTACAGAGGAGTATGCGGGATCAGCTACTGCATGATGAACTTGACAATGAAGTGTTAATGGATAGGTGTTTATCTGTACAGGTAATTACCCTGGTCTTGTCTCCTTCTAATGAGGCCAGGGAGACAGGCATCTGTGTCTGCTGTCAGGACAGGTGTCTGCACAGCTCCAGGGAGAGGATTTTTTAGTTCTGTTCTGTGGATCCAAGAGTTTTATTTTTAATTCCTATTCCAAGAGATGTCTGTGAAAAAGCCATACAGTATTTAATGTCCTGTTAATTAATATAGCACCATGTGTGTAACAGTGATGTCAGGAACAGATTGTTTGTGCCAGACTTGTACAGTCTGGCAAGAATTATTTTTAGGGAGTCAATGACATTTCACTTACTCCTTTTTGAAAACATATAGTCGTGAGTTCATAATGCATGTATTCAGATAATGTACCCTTCAGGTCACGTCTCTACATAAAGTAATATAGAGTATTTCTCAGATATAATATTATCATCATCATTCTGATACACCTATGGCAATTTTTTCTATTGTCTTTATGAATTATAACCCATTATAATAATATATATAGTCAAGAAGATTTTTATGGACTGAGTATATAGTCAATAATTTTAGTCAATACATTTGTCGCCAAAAACCCTGCTAGTTTTGGGCACAGACTGACTAAATTATCATTCATACCACCACCCTTTTATATCTGTAGCTTAACTATGTGTCATTGTAGAATAATGATACATATAGGTAAGTATAGTAATATGCTACATGTGTAGTTTGTACACAGGAGTCTTGTCACTTGTATGGAACAAATGAATTTGAATATCAGCTGCCTACAAGATCAGAGAATGTGCCAGATAATTGGAACAGTCTGTTATGTATCTTAGGCTCCAGACTAAGAAAATTGTCCTTATGCCAAGTTAAGACTTGATAACACCTGGTAACATGGGGAAAGTGTCCTATTAGACTGTAAAAATGTTCTGAGAGACATGGAGCAATTAGCAATAGCAAAACATGCTCTGTTGATAAGTCCATCCTAAGGATATGTCAGGTCAGCATTGGTACAGTATAATGCAGACTGGCCATACTCAGGAGACAGCCAGTCTGTCCAGGCTCTCTTACCTTGCCACTTAGCATGTACATAACAAAACCTCAATTTGTCTCATTTTAATATCCCAGTCTATACGAAGCTGCCTAGTCTTGGCACTTTCAAAGTAATGAAATCTATTATGCAAATGTAACATTCAAGGAAAGTCTGCCATGCCGGTGTGTCTCCACCTCTTTCGTTATCACAACAATCACCCAAGTGGGCAATGAGTCCAAGTTGTGTCTTGTGTGTTTTGATAAGACATGGATAATGAATGGGCTGGAGGCTCCCAATGTGTATATAAACAGCTGAGGACACAGCTATGCCAGTACATGAGCACTTCAGCAAGACTTTACAGCACCTATACAAAATGACCTCTTCCACTGTTGTCCTGCTGCTTACTAGCTTTGCTACTCTATGCAGGGCATTCGATATTGGATTATCTACAAGATGTGTCTCGATTCCTAAAGAACTGGGTATGTGCCAGCACCTTGGCTACACAGAGATGAGGCTTCCTAACCTCATGGGGCATACTACCATCCCCGAAGTTGCGTCCAAGACAGCAGAATGGCACAAGCTTTTACAAACTGGCTGCCACCCATATGCACGAATGTTCCTGTGTTCCTTGTTTGCTCCAGTTTGCCTTGATACGTAAGTGTAACTTATTCTATGTTATCTTTTTTGTAACATTCCTGTAAAATGTATATTTTCTTTGCATCTTTATGGAATGTTACCAATTCTCATGGTTTACATTGTGCATTTAATTGTATTATAATTTTGATTAAACCCTTGATACAAAATCTTTCTTTATTGAGCGGCTACTACTGGGAGATTTTACACTTACTCCTAAGTGGCTGTCATAAACTGCTTAGTATTCTTCACGTTGCAGTTGAGCTCTGCTGCAAAGAAAAATAAACACTGTTTATTGGACTAAAAAAGCCTGCTTTGTGGCTCTACTCCTCCTATGCTAGTCCTAGTGCTTTGCAACATGTATCCAAAATCTATGGCTAGGTGAACATATATTGTCAAATTGGAATATAATTATTGGCAATGTACTAGCTTACCCATGCCATGATTTATTTTAGGCAAATTGAGCATCCATAGGCAATGAGTTATTTTACATTGTAGTGAATCTTTAATGGAAGTTTACCAGAATTAAAAATAATCCTCTTTGTTTCTTGCAGGTTCATCCAGCCCTGTCGTAGTATGTGTCAGGCTGTGAGAGACAGCTGCGCCCCTGTTCTAGCGTGTCATGATCAATCCTGGCCCGAGAGCCTGAACTGTGATCGTTTTCCAGCTGGCGATGACATGTGCCTGGACAACTTGAGTAAAGATTACCAGAACAAATATGAAGGTAATTTGGCAAACAAACTCCCCACAAATGTAATGTATTGATTACTAAATGTCCTTTTTATTGACTATATAACATTAGTACATTTTGCAAATTAGAAAGAAAGCTAAATAAAATCTTAATATTTTTCTTAATATCTTAATTTTTTTTATAGAATTGCCCAAACCCACATGCCAAGGCTGTCCGTTCATTGAAGAATCCTATTCATACAGAAGTGCTTTGGGAGCTTTTTGTGACAATGGATTTGGTAAGTTTACATTCATTCGTCCCCCACAATATAAATATTGTTTTCATGGTAATTGAAATGTGCCAGTTTGACAGCTGCAGCATACAAGGCAATAGATAAAAATATGAAGTTTTCTTCTGTTTTTCATAGTCCAGTTACATCCTAATGGCATCCATTTTGTGGGTCCACAGAAACTATACTTCTTGAGTGATGCTTGGAAACGGTTCATGCTCTACTTTTTATCAGAACGGACACATGGGAGTAGATTACTGGAGTAATTTGAACCTGAAATGCCAAGCACCACATTTACTTAAGGTTTTCGACCAATTTTAGGCTGTTTTCCAACTCCCACCAAAAAAAGGGCTTGTCTTCTCTAAAAGGGGGTGTGTTTGCTCAGAAATAACCTGTGCACTAGAATATTCAATATTGTGTTGCATCATCTAGACCAGTGATTTTCAACCAGGGTGCCACGACACATGGTCGGGTGTGCCGCGGGGAAAGTTCCCAAAACTATGGTGCCCCCTGTGTTTTGTTTCCCGGCAATGTGCAGCGATGCGCAGTCACGGCTTCTTACAATGTAGGAGACGTGTACAATAACACATGCGCAAGCTTTGAACCTCGCGCAACAAAATGACGTCACCGAGGCCGGCGCATCATCCTGAGAGCGGAGAGACTCTCGCATTTGCCCACCAATAATTCTGACTATATGAGCTTATGCCTGAGTATATGAACTGTTGGCAGAATACTCAGCATATGAGCTGGTACTTTAGTACTCCAGCAGTATACTGCATATAACAATGAGAAATGTAAAATGAGAAATACTATAGTCATGAGGCTGGAGTACTACAAGTACCAGCTCATATGCTGAGTATATGAGCTGGCACTTGTACTCTGGCCTCATGGCCATAGTACTTCTCATTGTACCCCTTTATTTTGTAGTATATGAGCCACATAATAATCAGCACCATATACTAAAAACAGGGAGAAACTGAGAACTGTTGAGGAAGAGCTTCGTGTGTGTCTTTCCACCATTCCTGCCAGGATATCCCTTTTGTGTTTATTGAAACAGGCCCAGGTTTCACACTGAGTAAAATAAATTTAGCATCTATATTATTAATTATATGTATAATATGACTGTTTTAGTGTCATTTTGTGCTATTTTGGTTGGTGGTGTGCCCCAGGATTTTCTAAGCATAAAAAGTTTGCCGCGGCTCAAAAAGGTTGAAAATCACTGATCTAGACTAACTAATACTAGGTGAAAAGTACGATTCACCAGTATTATACTGCACCAGATTAATCATCCAGCATCAGACACAGGGATTAATTTTGTGCAGCAGGGAACTATCTAGTTCTACTCTGCAGTGGTCTAAAAATCAACACATTAACAAATCTCCCCCATTGGCCTTTTTTAAAAAATGGCCATGCGCATATTTTCATTAGAAAGTATTGCATTTGGACTAGGTGTGTGTTATTCTTTAAAAAGTCATGCTCAAGTCATTTTTTACTATTGTGTAAATAAGACCATGTATACTCTTTTAGTACTAGAGTAGCTAATTTTTTACATTAGAGTTAAACAGTTTCAGTGCCAGATAGTTGTTACTTTATAGAAGTTTCTAAGCTCAATTCAGGCAATTTGTTCCAATATCATAGAAGTAAATACGCAGGTTCATTCCCTAAGTGTTGTAAAACAGTGGGAGGCTGAGATAACACTAATTAACTGATAGTGTTAATGTCTTTGTATGCATGTGTTACCAACCCACTGACACAGTTAGACAAAGTATATCATTAAGATCTCAATTGCTGTTTTAAGATGCATAGACAAAAAAAAAAACTAATTACAAGTAGAAAATGCCCTTGTTACGGACTCTCCACTATGAAGTTATACTATAATAATAGAACCTACTTTATTTATGGCCTAAAATATGAACTTCTGAGATGAGCTCTGATCGAATGACTCTTTTTTTTTCACAGCTGTAAAAGTAAAGTTGACAAAAAGAAAGTTTGCTTCAGGACATCATGAATATGTGACTGAGGGCCAGGTAGATTTCATTAAACAAGGATTGCTGCTTCCATATAATACACGCAATATGATTGAACAATGGCTGAAGATCAACGAAAACTGTGCCAACAGGATGATCCGCCACTCCAAATCCATGATCTACATTTTAGCTGGAGATATCCAACATGGAAAAGTTGTGGTCAACCGAGTATTTCACTGGCAGAAGAAGGACACTCAGCTGACTGTGGCCACCAGAAAATGGAAGCACCATAAATGTTAATGTAACACTTATTATTTGAACTTTTTTCTGTAAATATTCAAGGCACTCTTATCAGATGTACATAGCTATATATATATATATATACATAAATTTATAAATGTTATTAAGACTTACTTACGCAGTTGGCAGTTATGTGTTTCAGCATCCCTGCCACGCTTCAAGTGAATTATGTGGTAATGTACAAAATATATGTAATTTGTAAAGATTATGAAAATATATTGATATAAACTTAATTTTTTAAATCAAACTTTACTTGTCTCAATGAATATTTTAATACCGTCATAATTGGTGTTAATGGTTGTAAAGAAATCAGACATCACGGGGGGGTATTCTGTGCCACAGGCTTATGATAAATAACCCACCATGAGGTGGGCTGTTTCAGTAAAAAGGTTTGACACAACCTTTTGGACTCCACAGTGAATTGTTTTTCCGACTGAAGTCAGCTACCGACAAATTTGTGGACTGTCTACATTCTACAGAAATATGATGCACGCACTCCCTGTCTGTTAACCTGCAGTGTCAGCACCGTAACAGTTCTTTCAGTACCAGATCTGCAGTTTGGTTGCCAGACAGGTGCTAGCATTCATAGCTCAGTTCTTAGATGAGGTTCACAGGTTCTGTCATATGCCAACCATTGCTATATAGTAGGAAGAGATGCTAGGATACAGCAAAAGTGGTAAACAAGTAATGGAAGAATTAGCATAGCACAATCTGACAAATGACAATAGCACCATTTACATGGAGAAGAGGAACCCATGTACATGAATCTTGGATGAAAAACCAGGTATATTTATCTAAAGCCCCCAAATACTGTCAAATTTAGCCATTGCTATGCAAACCACAAATGTCCAAATTTTCATTGAAGTGAATGAAGTGAAATTTACCTGTCAATGAGGATGCAATCACACACCATTTGTACTGTATACTTGTCCTTTACTAGATATTGTATGACCTTTTCTGAATACTGTAGTCTACTTTGCCATTCTATTCAGAGGTATCCAGTGGGAATAAAAAAAAATAATGCTTAAGCTTTTGCAAGAAGCTTTCTTAGATGCTTTCAACTCATAACTGATTTTACTGGCATACTATATAGCACTTTTAATTCTTAAAGGAATCTTCCAATGAATTTCAACTCTACGACGCATCACCACTGCTTTGTATAGGTAAACATTGCAGGCACGCTTTACAGTGCTGATCAGCAGGCTCCTTCTGTTATAAAACATAATTTTATCTTTATGTAATTGAGAAGTGCTTTGGGGGCGTTACCAGAGCCTTAACCCATAGCACTGCCTTCTGGCTACTTTGGCAATGCCCCTAGTTGATGGCCTCATCTTGCCATTATTGTGCCTCTGGCTATGCTCTCCAATACACCTGTCGTCTATGATGGGAAGTGCGGGAGGAGGTACAAGATAAAAGTTTACATTATGATAACCTTTAAATTTTATAATGAAAGGAGCCTTCTGATCACAAGGTAAGGCTGCATTGTGTAGCTCTACAAAGTGGTGGTGGAGCTTTGTAGAAGAGAAATTCAGTGATAGTTTTCCTTTAAGTATTTTTCACATGACATTTGAAATCCACCAGCTGTGTTTTGCTAGAAAACTAGAAAGGTTTTAAAGGGAACTTGTCACCAGGAGACCCATTTTTAGCACTCCCCCAGTCCCAACAGAGCATAGTACATACACTGCCAAAGTGTTTTTGTATAAAAATAGGTTTTACAGAAAAAAGATATGTTATACTGTACCTTTCATTAGCATCTTTTCAAATATATGAATAACTCCCCTCACTCGGGATTGGCTGTAGAGGAGCAGGGGGCGTTGCTAAGAAAGTGATGGGTGTTTTCATATATTTGAAAAGGACACATGGAGGAGTGGTTTACCAAGGGTGGGGGGGGGGGGAACTGCTCCTTTCCAGCCACTCCCAGGTGATGAGTGCCTAGTCACACATCAGATGCTAATGAAAGGTACAATATAACATAGCTTTTTTTCTGTAAAACCTATTTTTTATACAAAAACACTTTGGCAGTGTATGTACTATGCTCTGTGGGGACTGGGGGAGTGCTAAAAATGGGTCTCCTGGTCACAGGTTCCCTTTAACATTTGGTTGCCCCCAAAAATATGTTATTTAGGTATGATATATACAACTCAGTTCAGCTACCATCAGATTAGCTGATGTAGGTTTAGCAGAGAGACCTGGTGACATCACCGGCTCTCTGTATACTATGCATTATATATTACACTTTAAATTATACTGCAGTGGAGCATGGAGCATGTTATACTAATTTGCATATTTTATAAAGTAAAATTTCTCCTAAATGAGTCCATTGGAAGTTATAACAAAAGAAGATCAATGCACCCGGGGACTGGACCGGGAGATGAGTTGTAATCAGATTAGCTGATGGTATATGTCCTTTATGGCCAGGAACACATGTAAATATATCCCTGTGGAATGGCTGCAGCAGAATCATTAGAGGCTCATTATCAGTAATTTGCAGTGACAACTTGTTTGAATGCACTTTATACAAACCACATTTGGCAATAAAAAACTTGCAATGTACAGGCAGTCCCTGGGTTACGTACAAGATAGGTTCCTGGTGTTTGTACTTAATTTGAATTTGTATGTAAATTGGAACTGTATATTTTAAAATTGTAGCTCCAGACCAAATTTTTTTTTGCCCCAGTGCCAATTGGAGTTTCTAATTTTTTTTGCTGTAATGGGACCAAGTATTATCAATAAAGCTTTATTACACCTTACAGCTGATCATTGCAGCCTGGGACTAAAGGAAAACTTCCAGAGAGCCTCCCCAGAGGTCACAGTGGGCAGAGGGTTCCGTCTGTAACTAGGGGTCATCTGTAAGTAGGGTTTCCTTAAGTAAGGGACCACCTGTTTTGTAAATTGTTTAGGTTGTTGGTTAATAATCTGCAGCATGTCAATTACTTGTCAATTAATGGTAGAACTCATCCCCTAGAACCTTTCTGAAACCTGCGGCAGAAAGCAGCTATGCATCGATGCGGCATGTCCACTGCATGTGAGTCCCCGCCTAAGAGACACATTAGTCTGACTATAGATTTGTTGTCTGACACAAAGTGAACTCAACAAATTGAGCAGATTTCTGTCAATACTTGGCACCGTAGAACTGGAATTGACCTCATGCTAATGGAGGCACCAGCTCCAGACACGGGGAGGAGTAGAGCAAGACATCACTCAGTCTGCTTTACCTGTCTGCAGATTAATGAGGTGATGCAGAATTCAAGTGCTTGAGTCGGTGGACAGATATTATTTATTAACATGACAATAGACTTTTCACAGAGCACTGCAACTCTCGTATGGCCTTTCTGAACAAAGTTAGTCCTGCAATAGAAATTTCCAGCTAAACAGCTGTCATAACAATATTTACAAAAGATGCTTTGGGTTAATTATATGATAAATGCTGAGATTTTGTTTCTAGCATGGGATTGCTTGTTAAAGTTTAAAATGGAAATGTGAGCAACTGCTTACCGGGGTTTATGATGGATATACTGGATATAGAGTACGGTATATATATTTGGATCAGAAGTGAAAACATCGACAGTATCTATTGTATTCCCAGACCATCATTTCGGAACCAAGCCATCATCATAATTAATATCAGGGATGTAAACACAGGGATGGAGAAGTTACTCACAGAACCTGAAATGAACCCAAAACTGAGGAGGTTCTCTAACATATTTGCAACCAGGGCCACTTAGCATTAAAGGGAACCAGTCAGCAGATTTTAACTAATAAGCATAATGACATGTTCCCATAGATTTATGCTAACTTTGACCCTCTCATGAGGTGAGAGATACATTGCCACACATGAATTACACATCCCCTTGGGACTAGCTTCTCCTTCTGGCAGGGTGCATGGTAGGCTTACTCTCTGAGGAAGTTTATTCTCTGAGGATAGGAACTATGCCTGTTTTTAGCCAAGTTAGTATAGTGATATGGCATACCTCCCAATTCTCGTATCAGAGAAACAAAGCAGAGGGACAAAAGATATGGCATAGTATACTTACCACAGATTTTCTTTTTGCCTTTTGCTACCCCCTTTAGACAACCCCTTTATTGCCCTCCATCTCCCCCATCACAATGTGTCCCCAGTTCCCTGTTACATTGTAACCCCTCTGATATTGAGCCCCCAGCTCCCCCTCATATTAAATACCCCTCTTTTTGTAGCCCCCACAGTTCTTCCTCTTTTTGTGACCTCTCCCATCAGCGCACCCTCTAATTTACTCCAAACCCCCCAAAAGCTCCCTCGTATTCTGTCCCCCACAGTAAAATAATAAACACAGATGCTCATATTTGGCTGTTCCCCCATAGAAGCTCCTCTTTTCTCCTTCTACTGTATGTAGCACTGAAGTCATGTGACATCCGTGCCTGCTGGCTCTGCTACATTCAGTAGTAGGAGAGAAAGCCCAGTGGTAGCGTAAAGATCCCATAGCTCCAGGTGACTTGTTTGTGTTACTTACTCTTCAGATCTTATCTTGGGGGCCAAAATCTGAGGAGTGAGCAGCACAGACAATTCACCTGTTGTTTTTAGAAATGCATCCAAGCCCAGCCCCTGTGACTACCCCAGGATTTTGTCAGGGTGCAAGAGTAAGTTATATCACACAATATATTGTAATGCAAGTGCTTATAAAAAGCACAGAGGCATTTTTGCACTGCAGGTGTGATGGGCTTCTCGAACCTGTCTTATGTTTATGTAATATCCCCAAAATATATATAGACTAGACTACTATTTGTTTTATACTGTATATTGGGGATATTTATACATTAGGCACCATGTAAATGAAACCATATTATGAATTTCTCTTTCAATCCATTTTGTTAGTATGTATTGTATTTGTATGTATATGTGCTTTGCAAAGTAAAATAATAAAATGGATACATTATTATTATAAAGTGATGTTTTTCTTTTTCTGTGTTCTGTTCATTACATGTATTTTGCAGGTCCCTAAAGTAGTTGGAAAAGTCAAGCTGGTATTTGCAGCCAGAGGGCTTGGTTGTTATTTTTTTCGGGTCCCCCAAATACATATCTTCATTCTGAATAACAGACAAAGAAGTAAATTGCTCCATTCTCTTCCATTGCTTTAAAGTGAATTGGTGCCATACAAAAATGTTAGTAACTGGTATCCAGTTATTACTAACAACAAAACATCACTTTTAGCTCATCTTTCATATATCATCAGACTTGTGGTAAGGATGATGTTTGCAGAGGACTCAGGAGCTGAGCTCAATTCTAACGTGCTGGGTGTTTTCTGCATTATTGGTGCTGACCCCCTTAAAAACATACAGGTCCCAATCTTGGTTGGGATCGTCACCCCATGTGAGGTCATCTGAGATTCCTTTCCATGACATCCTGGATAAGAAAAAAATCATAAACATGTTAGATATCACCATGTTCAGTATCACCATGTCCGAAAATGCCCAATCTATCAAAATAAAAATGAGATTATTCCCATTGGTGAAGCCTGTAAAGAAAAACAGACAAATGCCACATTTTCACCATTTCACAACACATAAAAATTTGAATACCAAAATGGTAGCAATGAAAACATCATTGACATGACAGTGGAGACACCAGAAGTGGAGTCCAATGGGGGGATAGAGAAGCAATGGGTGTTGTGGTATTATGAAAGGAACCCCATATCCAGTTATTTATGTAGTAAAACTCTTATTATCCTGGAAAATAGTAAATATCTTTTTTCCTCGAATAAAGAAAATTAATAGCCAAAACAGAAAGCTAATAAAAATAGACATATATCCTGTGAAAGGTTGTGAAAAGATTACAGCAGTAACTATAGTAACTTAATTGGATGTTCAATCAACTAAGATAACAAGAAAACATACCAGTACCAGTGTGAATAGAGACAATACAGGCACTAACAAGAACATTATTATTGCTATACAAACTGAGGAACACTTCTCAAACTATATTCAAAATGAAATAGCCCTTTTTGGTTAGGAAATACTCTTCTGGCTAGGGATTACTATAAAAGCATTAAGGACAGGTGTGTCGCCAGCGTCGTAAAAGATCCGGGGCACGAGCCCCAATGCATATGTATCACACTCAGTAATGCCCACTCTTGTACATAATCCCCCTCACATTTGGTTGTGCTGATAACAACTATACATATCTACAGCTACAGAAATCTCTACTTGTTACTTCCAGTGAGTGTAGACGGTGTGGTGTGGTTTCTTCTCCATTAGGCCCAGCATTACCGTGTTCTGTCCATGTTTGTGTGAATTTCCACTGGGTCTTCCAGTTTCCTCCCATACTCCAAAACATACTGGTAAGTTAATTATATTATGAGCCCCATGGGGGACAGGGACTGATTAAGCCATGTAATCCCTGTGGAGTTTACCACACAGACATCATATGTTCTTTATTGTCCATACATCTTGATCCCTGACAGTGTTATCCTGCTGCTACCCTTAACACTCTCCCCAAAATACTGTAAGGCTGTTCATACTTGGCATTTGCCCTGCATATAATCAATACAAGACACCAGGTGCTCGTTACCGATCGCACGGGTATCACTGGAAAAGCATATGTGATAGGGCCGAGGTCCATCCCTGGGTGCTAGGATTGCATTTGTAAACGCAACGCTCTTGCCACGTGTAAACGCGCCCTAAGAAATTTTCCCACATCCCCACTAATGACCCCCACAAGGGTGGGGGGAACTGCTCCTTTCCAGCTCCTCCCAAAAGGCAACTGCCTAGTCACACAGCAGATGCTGATGAAAGGTACAATATAACATATCTTTTTTTCTGTAAAACCAATTTTTAATACAAAAACACTTTGGCGGTGTATGTCTTATGCTCTGGGGGTGTGGGGACTGGGGGTGTGCCAAAAATGGGTGTCCTGGTGACAGGTTCCCTTTAAGCCATAAAAGGTATGTCAATTCAGTAAAGGGTCCTATATAAAATAGGTTGTATTGTTGTGGCAGGTGGGCTCTCACATTTAATCAAAATGTTAAAGAGTTTGTACCAAGTTTTTAAGATATCCCCAATCCACAGCTGCTTGATTGCTGGGACCCTCAACAATCAGGAGAACAAGACCCTTGGTACATTCAATAGTTGGGGAATGTCGAAAAGTGCTGTTATGAAACAGTGAATAGCAGCGCCCTAGGTAGCCCAGTCCTGTGCATTATCATCCTGCCACTCCACCCATTTATGAGAACGGGGCTCCCATTCTCAGGATTGCTGAGGGACCCATTCTCGTGATCAGTGGGGGTCTCAGCAGTCAGGCACTCACTGATTGGGGTGGTTTATCAAAAGTGTTGCACATTACACCAGCGTTAGATTAGACAGTCTTCTGCTGTGTTAGATTTATCACAGTTTGTCTGATGCCGGATGATAAAGTTGCCATGGTCTGAGACTGTCTAGTCGTACTTAGCATTGTCTGTTCCAAAATGTTGATCTGCACCAAAATGTTGTCGCATTTGCCTAAATTTTGCTGCATATATTTTTTCCCCCATGTAACCACACCTGCTTTTTTTCACCAACACCCCGTTTGTCGTTCTATTCGGAAAAGTGCCCAAAAATGGTCTAAAACCATTAATAAATGTGGTGCTACATATTTAATACAGTTTTTTGGTGCACATGTTGACAGATTTATCTCAGGCAGTTTGATAACACTCCTCCAATATGTATTTTAAAAAAGAATGGTGAATGGACTGAGATCCTGCTATACTTTCCATAAACGTCAATAATGTTTTTAACCCCTTAACGCTCTGCGCCATAGCACTACGGCGCAGAGGTATAGGAAATGTATGAAGAGGGCTCACGGGCTGAGTCCTCTTCATACAGAGGTGGGGGTTGTTGCATATTGCAGATATATCTTCCATCAGGGTCGGTTTCAAATGAGAACAGAATAAAATCCACAGACTGGAACACAAATACATTAACCCCACGGGAGTAAGTTGAAAAAGTAGAATGTAATTCAATAGTGGACCATCTTCTATTAACCAAGTTAAGGAGTCTCCAAAAGACACACTATGGCAGGTAGATGACGCTGTACAAGGTCGATTACAACACATCTTTTTTCCCTCTCTTCTAGTATAGCAGCATATACCAGCATATCACGTTATAGTCCTTTTGATTCTACACTCTTGATCCTCCTATACTTTCATGAAGTTGCACATGAAAGGGATCCCGATAGCAGATATACTCTATTGTGTTTCTAGATTATTTGTATTCTTTAGCCATTAATGATAGATTATGGATAAGTCATTTAAGATACTATAGGATAATTGCTAAAAATATTCAGCATGATGGTGTATTCACATTTTTATGTTAGTTAATTCACTAATAGAAAAACACCCAAACATCATAATTCAGATGTCAGCATTTGTTGATTACATTTTCTAAGCCTTTCACATTTGCCCTATTAGACTGCCAAAAGTTTGATACTGTAGATGAAGAAAGTGCAGGCAACAGCCCCTCCTAGTGGCTGTTAAAATGTATGACCAGACAGTGATTAACACTATTATAAAAATTTTTAAATGTAAAGTATTAAATCAAAAACTTCTTCTTTAGCCACAATATTACAGAGACACATCATTCATCTTATCTCTGTTTGTTTTGGCTAGTTTTTCTGTCTGCTTCTTTGGTAATTTATCAATCTCACTTTTTCCTTGTGTTAAGTTTTTTTTTTCAGATAATCTCTTTTTGAGACATTTGTGACAAATGTCGCACAAACGTCTCAAGTAATTTCTTTCCATTTTCTATGTTTTCCTTAAGTATGGTTTGGTTGTAGTTTTTTTCACCAAAAAAAATGACGCAATTTGAAATTATGTCATTTGCGACATTTAGCACATCTGGAATAGAAGATAAATTTGTTTTACTGACAAAACACAAATGTCCGCCAGACATTTCAAAGTGTCCCCCAAAAATGGCAAAAATTGCAATTCGCCATAAAAGGTCAGAAAAAAAGAGGAAGAAAAATAAAGATAAATGACCCCCAAAGTGTCAGGAATCAGTGTCAGCTTTTCCCTATAGCACACCGGAGGCTTGTAACGTATATACATATGTCCCAAGCCAGAAATTTCCACTGGATCGGGATCCTGCATGTGCTATGTTGTGCCTATCCTCAAAACCTTAAAGTCCAGCCGGCTTAGTACCCGAAGCCAGAGGCAACAAGAAGTTGGCTGCACCCATAGGAATCCCCAAAATATGCCTATAAAAGAGTTGTGCCTTAAATACGTGCACAACCATACCTGGTAAGTGGTGTATATATCTATCTATCTCACGGAGTGTGGCAGCACTCAAGATACGGCTGAGAACAACTCAGGTGCACATCCCAGGACATAGACCAGGGTCCTTCCACATACAAAACCACGAAAAAATGGCAGCACTCCGAGATTAAAAATGTGGCAAAAAACGTACTCGTTTATTCACACATGAGCTTGAGAAAGGCTCCAGGTGTAAGCAGCCAAAACGTAGCCTTGACACGTGTGAATAAACTAGTACGTTTTTTGCCACATTTTGAATCTCGGAGTGCTGCAATTTTTTCCTGATTATATATATATATTTATTATACAGAGCTTGTTCATCTACCGTATTTTTCGGCCAATAAGGCGCACCAGACTATAAGGCGCACCTCTAATAAATGCCTGCTAAGACATCTAGGTTCATATATAAGGCGCACTGGAGTATAAGCCACGCTGAGTGGGTAGCACTTCTGCCTTGCAGCACTGGAGTCCTGGGTTCGAATCCCACCCAGGTCAACATCTGCAAAGAGTTTGTATGTTCTCTCCGTGTTTGCGTGGGTTTCCTCGGGGTACTCCGGTTTCCTCCCACACTCCAAAACATACTGTTAGGTTGTTTAGATTGTGAGCCCCATTGGGGACAGGGACCAATTTGACATGCTTTGTGCAGCGCTGCATAATCTGTGTGCGCTATATAAATAAAGAATTATTATTATTATAAGGCGCAGGATCAAATGCAGTACCTAAAAATGACCAGCAGGTGGCAGACCTGTGCGCAGTTCAAGCCAGCTACACTTCCCGGGAAACTTGTCTTCAGCGTGTCAGAGAGCTCCGATCTCAGAGGTATGGGCTGCTGGGGGTTAATGCAGGGTGATGCATCAGGGGTTAAGCGGTCTCCCTCTGCCCCTTCTCTTTCCCTCCTCAGCCAGGGTGTTATTCCTGTGGGGTTCCCTGTGGATCCTTCTCTTTCCCCTGTTACAGGGCTGTCAGGTATGGGGGATTTCTTACTGATGATGATGATTGCCTCGTGGTCGGCACTATGGCGGCTCCGGTGTCTCCGTGCTAGGGGAGGGCAGGATGGGCACAATGTTAGTTGTGGTGGCAGGGCACTTCAGGAGCTAGGGACCCTGTGTACTGTGTGGGAAGGTGCAGGAAATTTCTGGGGTTGAAGCTATTAAACACTGGTAAATGTACAGTACATCTTGTCTGTAGTACATTTCTGTATAAGTTCATATATAAGGCGCACCTTTGATTTCTGAGACAATTAAAGGATTTTTGGTGCGCCTTATAGGCCGAAAAATACGGTGCTTTTTTACCCTATGAGCGCTCCATTTCTCCCCATTGGTTCTGTTACTTTCCTATAAAACATAAGAAAAATTATCCAATGCTGGGAAAAGAACACTTATTTGCGATTTTGTCAACCATTAAAATATTTTGTACTATGGAAAAGTCAGTTTATCTGGCAAAAAAAAAAATTACACCTCACATAGCACCATATGGTGAAATATGAAAAAGCTACTGTTGAATAGTATTATAAAGATTTTTTTCAAGGGTTTTATTTTTCATATTTTATAGGTATGCACATAACAAAATGATATAAATTTGGTATCTCGGTGATTGTGCTGATCAAAAGTATAAAGTGGACGTCCCTGTGAAAGCTATAAAAACAAATCCAGCCAGGAAAATATTTCCACTTTTTTTGATGTTTTCCAGTACATTGCACAGAATATTATATGGTGCAACTGGAAATACAATTCATCCTTCAAGGGAAAAATTAAAAAGTTATTGCTTTTAGAAGGCAGCAAGAAAAAAAACTCAAACATGTCACTTATATGGTTCACCAAGTGATCATAAAACATGGGAGACACAATGACTCGTACATCCCCAGGTTCTTACTTGGCAAGCAGACAGGTACATTTAATAACTTTTATTTTCTACTTAAAAGGGTTTTCCCATGAAATAAAATTCTCAAATTTCAATCCCCTAGTGATGTTAACACAATAAAGATAATTTTAAACCCCTTACTTCACAATTTTACTCAGTTTTATTGCTGTTTTAGCTACTATCACTCCCTAGGCTGGCCAGGGCAATATTCCAGGGTCAGGAAGGGACTCTCTAAGCAGACACATTATGATCCATCTAGTTCTGTGAGCCAAAAAGGTGGTTAGATTATCAGGGTACAAGGTTTATATACACTTTAATTTAGCATCTGAACATTGTACTGGTATCTGACACATAGAAAAGAGATGAGACAGATGATGAGATCTATGAGAAGCATATTACACACAATGATACAGCACTCCTACATCTCTGCTATCCCACAACACACTTCTGGATCTGCTCTGCCTCCCAAAATAAAGAACCTATCTGTCAGTACCTTGTACTTCTTGTCACACTGCTGTCATCAGGAACTCAGTGTCTGTGTATCACAGCAGGAACTCAGTGTGTCTGTGCTTGTGAGCTCCATCCTGGAATGAGGGGGGGGGGGGAAGCTACAGTGCAGGGAGCAAAGAGACAGACAAAAATCTCAGCTCCAGGGCCGTCACACAGAAATCCAAGATGGCTTTCCCAAAGCCAAGTCAGAAGTTACAAGGTCGTGTCTAAGGGCAACTGAAATTGTGTACACCAGGATTGATAGAGACAGGTTGGACTTATAGCTGTGGAATGCTGTATTTTTATTAATGCCAATTAATTGGAGAATGTGTTATTTTGTTATCCTAAGTACACTTAAAGAGGACCCGTCAACTTTTAAAAACAGCACTAGGAGCTGCTTACTTTAATGCTACAACAGATGCCGTATTGTTACACTGCTAGCGTTATCGGAAACCAACTATAATGCTAGCACAATAGAAAACGCGCAAGGCGCTGCTTCATCCCCGGGCTGCCCCTCCTACTCCATCAGCCGGCATCCACCGCCCCTAATCCCACCACCTCATGAGTACGCCCGAACGCTTACAGAACAGTCCGGCGTTTGCTATTGTACAGCACAGCAATGTCTGCTAGCGTTATCGGAGGTTTCCAATAACACTAGCAGCGTAACACTGCAGCATCTGTTGTAACACTAGGAGCAGCTTACTTTAGCAGTAAGCAGTATTAGGCCTCAGCATTTCTGATCGGCGTTTGCCTCTCCACTCTTTCTCTGTAGGTTCAGTTTTTCTCATCCACTATCTGTGAGCAAGGCTTTGTCTCTGGTGAGGGAAATCGAGGCCTGGGCTCTGTGAGCAAGGCTTTGTCTCTGGTGAGGGAAATCGAGGCCTGGGCTCTAAGCAAATGCATATGCACTGTTGATACTGTGTTGGTCCGCTGGAAACAGTAGGTTCTTTGCAGGTTCATCCGCCCTGTCGTAGTATTTGTCCGAGGCTTTGAGAGCAGCTGCGCCCCTGTTCTACTAGGGTCATGATCTCTGGCCCGAGAGCCTGACCTGTGATCGTTTTTCCCAGCTGGCGATGACAATGTTGGCCCTGGACCACTTTGGATAAGATTACCAGAACCAAATAGAAGGTAATTTGGCAACACAACCCCCACAAATGTAATTATTGATTACTAAATGTTCCTTTTTATTGGACTAAATACTAGTACATTTGCAAATTAGAAAGAAGCAAATAAAATCTTATAGTTCGTTCTTAATCTAATTCTTTTTATAGAATTGCCCAACCCACATGCCAAGGCTGTCCTTTGCATTGAGATATCCTATTCATACAGATTGCTTTTGGTAGACTTTTGTCACAATGGACTTTGGGTTTTTACATTCATTCGTCCCCCAATATAATATTGTTGTTCAGGGTAATGACTAAGTGTGCCAGTTTGACAGCTTCAGCATACAAGCCAATAGATAAAATACTGAAGTTTTCTTCTGTTTTTCACTATCCATTACAATCCTAATGGCAGTTCCCATTTTGTGGGTCCACAGAAATCTATACTTCTTGAGTGATGCTTGAGAAACTGTTCGATGCGCTACTTTTATTCACTACGGACACAGTGGGAATAGATTACAATGGAGTATTTGAATCCTGAAAAGCCAAGCACCACCACTTTCTTATAGGTTTTGACCAGTTTAGGCCTTTTTTTCCCAACTCCCACCAAAAAAGGCTTGTCTTCTCTAAGGGGGTGTGTTTGCTCAGAAATAACCTGTTCATGCCGCTAGGATATATCAATTGTTTGCATCATCTAGTGGTGTGCCCGCGGGGAAAAAGTTCCAACAACTATGGTGCCCCCCTTGTTTTTGTTTCACCGTGCAATGGCCTGCAACTATCGCAGTGACGGCTTCTTACAGTAGGAGACGTGTACAATAACACATGCGCCAAGCTTGAACCTCGACGCCGACCAAATGACGTCCCGAGGTCGGCGGCATCATTCTGAGAGCGGAGAGACCTCGCATTTGCCACCAATAATCTCGACTATAATGAGCTTATGCCGATGAGTATATGAAACTGTTTGGCAGAACTCACTCAGCATATAACTGGTACTTGTAGTACTTCCAGCAGTATACTGCATATAACAATGAGAGATACATATCCTGAGTCTGGAGTACTAACAAGTACCAGCTCATATGCTGAGTATATGAGCTGGCACTTGTACTCGGCCTAACATGGCCATATACTTCTCTATTGTACAAACCCCTTATCTTTTGTAGTAGGAGCCACATATAATCAGCACCATATACTAAAAACAGGGAGAACCTGAGAACTGTTGAGGAGGAGCTTCGTTGTGTCCTTTCCACCTCCTGCCATTGATCCCCTTTTGTGTTTATTGAAACAGCCCAGGTTTCACACTGAAGTAAAATAAATTTAGCTCTTATTATTAATATATGTATAATATGAACGTTTTAGTGTAATTTTGTGCCTATTTGTGGTGTCGGGTGCCCCATGGATATGTTCTAAGCATATAAGTGTTTGCGCGCAGCGCTCAAAAGGTGAAAATGCACTGTATGCCAGTACTAACTAATACCTCAGGCGTGAAAGTACGATCACCAGTATTATACGTGCCCCACCCAGATTAATATCATCACAGCATGACACAGGATGAATTTTGTGCATCAGGGAACTAAAATCTAGTTCTACTCTCGCCTCCAGTGGTCTAAAAATCAACACTTAACAAATCTCCCCCATTGGCCTTTTTTAAAAAAGGCCCATCGTCCCATTTTTCATTAGAAAGTCTTGCATTTGGCACAGATGTGTGTTATTCTTATCAAAATAGTCATTGCTCCAGTTCCTTTTTATTACATTGTGTAAATAAACCTCATGTATACTCTTTTTAGTACGAGAGTGCTTAATTTTTTACATTAGAGTTATACGTTTCAGTGGCCATTGTTGTTCTTTATAGAAGTTTCTAAGCTCAATCAGTCAATTTGGTCCCATACTCAATAGATAAATACGCAGGTTCATCCCTAAGTGTTGTCAAAACATGTGGGAGGCTGAGTATAACACAATTACTGTAGTGTTAAGTCTTTGTATCAGTGTTACCAACCCACGACACAAGTTAGCAAAGTATATCATTACGAATCTCAATGCATGTTTTAAGATCAACAAAAAAAACAAACTAATTACAAGTCAGAAATGCCCTTGTTAGGACTGCTCCCACTTGGAAGTTATAACTATAAAATAGAACCTACTTTATTTATGGCCTAAAATATGAACTTCTGAGATGAGCTCTCTGATCGAATAGCCTCTTTTTTTTTCACAGCTGTAAAGTAAAGTTGACAAACAGAAAGTTTGCTTCAGCCTCATGAAATGTGACTGAGGCCAGTAGATTTGCATTAAACAGGATTTGCTGCTTCCATATAATACACGCAATATATTGAACAAATGGCTGAAGATCAATGAAACTGGTGCCAACAGAGTGATCCGCCGACTTCCAACCACCTGATCTACATTTTAGCTGGAGATATCCAACTGGAAACGTTGTGGTCAACGAGTAATTCCACCTGGCAGAAAAAGACACTCAGCTGACTGTGGCCACCAGAAATGGAAGCACAATAAATTAATGTAACACTTATTTAATTGACTTTTTTCGTGTAAATATTCAAGCGCACTCTTATCAGATGTAATTGATAATATAGATATTCATAATTTATCATGTTATTAGACTTACTTACGCGTTGTGCATTTATGTGTTTCAGCTCCCTGCCACGCTTCAGGGAATTAGTGGTAATGTACTAACAAATATAGTAATCTGGTAAAGATTATCGAAAATATCATTGTATAAACTTAATCTTTTTTCAATCAAACTTTACTTGTCTCAATGAATATTTTAATGACCGTCGATAATTGCGTGTGTAATGGTTGTAATATGAATCAGACATCACGGGGGGTGTATTCTGTGCCAACCGGCTTATGATAACTAACCCCACGCAAGTGGTGCGTTGTTTCGTAAAAGGTTTGACACAACCTTTTGAGACATCCACAGTGAATTGTTTTTCCTGGTAGCTAGACGTCGCTAGCCGAAATTTGTGGACTGTCTACCACTTCTACCACAAATATGATGCACGCACTCCCTTCTGTTAACCCTGCGCATGTCAGCCCGGACAACGTTATTTCAGTACCATAGATCTGTCAGTTTGTTGCTAGCCATTCTACTCAGATTCTTAGAATGAGGTTTTCACAGGTTTCTGTCATATGCCAACCATTGCTATATAGTAGGAAGAGATGCTAGGATACACACAAAAGTGGTAAACGAAGTAATGGAAGAATTAAGCATGCCAATCTGACAAATGACATGATCCCTATGTACATGAGAAGAGGAACCCATGTACATGAATCTTGGATGAAAAACCAGGTATATTTAATCTAAAGCCCCCAAATACTGTCAAATTATAGCCATTGCTAATGCAAACCACAAATGTCCAAATTTTCATTGCAATGAATGAATTGAGATTTACTGCATGAGGATGGCATCCACCACCATTTTACTGTATGCTTGTCCTTTACTAGTATTGTATGACCTTTTTCTGAAACGTAGTCCTACTTTGGCCATTCTATTCAGAGGTTATCCAGTGGGAACTACAAAAAAATAAGCTTAACTTTTGCAAAAGCTTTCTTGATCTTTTCAACTCATACTATTAACTGGCATACTATATATGCACTTTTTAAGTCTTAAAAAGGAACTTCCAATGAATTTCAACTCTCGACGCATCTCCACTGTTTGTGATGGTAAGCATTGCAGGCAACGCTTTACAAGTGCTGATCAGCAGGCCTCCTTCTGTTCATAAAACATAATTTTACTTTAATGTAATGAGAAGTGTCTTGTGGGCGTTACCGGAGCCTAATCCCATAGCACTGCCTTCTGGCGACTTGCATGCCCCTAGTTTGTGGCCTCATCTTGCCATTATTGTGCCTCTGGCTAGGCTTCCACTACACCTCCTCGTCTATGATGGGAAGCGGGAGGGTACAAATAAAAGTTTACAATTATGTAACCTTTAAAATTTTTATAATGAAAGGAGCCTCTCTACTCAACGTAAAGGCTTCATTGTGTAGCTCTACAACGTTGGTGATGAACTTGTAGAAGAGAATTTCAGTGAATAGTTTTCCTTAAGTGATTTTCACATTACGTTTGAATCCACCCAGCCTGTTTTTGCTAGAAAACCTAGAAGGTTTTAAAGGAACCTGTCCACCAGGATACCCATTTTAAGCACTCCCCCAGTCCCAACAGAGCATATACATACACTGCCAAAGTGTTTTTGTATAGAAAATAGTTTTACAGAAAAAGATATGTTTATTAACTGTACCTTTCATTAGCATCTTTCAAATATATGAATAACTCCCTCACTCAGGATTGGCTGTAGGAGGCAGGGGGCGTTGCTAAGAAAGTGATGGGTGTTTTCATATATTTGAAAAGGACAAATGGAGGATGGGTTTTACCAAGGTGGGGGGGGGGGAACGCTCCTTTCCAGCCACTCCAGGTGATGAGTGCCTAGTCACACATCAGATGCTAATGAAGTACAATATACCATAGCTTTTTTCTGTAAAACCTATTTTTTATACAAAACACTTTGGCAGTGTATTTACTATCTCTGTGGGGACTGGGGTATTGCTAAAATGGTCTCCTGGTCACAGGTCCCTTTAACATTTGGTTCCCCCAAAAATATGTTATTTAGGTATGATATATACACTGCATTTCAGCTACCATCAGATTAGCTGATGTAGGTTTAGCAAGAGACCTGGTGACATCACCGCTCTCTGTACTACATTATATATTACAACTTTAAATTATCTGCAGTGGAGCATAGAGCATGTTTATACTAATTTGCATTTTATAAAGTAAAATTTCTCCTAAATGAGTCCATGGAAGTTATAACAAAAGAAGAATCAATGCACCCGGGACTGGACCGGAGATGTAGTTTGTAATCAATTAGCTTGATGGTATATGTCCTTTATGGCCAGGAACACCTGTAAATATATCCCGTGGAATGCTGCAGCGAATCATTAGAGGCTCATTATCAGTAATTTGCATGCACTTGTTTGAATGCACTTTAATAAACCACATTTGCAATAAAAAACTTGCAATGTACAGCAGTCCCTGGGTTACGTACAAGATAGGTTCCCTGGTGTTTGTACTTAATTTGAATTTGTATGTAATTGGAACTGTATATTTTAAATTGTAGCTCCAGACCAATTTTTTTTTGCCCCAGTGCCAATTGGAGTTTCTAATTTTTTTTGCTGTAATGGACCAAGTATTATCAATAAAGCTTTATTACACCTACAGCTGACATTCAGTCCTGGGACTAAAGGAAAACTTCCGAGAGCCTCCCCAGAGGTCACAGTGGGCAAGGTTCCGTCTGTAACTAGGGTCATCTGTAATTAGGGTTTCCTTAAGTAAGGGACCACCTGTTTTGTAAATTGTTTAGGTTGTTGGTATAATCTGCCCATGTCAATACTTGTCATAATGGTAGAACTCATCCCTAGAACCTTTCTGAAACCTGCGGCAGAAAGCAGCTTGCATCGATGCAGGCATGTCCACTGCATGTGAGTCCCCGCCTAAGAGACAACTTAGTCTGACTATAGATTTGTTGTCGGTCACAAGTGAACTCAACAAATTGAGCATTTCTGTCAATACTTGGCACCGTAGAACTGGAATTGACCTCAGCTAATGGAGGCACCAGCTCCAGACACGGGGGGAGTAGAGCAAACATCACTCATCTGCTTTACTGTCTGCAGATTAATGAGGTGATGCAGAATTCAAGTGCTTGAGGTCGGTGGACAGATATTATTTATTAACATACAATAGACTTTTCACAGAGGCACTGCAACTCTCGTATGGCCTTTCTGAACAAGTTAGTCCGGCAATGAAACTTTCCAGCTAAACAGCTGTCATAACAATATTTACAAAGATGCTTTGGGTTTATTATATGATAAATGCTGAGATTTTTTTTTCTAGCTGGGATTCTTGTTAAAGTTTAAATGGAATGTGAGCAACTGCTTACCCGGGGTTTATGATGGATATACTGGATATAGAGTACGGTATTATATTTGTATCAGAAGTGAAAACATTCGACCAGTTCTATTGTAAATTCCCAGACACATTTCGGAACCAGCCATCATCATAATTAATATCATGGTAAACCCAGGGATGGAGAAGTTACTCACAGACACCTAAATGAACCCAAACTGAGGAGTTCTCCTAAACATATTGCACACCAGGCACTTAGCATTACAGGGAACCAGTCAGCAGATTTAACTAATAAGCATATGAATGTTCCCCTAGATTTATGCTAACTTTGGACCCTCTCATGAGGTGAGAGATACTTGCCCACATGAATTCACATCCCCTTGGACTAAGCTTTCTCCTTCTGGCAGGGTGCATGGTAGGCTTACTCTCTGAGGAAGTTTATTCTCTGAGGATGGAACTATGCCCTGTTTTTAAGCCAAGTTGTAAGTGATATGGCATACCTCCCAATTCTCGTATCAGAGAAAACAAGCAAGGACAAAAGAATGGCATAGTATACTTACCACAGATTTTCTTTTTGCCTTTTGCTACCACCCCCTTTAGACAACCCCTTTATTGCCCTCCATCCTCCCCATCACAAGTGTCCCCAGTTCCCTGTTTACATTGTAACCCCTCTGATATTGAGCCCCCAGCTCCCCCTCATATTAAATACCCTCTTTTTGTAGCCCCCACATTTCTTCCTCTTTTTGTGACCTCTCCCATCACGCACCCCTCTAATTTACTCCAAACCCCCCCAAAGCTCCCTCGTTTCTGTCCCCACAGTAAAATAACTAACACAGATGCTCATATTTGGCTTTTCCCCCATAGATAGCTCCTCTTTTCTCTCTTCTACTGTATGTCAGCACTGAAGTCATGTGACATCGTGCCTTGCTGGCTCTCTACATTCAGTAGTAGGAGAAAGCCCAGTGGTAGCTAAAGCATCCCATAGCTCCAGGTGACTTGTTTGTGTTTACTTACTCTTCAGATCTTATCTTGGGGGCCAATCTGAGGAGTGAGCAGCACAACAGATCACCTGTTGTTTTTTAGAAATGCATCCAAACCGAAGCCCAGCCCCTTGACTACCCCTATGGATTTTGTCAGGGTGCAAGATATGTTATATCACACAATATATTGTAATGCAAGTGCTTATAAAAAAGCCACGAGCATTTTTGCACTGAGGTGTGATGGCTCTCGAACCTGTCTTATGTTTATGTAATATCCCCACAAATATTATAGACGAGACTACTATTTGTTTTATACTGTATTTGGGGATATTTATACATTAGGCACCATGTAATGAAAACCATATTATGAATTCTCTTTTCAATCCATTTTGTTAGTATGTATTGTATTTGTATGTATATGTTGCTTTGCAAAGTAAATAATAAAATGGATACATTATTATATAAAGTGATGTTTTTTCTTTTTCTGTGTCTTTCATTACATGTATTTTGCAGTGTCCCTAAAGTGTTGGAAAAGTCAAGCTGGTATTTGCAGCCAGGGCTTGTTGTTATTTTTTTCGGGTCCCCAAATACATATCTTCATTCTGAATAACAGACAAAGAAGTAAATTGCTCCATTCTCTTCCATTGCTTTAAAGTGAATTGGTGCCATACAACAATGTTAGTAACTGGTATCCCAGTTATTACTAACAACAAAACACACTTTTAGCTCATCTTTCATATATCATCAGACTTGTGGTAAGGATGATGTTGTCAGAGGACTCAGGAGCTGAGCTCAATTCTAACTGCTGGGTTTTTCTGCATTATGGTGCTGACCCCCTTAAAAACATACAGGATTCCCAATCTGGTTGGAGATCGCAACCCCATGTGAGGTCATCTGAGATTCCTTTCCATGACATCCTGGATAAGAAAAAATCATAAACATGTTAGGTATCACCATTGTCCGAAAATGCCCAATCATCAAATAAAAATGAGATTATTCCCATTGGTGACCTGTAAAGAAAAACAGACAAATGCCACATTTTCAACCATTTCACAACACATAAAATTTGAATACCAAATGGTAGCAATGAAAATACATTGACAGGACAGTGGAGACACCCAGAAGTGGAGTCAGTGGGGGGATAGAGAGCAATGGGTGTTGTGGTATTATGAAGGAACCCCATATCCAGTATTTATGTAGTAAACTCGTATTATCCTGAAAAATAGTAAATATCTTTTCCCTCGAATAGAAAATTAAGGCCAAAACAGAAATAGACATATATCCTGTGAAGGGTGTGAAAAGATTACAGCAGTAACTATAGTACTTATTGGATGTTCAATCAACTAAGTAACAAGAAACAATACCAGTACCGTGTGAATAGAGACAATATAGGCACTACAGAACATATTATTGCTATAAACGGAGAACACTTCTCAACTATATTCAAATGAAATAGCCCTTTTTGGTTAGGAAATACTTCTGGCTAGGGATTACCACACAGAACTTCATATGTTCTTTATTGTCATACATCTTGATCCCTGACAGTGTATTCCTGCTGCTAACCCTTAACACTCTCCCCAAAATCTGTAAGGCTGTTCATACTTGGCATTTGCCCTGCATATAATCAATACAAGACACCAGGTGCTCGTTACCGATCGCACGGTATCACTGGAAAAGCATTATGTGATAGGGCCAGGTCCATCCCTGGTGCTAGGATTGCATTTGTAAACGCAACGCTCTTGCCACGTGTAAACGCGCCCTAAGAAATTTTCCCACATCCCCACTAATGGCCCCCCCCCCACAAGGTGGGTGGACCTGCTCCTTTCCACTCCTCCCAAAAGGCAACTGCCTAGTCACACAGCAGATGCTAATGAAGGTGGTACATTAACATATCTTTTTTTCTGTAAAACCAATTTTTAATACAAAAACACTTTTGCAGTGTATGTACTATGCTCTGTGGGGACTGGGGGTGTGCCAAAAAAGGTATGTCAATTCAGTAAAGGGTCCTATATAAAATAGGTTGTATTGTTGTGGCAGGTGGGCTCTCACATTTAATCAAAATGTTAAAGAGTTTGTACCAAGTTTTTAAGATATCCCCAATCCACAGCTGCTTGATGCTGGAAGACCCCACATCAGAGACAAACCCTTGGTACATTCAATAGTTGGGAATGTTCGAAAAGTGCTGTTATAAACAGTATAGCAGCGCCCTAGTAGCCCAGTCCTGTGCATTCTCATCCTGCCACTCCACCCATTTTGAACGGGGCGCTCCCATTCTCAGGATTCGTGAGGGACCCTTCTCGTGATCAGTGGGGGTCTCAGCAGTCAGGCACTCACTGATTGGGTTGTTTATCAAAAGTGTTGCACATTACAACCAGCTTTAGATTAGAACAGTCTTCTGCTGTGTTAGATTATCACAGTTTGTCTGATCCGGATGATAAAGTTGCCATGGTCTGAGACTGTCTAGTCGTACTTAGCATTGTCTGTTTCCAAATGTTGATCTGCACCAAAATGTTGTCGCATTTGCCTAAATTTTGCTGCATATATTTTTTCCTCCCCCATGTAACCACACCTGCTTTTTTTTCACCAACACCCCCTTTGTCGTTCTATTCGGAAAAGTGCCCAAAAATGGTCTAAAACCATTAATAAATGTGGTGCACATATTTAATACGTTTTTTTGGTGCACATGTTGACAGATTTATCACAGGCAGTTTGATAACACTCCTCCAATATGTATTTTAAAAAAGAATGGTGAATGGACTAGATCCTGCTATACTTTCCATAAACGTCAATATGTTTTTAACCCCTTACCGCTCTGCGCGCCATAGCACTACGGCGCAGGTATAGAAATGTATGAAGAGGCTACGGGCTGAGTCCTCTTCATACAGAGGTGGGGGTTGTTGCATATTGCAGATATACTTCCATCAGGGGTCGGTTTCAAATGAGAAAACAGATAAAATCCACAGACTGGAACACAAAATACATTAACCCCACGGGAGAAGTTGAAAAAGTAGAATGTAATTCAATAGTGGACCATCTTCTATAACCAAGTTAAGGAGTCTCCAAAAGACCACTATGGCAGGTAGATGACGCTGTACAAGGTCGATTACAACACATCTTTTTTCCCTCTCTTCTAGTAAGTCAGCACATATACCAGCATATCACTTTATAGTCCTTTTGATTCTAACTCTTGATCCTCCTATACTTTCATGAGTTGCACATGAAAGGATCCCGATAGCAGATATACCTATTGTGTTTCTAGATTATTTGTATTCTTTAGCCATTAATGATAGATTATGGATAAGTCATTAAGATACTATAGATAATTGCTAAAATATTCAGCATGATGGTGTATTCACATTTTTATGTTAGTTAATTCACTAATAGAAAAACACCCAAACATCATAATTCAGATGTCAGCATTTGTTGATTACATTTTCTAAGCCTTTCACATTTTCCCTATTAGACTGCCAAAAGTTTGATACTGTAGATCAGTGGTTCTCAACCTGTGGGTCGGGACCCCAGCGGGGGTCGAACGACCAAAACCGGGGGTCGCCTAAAGCCATCGGAGCCAAAATTTTACTGTGTTTTTTACTGGCGAGTTGCATGGTTTGGGTCACCACAGCATGAGGAACTGTATTGCGGGTCACAGCTTAGAAAGGTTGAGACCACTGCTGTAGATGAAGAAAGTGCAGGCAACACCCCTCCTAGTGGCTGTTAAAATGTATGACCAGACAGTGATTAACACTATTAAAAATTTTTAAATGTAAAGTATTAAATCAAAAACTTCTTCTTTAAGCCACAATATTACAGACACATCATTCATCTTATCTCTGTTTGTTTTGGCTAGTTTTTTCTGTCTGCTTCTTTGTGTAATTATCAATCTCACTTTTCCTTGTGTTAATTTTTTTTTTTCAGATAATCTCTTTTTGAGACATTTGTGACAAATGTCGCACAACGTCTCAAGTAATTTCTTCCATTTTCTATGTTTTTCCTTAAGTATGGTTTGGGTTGTAGTTTTTGTGCACCAAAAAAAATGACGCAATTTGAATTATGTCATTTGCGACATTTAGCACATCTGGAATAGAAGATATTTGTTTACTGACAAAAACAAATGTCCGCCAGACATTTCAAAGTGTCCCCCAAAATGGCAAAAATTGCAATTCGCCATAAAAGGTCAGAAAAAAGAGGAAAAAAAAATAAAGATAAATGACCCCCAAAGTGGTCAGGAATCGTGTCAGCTTTTCCCTATAGCACACCGGAGGCTTTTAACGTATATACATAGTCCCCAAGCCAGAAATTTCCACTGGATCGGGATCCTGCATGTGCTATGTTGTGCCTATCCTCAAAACCTTAAAGTCCAGCCGGCTTAGTACCCGAGCCAGAGGCAACAAGAAGTTGGCTGCACCCATAGAATCCCCAAATATGCTATAAAAGGTTTGCCTTAATACGTGCACAACCATACCTGGTAATTGGTGTATATATCTATCTATCTCACGGAGTGTGGCAGCACTCAAATACGGCTGAGAACAACTCAGGTCCACATCCCAGGACCTAGACCAGGGTCCTTCCACATACAAAACCACGAAAAAATGGCAGCACTCCGAGATTCAAAATGTGGCAATAAACGTACTCGTTTATTCACACATTTGTCAAGGCTACGTTTCGGCTCCTTACACCTGGAGCCTTTCTCAAGCTTGACAAATGTGTGAATAAACGAGTACGTTTTTTGCCACATTTTGAATCTCGGAGTGCTGCCATTTTTTCATGATTATATATTTATTATATACAGAGCTTGTTCATCTACCGTATTTTCCGACCAATAGGCGCACCTCTAATAAATGCCTGCTAAGACATCTAGGTTCATATATAAGGCGCACTGGAGTATAACCACGCTGAGTGGGTAGCACCTTCTGCCTTGCACGCACTGAGAGTCCTGGGTTCGAATCCCACCCAGGTCAACATCTGCAAAGAGCTTTGTAGTTCTCTCCGTGTTTGCGTGGGTTTCCTCCGGGTACTCCGGTTTCCCTCCCCACACTCCAAAACATACGGTTAGGTTGTTTAGAATGTGAGCCCCATTGGAGACAGGGACCAATTTGACATGCTTTGTGGAGCGCTGCGTAATCTGTGGCGCTATAATAATAAAGATTATTATTATTATTATTATTATAAGGCGCAGGATCAAATGCAGTACCTAAAATGTGCACAGTTCAAGCCCAGCTACCTTCCCGGGAAACTTGTCTTCAGGTGTCAGAGAGCTCCAGATCTCAGAGGTATGGGCTGCTGGGGGTTAATGGCAGGGTGATGCAGCAGCACGTTAGCGTTCTCCCTCCTCAGCCAGGGTGTTTTCCTGTGGGTTCCCTTTGGCTCTTCCTTTCCCTGTTACAGGCTGTCAGGAATGGGGGATTTCTTACTGATGATGATTGCCTCGTGGTCGCACTATGGCGCTCCGGTCTCTCCGTGCTAGGTGAGGGCAGGATGGGACAATGTTAGATGTGGTGCCGGCACTTCAAGCTAGGGACCCTGTATACGTGTGGGAAGTGCAGGAAATTTCTGGGAATGGAGCTATTAAACACTGGTAAATGTACAGTACATCTTGTCTGTAGTACATTTCTGTATAAGTTCATATATAGGCGCACCGGCTATAAGGCGCACCTTTGATTTCTGAGACAATTAAAGGATTTTTGGTGCGCCTTATAGGCTGAAAATACGGATGCTTTTTAACCCTATGAGCGCTCCATTTCTCCACTTGGTTCTGCTACTTTCCTATAAAACATAAGAAAAATTATCCAATGCTGGGAAAAGAACACTTACCATATATACTTGAGTATAAGTCTAGTTTTTCAGCACAAAAAAATGTGCTGAAAACCCAAACTCGGCTTATACTCGAGTAAAAAAATATAGGTTCTACCAGGGTTTTTTTGGTAAAATTAGGGCCTTGCTTATACTGGGTCGGCTTATACTCGAGTATATACGGTATTTGCGATTTTGTCAACCATTAAAATATTTTGTACTATGGAAAAGTCAGTTTATCTGGCCAGTTTGTCTGGCCATATGGTGAAATATGAAAAAGCTTCTGTTGAATAGTATTATAAAGATTTTTTTCAAGGGTTTTATTTTTCACATTTATAGGTATGCACATAACAAAATGATATAAATTTGGTATCTCGGTGATTGTGCTGATCAAAAGTATAGTGGACGTCCTCTTGAAAGCTATAAAAACATCCAGCCAGGGAAAATATTTCCACTTTTTTGATGTTTTCCAGTACATTGCACGATATTATATGGTGCACTGGCAATACAATCTCCTTCAAGGGAAAAATTAAAAAGTTATTGTCTTTTAGAAGGCAGCAAGAAAAAAAACTCAAACATGTCACTTATGGTTCACAGTGATCATAAAACATGGGAACACAATGACTCGTACATCCCCAGGTTCTTACTTGGCAAGCAGACAGGTACATTTAATAACTTTTATTTTCTACTTAAAAGGGTTTTCCCATGAAATAAAATTCTCAAATTTCAATCCCCTAGTGATGTTACACACAATAAAGATAATTTTAACCCCTTACTTCACAATTTTACTTAGTTTTTTGCTGTTTTAGCTACTATCACTCCCTAGACTGCCAGGCAATATTCCAGGGTCAGAAGGGGACTCTCTAAGCAGACACTTATGATCCATCTAGTTCTGTGAGCCAAAAAGGTGGTTAGATTATCGGGTACAAGGTTTATATAAACTTTAATTTAGCATCTGAACATTGTACTGGTATCTGACCCATAGAAAAAGAGAGACAGATGATGAGATCTATGAGAAGCATATTACACACAATGATACAGCACTCCTACATCTCTGTATCCCCACCAACCCACTTCTGGATCTGCTCTGCCTCCCAAATAAAGAACCTATCGGTCAGTACCTTGTACTTCTTGTCACTGCTGTCATCAGGAACTCAGTGTCTGTGTATCACAGCAGGAACCCAGTGTGTCTGTGCTTGTGAGCTCATCCTGAATGAGGGGGGGGGGGGGAAGCTCACGTGCAGGGAGCAAAGAACAGACAAAAATCTCAGCTCCAGGGCCGTCACACAGAAATCCAAGATGGCTTTCCAAAGCCAAGTCAGAAGTTACAGGTCGTGTCTAAGGGCAACTGAAATTGTGTACACCAGATTGATAGAGACAGGTTGGACTTATAGCTGTGAATGCTGTATTTTTAATAATGCCAATTAATTGGAGAATGTGTTATTTTGTTATCCTAAGTACACTTAAAGAGGACCCGTCAACTTTTAAAAACAGCACTAGGAGCTGCTTACTTTAATGCTACAACAGATGCCGTATTGTTACACTGCTAGCGTTATCAGAAACCACTATAGCTAGCACAATAGAAAACGCGCAGGCGCGCTTCATCCCCGACGCCCCTCTACTCCATCGCCGGCATCCACCGCCCCTAATCCCACCACCTCATGAGTACGCCCGAAACGCTTACAGAACAGTCCGGCGTTTGCTATTGTACCAGCACAGCAATGTCTGCTAGCTTATCGAGGTTTCCAATAACACTAGCAGCGTAACACTGCAGCATCTGTTGTAACACTAGAGCAGCTTACTTGTCAGTAAGCAGTATTAGGCCCACATTTCTGATCGGCGTTTGCCTCTCCACTCTTTCTCTGTAGGTTCAGTGTTTCTCATCTGTGTTTGCCGCTCCACTATCTGTGAGCAAGGCTTTGTCTCTGGTGAGGGAAATCGAGGCCTGGGCTGTAGGCACATGCATATGCACTGTTGATACTGTGTTGGTCCGCTGGAAACAGTAGGTCGAATTACTCCAGTTATTCACCCTTCCACATGGAGGTTTGTATGGAAGGTAGTCGATATCCTAAATGGGAGGACCTTTCTATATTGTTTGAGAGTTGTTTTAAGATAATAGCTTTAGAACAAAGTCTTGCATAATAACTTAATAAAATAAATAAAGTTATAAATAACCAGCATAGACTTGCATATAATGAATGTATGTAAAAGCTGAACGCGTTTCCAAACTCCCGTTCCATCCTCAGCAGCATATTTTTAGCAAGGTATAGTTCCATTTATATACTCCTAGATGGTAATTTGGAAAATCTGGGTCTCTTTGTCACCCTCAAAAACAGCACTAGGAGCCGTTTACTAATGTAAGCAGCTCCTAGTGCTAAAACAGACACAGCAGTGTTACATTCCGATAACAAACACTGCTGCACTGTACACTACAAATGGCGGACTGCTCTCAACTCGGTCAGGCGTATTCATGAGGGGGCGGGTTTAGGGTCGGTGACTGCCGCAAGACGCAAGGCAAGGCAGTCACCGCTGGCCTATGGAGTGAGCGGGTGAGCTTTGAGAGCGGTCCGGCGTTTCCAGTGTACAGCACAGCACAGTTTGTTAGCGTTATTGGGGGTTTCAGGTCCTCTTTAAACAAATCTACACTCACCGGCCACTTTATCAGGTACACCTGTCCAACTGCTCGTTAACACTTAATTTCTAATCAGCCAATCACATGGCGGCAACTCAGTGCATTTAGGCATGTAGACATGGTCAAGACAATCTCCTGCAGTTCAAACCGAGCATCAGTATGGGGAAGAAAGGTGATTTGAGTGCCTTTGAACGTGGCATGGTTGTTGGTGCCAGAAGGGCTGGTCTGAGTATTTCAGAAACTGCTGATCTACTGGGATTTTCACGCACAACCATCTCTAGGGTTTACAGAGAATGGTCCGAAAAAGAAAAAACATCCAGTGAGCGGCAGTTCTGTGGGCGGAAATGCCTTGTTGATGCCAGAGGTCAGAGGAGAATGGGCAGACTGGTTCGAGCTGATAGAAAGGCAACAGTGACTCAAATCGCCACCCGTTACAACCAAGGTAGGCAGAAGAGCATCTCTGAACGCACAGTACGTCGAACTTTGAGGCAGATGGGCTACAGCAGCAAAAGACCACACCGGGTGCCACTCCTTTCAGCTAAGAACAGGAAACTGAGGCTACAATTTGCACAAGCTCATCGAAATTGGACAGTAGAAGATTGGAAAAACGTTGCCTGGTCTGATGAGTCTCGATTTCTGCTGCGACATTCGGATGGTAGGGTCAGAATTTGGCGTCAACAACATGAAAGCATGGATCCATCCTGCCTTGTATCAATGGTTCAGGCTGGTGGTGGTGGTGTCATGGTGTGGGGAATATTTTCTTGGCACTCTTTGGGCCCCTTGGTACCAATTGAGCATCGTTGCAACGCCACAGCCTACCTGAGTATTGTTGCTGACCATGTCCATCCCTTTATGACCACAATGTACCCAACATCTGATGGCTATTTTCAGCAGGATAATGCGCCATGTCATAAAGCTGGAATCATCTCAGACTGGTTTCTTGAACATGACAATGAGGTCACTGTACTCAAATGGCCTCCACAGTCACCAGATCTCAATCCAATAGAGCATCTTTGGGATGTGGTGGAACGGGAGATTCGCATCATGGATGTGCAGCCGACAAATCTGCGGCAACTGTGTGATGCCATCATGTCAATATGGACCAAAATCTCTGAGGAATGCTTCCAGCACCATGTTTAATCTATGTCAGAATTGAGGCAGTTCTGAAGGCAAAAGGGGGTCCAACCCGTTACTAGCATGGTGTACCTAATAAAGTGGCCGGTGAGTGTATATAAATCCATATATCACAGTCCTGCTGCTACTAACAACTCACACAAAGCTAAGATTGAACTATTCTCTGGATCAATAGTTGATGGTTGAGCACCCAACATCAGCTATAGATGGATCATCTCTAAGGATAAGGGGGTTGCCTCCCAGATTGTGGGGGTTGGGGGTGTATTACTGGGTCTCTGTGACCTCCTGGCACGTTGCTCCTGAAGGTCGCAGCAGAAATCCAGACTCCTCAGACCAGGCAACGTTTTTTCAATCTTCTACTGTCCAATTTCGATGAGCTTGTGCAAATAGTAGCCTCAGTTTCCTGTTCTTAGCTGAAAGGAGTGGCACCCGGTGTGGTCTTCTGCTGCTGTAGCCCATCTGCCTCAAAGTTCGACTTACTGTGCGTTCAGAGATGCTCTTTTGCCTACCTTGGTTGTAACGGGTGGCGATTTGAGTCACTGTTGCCTTTCTATCAGCTCGAACCAGTCTGCCCATTCTCCTCTGGCATCAACAAGGCATTTCCACCCACAGAACTGCCGCTCACTGGATGTTTTTTTTTTTCGGACCATTCTCTGTAAACCCTAGAGATGGTTGTGCATGAATATCCCAGTAGGTCAGCAGTTTCTGTACTACTCAGGCCAGCCCTTCTGGCACCAACAACCATGCCACGTTCAAAGGCACTCAAATCACCTTTCTTCCCCATACTGATGCTCGGTTTGAACTGCAGAAGATTGTCTTGACCATGTCTACATGCCTAAATGCACTGAGTTGCCGCCATGTGATTGGCTGATTAGAAATTAAGTGTTAACGAGCAGTTGGACAGGTGTACCTAATAAAGTGGCCGGTGAATGTATATATACTTTATTAGGTACACCTGTCCAACTGCTCATTAACACTTAATTTCTAATCAGCCAATCACATGGCATGGAGACATGGTCAAGACAATCTCCTGCAGTTCAAACCGAGCATCAGTATGGGGAAGAAAGGTGATTTGAGTGCCTTTGAATGTGGCATGGTTGTTGGTGCCAGAAGGGCTGGTCTGAGTATTTCAGAAACTGCTGATCTACTGGGATTTTCACGCACAACCATCTCTAGGGTTTACAGAGAATGATCCGAAAAAGAAAAAACATCCAGTGAGCGGCTGTTCTGTGGGCGGAAATGCCTTGTTGATGCCAGAGGTCAGAGAAGAATGGGCAGACTGGTTCGAGCTGATAGAAAGGCAACAGTGACTCAAATCGCCACCCGTTTCAACCAAGGTAGGCAGAAGAGCATCTCTGAACGCATCTCGAACTTTGAGGCAGATTGGCTACATCAGAAGAAGACCACACCGGGTGCCACTCCTTTCAGCTAAGAACAGGAGTACGTCGAACTTTGAGGCAGATGGGCTACAGCAGCAGAAGACCACACCGGGTGCCACTCCTTTCAGCTAAGAACAGGAAACTGAGGCTACAATATGCACAAGCTCATCGAAATTGGACAGTAGAAGATTGGAAAAACATTGCCTGATCTGATGAGTCTCGATTTCTGCTGCGACATTCGGATGGTAGGGCCAGAATTTGGCGTCAACAACATGAAAGCATGAATCCATCCTGCCTTGTATCAACGGTTCAGGCTGGTGGTGTCATGGTGTGGGGAATATTTTCTTGGCACTCTTTGGGCCAGTTCACTGTACTCAAATGGCCTCCACAGTCACCAGATCTCAATCCAATAGAGCATCTTTGGGATGTGGTGGAACGGGAGATTCGCATCATGGATGTGCAGCCGACAAATCTGCGGCAACTGTGTGATGCCATCACGTCAATATGGACCAAAATCTCTGAGGAATGCTTCCAGCACCTTGTTGAATCTATGCCACGAAGAATTGAGGCAGTTCTGAAGGCAAAAAGGGGTCCAACCCGTTACTAGCATGCTGTACCTTATAAAGTGGCCGGTGAGTGTATATATATGTGTGTTACTGGGGGTGGCTATGTATATATTCATGTATATGTATATATATGTATATTGATGCGCAGTGTATATACGTAATTATTTGGGGCAATGTATTTATACGTGTTAATGGGGGTAGCGCTGTCTATATAAGTGTTACTGGGGTCGGTGCAGTGTATGTGTTACTTGGGGTGGCGCTAGGTATATATGTGTTACTGGGGATGGTGATGTGTATGTATGTGTTGCTGGGGGTGGCGCTGTGTATATGTGTGTTACTGGGGGTGGCACTGTGTATATACCTGTTAATGGGGGTGGCACTGTGTCAGCAGCCATCACTGTGCTGATCAGTGTAACATGTGGAGAAGCCTCTAGTTACTTCAGGTGAACCTATTCACAAGTAACAGCAGCCATCACTGTGCTGTCAGTGTAAATTGGAGAAGCCCCTGTACTTACCTCAGGTGAAGCTCTTCACAAGTGACAGCAGCACATAGTGAAAGCTCTTCCTTTTGTAGAAAGTTGGGCGACCCTTTGATGATATAGTTATCCACATACCTGATAAACATTGTAATACTTTGTTATCTTCCAGCAATGGCCTCCGGGACAGCACTGGTGTATGATGAAGAAATGATGAGCTATCAGCTGCTTTGGGATGAGTAAGTGATCTGTGCTTTGGAATATGTTGGAGCTGTAGAAGCATTGAAAAATAATGGAACGGTCATCTAGGATTTCTGTCGCTATAACAATATAGATGTGTTTTCTGTCAGCCCAGAGTGTGCCATAGAGGTGCCAGAGAGACTGTCTTCTTCCTACAAGAGGCTTCAGGATTATGGACTGGTAAACAGATGCGTGCAGTTACCGATCAGAGAGGCTACGGAGGATGAGATAACACTGGTCCACAGGTCTGTACAATGTATGAGGTTCTTCTATATGATGACCCTGGAACTTGTCTAGAAGCCCAGTTCATACACCACAGATTTTTATAATAAGATTTGTATTTGTTGTTCTTCTCCAGAGCAGCAGAGAAAGGCAGATGGTTGGATACAATTGACCTCAATTAATTTTAATGGGTACATCTCAAAATGCTGGAAACCGCTTGTATCAGATGAACGCTGTGCAGAAAAGATATAGTCGCCCCTCTGTACAGCGTCCCTGACTCCAGCAGCGTCTCTCCATTCCATGTGCATGTGACATCTGTCCCAATACCTACCATCAGCAGTCATGTGTGAGGCCAGGGATCGGTACAGACATTACACGTGCTTTCCATGTGGGACTGGAAGCACCACAAAACTGATGGTTACTACTTGAGTGGGGGAGCAGTGGGTATAAGTTTTTTTTTTTTTTAAACACATTCAGGGGTTCTCTGCAAGAGCAAGAGGTTTCCTGTTCTTCTGATCACTGGAAAAAAAGTCAGAAGAAAGTCAGATACTCAGTCATCAGACATTTACCCCTGTTAGAACCTTAAGGTCTCTAACATATACTATGTATTGTAGCATAAGATGATTTTTTTATTTTTTTTTCAAAGTGGGTTATCTCCTACCACTGATCTCCTCATATTATCCCAGAAAAGAAAAACAAGAAAGAAGGGAGGAACATATCTGGGCATACATGGGCCAAATCAGTTGCAGTTCTTCCTACAGTGTGTGGAGAGGAGAATTCATGCCACATTCACACTGAAACCAAGCAAGTAACAGTATCTTCTGATAGCAGATCAGTTCACAATGAACCACTTGTGATTGGGGACGAGGACCATGGGGCAGATTTATCAAGCGGTCAGAAAGTCCTTTAAAATATTCATGTGCACTGGTAAAATGAAAGCTGAGCTGTGATTGGTTGCCATGAGTAACTATAAATATTCAGACTTTCTGACAGCTTGATAAATCTGCCCCACGTGTTTACAATAACAATAATTTAATTGAATCCCTGGAAGAAAAACTTGGTTTCTCAAAATATTAACACATAGGGGTTCACCCATGTTTGAATGTCTTCTCTTATCCACAAGATAAAGATTATCATTCTTATTGGAGGGGACCAGCTGCTTGGGTCCCCGATGACCAGGAGAACAGTGTGGAACTTGCTGTCTGCCACTGTATTCAATATCTATGGGACCAGTTGAAATGGCTAAAAGCAGACCCCATTAGTATGGGATAACACCTTACATTTGTATGTAACCTCATTAATAATGGCTTCCCAATTTATTTTCAGTCCTGAATACCTCGAAGTAGTGAAAAAAACTCAGACTATGGATGTGGATGAATTGAAAGAAACATCTAAGAAGTTTATTGCTGCATACTTTCATCAGGTGGGATCTGTCTTCCAATGCTGCTATGATATTTCTGCTGAGCCCCTTTCATGTGAATGGAAAATACTTGAGCCTTAAAAATTGAAAGTTCTTTAGAGCCACAGTACTTTTTCTACTTGTCAGAGGAAATTCTGTTAGTGGTAAAAAGAATTATCTTTAAGAGAAGATGGAGAGAGCAGTGACGGAAAATAGAAACAGCCGGTGGTTATATTATAACATAATTCCTTAATGAACATCTACCACCAGGATCAAGGATTGTAAACCAATCCTTCTGGCAAGATCTGCTCTTACTTTAGCTTCTTATGCCTTGTTTTTTACAAAAAAAGGCTTTCAAAAATATGCAAATGAGCCTGAGGGGCTCTGGGCTCCTTGGTGTTAAAGCAGCCTGAAGCCCATACGGCTAATTTTCATAATCTTTAAAGCCTTTTATCCTAAGACAAAAGCATAAGAAGCTTAAAGAAGAGCATGTCCTGCCAAAGGGGGGCACACACCAGTATATCAGAGTTCTTGGTTTACAATCCTTCATCTTGGTTGAAGATGTCCTTTACATTAAATACAACAATTGTAAAAATAATATTCTTCCGCCTATACCCTTTTAACTGACCACATTGAGTTTGAGTAGCCTGTATAGTAAATATAACTTTTTTTTTTTTTCCTCCAGAAATCTTACCGTTGTGCTAAGCTATCACTTGGTGGTACACTGCAGCTAGTTGATGCTGTGATGTCAGGAGATGTTCAGAATGGAATGGCTCTTATAAGGTAATGAAAGGCTACAAATGAGAGAATGATCTGACATATTTTCCGCCCTTTGGGTAAGTAAGGACATTTCACCAAAAGAGAACCCCAGAACGTGTTTAAGGAATATTTTCGTAGAAAAACGGCAGCTTTTTACAGTAGCTGTTAGGAATTCCAACCTACTCACTTACACACTGAAATTGTATCCCTGATTCTGTGACTTCTGGTATAGATAACACAAATGTAATGGTGATTTTTTATTGTACTTAAAAAAAAATCAAACATAATCAACATAACTATGCTAATAATCATGAAGGCCTCTGGGGGGTATTTCCAGAGCCCGTCAGTGCTGTAGCTTCACAGCCAGTTACAAAGAGCAGAGAAGTTTGCCCCTGCCCTTCCTACTGTAGTTAAATTACACAGGCCGAGGGAGAAGCAAGAGAGTATGGGGGTTCGGTGAGACAAGTTCTGCTCATTGTAACAGCCTGTGAACCTACAACATTGAGGGGCTCTGGAAACAGCCCAGTAGCCCTTCTGGCTCATTAGCCTAATTTTTAAAGTTGATTTGAGGGAAGGAATCCATGGATAAGAAATATAAGAAGATTACTATATTCACGGTGCCTGGAACTACAAGTCAACACCCATGGTTTATCATGCTTGATTTTGATGGTAGATTTCCTTTAAAGGACATCCACTATCAGCATTTGGCCAATGCATTTTCTAGTATCAGGAACAGGTTTTCTAAACTCCAAGAATTGCAGGATGCGCATGAAAAAGAACATGTATAAATATGCTAATCAGACGGAAGCACCTAGGCCCAGGGCCGGTTCTAGACAAAGTGGGGCCCTGGGCAAAACTAAAAGTGGGGCCCCAAAATTAAACTATTTTATGACCAGTCACAGTCAGCAAGAGGCTCCCTTTAGTATGGTAAAACAAACTGTAATTTTGGAGAATTTTATAGGAGATAGATAGCTGATAGGAAGATTGATGGGCAGCACGGTGGCTCAGTGGTTAGCACTACAGCCTTGCAGCGCTGGTCAACATCTGCAAAGAGTTTGTATGTTCTTTCTGTGTCTGCGTGGGTTTCCTCCGGGTCCTCCGGTTTCCTCCCACACTCCAAAAAATTACTGGTAGGCTGATTAGACTGTGAGGCCCATTGGGAAGAGGGACCGATATTTTCTGAAAACAGACACTTGCCCCATTTTCAAAATAGCATCAAAGAGTTCATGCAACTTTGATTCGAAATGAAACATTTTACAAAAAAATACTTAAAATTTCACTTTGATGGCAAAAAATGTGCTCCAAACAGAAACTATTTACCTTCACATCTCCTAAATGTAATAGATGGACATGTGTAGAGTTCACAAATGTCCCATATTGATATGTTCACATAAATAAATCATCATAATATCACTAACACTGTAATAACTAGATATCTGCTTTTCAGCTAGAATATTCACACAAATCTATCGTATGTTCCTTACACAATGGTCACCCAAATAAATAACTATATATCCATAAACCAAGCTAATGAGATAATAAAGTCACTTTTAGATGTGTGCCATTGTATTAGCCGCACAATAACAGAACCCTCTGCGCTTCATAAGAATGAGAGTGAAAACATCATAACATAGGTGGTAAATAATGGAGGATGATGGGAAATAAAAAATTATTCCAGAACATGTGTGTTTTTTGGTGTTAATATAACTTTATGGACATGTTCTGGGTTTGAATGTTCATTGTATCAGTCAATTTTCCCAACAACAAAAAACTATCACAAAATAAAAGGGAATAGGAGAGAAAGTGTGTTCTGCATAGAGAAGGGTTAAAAACATGAATATTAGTTGACATTATCCCTCATCAGAATGTAGTAACATATATAGTGAATATTTCCATTATCTGTGAGGTGCAGCAGCTCCTGTGTCCAGCAAATGCTCCCTGCAGCCTGATGGCTAAGAATCTGGAGGGGGGGGGACACTTCAGGGGGCTGTATCTCTGGCTCTGTGACACATAGAACCTCACTTCTTTTTTCCTATGAAAGAAGAGAGTCTCATATTTTATATGAATCTAAAAGTGTGTTTCTAAGTTTTAAGAAAATGGAGATATTAACTGTTGAACTGCCGTTGGGAGTGATTTTTATATATAAAAATGGCACCTGATATTCTCACTTTAAACCTGAATATCTCTGGATCCATAGCACCTAGAAACACAATTCAAGATTCATTTGAAAGGGGGCCCTGGGCAATTGCCACCTTTGCCTACCCATAGCGCCGGCCCTGCCTAGGCCTACGTCACTGTAGCGCCTCTTGGCTCTAAAGACTAATTAAATACTCATGACCCTACTCTCTCAAGTTGAGCTTGGTCCCGCCCGCTGATCTGCACACAGCCAACGATGTAGGCTGGAGTGCCAGCGCCTCATTAGTATATTTTATATATGTTCTTTTTCAGGTGCATCCTGCAGTTCCTGGGGATTAGAAAACCTGTTCCTGCTGCTAGAAATTGAATTGTCCAAATAAGTCTGGGCAGTCTACCATCAGAAATTCTCATAGTTCTGTTTTCTACATAATTGTAATGCTGTGTGACCACTATAGAAATCAAGTGTCTTATAGCCCCTCTAAATTCTGTAAACCACTTCTTAATTTATATGCATATATGCTATCCTAATTTAAAAAGGTGTGTGTATATTCTGCCAATTTAAATTGATATTTGTCTTTCAGACCACCAGGGCATCATAGTCAGCGAAGTGAAAGTAATGGATTTTGTGTCTTTAATAATGTTGCTGTTGCTGCAGAATATGCCAAAAGCAAGTACAATGTTCAAAGGTTAGTGATCAAACATCAGTCATATGTTTTGTTACATAAAGCTGCACCTTAAGGGACACCTATAATACAAAAGTATGCAGTAAACAAATTGGTGACCCTCAAATAAAAAGAAACTAATCGGACAATTTCATAAGAGAATATGATGTGAAATCTGAGCATTTACTGTTCTTTCTGCATTTTCCAAACAATTAAAGTAGACATGTCATTTGGCGTGCAGAAGCAAAACCGTAAAACCCAAGCCCACAAGAAAATGGCACAAATGCATTTTTCTTCCCACTTCTCAGTACACTGCATGGAATATTAAACACTGTCTTCTTTAAAGTACAATTTGTTACGTAGAAAACGAGCCCACACACAGCTCTGGAAAAATGAAAGTTTTATAGATTTTTGAATCTGGGTAAAGAAAAACGGAAAGCCGTTACAAGGGATTAATGGATTGCAATATATTTGACTTATAATTCCTCTTTTGTTTGTGGTTGTTTTTTTTTTTGTCCTAATATGTCTTTTACAATTATGGTACAGAATACTAATTGTTGACTGGGATGTTCACCATGGGCAAGGAATACAGTACATCTTTGAAAATGATCCAAGGTTTGTACATTTAATTATTGGCATAAAGATGTATTATAGATTTTTATATATTTTACTGCGAGTCTCTCACCACGTATGTCATTTTTAGCTGGCGACAGGTTCAAATGGGTTATGTGGGTTTTAAAAATGCATATGTCAGCATTCTTAATCATTTCAGTACTTTGTAAAACTTTTTTTCACATTATCTGGCACCCTGCTAGCAGTGTGTGGTGAGTCGCTTCAAGTGTGTGTATGTACATATATTTATAGAATTATTTTGGGACATTCTTGCTGATTACGTTAGGTGTCAATTAATAAAAATCTAAATAGAAATAGAATTCCACATTTTAAAGAGGGAATGAAGTATCACGACCTTGTAAATGTTGCGTCTTATTCCTCTACTCTCTGTAGGAGTCTGGTACAGGTGCACATCAGCTAGGTGTCTGTAGGGTGCACGCCAGCTAAGGCTCTTTTCATGCCAGAATTACAGCATTTAGCAGATTTTGTTGAAGAAAGTTTAATTGGATAGTATTCACTATTCCCATTATCTCTGTATTTCCTTTTAAATATAACATGAGTATGTGTGTACGTGAATGAAGATGGCAACATAAAAGTAAATCAAAATCTATTTCTGTGCAGGAATGTCCTTTTTTAATTTGATTTATTTTTTTAACCTCATAGTGTTTTGTATTTTTCCTGGCATCGCTATGAACATGGATCATTTTGGCCAAATCTAAGTGAATCAGACTATGATTCCATTGGAAAAGGCAGAGGAACTGGCTTCAACGTAAACTTACCCTGGAACCAGGTACATGAATATCTTGAGTACTAGCGTAATTTTTGGCTTACAATTTTCTAAGAACCTTTTTATATTTCTGTCAAAATTGAAAAATGAGCCTTTTTTGCAAGGCATGTTGCATACTGATTACATTTTAATCCGTTACATAAGGGTACCGGCAGTCTCCGACTTAAGGACACCCGACTTAGGCGAGCCCGAGTTATATACCGGGGGGAAGGATGCAGGCACTGGCTATGTACTGTGGGGTTACTGGGTTCATACTAGGGGGCAGGGGTTGGGTATTTACTGTGGGGCTGCTGGCTATATACTGGGGGAGGCTGTTTCCCACCCTCAGCTTATACTCGAGTTAATAGGTTTTTGGAGTTTTTTGTGTTAAATTTAGGGGCCTCAACTTCTGCCTCGGGTCGACTTATACTCTAGTATACAGACAGTCCCCGGGTTACGTAGAAGATTTGTTCTTAAGTTGAATTTGTATGCAAGTCGGAACTGTATATTTTATAATTGTAACCCCAGCCAGAATTTTTTTGGACTCTGTAACACTTGGATTTTAAAAATGTTGGGTTGTCATAAAAACCACGATTAACAATAAAGCTTAATTGCAGACACCTATGATAACTGTTACCACTGATCATTGAAGTCTAGGGCTAAAGAATAGTAAATTACCAACATCCAGTTGTCCGTTTGTAACAAAGGGTCGGGTGGTCTTAAGTAGGGGACCGCCTGTATATGGTAGTTTGCTCCAGAGCTCCCTCCATAGATATCTGTATTCCAGCTTGTATGGTTTGTACTTTGTTTGAATTTGTAGGAGGAACTGTATATTTTATTGTAACCCCAGCCAGAATTGTTTTGGTCTCTGTGACAATTGGATTTTAAAAATGCTGGGTTGTCATAAGAACCAGCATTAACTCCTTCACGCTATGAAGGGTGTATGAAGAGAGCTCACGGGCTGAGCCTTCTTCATACAGAGATGGGCTTTGCTGCATATCCTAGCAAAGACCCATCGCTAACACCCGCGGTCGGTGATAACCTGTTGTTTGCCGCCGGCAAAGTCGCCAGCGTCATGGGCGCCGCCATCTTACCTCCGATCGCCGTTCCCCAAAATGTTATCAAGCTCATCAAAATGTTGCACAGTCCTCAAAATGGTAGCGATGAAAACGTTGGCTCATTTCGCAAAAAATGACACCACCCACAGCTCCGTACACCATCTGAAGATGGCGAAATTTTTTTTTTCTTTTTTTGTACACATTCGTTTAATTTTTGAAAATGTATGAAAACGCAATAAAACCTGTATAAATTTGGTATTACCGCGATGGTACCGAACCAAAGAATAAAGTAGAGGTGTTATTTGGAGCCAAGAGTGAAAGTCGTAAAAACTGAGCCCACAAGAACGTGACGCACATGCGTTTTTTTCAATTTTTCCACATTTGGAAATTTTTTCTGGCTTCCCAGTACACAGCATGGAATAATAAATAACATCACGGGAAAGTAAAATTTGTTACGCACAAAATAAGCCCTCGCACAGCTCTGTACACGGAGAAATGAAATAGTTATGGATTTTTGAAGATGGAGAGCGAGAAATGAGTGAAAATACCCTGCGTCCTTAAGGGGTTAACAAATCTAATTACAGACACCTGTGCTGAATTTTACAGCTGTTTATTGTAGCCTAAGGCTGGTGGCACACTTGCGGCTTTGCAAAGGCAGACAAAGCGGCACGTCTGACATCACCCTTAGGCTAAATTACCAACATCTAGTAATGAAGACAGATTAGCACAACCAAAAAAAAAATAAATGATAGTAAGAACAGCCTGTGCAAACAAACAAATATACTAGTTCAAGCAGGGCAAAGGATTGCACAAAAGTGGCTCAGTTAGATTAATCCAAACAGGGTATGGGTCAGCGCTAAAGACCACTGTCCAGACACTGAGTGATGTCTGTAATCCTCCCTAAAGATACAAAATCTCCAAAGTAGACCTGAGTAAGGAAAATTAGACCATGTTGCCTATGTACAATGTGCAATACAATAATGAAAGCTGGGATAACTTAAATAATCAATTATACAGGCTATGAGGAACAAAGTGCAAGTGCCAAAAATAATCCTTGGTCCCATTACAGCAAAAAATGTTTAAACTCCAATTGTCACTGGGGCCAAAAATTTTTTCATCTGGATCTACAATGATAAAATATACAGTTTCGACTTACATACAAATTCAACTTAAGAACAAACCTCCGGACCCTATCTTGTACGTAACCCGGGGACTGCCTGTACACATAAGTAGAAAAAGTGCTAAGTGCTAAATCATATGGTACAAAATGCCATATGATTTAGCACTTATTCTACTTATGTGTACCTGTTACACGTTTTTGGCACTTGCACTTTGTTCATCATAGCCTGTATAATTGATTATTTAAGTTCTCCCAGCTTTCATTATTGTATTGCACATTGTACATATGGGGATAGGCAACATGGTCTAATTTTCTTTACTCAGGTCTACTTTGGAGATTTTGTATCTTTAGGGAGGATTACAGACATCACTCAGTGTCTGGACAGTGTTATTTAGCGCTGACCCATACCCGGGTCTCCGCCTGAACTTTGATTGTATATACATTTTTAAATGTCCGTCTGATTTTTCTGGTTTGATGCCTAATAAAATTTACGATGTTTGGATTAATCTAACTGAGCCACATTTGTGCAATCCTTTGCCTTGCTTGAACTAAATTACCAACATCCAAAGGTCTGTTTATAACTAGGGGTTGTATGTAAGTCGGGGAACGCTTGTCATGTGTGTCCATGGAGCTGACTATGAGTTTACCAAAAAGAGAAATGTATACCAGCCAAATATCAATGTTTAAAAATACTTTGTTAGTCACATATTAAAGATCCATATATTTCTAAGCAAAACAAGAAAATCTCATCCAGGTGTACCCTGACACAGACACTGGTGGCAAGCAAGAGTAACTGCACATAAAATAATTCTTAATGTAAACACAGGAGAGTACCGCATAATAAAAAATACAAGGATTCCAATGAACCTACAAATTCACAAATATCAATACCAACTAGACCAATATTCAAAAGTGTTATTGTATGTAGCCCTGACACATGTTATCAGATCTGCCTTGCATCACATCTGAATCTCCTGTTCATAACACAACCCTCCAACCCAACCATATTACAATGTGGTATGTATGCCATCATGCCTGCAACTCTGGATGTCTCATTGTCGATTGCAATGACTTACTGAGGCTCTATGAGGGAGTTTTCCTAGGATTACTGCTCTATGATGAATATAGGCGGTAAAGATCAGTTTTTTTTTATTCTAATTTTTGTTAATTTTTTATTTTTTTTTGTAATCCATGTCATTGTGATCAAATGAGATGGACGCTTCCAATAGAAAACAACTACAGAATTGTCCTTATTTCCATCATTTTTAAAATTGGCAGGAATAAAAACTTGATGATAAAATTTACTTTCTATAATTACAAAATGTTTCTGCCCTGTTGGTTGCCTTATGCCTTTATATCGCGTTTAACAGTTTCTGCATATGGTCACGGACCTCTTATCTGTTTCTATCCGAACTAACCCAACTACCTCTTTTTACCCTATGTTTAGGAAAGCTTTTGTGTACAATGCCCAACATTTGCAATACTGATATCACTGTTGGCTGGTTTTAATTCACTCTCTGCTATGCAGCAACAGCACATCGCCACCTGCTACCGATGTGCGTGTCCTCCTTCTGCTTCATAGGGCAGAGCTGAACTGCAGTTGCATCAGCTGTATTAACAAACACTGCTGCCCTTCATTTTAAGATACGTAGGAAAAATCCCTCCCAATGTGCGTATCCTTGTAGACTAATATAGCCACAATTCCCTGCACAAGTACTATATCAATACAAGGAGAAAACAGGGAGTGAAGTGCATCTAATGGCTAAAGATGAACAAATAGTAGTTATGCCTAAAAAATATATATTTATTATCTCAAAAAATACCACACTTAACAAACATTTAAAAACACTAAAAGCACAGTAGGATGTGTGCTTGTACCTAGGCATGAACTGCTGGGTTGTCCTGCAGTTTCATGCTTTGCTGCCTACCCCAGGTGTGGCCTATTGGTGGTGTTGTCTATGCGAGATGTCGATGATGTAAATGTAAAATGATAGAGTACTATCATTGTGAGGTAAACTAAACCTATTAAACCATTGTCATTAATTACACAGCAGCACAGTAGAAAGTAATCTAAATATATAAAAGGTAGAATTCCCTATCCAATGTGAGGGATAGGGCTCAGCTCCCCACGGCGTTTCCGCCGCGTCTGCTTCCTCAGGGGTAAATGTTTTTGGTGTAGGATGTCGTATTTATCCTAGATAGTGGATTTGCTAAAAGGGGCTCACCTGTGTAGATGTAGGCGCTGTATGTTCCAGGTTGGTGGCGCGGGGCGGGCTGACCGCGCATGCGCCGCCGAGTCCCGTGAGACGGACACATCCTCCACCTCCTGTTGTGTGGGCGTCCTCTCACGTGACCCCGTCTCTGTGCTGCATGTTAATGACACTGGTTTAATAGAGTTTAGTTTCACTTCACAACTGATCAGATACTCTATCATTTACCTTTAACATCCTTACAGCTAGCAATATACAACACCACCAATATGCAACCCTGGGGATATACATCAAAGCATGAAACTGCAGACAAACCCAAGCAGTTCATGCACTATGTACAAGCACACATCTACTGTGCTTTTTAAGTGTTTTTTTAATTTCTGTTAAGTGTGGTAATTTTTTGAGATAATAAATATTCATTTTTTATGGCAAGCACTACTTCTTGTTCATCATTTAGCCATTTTAGATCAATTCCCCCCTTCTTTCCTCCCTTTATTTATAAAATCCCCCAATGTATCATTAACACACCTGGACAGAACAACGAGAAGCCTGTAAATTACCTTTAACCTGTACATCAGTTCTTTGTCATGTGAACAAAATCCAATAAATATCTATTTTATGGTTCTTTTAGATTGGCATGGGTAATGCAGACTTATGTTGTTCAGCTTCTTTCATGTGCTCCTCCCTTTGGCCTTTTGAGTAACTGTTTATGGGACTATCATTTTATGGTTTAGTTACATTGAATGATACAGATGGTTGCCTGTGTTTTGGTACTTTCATGTAATGTCTAGTATGCTGCTTTTTGTAAAATGAATTAGACTTTCTTTTACAGATTTTTCTTATATTTTCAGTTTAATCCTCAACTGGTTTTGTTCTCTGCTGGATATGATTCAGGAATTGGAGACCCTGAGGTACTAAACATTTTTATTTTCAAGCTTAACATTGTTGTGTTTAATCATTTCTGTTTTTTTAATTTTTAGTGTGCATTGGATGAGTAAAATTCTGGTTTAATCATTTTGTAGGGGCGTATGTGTGCTACCCCAGAGTGCTTCTCCCATCTCACACACATGCTTATGCATCTTGCTGGTGGCAGAATATGCATAATCCTTGAGGTAAATAATTCTGCTTTCTTAATTATTTTCTAGATCTGTTTAACACATAGGTGCTAATTTTTTTTATACCACTTTACAGGTATACTTTGACTATCTATCTATCTATCTATCTATCTATCATATGATACCACCTTCTTAGTAAACAACTCTTCACTTCATATATTAGCTCATTGCCGTGTCAACCGAGTGTGAGCAAAGTAGTCCTGGCCAATTTTAAGATAAAGGTGTCAGGTCCAGGGCAACCAAATTGTTTGCACGCAGGACTGATAGAGACAGGGGTAAATTTCTCTGTGAAATGCTGGTTTTTTGTTAAAACTTGACTTGGAGAAGGTGCTATTTCGTTATCCTGAGTACATATAAGAAAGAAACTTGTCTTCGTGGGACAACCCCTTTTTAAGCTTCATCTGACAAATTTCACACCCCACAAAATGGCTCCTGGTGAGATCTATCCATTTTCTAAAACTTTGTAAAACTATGTGTGTGCGGACTGTATAGTACTTTGATCTTGCATGTAAATTTGATTCTATTACACCATGTATTATGACAGAATATTCTAAATGTCACAGTAAAAGTTTTATTGATCTCTTTTGCTTTATGAAATGTTTGATACAAAGATCGCAATTGGTTGGACACTCAAACAAATCACCTGGTACGTTTTCTATTTTTTCATTATTAAGATATATCAAATGATTACTGTTAGAACTTTATATACTGTATATACTCGAGTATAAGTCGACCTGATTATAAGCCAAGGCCCCTAATTTTGCCAGAAATAACTGTGAAACCTTATTGAATAGAGTATAAGCCTGGGGTGGGAAATGCATTGCTTGAATTAGCTTTTCTTGGGTGTATATACAAAATGTAAAACTATTGATGTAGTTCAGCTTTAGACTTTATAATTTAGACAGAGGTGTCTTTTTAGAATATATTATATAAATACTAGTTTTATTAACGATTTTGTAGTTACAAGCATTTCTATTAACAGGGTGGATACCACCTACGCTCTCTGTCAGAATCTGTTTCCATGACACTAAGAACATTGCTCAAAGATCCAATACCAAGATTATCTGGAGAAATGATACCATGTTACAGGTATACTTTGTCACCTATCTATCTTATGATACCACCTTCTTAAAGGGAACCTGTCACCAGAAGACTCATTTTTAGCACTCCCCAGTCCCCACGGAGCATAGTACATACACTGCCAACGTGTTTTTGTGTAAAAAAAAAATATAGTTTTAACCCCTTCCCACCTCCGCCACCGACATTTTGACGTAATAGTACTGCATGGCGGGAGGTGCATTCCCGCAAATGCAGTATTTTAAACTTCAAGCTTCTGGCGCCGGCTCCTGAACGAGCTCGGCGCCAGAAGCTCGGTGTCGGCTATATATTATACAGCACGACACCTGCCTCTAACACCCCGATCGGGATTTCTCCGATCTGCTGGTGTAACACACTCCTAAACGCCGCGGTCGCGCTGACCGCGGCGTGCCAGAGGCATTTAAAAAATCTAGTCTGAAGGGAATCGACCCCCCGCGGCGCTTACCGGGGGTGGGGGTCGGCTCTCCGATCGCAGCCCCGAGTGACTGGCCGGTGCCCGGGGCTGCGAGATCTTCATCCGGAAGAGCGGGGTCCCCTGCCTTCTAGCATGACCCGCTGTAATACACTAGGGCATGCGCAGCATGCTCAGTGTCTTACTTACACAGTGCAATACATCTGTATTGTCCCTGTGAACCTTTAAATAGCTTGAACAGTGATCAGAGAATCACTTGTTCAACTTCGATGGCAGTAAACTGTAAAAAAAAGTACACACTAAAATAAAGGTTTTTTAAAATAAAAATAATAATAAAAGAAAGGAAAGTCCCCCCAAACACCACATTTCCACTGTACACAAGTAAATAAGTATAAAACAACTAAAATCACAAAAAAACCGAAATAATCCCCACTTATTTGTTCATCGCCGTCCTTATCAATCGAGTACAATAAATCCTATCATATTGGCACCTCATGTGAATGTGGTAAAAAAAAAAAAACCAAAACTTGCCAAAAATTAAAATTTTTTACTCAAATTGGCATTTACAAAAAATGTCTAACAAGTGATTCCGAAACGTTACAAGCGCCAAAATGGATACTACACTACTACTAGAAAAGAACCACACTTGTCACGCAAAAAATAAGCTCACAACCATCTCCGTCAACCAAAAAATCTATAGTTATGGCCGCTATAAAAATGGCAATACTAAACAAATGCAATTTTTCTCTATTCTAGTTTTCCACTCCTTCAATAAAATTCGGCAAATATAATAAAAACTATATAAATTAGGTATCACTGTAATCGTAGTGATCCAGTAAATAAAGATAATATATTATTGTTATTCTACATCGACACCCCCCAAAAAATGCTAAAAATCCAAAACAAGATTGATGATTATTTTCCTCCACACAAAAAAAGTTAATAAAATTGCTTCATAAACTAAAACCCCTCTAAACTCAATGTTTTTTTACAGTGCATCTCGTCTCGCAAAAAAATAAGCCCTTATTTGTCTAAATTGCTTACAAAATAAGAGTGTATAGCCTAATTCCAACGAGGGCGTTGTTAATAGAAAACGGTGCGGAGGTAGCCAACACTGTTCAGACACATGATCGGGGCAGACGGCGCTATTCGACCGCCATCCCATCCTGCCCATGACCAGAAGGTTGCGTCCCCCCAACACCCCCCAGTTTATTATCGATGCCTATTGGCCTCATCAATTCCAAGACACCAATAGCAGCGATTTACTTATGACGTCAGTAATACCTGTCATATGTCTGTAGACACTGTGGATCGTGCAGGGTGGTCGGCTTGTTCCTGACAGCCACCAATTGTGGGGCCTTTGTTCAGAGGGGTTTTGTGCCATTCCCTCTTCCATGTTTGCCCTATTGGCTGTCGATTTGGTCCAGCTAAAGGCAGCAATATGCGTCACAATGGGCATCGCTAAGGGTGAATAAAGAAACACTGGGCGAAAATTTTCCTACGAAAAACCGAAGATAGGTACAAAAGCGCTTGCCGTAGCACATTGTACAATGATGGCTGTACTGCAACTCTTACAACGGTGCTGTTCCAATTTGCAGGTCCTGCCGTATCATTTCTTTCTCCGTTTTCAAGAGGAAGATATTAGGAAACTAATATTGGGACAAGACGGCCCCAGTACTCTCTGGTTTAGGATGTTCCTGTTTTTGTCAGCACAGCATTTTCCCGGTAATGCTGCTTCTAAAGTATGACTCAATAAAGTCTGTTCAAAAGAGGATTTAGGATGGACATATGTACTAGAGACCCCGTGACCCTCAGAGTGACAAAAGTTTAGTTGGTCCCCTGGCTCTTCTGACTCCTTATACGCAACACATTCACAATTCAACACGACCAACCTGTTGTGAATTCAGGAATGAATAATTGTAACAACTGGTAGGTCACGTATGCTCACACTATAATAAACCCTCCATTATTTCATAAGGGCGCCACATAAACGGCCGAACGTCCAGAATATTGCAATTTCCATCTTGACTCCATTGCACATCGTATTTGGAAACCACCTATATGTTCAAAAGATCATTTCAACCACGTGTATTAACACTACAACCACATATAAACACACCTTGCTAAAATTCCCCAGAGGTGTACATTCAACAATTATGGGTCACTTATTCGGTTTTATTCCTCCGCTTGGTACCACTACGCTCTCCAAATTTACCCTGACACAATGGAAGGATTATCTGCAATTTTTGCTCTAAAAGACAAACACCACCTCTTTTCCTCTACTGTGGCGCCCATAAGCATTTTATATGCACATGTGGGTACTTCTACCTCGGGAGAAATAGTTTTACACCTTTTTTTGGGTTATTTATAGATTTCCCTTGTGGTTTACAAAATTAGAGTAAAGTGCATGTATAGGAAAATTTTCAACCTTTTTAAATGTTTAGACCGGGCCTAATGGGTCATTCACCTGTATGGGGCAAAATACATATAATTACACATTCAAAATTCTCTAAGGGGGTGTGCGTTCAAAAGCGGTCACTTTTTGTATTCCGTTTCTCGTTTAATACCACTAGGGTTCTTCACAATTGCATGTCAAACATTTCTGTCAATTTGGCTTCTAAAAGGCAAACCTCCCACCCCTTTCCTTTACGTGCGCCCATACAACATTTTATATACCATGTGGGGTACTTCTATCTCGAGCACTTTAAGAAATAGGTTTATACACATTTTGGGAGTTTATTTAATTTTTTATCCCCTTGTGTGGCTATATAAAATTAGGGTACAATGACCTTTATAAGAAAATGTTCACCTTTGTCCTATTAAGTCCCTAATTAAAATCAAACACCTTTAATGGACAATCATCATATTACCACCTTACTAAATTCTCTACGGGTGTGCTTTCTGCTTTCCAAATGGTGACACTTGTTGGGTTCCCCTCTGTTTTGGTACCACTACGGCTCTCTAAATGCATCCGGACACCTGTAAAGGATGGTTTGTCAAATTTGGCTTCTAAAAGGCCAAACGCCTCTTTTTGTATTTACCTTTAGCATTGCAATGCGTACCCAACAACATTTTATTTGCATGTGTGGGGCAATTTTATAACTCGAAGAAATGCTAGTACACAACATTTTTGAGGTTTTTTTCAATCTTTAATGCCTTATGGGATCACATTAGCCGTAAAAGTGTACGTTGTTTGGGAAAATGTTTTCTCTTTTTTCCTTTTAGGGACCTAATTGATGCACACCTGTGGGTGAACATACACATTTACACTTGCTAAATTCTCAAAGGGGGGGCACTTTCCAATGGTGCTTTGGGTTGGGGTTCCCACTCTGTTTTGGTACCACAGGAGGGCCTCCAAATGCATCCTGACACATGTAATGGATGATGTCAATCTGGCTCTAAAGGCCAAAGCCCCTCCTTTCCCTTTGTCTCCTACTGTGTACCCATACAACACTTATATGCAAAAGTGGTTGCAGTTCTGGTGCTCTAGGAGAAAATAGTTTTACCATTTATGAGTTGGGGGGAGGTTGTTTCATCTTTTATCCCTTGTGGCTTACAAAAATTTGGGGTAAAAAGTGACTTTTTTGAAACATTTTTCATCAAAACCTTTTTTCCCTTTTGGGGCCTCATTGAATCAACAACCTGTTTGGGCAAATACACAACTTACACCTTGCTAAAACTCTCTAAGGGTGTACTTTCGATGGTGTCTCCCTGTCTGGGGCTTTCCTTCTCTCTGTGTTGGTACCATTATGGCTCCCAATGCATCCTGAACACATGAAACGTTTTCAGCCATAAGTTTGCCCTGCAAAAACGAAACACAACGCTCTTTCCATTCCAAGTGCCCCCCTGTTCCCGTACAGCGGTATCAGTGACAAAAGGGGTCATTGGCATGCATCAGAGGATTACTACCCTATCCAGTAAAATGCATTTCCATTTTTAACCCATTGTGAAGGTGCAAATTTTAGTGTGCAATGAATCTATTGTAATGGTAAAATGACATTCTGTAATTTTCCGACTTTCACTTTATCTTTCACCCTCATAACGTTCATAGGGTTAACAAATTCCCAAAGGTTGTTTTGAATATTTTATGAGGGGTGTAGTTTCTAATGGTTCATTTCTGGGGTTTTCTAATCATGTCGGCCCTTTAAAATCACTCTAACTAAACTCTAACCTCCAAATGTAGGTTTTGATGAGTTTAGTGAAATCGGAAAAATTGCACCTAAAGTATAAGCCTCCTGCATCCTAAAAAAAAGAAAAGATGTTTGAAAAATGTTTGCCAGTTAAGTCAGACATATGGAAATGTTCGTTATCAAGTTATTTTATTGATATACTAACTTATCCAAAAGTGAAAATTTTGAAACGTGTTTTTTTCAAAATTTTTGGCAAATTTCCTTTATATTTCATAAATAAAATACTAACATCTGATTAACATTTTCTTGACGCAACATGAAGTGACATGTTCCGAAAAAACAATCTCAAAATCAACTGCCAATATGTTAAAGTCGTTCCAAAAGTTATAACCACTTAAATAGACACATTTCAGATTTTAAAAACTAGGTCCGTGTCAGGAATTGAAAAGTTGGCTTCCACGTTTAAGGGTTAAAGAAAAAAGATGTGGGGTAGTGATAGGGGTTGGACGGCGGGGAGGGGGGGGAGGAGGAGGGGTTTTCATGCCATGTGCTGTGTGACTAGGCACTCTTCCTCTGGAGTGGCTGCTGAAAGGAGCATTCCCACCCTCCCCCCCCCCCCCACCCCCTTGGGAACCGCTTCGCCTTGTGTCCTTTTCAGATAAATGATACTCCCTCACTCGGGATTGGCTGTAGATGAGAAGGAGGGGAGGTGCTAAGAAAGTGATGGGTGTTTTCATATATGAAAAGGACACCATGGTAGAAGCAGTTCTCCTGCCTGCATTCACACGATTGCAAGCTTGTACGGCCGAAGTGCGTTCCCTAACATTATCGCCAATGGCCGCACGGAGCGATACGGTGCCGCACGGGGAAAAGATGGGACATGTCCTATCTTTCCCCATCTAACAGCGCCGTGGATCGCTATGGAGAAGGGAGGGGTCACCCCTCCTCCTCTCCATTGCGGATGACGTATGCTCACCCATCATTGATTTAGCTGCATCATATAACAGCCACATTGATGTCTATGGCACCGGGTCACGGTGCATTGTGCACTTTGTCTTAGCACAGTGTGACCTGGTGGGGCAATGGATTTGACGAACGTCCAATCTTTCTTTTGCCGGATTGCAGACGCTCGTCTTTTTATGGGGAAGGAACTCTCACACTCCACATTTCTGCACCCAGCCATGTCATTGCCCTCTGTACATCCCTGGCGAGCACACGGTTGTGTGCATGTAGCCTAAGATTGCAAAGCTGTCTGCCGTTTATGTATAAGTGAATAGTAATGTGTGTGTGTTTTTTTTTGTTTCTAACTAGTCTTTTAAATCCATACAGGGGAGATGCAGGCATGTACATGCCCCCATACTGAAGTGTTTATATATTATGGTAAGTATTTTTTTTTTTTTTTAATACTGGTTTTTGTTACTTTTATCTTTAGCCATTTAGATGCAATTCCCCTCTTTCTCCTTGTAATTTATAAAATCCTCCCAATGTATCATTACAATGGACAGAAACGAGAAGTGAATATACCTTTACTGTACATCAGTTCTTTGTATGTGAACAAAATTCAAATAAATATATATTTTTATGTTTTCTTTTAGATTGGCATGGGTAATGCAGATTATGTTGCAGCTTTCTTTCATGTGCTCCTCCCTTTGGCCTTTGAGGTAACTGTTATGGGACTATCATTTTATGGTTTAGTACAGGGGTAGGGAACCTATGGCTCGGGAGCCAGATATGGCTCTCGGCAGACAGGACTCAAGGCCTCTTGTAGTCCCAAGCAGCCCAGGAGCCTTGAAAGAGCTACAATGATAATTCAAAACGTCTTCTCCTTCTTTCTAATGTATTGGCGTCCTCAGGTGCTATTACAATTTAAACCTGTGACAGAGCAGGGAGTAATAAGTTACTACTTGGGCAGGAACAGGACCTGCTCCATCATTTGCAGCCCGGGTAGTCAGCTCATCCTTATGGCTAGATAAACTACAGCCATGAGGATGATACCATTGAATGTAATGTGGTGTGTGAAAAAAATAAACTGCTTCCAAAACCAATGGTCATATGCAGGTAGGCTTACACAGATTTAGAATTGCCCTGCTAAACACTGGCTGCCAATCAGCCTTTTCATTAAACTGCTGGAGCCAGAAGCAGATGAGCAGCGTCTTGTCATTGAAAACCAAAATTGTACATAAAGATCAATGTGGTTTCGTGGCAGGGCGCCACATTAGCACAAATATTAGACGATTGTTTGCGAGTCTGCAGTTGGGCCTGGGGGGTGCCCGCTCCATTCTGTCGTTAGACGCTTCTAAAGCATTCGACAGGGTGGAGTGGGACTTCCTATGGGAGGTGATTTACAGATTCGGTGTGGGCAGAAAGTTTCTGCATTGGATCAAATTATTTTATGTTGCTCCGAGGGCTTGTATTAGAGTAAATGGAGAGATCATGCTTTATGCGGATGACATCCTTCTCTGTTTAAAAGATTCAGCGACGTCTGTACCGAAAGTGCTAAAAGTGATCAATGAGTTTGGAAGATACTCAGGTTTCGAGATAAATGTACAGAAATCCATCCTGATGCCTTTAGATGAGGATTCCTTGAGCCAACTGGAACATCTAGAGTTGAAGTCAGCGAAATCTCTGGAATATTTGGGATTAAAAATAAGCCCCAGGGTGAGAGACTATATGATTCTGAATGTGGTCCCGCTCTTGTCAAAAGTAAAGACAAAAGTAAATACATGGAACTCTCTTCCGTTAAACCGAGCCGAGAGGGTGACGCTAATTAAATGTATTATACTACCTCAAATTCTGTTCGTATTAAGTAACTGCCCCTGTTGGATCGACAAGAAATGGTTTGCCCTTATGCGGGCAATCATAAATAAACTGTTGTGGGGGAGGAAAAGGGTACGCATCAAACAAGAAATACTAATGAGGGATAAAAGTAAGGGTGGGTTATCTCTTCCGTCCTTTTTCCATTACTTTTTAGCAGCACAGATGCAATTTATAATTGAAAATAAAGACAGCACACTTTTTCAAATTTTTTCCACGAAAATTAATCGACGGTATAATTCACTATTTGCACTATTGGAGGCGGGGCAATTAAAAGGTCGGGAGGCTGGGAAAGTCCCACTGGCTAGACTTTGGGTGAATACATGGGGAGAAGTAAGAAAGTTGCTTGGAATTGAAGGGGGATTGACCTTTACTCCCTTATGGGGGAATGTCAATTTCCCAGAGCTATATAAGATAGAGGATTACCCGTTTTGGGAAAAAAGAGGTATTATTTCTTTGGAGCACTTGGGTATGCACGGGGAACTTCCCACTTTTAAATTTTGGGTAGAAGTTGGTATTTTAAGGGAGAGAGATCAATTTAGGTATTACAAACTTTTACACGCGTATAGTAAGGAAAAAAACAAGGTAAGGTTAAAGGTTGAGGGGTGTAACACATTTATAATCATGTTAGAATGGGGGGCTCGTCCAAAGAGTTTAGCGAGAATTTATCATTTTTTTCGAAAGTATATTGATAAAGAGATGGGGCACATTAGTCAATGTAAATGGATAAGGCAGGTTGGGGAGATCACCAATGAACAATGGGAAGAAATACACAAAAGTGTGGTTAGGAGCACGATTAATATAAATCATAGATGTGTACAACTGAATATTTTATATAGAACGTATCTTTCACCACAGTTAATGTTCAAAATAGGGATTAGGGATAATTCTAAGTGTTTCAGATGCAACAATACGAATGCAGATACCCTTCATGTTCTTTGGGAATGCCCAGAGATTAGAGAATTTTGGGGTAAGATTTTTGAGATACTTGAGTCCCGGATTGGCTGTACCCTCCCGCGCTCGGTCACCTTGGGCCTAATGGGGTTAATCCCCGATAAGTTAGGAACAAAATCTAAACGAGATGTAGTGCTGAAGGCTCTATTGGTGGCAAGGGTGATTTTGGTTAGACATTGGAAAGAAGTAAAAGCTCCAGTAGTAAAAGAATGGGAAAACACAGTCGATCGCATTAGTGCATATGAATGCGCTTTCGAAAAACGATTTAGAAAAGGAAGTAGACTGAATCTCATCTGGGACCAATGGAAGGCATAGAGTTGGGTTTTTTTTTTTTTTTTTTTTCCTTCTTTGTTTGGGGGCCTGAACACTTCCAGCGTGGGGTGGTGGGGTGGGTTTGGGGAAGGGGGAATGATTATGGGTTTCAACAAGTCCATCTGAAAAGTTAACTTGGATAGAACGGTTACTTTAAGCCTATGTGTTAAGTTAACAGTATTAGATACGTGTGAGAGGCGTATACTATATAGCAGTGCTATTTTGTTTGATGTGCAGTATATCTCTGTTGGATTTTAAGTTGTTTAACACATTAACGGAGCTGGACTTGTAAATTTATATGTACAGGCGGTCCCCTACTTAAGGACACCCGACTTACAGACAACCCATAGTTACAGACGGACCCCTCTGCCCAATATGACCTCTGGTGAAGCTTTCTGGATGCTTTACTATAGCCCCAGACTGCAATGATCAGCTGTAAGGTGTCTGTAATGAAGCTTTATTGATAATCCTTGGTCCTATTACAGCAAAAATTTTGAAACTCCAATTGTCACTGGGACAAAAGAAAAAAAAATGTCCAGAACTTCCATTATAACATATACAGTTTCGACTTACATACAAATTCAACTTAAGAACAAACCTCCAGTCCCTATCTTGTATGTAACCTATTCATTCGACTTAAGTCCACTTCATATAATATTAAAATTATTTTAGATGGGATTATTTTTCCGAAAATTCAAGATGAGAAAAAGACTTCTATCTCCACCCTTCTGTTAAAGATTCGAGGACCTTTAAAGTTTCCTCCGAGGCGTCAATGCCTTCACATCACCGGTTTTGGACGGCTACCCCTGGAAATTTTTATGAGAATTTGGGTCTATTCTAATTCCTCTCTTGGCCGAGTTTTGGGAGGAACGCGCAGGAGAGGGTAAGCTCCCGAGTCCGTGGTATGAGGCAGGATAGCCTGATACATAACAAGATAAAGATCAACTGAGAGGGAATCGTATCGCCCATTTCACTATTAATGCGATGCCCACTATTAGTCCAAAGTACCTTAAGCGAATAGCCTAAAACGGTAGTCCTGAAATTGTACATCAAAGATCAAGTGGTTTCCCGTGTGCAGGTGCGCCACCCTTAGTAAAATATTAGCGATTGTTTGCGGTCTGCAGTTGGGCCTGGGGGGTTCCCGCTCCCATTCCTGGTCGTTAAGACCGTCTAAACAGCGTTCGACAGGTTGAGTGGGACTTCCTATGGGAGGTATGTTACAAATTCGGTGTGGGCCAAAGTCTTCTTCTCTGCATTGATTAATTATTTTATTTGCTCCGAAGGTCTTGTAGTTGAGTAATGGAGATTATTCTTTCGTTTTCTCCCTCTTAAAAACGGGGTACAGACAGGGGTCCCCCTGCTCCCTTCTTTATTTATGCTCTCTTTATTGAACCCCTGGGCATAGGTGGAGGCAAGTGATGAGATTATGGTGGCATAATAGTGGAGGTCGAGTGATAGGATCATGCTTTATGCGGATGACATCCTTCTCGTTTAAAAATTCAGCGACGTCTGTAACGAAAGTGCTAAAAGTGCATCAATGAGTTTGGAAATACTCTCAGGTTTCGAGATAAAATGTACAGAAATCCATCCTTGATGGCCTTTTAGATGAGATTTCCTTGACGCCAACTGAAACCTCTAGGTTGAAGACCGCGAAATCCTGGAATAATTTGGGTTTAAAAATAAGCCCCAGGGTGAGTAGACTATTGATTCTGCGTGTGGTCCCGCTCTTGTCCAAAATAAGAGCAAAAGTAATACATGGAACCACTCTTCCGTTAAACCGACCGGAGGTGACCGTCTATTAAATGTATTATCTACCCTCCAAATCCTGTTCGTATAATAACTGCGCCCTGTTGGATTGACAAATAAATGGTTTGCCCCTTATTCGGGCATCATAAATAAACTGTTTTGTGGGTGAGAAAGGGTACGCATCCAAACAGAAATACTATGAGGGATAAAAGTAAGGGAGGGTTATCTCTTCCCGGTCCCTTTTTCCTTACTTTTGTTAGCAGCCACGATGCAATTTGTATAATTGAAAATAAAGATATCATGCTTTTTGTTTCAAATTTTTTCCACACGTAAAATTAATCGACGAAGTATAATCACTATTTGCACTATTGGAGCGGGGCAATTAAAAGGTCGGGAGGCTGGAAGTCCCACTGGCTCGACTTGGGTGATACCTGGGGAGAAGGTAAGGAATTTGCTTGGAATTGAAGGGGGATTGACCTTTACTCCTTATGGGGGAACTGCATTCCCAGAGCTAATAAGATAGAGGATTACCCGATTTTGGGAAAAAAGAGGTATTATTTCTTTGGAGCACTGGGTATGCACGGGCAACTTCCCCTTTTAAATTTTGGTTAAAGTTGGTATTTTAAGGGATGAGATCATTTAGGTATTGCAAACTTTTACAACGCGATAAGAGGAAAAAAACAAGGTAGGTTAAAGGTTTGAGGGTGTACACTTATATACATGTTAGAGAGTGGGGGGCTTCGTCCAAAAAGTTTAGCGAGAATTTATCATTTTTTTCAAAGTGTATTGATAAAGAGATGGGGCCACATTAGTCATGTAAATGGATAGGCAGGTTGGGGAGATCACCAATGAACAATGGGAAGAAATATACAAAAGGTGTTTAGGAGCACGATTAATAAATCATAGGATGTGTACAACTGAATTTTTGTAATAGAACGTATCTTTCACCACAGTAAATGTTCAAGATAGGGATTAGGGACAATTCTAAGTGTTTCAAGATGCAATAATGCGAATGCAGATACCCTTCATGTCTTTTGGATGCCCAGAGATTTAAATTTTGGGGTAGATTTTTGAGATACTTGGTCTCGGAGTGGCTGTACCCCCCGTGCTCGGTTACCTTGGCCATATGGTGTTAATCCCCATAACATAGGAACACAATCTAAACGAGATGTCGTGCTGAAGGCTTCATTGGTGCAAGGGTGGTTTTTGGTTAGACATTGGAAAAATAAAAGCTCCAGTCGTAAAGAATGGGAAAACACAGTCGATCGCATTAGTGCATTGATGCGTTTCGAAAAACGATTTTAAAAAGGAAGTAGCTGCATCTCATCTGGGACCAATGGAGGCATTAGAGTTGGTTTTTTTTTTTTTTCTTTGTTTGGGTTTGGGGGCCTGAACATCTTCCAGCGTGGGGTGGTGGGTGGGTCTGGGAAGGGGAATAATATGGGTTTCACAGTCCATCTGAAAAGATAACTTGTATAATTGTTATCTTAAGCCTATGTGATAAGTTAACAGTATTAGATGCGTGTGAGAGGCGTATCCTATATAGTAGTGCTATTTTGTTTAATGTGCGAATAATTTCTGTGTGATGTTAAGTTGTTTAACATATTACGACTGGACTTGTAATGTTATATTATACTTAATAAAGCTTTTTTAAAACAAACCAAAAAAAAAAAAAAAAGAAGAGGGTTATGTTTACCTATATCTGCAAACAATTGCCTGCATAGTAATCCTTTCTGGAAACCCATCTAATGAAAGAGACGCTTTGTTTAATAGAGAAATGGGTAGCCAGTCATATAGTTCAGTCTTCTCTCGTCCTTTTTCTCGGGGGTTACGATTTAATTCAAGATCTATAGATTTTCCAGGTCCTAACTACAGTGTGACGTCGGTAAAATTTGTCTTTCTGCATGGCATATTGGAAGCATGAGATGCGTAGTGGCAGGATTTATATCCCACCTCCCGTTTATATTAGTACTTTTACAGCTTATTAATTTTCAAGAGAGTAGGGGAGTGTCCGCTGCTAGCACTAGGAGACTTTAATGCTGTTTAGATGAGACCGGGCAAGGAGGATCAACCAGTCTCCCCGGGTAACGAGGATACTCCTTTTGCGAGATTGCCAGGAATGAGTATTGGACAGACGTGTGGAAGATATATTGCGGGGGAGCAATTGGCATATTCATGTTTTAAACATTAAAAAATAAAAAAATATGAAAAAAACCGCTCGTATACTCCTTCTCCAGGATTATTTAGTATTGGGGAATGATTCGTGTCTTGGGGCGAATTAAAAGTGAGATACGATAATCGCTCGATTTCTGATCACTCCCCGATGGTGTTGGAGATATCCGGGTGTGCGATGCACCTCTGCCTTGCAGATTTGGAAGATAAACCCCTATTGGCTGTCACTTATCTCGGATGAAATAAGTTAAAGAGTGAATTGTCCCATTTTATTACGGTAACAGCAGAGGCATAATAAGTATGGATTACGTATGGGATTCGACGAAAGCCTTCTTGAGATGTTATTATGACTCTGAAGTGAGATATTTACGAAGGCAGTTTGCAAACAAGAAAAGCAGTTAAAGGGAGAAGTGCAAAGTGGGAGAAGGTGTTCCAGGAGAATAAAGCACAAATAGCGTTGATAACATGATACAGGCGCAAGAGAAGTATAATAATTTGTTTATTATAAAGCTATTCAAAAACAATTCTTCTTGAATATAGTCGGCCCATTGTGAGAGTGGACTTTCTGCTCCAGAAAGTAAAACAAAATCAGGAGATAAACAGAATAAAAGCAATTAGGAATAGCTCGGGGGAGATTGTGTATAGCCAAAGTGAGATTAAGGACGAATTTATGAGTTCTTTCTTTCGGTCTATCATCGTACTTAGAGTCCACTTCAGATAATATTAAAAGTATTTAGATGGGATTAGTTTTCCGAAATTAGATGAAGAAAAGACCAATCTACTATCCCAACCCATTTCTGTTAAGAATTCGAGGACACTTTAAGTTCCTCCCAGGCGCAATGCTTCAACCGGGTTTGGACGGGCTACCCCTGGAAATTTTTATGAGATTTGGGTCTATTCTAATTCCTCTCTTGGCCGAAGTTTGGGAGGACGCGCAGGAGAGGGTAAGCTCCCGAGTCGTGGTATGAGCAGGAATAGTCCTGATACATAAAAAGATAAAGATCAACTAGAGAGGAATCGTATCGCCGCATTTACACTATTAATGATGCGGATGCCAAACTTTAGCCAAAGTACTAGCGAATAGACTAAAAACGGTAGTCCCTGAAATTGTACATAAAGATCATGTGGTTTCGTGGCAGGGCGCCACATTAGTACAATATTAGACGATTGTTTGCGAGTCTGCAGTTGGGCCTGGGGGTGCCCGCTCCATTCTGTCGTTAGACGCTTCTAAAGCGTTCGCATGTGGAGTGGGACTCCTATGGGAGGTGATTTACAGATTCGGTGTGGGGGCAGAAAGTTTCTGCATTGGATTAATTATTTTATGTTGCTCCGAGGGCTTGTATTAGAGTAAATGGAGATTATTCTTCGTTTTTCTCTTTAAACGGGGTACAAGACAGGGTGCCCCGTCCCCCTTCTCCTTTATTATTTGCTCTCTTTATTGAACCCCTGGCAATAAGGTGAGGCAAGTGAGGAATATTATGGGGGGCAGGATATGGAGGATCGAGTGATAGGATCATGCTTATGCGGATGACATCCTTCTCTGTTTAAAGATTCAGCGACGTCTGTACCGAAAGTGCTAAAAGTGATCAATGAGTTTGGAAATACTCAGGTTTCGAGATAAATGTACAGAAATCCATCCTGATGCCTTTAGATGAGATTCCTTGAGCCAACGGAACACTTAGAGTTGAAGACAGCGAAATCTCTGGAATATTTGGGTTTAAATAAGCCCCAGGGTGAGAGACTATATGATTCTGAATGTGGTCCCGCTCTTGGTCAAAAGTAACCAAAAGTAAATACATGGAACTCTCTTCCTGTTAAACCGAGCCGAGAGGGTGACGCTAATTAAATGTATTATACTACCTCCAATCCTGTTCGTATTAAGTAACTGCCCTGTTGGATTGACAAGAAATGGTTTGCCCTTATTCGGGCAATCATAAATAAACTGTTGTGGGGAGGAAAGGGTACGCATCAAACAGAAATACTATGAGGGATAAAGTAAGGGAGGGTTATCTCTCCCGTCCTTTTCCATTACTTTTTAGCAGCACAGATGCAATTTATAATTGAAAATAAAGTATAGTCATGCTTTTTGTCAAATTTTTTCCACGAAAATTAATCGACGTATAATTCACTATTTGCACTATTGAGCGGGGCAATTAAAAAAGGTCGGGAGGCTGGGAAAGTCCCACTGGCTAGACTTTGGGTGAATACATGGGGAAAGTAAGGAAGTTGCTATAATTGAAGGGGGATTGACCTTTACTCTTAGGGGGAATGTCAATTTCCAGAGCTATCTAAGATAGAGGATTACCCGTTTTGGGAAAAAAGAGGTATTATTTCTTTGGAGCACTTGGGTATGCACGGGAACTTCCCCTTTTAAATTTTGGGTAGAAGTTGGTATTTTAAGGGATAGAGATCAATTAGGTATTGCAAACTTTTCACGCGTATAGAAGAAAAAAACAAGGTAGGTTAAAGGTTAGGGGTGTACCATTTATAATCATGTTAGATGGGGGGCTCGTCCAAAAGTTTCGCGAAATTTATCATTTTTTTCAAAAGTGTATTGATAAGAGATGGGGCACATTAGTCAATGTAAATGGATAGGCAGGTTGGGAGATCACCAATGAACAATGGGAAGAAATATACAAAAGTGTGGTTAGGAGCACGATTAATAAATCATAGATGTGTACAACTGAATTTTGTTATAGAACGTATCTTTCACCACAGTAATGTTCAAGATAGGGATTAGGGACAATTCTAAGTGTTTCAAGTGCAATAATGCGAATGCAGATACCTTCATGTTCTTTTGGGAATGCCCAGAGATTAGAGAATTTTGGGTAAGATTTTGAGATACTTGAGTCTCGGATTGGCTGTACCCGCCCGTGCTCGGTTCCTTGGGCCTAAGGGGTTAATCCCCGATAACATAGGAACAAATCTAAACGAGATGTAGTGCTGAAGGCTCTATTGGTGGCAAGGGTGGTTTTGGTTAGACATTGGAAAGAAGTAAAAGCTCCAGTAGTAAAAGAATGGGAAAACACAGTCGATCGCATTAGTGCATATGAATGGCTCTTTTCGAAAAAACGATTTAGAAAAGGAAGTAGACTGAATCTCATCTGGGACCAATGAAAGGCAGAATTGGGTTTTTTTTTTTTTTTCTTTGTTTGGTGGCCTGAACACTTCCAGCGTGGGGTGTTGGGGTGGGTCTGGGGAAGGGGAATAATTGGGTTTCAACAGTCCATCTGAAAAGTAACTTGTATAGAATTGTTATCTTAAATCCTATGTGATAAGTTAACAGTATTAGATGCGTGTGAGAGGCTTATCCTATATAGTGTGCTATTTTGTTTTAATGTGCGAATTTTCTGTTGGATGTTAAGTTGTTTAACATATTAACGGAGCTCTGACTTGTAATGTTTATGTAACTTAATAAAGCTTTTTAAAACAAAACAAAAAAAAAAAAAAAAAGAATTCTAAAAAGTATATATATATGAGTGGGGCACATGTATCATATGTTTTTGACTGCCACTTTATCAGGTTTTCCTCAAAGTTGGCCTACTTAATCATTACACACTGCAAAGTGTCATGGGTGTCCCTGTGACCGACGTTTTCCCCTTCTGCCTTACCTCTCAACGCTCCTGCTCAGGTTTTGTCACGGACGCGCGCAGCGCTCGAAGATTTAAAGGGCCAGCACTCAAGAATTTAAGGCCACACACCGCTAATTGGTGCTGGCCCTTTCCAGGAATTTATAAAAGCCGCCACTCTTGCATTCCCCTCTGCTGGATATTTGTGCTTCATGCCTATGAGAAAGCTCCACTGCGATATTCCCGTGTTCCTGTTCCCGTGTTCCTGTGTGTTCATGTGTTCCCGTTCCCATCTGCCTGGACCCAGGATTGGACTTGACCTTGCATCTCTGCTGCCTGTCCTGACCCTGTGCCTGAACCTGACCACACGAGACTGTTTCCTCCTGCTAAAGTACCTCGACCTCTCGGCTGCCACCCAGGCTAGTCGCTAGGCGGCGGGCTCTGGTAAAGACCAGGTGCCACTTAGATTCCGGTCCCAGGTGGCAGCTAGTACCCACCTCCCGCAGTGGTCCAGTATCCAATGCTCCTGAAGTCTGACACATGTAGTTAGTTTTTTCCCCTTTGTGATCATGTACTGAGTTGCCTGTTTAGTCTCACTTTTGCGACTTTTAGTCCCAAATAGTAGCTCCCAAAAAGTCTGGGTCTAGCATTCTCTATTGTGGGACTTATAAGGTGCAAGAATGGGACAATATCCAAGGCCCAAAAGTCTCACAAGTTAACAAACATCTGGCTACAAAGATGAATCCAGCACATTGCATTAAATCCTTGAGGCAGATAACTTTGGTACGCTGCTTGATTCTTGCACCTAAAAAGTCTCAAACCGCAAAAACTGGGCACAAAGTGGCACAAGAAAAAAGGGCGCTAGGGGTGATACATTGTTTACAAAAGCTGAGGTCTGATTCGGTTGAGCTTCCCAGCATGTTTTGAGACTATTTAAGAGGACCTTTTAAGTAACTTTACATTCACCTTTCATTATATTTAATTTCCTCACCCCATTAACCCAAAATAAGTGCATACTGCCTTTCTTCTTTTTCTTCTTCACTACCTTCACCATCCTAAGCAATATTTCCATACGAATTAATTTCATTTCAGAAGCCATACTTGTACAGCATATTGCATAAAGAGAGGTAACAACTCTGATTCTGCCACAAATTGATATATATATATATATATATTTTTTTTTTTCTTGGTGAACAATCAGTGCTGTTAGTTTTGGCACCCAATATGATAATTAGGTTCTATACTGCCAGCTGGGTAATGCCAGGCAATACAGAGCCTAATTATCATATAGTATAAGCTTGTAAATGGTAGAGAGTGGTAGAAAGACATTCCAACCACCCAGGATGCGGTGTGTGATAAAAAGATTTTGTTAAGAACACTAAATAAGAATGCGCAGCCTAATGATTTAATGAAATGACAACTTATATATTGATATTTAAAAATCAAATGTTGACCTCAAAAGGTTTTATAGGTGTGTGCCTATATACTTTTATATTCATAGGCACTTTGGAGCTGGAACTTGAGGTGAGATTGCAGACAATAAATGGCTAAGATTTATGCCCCACAAAATGACCTGCTTTCAGTACATATTATAAAACAGTAGTCACAGCCGTTGGGAGGTACTTGCTTGTATACTAGTCCACTGATCGCTTGTTCAAACTCTTTCTTCACCTTACACACGGTGTAATATAGATGTATTACACTGTGTAATCTTACACACTGAGCATGCTGTGCCTACTCGTGTGTTACACGCCGTGTCCTGCCAGAGGCTCCTGGAAGAGGATCGCGCAGCCCCGGACACTGGCAGTCCCGGGCTCCGATTGGAGCAGCGGCACCCCCCACCAACGCTCGGGGGGGGGGGGTGCTGATTCTTGATAAATGCCCCTTGCATTGCTGACTGCGGCGTGTTTAGAGTTAACACGGGTGTTATAGCCGACACCCGCAGCTTCTGGCGCCGGCTCCGTTTAGGAGCCAGCGCCAGAACTTTGATGTAATAGTACTGCAAATTGCGGGAACGCACCTCCCGCGATGCAGTACTATTCATCCGTCAAGTGTCAGTAAGGGGTTTAAGCAACCTGCCACCAGGCATGTCCTTATTAGTTTTCATTTTTTAAATCAGCATAAGAGAGGCTATTGGAACGGTCACCCTAGAAATTACATTCCTGGTGACAGTTCGCTTTCTCATACAGAAAGGCCTAGATAGAGCAGATATTTGCTGCTTCCACTCAAATAATTGTGTCTGATAACCCTCTTGTTGAAATTCTGGATATGCAGCTCAGTGAACGGACTGACCAATGGAGACAACGAGTAGGTTTTGTTATTTTTTGCTGGGCCTAATGTTTTAACATCTTATGCCCGGCATATTTTGGGCCTTAACCCCTTATCACCGATGCTAGTTTTCAGCTTAATGAACAGACTCGATTTTTAGAATCTGACATATGTCATGATTAGTGATGAGCGAGTATACTCGTCCGAGCTCGATGCTCGGTCGAGTATTAGCATACTCGGACCGGCTGGTTGCTCGGACGAGTATTTGCCCTGCTTGATAACGAGCATTTAATTAAAAAAAAAAAAAAAAGGGAAGAACAGTAAAAAAAAATACAATTAAAACATTTAATCATTTAATTGAAGGACACAGTGAAAGAATAGATTGCAGATGTTCGTGAACAATATGATTCCAAACATCTGCAAGTTGTTCTCTACACATATTGTTCTTCAAATACTAGTGCAGAGAACATCGTTCTGCACGCGTGTCTCCGGAACAGATCGCAGATGTTTGCGAACATCTGCAATCTGTTCTGCAGTGTTCTTTCACGGTGTTCTTTCAGTGAAAACATCTGCACTGAACAGTGCTCGTTCAGTTTGTAATTTTACTGAAAAATGCTCGGGTCTCCCATTGATTTCAATGGGGCTTGTTACTCGAAACGAGCACTCGAGCATCGGGAAATGTTCGGCTCGAGTAACGAGCACCCGAGCATTTTAGTGCTCGCTCATCTCTAGTCATGATAATTGATCATAACTTCGGAATGCTTTAACGTATCCAGGTGATACTGAGACCACTTACCGTGAAACATTGTACTTCATGTTAGTTGTAAAATTTAAGTGATAAGTTTTGTGTTTTAAAAAATTAATTAGGCAAAAGTTTGGAAATATTCTTCATTTTAAAGTTTTAAATGTTCTGCTTTCCAGGAAGATAGTTAAACTACCCAAAAAGCTTAAAGGGGTTGTCCGAGAGTGATGAAAATTAACTAAAGGTGGCCGAAGGGGGCTGCTTAAAAAAATAAAGAACTACTTACCTTCCGGTGCCCTTCGGTGTCCAGTGCTGCTGTTGCTCCAGCAGCGCTGGACTCTGCTTCTGGCCGGACCCGACAACTTTCCGGCCCGCATTCACAATGCTGTGAATAGGGACGGGTAGGCGTGCCCGGCCACGGCCGGCCGGAAGCGGAGTCCAGCTCTGCTCCGGCGGCCATGTTTGTTTACATGGCGCCCGGACCGGAACGACAGCAGCGCGGAACACCGGAGGGCGTTGGAAGGTAAGTAGTTCTTTATTTTTTTAAGCAGCCGCCTCCGGCCACCTTTAGTTGATTTTCATAGCTCTCGGACAACCACTTTAATAACTAACATTTCCGGAATGTCTGCTTTATGTTGGAATGATACTTTGTGTCCTCTAATTTTCTAGGATGTTATGAGGCTTAGAACTTTAGGTGTGATTTTTCTCATTTTCATGAAAATCGCCAAAACTCACATTGAGGGCAACTCAGGTTTCAAGTGACTTTGAAAGGCCTAAATTATAGTAATAAATTTCGCCACTATAGAAACTACAACCCTCTACATATGTAAACCAACTTAATTCAAGTCTATTAACCATTTAAGTGTTTCACACGGGCTAAAACAAAATAGAAGCGCAATTTAGAAACTTTTTTAATTTTTTTGGAAAATACATTCATTTAGGCCAAAAATGACACTTTTATAATGAATAAAATGATGAAATGCTCTACAAAGTTTGATGTCCAATTTCTCTCCAGTGTCCCTATACCCCATATGCAGGGCCGCATCTGCCATATTCAGTGAGAATATTGTTGAAGAATTCCACAACAAGGGGGAAATTCCAGGCATCTGCAATTTTCCTACTTGGATACTGTTGGTATTCTCAACACTTTTATGGAGCACGGTTAAAACAATATCATTGTTGTTTTATACCTATACATTTACCAAAGTAAATAAGTATATTTTTAACCAGCAGTACCACATTAGTTTTTGAGGAGAATCAGCGCCAGTGAGTAATTTGCATATTTTATTTTATTTTTTGGGCAAAAGAGCTTTGTGATTTTAATTAATTTTTTGGCTAAATGATTTGTACTCATTTGTTCAATTTTTTGCTACTTTGTGAAAGGTAGATGTAAGAAAAATGGCAAATATTGGATTGTTTTTTTGGATCATTCTCAGTACAGGACAAAGAATGATTTGGTTAGGTCTGTTACATAACCAAATAAAATATGGTGTGTACAAAGCTCAGGCAAAGTAAGATGCTTATATAAAACAAATAGTTGTTATATATGCATTAAAATACTAAATCAGTCTAAATCAGTTACGTCAACCAAGCGGGTTTTGTCAAACACAAATAAATCCATTATATCTTTTGTCTGTGGAGTCTCCACACCCAATTTGGGTTCACAATAACAAATTAAAAAAACTAATTAAATAATTAAGATGTGAAATGGCCGTAGCATAACACTTTGATATTATTATATGCAATATATAAATAAATGTAATTATAATATTTTTGTTGAAAGTGTTTTATTTTTGCAGTCCATCAGTTATGAAATAATCATATACAACAATATACATTTTCCAGGCCCAGATTATGCTGCAGAAGTGTGCATGAAGCAGTGGGGACCTCTTCTGGTCTAAAATTTATTGGTGCTCCATATTTAATATGGATTTGTACAAATATACAAGACAGTAGAAAACAGAAAATTTGTATTATAGCATATTAGAAAATATACTAGGTAGTGACAGCCAAAGGGCAAATTTGTGAACACGAAGTAGATGACAAGGATTTGAGGTAGAATTTTTCATGGGGTCCTGTGTCTCTTGTACTAGATCATGAAATTGCAATTGAAAATAGTTTAATCCTTTTTCCGGACCTTTGATTTTGGTGCTACAAGCGCAGAGAGAACACAAGAATTAAATGTACAATCAGGTTTTGGAAAACATGTATACAATTATTATATCGATAAGCACCTACCATTAGGGTTTTCTTGAGTGTAAAAAATCTTCAGCATTTCCACAGCTTTCTCAGCTTTGTATCCAGGTATGCACTGTTAAAAGATATGGTGAAGTCACAGTATGACAGAAAACCGACAGAAAATACAGGAATTGACTAGTCTTAGTTTATTTTAAAGATCAAATACATAGATAGATATTAAATGTGTGTAAAGGGTTTGCCAATTATATCAAACTTCAACAGTGTACGCATAAGACCCTAACATGGTCACTTACCGTATATATACTCGTGTATAAGCCGAGTTTTTCAGCACAAAATTATGTGCTGAAAAACGTCCCCTTGGCTTATACACGAGTCTATTACAAAATAAACTTAAAATAAATAATAAACTTAAATACTCACCCTCCGATGTCAGCAAGGCTCACCGATGTCCCCTAGTCCGGTCTTCTTTCTTCTTGCTTCTGTCATGGACGCGGCCATGTTTTCTTCTTGGCCGCGCATACTATGACGTCAGCAGCAGCCGCGTCATAGATGCGCCTGCTAGAAGAAAACATGAAAGAAGAAAGAAGAGGAGCCGCGGAGAAGAAAGAAGACGGGACGCGCTGACATCGGGGACATCGGTGAGCCGCGCTGACATCCGAGGGTGAGTATTTAGGTTTATTTTTTTAAGTGCTGTGGGGGCCGGCTGTATACTACTAGGGGCAGGCTGTATACTACATGAGGGCTGGCAGGCTGTATACTATATGGGGGCTGGCAGGATGGCTGTATACTACATGGGGGCTGGTTGCTGTATGCTACTAGGGGCTGGCTGCTGTATGCTACTAGGGGCTGGCAGGCTGTATACTACTGGGAGCAAGCCGACTATATACTACTGGGGGCTTGCTGGCTATATACTATACCAATGCAATTCCCACCCTTGGCTTATACTCGAGTCAATAGTTTTTCCCAGTTTTTGGTGGTAAAATTAGGGGTCTCGGCTTATACTCGAGTATATACGGTATATTACACTTTCCCTGTAAAAATTTGGGCGGGACTCGCTGGGAGATGCATGTCATGGGACTCCTGGGCAGCAGGACTACCTGTTTCATCACATGTGCAGTTGGGGGCTGGTCAGTCATTATTTTCTGCATGCCCCTCCATCATAAGGGAGTGGTATGGGATCATATGGGATATGAGGTTATGATGGAGGGTTAATGCAGACAGTATTGACAGCACGGCCCCTTGCATCTACTGGAAACCAGCAGTACCAGATGTCACACAGAGTCCTGCTGCCAGGGGTCTCATGACCCACAGCTCCTGGAAAACTTTAAACAGCGCAAGTATAATATGGACGACCCTCACTACAGTCTTATAATTAAAGCTTGACGTAAATGGCCAAACTTCAATCTCACGGATGTAAGTCCTAAACTAGGTGGACATTTATCATAAAACAAATTTTTAAATCCAGTATGGTTTGGATATGTATTTTCACCAAATTCGTCCAACATTGCAACATATTTGATACTTTTGACGGTTTAACGTTGCTTTAGTAAATCTAAAAAAACTTTACATCCCTACACACTTTCTCTAGTCAAATACCAATGACCATTAAGCACTGACTGACTACTACTTAGGGCACATTCACATGGCCGTGCTCGGGGCGTACACGTTCCGACCAAGTTGCGGCCGCAAGTACGTCCCCATAGACAGCAATAGCGGCGCAGATGCGGTGCCACACGGTGTGCACCAATCTGGCCCGCACACCGCAAAAGATAAGCATACTCTATCTTTGGCGTGTGTGCGGCCGTGCGCCGCTATTCTCTATGGAGGGAGGAGGGGCCCCTCCTCCACTCTGCCAGCACACGGCGGTATGCCCCGCATGTCGGGCATACCGGGTTTGAATGTACCCTTAACCGTATTGTCTATGGGTTATCAAATCGTTACTAACTTTCAGACAACTTGTGATATATTAATAGCCTACCACCTGTGCATACACATTGCCATTTACTCTTAGAGCAAATATTGATCTTCTACTTAGGGAAAAAAAAAAAAAAAAGCTCAACATCCACCACTATAGGCTCTTGCCTTTCATACTGCATTCAGTCCTGTTGCTAGATTATCCAGCTACTAGGAGTAACGGAAGTACCCGTATATACTGGAGTAAAGCTAGTTTTTTGTGCTGAAAATTCCCCACTCGGCTTATACTTGAGTATATAAAAAAAAAAGAAAAAGAAAAAAAAAACGGATACCCTGTATTGTATCATATTATCATAGTATATAAGGCGGAAGGAGACGCAAGTCCATCAGTCCAACCTTTAAGATTAAATAAAATGTTTTATCCCCGTAAACCCGTGATATATTTTTCTCTCCAGAAGTTATCCAAGGCTCTCTCGAACTGTAATAGAGCCGCCATAAAACCTCCTGCGGCAGAAGTTCACACAGTCTCACTGCTCTTACAGTAAAGACCTGTGTCTAGTTGATTGTAAATCGCATCTCCTCTAAGCGTAGAGAGATCCCCCTTTGTCCTGGTCACAGGCCGAGGTATAAAAATATCTTGGAGAGATCCTTGTACTGTCTGGTACATTGTAATGAGGTCCGCCCTCACGTCTTTTGTTCTAAAATGATATCCCAATTGTTTACATCTGTCATGTTTCTATTCCCCTTCCCTAATAATCCTGGTTGCGCTCCTCTGTCACCCGTTCCACTCTACTTATCCTTTTTATACACTGGTGCCCAAACTGTACACAATATTCCCATGGTGGTCTACCATGATTGTCTAAGGGGTCAAAACTTATATCTTTATCATGATAATCTTTCCTCTCTTGATACTTCCCTTCATTTTATTTGCTTTAGTCAGCAGCCGCCTGGCTTCTGGTCCACTAAATATAGTTTAACATCCCCCATACCCCAAGTCCTTTTCAGCTTCAGTTTTACTAAGTATTGACCGTTTAGCACATAATTATACTTTTGTTTCCTGGCCAAGTGCATAACTTCATTTATCTACATTAAAGCCTCATCAACCTTTCTCTGCCCATCCCTCAGCCTTCCACAATCCCTCTGTAATGCTAACTATCGACCTCAGTATTTATTACTTACACACGTTAGTATCATCTGCAAATATTGAACCTTGACTGTGTAACCCACTACAAGGTCATTAATAAAAATATTAAAAAGAAGTGTCCCCAATGGCACCCCGTTGGCACTCCACTGGTACACCTCAACCCAATCTGAGAATGTGCCATTAATGACCACCCCTGTTTTCTATCAGTAATCCAATTACTTACCCAAATACACAGATTTTTCTCCTATTCCCAGCAGTCTATTTTATATACCACCTTTTATGTGGCACGGTGTCAAATGCCTTTGAAAAGTCCAGATATACACATCACAGCGTCCCCCAATCCTCTTGAACTTACCTCCCGTAGAAACCAATCAGTTATTTCTGACAGGACCATCTCTCATAAACCCATGCTGACGCTGTTTTAATGTTGGCACAGTGAGATACTCCAGATAGCATCTCTAATAACCCCTCAAATATTTCCCCACCACAGCAGTTGACTCACGGGTCTGTAGTTTCCAGACGCTATTTGATCCTTTTGGTATATTGTACCACATTGGATATGCGCCAGTCCGTGGACACAAACCAGCCTCAGTGATCTCAAAAAAAAATAACGGTGTCTTCACGTACTACGCACGGCAACGAAGAACCCGGGTGTCTGCATCTGGCCCAGGTGATTTATCTATCTTAGTGGTTGCGGGCGGCGCCGTACCTCTTCCTGGGTTTAACTGTTGACATATAAAAAGAATACCATATTCCTCATTGTGGTCCCCACCAGGGGATTTTTCCTGGGTAAGACAGTTGAGAAGGCACATTCAGTAGATTGGCCCTTTCCTCACGACTCCTCCACCATGACCCCCATGTTTTCTAACACCCCCAGACCCCCTGTAGTGTAAGCTAGCAAGCCATACCCTTGTTATTGCCCAAGCCCCCCCAGCCCCTGCCATATTATATATCGCTGTTCATGCCACTTAGCTGCAGCTCCTCTTCTTTGACCTGGAGCACAATGAAGAGACACAGCTCCATCAAACAGTCGGGCCAGCTTACAAATTATGATGTCAGCCGTGCAGTGCGCACAGACCTGTCGGTGACCTTGAGCTGGGCGCACATGAAGAATAGAAGACAGCTGCCTGGGGAGTCGGAATGGTGGTTACTCATTTTATTTTTTTTATGCAAACAGCATACCATGGATACAGGCGATATATAATAGAGGGGCTGGGAGGGGGTTGGCTGGCTGGCTATATAGCGGGAGACAGAAACCAATGCATTTCTCCCCTAGGCTTATACTGATATATACAGTAGTGGACGCAAAAACCCAGGCAAACAGTGTGCACCCTTGCAGGCCACAAACAAGGTATCGTGATCACTTTTTTGCGACCTTCTGACATTGGTATGCAGTTCAGTCCATTGATTCAAGTTCAGTCCGAAATTCACAACACACAGAGGGAGTTTATTGGACTGAACTTGCTCAGGCAAGCAGCCTAATTGCAGGAAGTTTAAAAATTGTAAAAAAAAAAAAATGGGTATTTACCAATTCCAATGGAAATTTTGGCATCTGAAATCACAGGATGGATACATAGAGGTTTTAATCCAAAAAATAAAATGATGTGGCTCCTTCAGAGATAAAAAAATTATTCAAGGGTTTAATACAAACCATTAACACTACACATAAAGCAGTGCATATGGAAGTAAACCTACGTGTTAGTCGTGCAGAGGCTTTATAAATGTTCTTGTATTGAAGCCTTAAACATTTTTTACCTATGGAGTGGCTAACTTGAAGTGTAAAAGACACCAATTCTTTGATTTTTACAATACAGGAATTATTTTAAAGTGAATAGATTCTCAGACCTTGAAGGAAGCTCCTGTGTTTGGTATACTATTTTCAGCTACATTCAAAACTGATCCACATCCACCAAAGCGTTCATTAGAGCAGCCATATACCACCAAAGGAATTCCTGATGTTCAGTTAAGGAAGAATGAAAGATTAAGGGAGCCCATTAGGCTCCTCCGTTACCATACAGTATTCCTACTTATGCAGCATAGCAGATGTAGACATGCCGGACCCTCCGGCCTCTGACTATAAACATAACATAAGATGGCGGTGACGAGCAGCACCTCAGGAGAACGGGAGCAGGGAGAGAGGCAAGTGGAAGTTTTTTTTTTTTATTTTTTAAAGGAAACCTACCATCAGGGATCTACCTACTAAAGTAATAAAAAAAACTTTTTGTGCCCAAAAACCCAGAAAACTTTTATCTAACATAAATGCAAATATTCTTAAGAGGCTACTGGGGCGTGGAGGAGCTGTGGTGTGGAGCAAGATCTACGGCTACTGCACGTCCCTTTCTTAAGCGAGCAGCAACCGAATGCACTCGTCTGAGATCCTTGAGTACTGCGAATGCACAGTAGCCCCAGCTTCTCAGATGAGGCTGTGCAGATGCACACTGGAGTCACGAGGGTAGGAGGAATTGAAAGAGGCTACTAGAGCATGGAGTAGCCATAGCTCCTGTTCCATGGCGCGGATACTCCATGTCCAAGTAGCCTGTTAAGAAAATCTGCATATATCTTAAATGAAATTTTTTTGAGGATCTGGGGCACAAAAACTTTTAATTAAAAAAAAAAAAAAAAAAAAAAAAAAAAGGTTTAGACTAGAGAGCATTACAGGTACCTGTCGCCGATCTACCTTAGTAGGTAAATCCATGATGGTAGGTTTCCTCCTTTAAATCCCCCCCAGCCGTATATAAAGAATTCATTTTCCCCAACAACGCCTTTAATGATGTTGTTTGTTGGAACTTAACCTTAAAAGGTAGCTGGTCACCAGGTTTCACTGCTGCCAACACTAAATGGGAGTCAGATAGAGGAGTATGAATTGCTGTAGCGGTGTCCTGGTTAAAATGCTACACCCTCAATGAGTGTTTCACCCCGTGGAAGCATTCTGTGAAATACACAATGGGGTGCCCCAGCAGTGCTTTAGCTGTCCGCCAAAGATAGGAAAACCTGCAACTTTACTTTATATTCCGGTAGCGCTCTTCCTTGTTGTGACCACTGTATCAACACTATATTGTGGTTGAAATGTTAGCTGTACTTGCAATTGGAATCTCTCCGTGTTTTGAGTCTTTTTTGTAATGATTATGTCCTTTTGACTTTTGTTATGCATTTTCAAGTGACCTAATAAAATATTTTTTTTTTAAATGAATTTGATCCCAACTGAGTTAATGTGACTATGGTGGTGTTACTGAACCAGTGACACTGGAGTAGCCTCCTACAGGTTAGCCAGCACCTTTTGCTAATAATGTTCTTGAGAATGGTATGGTTAATTATAAACAGAATTGTATATTTAAGAATTTACTTTTATCACATTGTAATTGTACCTAGCAGAACATGGATTTTCACATGGAAAAGTCACACCACAAGTTAAGCCCAATAACATGTATAGAACAAATTATAAACTGTAGAACTTTTTCCAGCGACTCTAAATCTGAATATACAGAGTTTCCTTGAAACTGAGCTTCAAGAAAAAGGTGTAAACTGCTGTTTTAACTGTGAAAGGATTGTAATTATTTGTAGTAAACCAACCAATAAACCTAGATAATAGTTTAAAGGTGAAGAAATGTTTCTGGGTCTATGTGTATCTAGTTACAAAGGGCAGAACACGATAAGATCACTAATAACAGTGTGTAGGCTCAAGAGTAAATAGATCGTTCCTACCATATACTGCAATACTACAGTATTGCAATATATGGCATTTTTGCACACTATACATTACAATGAGCCACAGGCTCATTGTAATGGATATGCAGAAGCCATGTATCCTCGGGTCAAACGAAGACCCGATGCTACCATGGCAACCGATCGCCGCCCCCTGATGACGTTCAGGGGCGCGGCGATTATAACAGATGGCGGCGCCCGCGCGCCGCCGTCCTTTAAATGCCGCCGGCGGCAACGGAGGGGTTAATAGCCGCGATCGGTGCAAGCACCGACCGTGGTTATTAGCGGTGGGGGTTTTCTGCAATATGCAAAAACCCCAACCTTTGTATGAAGAGGACTCAGCCCGTGAGCCCTCTTCATACACTCCTTATACCTCTGCGCCGTAGAGCTACGGCGCAGAGCGTTAAGGAGCAAAATGGGCCTGTAGCTAGTGCAGGCCTGTGGGTCCTTCCCTTCCTTAGGGAATAGGACCATGTGAGCTTGTAAGGGATTTGATGGGGAGATGTTGTTAAACATGTTGGAGAGGGTGGGAGAGTGTGTGTGTCATCCAGTGTTTTATAAAACCAGGTGATGAAGCAGTCATGGCACTTCCCATTGAGAAAGTCTTTAATGACCGATTCCATCTCGCCCGAGGTGATGGGTTCCTCCAGATCCTCAATAGCAAATAGGGATAGCTTCGGGAGGTTTGTTTCATCGAGGGAACCAGATAGGGGTAAGGTCAGAGGAGAGCTAGCAGGCTGTGCTAAATTATACAGGGTAGAATAGTACGCATAGAAAGCCTGCGCAATGTCTTCAGTTTTACGAACTGTGCCCCCACCCATGGTCTTCACTGATGGGATGTATAAGGCCGCCTGTCCATCCCTCAGGGTCCTGACTAAGCGAGTGCTTGGTTTGTCCCACCATTCTTCTGCTGATTTAGATGAAGTCTCTTCTGGCTGTCGTTCAATAATTTTCTAAGCGGCTTACTAGTAACTGTAAGATATTAGTGTAGCTAGTTGAAAGGACTGCTTATGTTGGGCCTCAAGGTGCTGCAAGCGTTCAAGCAAGGTTGCAATTTTCCTGCGCCTCTTTCTTTTAACCTGGAACCATTCTTCATCAGAACCCCTCTCAGGAAGCCTTTGAGAGTTTCCCATAGTACCGGGAGTGATGAGTAATAGGAAGCATGGTCCCTGGCAAACAAAGAAGAGGCCTCCTTAGTTTCTACAAGATGCACTACCTCCTGGAGAAGGGATTCGATAAGATGCCATGTGTACTCTAGAAAATACTATGAGGGAAGAGAGGTCAAATGCAATGTAACTAAAACATAAGTCTACACTTGGTTGTGTCAGGGAGGCTTGTTTTGGAGCCTGCTCTTGCGTTCAGCTCAAAAGGGAAGCCCCATCTCTAATGCGAGATGTAATCTGTATGTGCAGTAAGGGTTTCAGAGGAGCTCTAAGGCGCAAGGTTCTGGATAGATCCAGAAATATGGATAATGTCGCCCTGGAGAAGTCCACATCCCCATTCTTTCTCACCCTGTGCATGATGTCTTCTTTTTAGGGTGTAGTAAGGGACCTGGCAAATTACGTCCCAGGGTTTGTTTGGGTCTGAGGATCTCGTGGGCGACTACTGCACGCCCCAGTAGCCTCATTGATCTTCCTACCAGAAATCTTCGGTGAGCAGCTATGAGGAGCTGCGCTCCCTCGTCCGTGAAGCCTGCCGTCTGCACATGTGCAGTAGCTCAGGCTTCGAAGCAGTGACCACACAGCCACGAGCCTGCTGTTCTGCGTGACTGCTCTGACTGCGCACACGGCAGGCTTTGCAGACGTGGGAGGAGCTGCGCGCTGAAGATATCTGGTAGGAGGATCAAAGAGGCTACTGTAGCCTCAGCTCCAGCTACTTCACACCCCAGTAGCCTCTTTAGAAAATTAGCATATTAGGGAAATAAAAGTTGTAAAAAGATTGCGGGGACGTGAGGATTTGCTCTTTAATAGGGCTATCTTCACGTCCAATAGATGCACCTACCACCCGATCTACCTTTTAATAGGTAGATCCGTGGTGGCAGGTTTCCTTTAAAGACGCTCACTTTCGCTGTGTGTGCCTTCCCTGCTTTCTTTTGGAGCTTCTTAACCCTCATAGGTGCGATCGGGGGCCCCTCCGTTCGGGTCTGTGCAGCGCCCAATTTAAGAAATGCGACCTTCCAGCATCATGCTCAAGCCACGCCCCCTTACTCTGTGAATTTTGAATAAAGCTCAATAACATTAGTACCTTTTTTTTTTTTCTCTTTATTTTGTCACAGAAATGGAACAGTAACCCATATGCGCCTGTGAGCAGCAGTACTATTTGGAACAGCAATTCTAACAGTTTTTCATCCAGGAATACAACTTGCCCTATGGAGAAAATTCAGACTTTTTCACAGCTTCTGGAAAACATCCTGAAACTTGAGGTGATAACTTGTAATAACCTTTGCATGACTATTGGGAGTTTGTGGTTTTTTGCCAAGAAATTTCACCATTTTAGAACATTTTAAGTGTACGATCTTTGTTTCTTTGCCATTCCTGGAAAAATATTTTAATGGTATATGAGAAACCTTGAGTTTGCATCTCAGTCACCATGTTGAAACACACATAAAGGAAATCTACCATTAAAATAAAGCATGATAAACCAGGGGCACTTACTCGTAGATCCAGGCACCCTGACTGTGGTAATCTTCTTTTATATTTGTAATCCATGGCCTCCTTCCTTCAAAAATAAGCTTTTAACATTTCTGGCTAATGAGCCAGAAGTTCTATGGGGGGATGGGGGCATTACAAGAGCTGTAAGTAACTTCACAGTCTGTTACATTGTGCAGGAGTATGTTTTGCCTCCCCCCCCCCTCTCCTTCAGCACTCCCCCCACCCTCTGCCTGCTGTAATTTCATGTATTTTTGAATGTACACATTTTTACTTTTATGCATAAAGAGGTGGAGAGTCAAACCACTGAGAAGGGCGAGCACCCAAACTAAGCTTCTTAAAGTGGTGCAGCTGTGAACTTGATGTGTGTACTACAGAACCAGAAACTCTTTTTGTGGCAAATGGGTAATTTTAAACATAGAAGAGGAAATGCCAGAAACAATATTTCATCCTTGTAAAGATGATGGCAGTGTCCCTTGAATGTAGTCAAATGTTGAATCGTTCTTCCATACAAATGTCATTTTTAATTTTTTTTTTTTTTTTTTTTTTTAGCTTCCTGCTCAGATGGGCTGTGTAATACAAAGTCCTTTACTGTTGAATTTCATTAACTGTATTAATGAAGAAGACTCCCTGCTGCGACTGAACTATTGGTTGGCATTTACACTTCATGAAGGTACTTTTTAAAATTTTATTTATTTGTGCTTACTTTTGTTATAACAGTAGGACATGTATTGGCTTATGATGGTTTGCACCAAGTTTTTGCAGAGCTTCTATTTTTTTGGAGTGTTTTTTTTTTTTTCTGCATTTATCATGTTCCACAAATATTGTTTTATTGTTGCTACTCTCCATTGTACGATGCAGTGGTTTCTTACAAAATGTCCTTACAATGATTTTTTTTTTCTTTTCTTTTCCCAGAATGTGCCTGGTACACTGGACAGAAGCGCAATAAGCAAGAGGTGGAAGCCTTTCTAAATACAGTTATACACACGCAGAAATTTCTACAAGTGAGTACTTTTTCTCTTTTTGACTTTGCTTCCATAGACTTGAATGGAGATGGCCAAGAACACTTTTCTAGTAATATTTGTAGTAACATCTGATGCATGCTTGGTTTAGCTGTTTCTGTGACTCCCAAGGAAATTAATGGAGAGAGCATTGCACCTGTGCAACCATCTCTCTTTTATGTATGTTTATGAGGACATAGGGAAAATATGCAAAGTTTTCCAAGATGGGATAAGGAAAACCACGCCTCTTTTAGCTACCTTGTAAAGCAGCTCCCTTGACATCAAGCATGACCTACAAGAAGCCTTATGACATGATGCGGGATTAAAACCAAACCAGTATACCTGTTCCAGAAGGAAAAGACTCCCAACTGTAGATGGCTTTATTGAATGAGCATAAGTCAAAGTTAAATACATTTGCACAGGCATACAGTATATACTGTGTCGCAGCACAAACCGCGACACAACATATTCAATAAATTAAGATTCATACATAGTGTTGACAGCATTCAGGAGTATAATCCTCAACTATGCCATGAAAACACTATACTAGTACACTGCTCGCTCAGTGCACTAAACGTGCATTGCATTTCAATTACGGCGATGACAAAGGGTAAAAACGGAAAGGGGGGGGGGGGGGGGGGGGGTGACACTTGCCCGAAGCTTTATTGAAAGACACACACAGAAGGGAGAAAAATAAGGAAGGGAACCTAGCAAAAGTCCGCTTCCTGGTTTGGTCCATTTGCATAATGTATGCGTGAACCAGAATCCCCTGTAAAAGTCCAAATCCAGTGAAAAGTGAGTGTTTTCTGGCGTTTACCAGGTAAACACAGCCTGCAATTCCTAACACGCCTAATCTAAGCAAAGTCCAGCACTTCACACATAAGTCCTGAACTTGTGCAAAGCGTAGATGTCTTGTAAAGTCCAAAAAAGCGGCTTTCGTCTGGAATTCTCCCTGAGGAAGCCGGTGGGCGCCCGGGGAGGCGATCCTAGCTCACAGCAGGGGGTCCAAATCCAGTTAGGCGTTAGCCTGGCTTGCTCTTACTGTGTCCTCACAGATACTCCTCCTGCTAAGGCCCTGCAGCGCCGCCGCTCGGTATACCTTAGCAGAGGGGGGAGGAGCTTCCTGAGTGGGGCTTCTCCAACTTGTCTCACTATCTCTCTGCTAGGGATTAATCCAGCAGGCTGTTGAGGACAAGTCTGTAGCAATCTGGCGTCGTCAAGGCTGTCTTGTGCCAAGTGAGGAGTCTCCTGGCATACCAGATGGCGTCCTTATAGCAATTTATAAGGAGCCAGGTGGCCTGGATATCGTCTATGGCATGAGTGCCCTGGAACAGCCCATAAAGCACCACATGGTGCGTCATGGAGCTCCTTGGCACAGAGTCTTGGAAATGGGGCTCCAGGGCATCCAACAGGCTCTGAGCAAAGGGGCACCCCCAAAACAGGTGCAGAGGAGTCTCCTACGGTAATAGGGCAGTGATGGCCAACCTATGACACGCGTGTCAGTGCTGACACGCATAGCCATTTTCAGTGACACGCGGCCGCCGGAGAGTTTCATCCTCGGCTCCTACACGGCCAGGTGCAGTAGCCGGGAGGCTGAGAGATTGTCCAGCACATTGTAATAAATAGATGATGTGGAAAATCCCCATATACTGCCATACTGTAGTACATGGTAGGATCAATCACACAACCTAGGATTAAAGTACCCTAGAAGTTAAATAATTATACATATTTGTTATTTAAACTATAAATATCACAAAATTATGGTTTTTTTTGTCAAGGTGACACACCACCCGAGTTATGCTCGTTTTTTTGGCGAATTTTGACACACCAAGCTCAAAAGGTTGCCCATCACTGTAATAGGGGGTGTTGTTCAGTCTTCGGGCATAGGTGAAGGCCCGCAGGGGCAGCCCCCCTTGGATGGCCATCCACAAGATGTCCTTGTGCCTGTTGAGCAGTCTGGCCCAGGACACGTTGGCCCAGACCGCCTGGGCCGTGTCCTGGGTGACTCCTGGGACAAATTCCAACAAATCTTTGGCTCGGATGAGCTTGTGCACGGTCTTTGGTTTCCACAGATCGGGCTTGAGTCCCTCCAGTTGGTGCTCCCTCACGAAGCGGACGGCCTGGCCGTAGTACCAGGGCGCATCCCAGTTGTAAGGGATGGAGCTGTCCCACTTGGCCCAGCCCAGCCCCCTCCAGAGGGGCAGGAGGAAAAAATGGGACATGGACTTTCCTCCGGATCTTGCAGAGTTCCTCAGGGTCCTGCGCACGCAGTCGCAAACAAAGAAGATCCAGAGCAAAGTGGAGATGTCGGGGACACCTTTGCCCCCCTTGCTTGGCTCCTTGAACATGACCGCTCGCTTGACCCGGTCCATCTTTGAGCCCCAAACAAAATGAAAAACGGTCCTGGTAACGGCCTTGCAGACGGGGGCTGGGGGCGGCCACGCCTGAGCCGCGTACTGGAGTACGGGCAGCACCTCGTTACGCAGGACGAGCGTCTTCCCCTCCAAGGAGAGCTGTCTGAGGCTCCACAGGGTGACTCTGGTGTTGACTTTGGCCAAGCGTTCTTGCCAGGTCTTCAGGGCTGCGCCTTCCTTCCCGAACCAGACTCCCAGGACCTTCTTGAAGTCATGGTGAAGGGGGCAGAAGAAGCAAGCTGCCAGTCTCTGAAAAGCATGGCCTCCGACTTCCCGCAGTTGACTTTTGCCCCCGAAGCCTGTCCGAACTCCTCGCAGGTCTGGACGAGCTCCGGTCGGAGCAGAAGACCGTCACGTCGTCCATGTACAGCGAGCACTTGACCTAGTCGAGTCCGGGTCCCGGTGCGGTGATCCCTCTGATCCCTTCGTTCTGCCGGATAGACTCTGCGAACAGCTCTATAACGCAAACAAAAAGGGGTGAAAGAGGGCAGCCTTGCCTGACCCCCAAAAGCACAGGGAAGGGGTCAGTCTTCCAGACGTTCACCAACACCGAGCTGTTGATATCAAGGTACATTAGGTCAACATACGAGCAGAACGTCTTACCCAACCCGAACCTGTGCAGGGCCTGGCTCATGAAGCGGTAAGAGACACTCTCCTGGTCCAGGCTGACCAGGACCGCGCGGCCGCTTCCGACGTAGTGCAGGGTGTCCCTCACCAGGGCCAGGTTGTCAGCGATCCAGCGGCCCAGAACGTCACGGGTATGGTCCGGGTGGATGATCTCTCCGATGACTCCCTTCAGCCTGTTGGCGAGCACCTTGGCCAGGATCTTGTAGTCCATGTTGAGCAGAGAGATGGGATGCCAGTTCTTCGGGTCGCATCTCTCTCCCTTGTGCTTGTACAAGACCGTGATCAGTCCCTGCCCCAGGGACGGCGGCATCCTGCCCTCCACCACCATCTCCTCGTGGAGCTCCAGCAGGTCCGGGCAGATGAGGTCCCGTCCGTGGCCTCGGCACCTGCAGGATCGAGGGTGTTAACGATACCTGACAGGAACTTCTCGGCGGCTTCGTCGTCCGTGGGCTTGCGGGAGTAGAGGTCGCCGTAGTAGTCGCTGACGACTCCCATGACGGCACTCTTCCCCCTCTGCATGCATCCGTTTTCGTCACGTAGTTCTTCAGGGGCGTGTGGCCGGCTTGGACTTTCCTGAAAAAGAAAGAGTTAAACTTCTCACCCTTCTCCAGGTTGTCCACTTTGGCATGAAAGATGATTTGCCTGGATTCCTCCTCAAAGTGCCTCTTCAGGCCCTTCTTGGTGTCCTCCAGCTCCTCTGACGTCCCAGCCGCAGCGCTGGAGGTCCTTAAGGGATCTCAGCTGGCGCTGGAGGTCTCTGAGGCCCCTCGCGGCCACCTGCCACCTGCCTTTGTCCTGAAGGAAAGAACGGATTTCAACTTTAGCATATTCCCACCATTCGCTAAAGGTTTCAAACATTTGTCGTTTCTCAGGACCATGTAGATGTCCCTCAGCTCCGCCTGCACTCCCTCGTCCGCCAGCAGGGCGCAGTTCAGCTTCCAGGAGCCCGGGCCCGGCGGGAAGCCGTGGCCAAGGGCGCACCTTATCTGCACGGCCCTGTGGTCGAAGAAGAAGCAGGGGACCGTGGAGGACCCGCACTGCCTGATCGCCTTGGAGGTGAACAAAGTCAATCCTAGAACGGGAAGCGCCGTCGGAGCTGCTCCAGGTGTAATTTACGGAGCCGGCCCCGACTGCGTCCCTCAGGAATGCTTCCGTCACTACCTCTATAAGCAGTTTGGACGTGGCGTCCAGCTTGCGCCACTCTTCCTCTATGACGCAGTTGAAGTTGCCGGCCAGCACTACCGCCCGAGTGGTGGTGAGTTGCGGCCTGAGGTTCTGGAAAAGCTCCAGTCACTCACCCCTGTCAGGGGGCTCACCCGCCCAGGAGCCGTCTACGACCAGAAGTCGGCCGCAGACTAGCTCCTGGACGGAATCGAGCGTGAAAGCGCTCCCCCTGAGAAGGATGGCGGTACCAGCAGACCTGCAATCGCCCCCACCGGACCAGTAGGAAGGACTGTGACTCCAGCCCCTGGCCAGATGGTCGTAGGACCTAGAGGAGGGAATACCGCATTCCTGTAACATGTAAACATCACACGACTGGGAGACAAGGTAAGTTAGTGCAGTCTGACGACGAAACTTATCTCTAATGCTTCTAACATTGATGGAAAAAACGGTTAGGTTAGCCATCATGAGGGAAGAAAAAGAGGGTTAGGTTGGTACGATACCGCCTTTGTTACCTGTCCGGTCGGGCGGCTTGCCTTCGGTTCCATCCAGAACCTTTTTGAGATTCTCCAGCACCTCGTCTAGGTGCTGTTCCTCTGCGGTCAGGTCGATGGAGCAGGAGAGGGGGCCGTGTTCCCTGAAACCGGCTTCCAGCTCCTCGAAGAACTCCTCCTTCTCTTCGTCCTGTTCGGCCACCTGGGCCGGCTCCGACGCCTCCTTTAGCAGTTTCTTGCTGGTGGAGTCGCTGACTGGGCTGTCCCTCTGTTTCCTCTTCCTTCGCCTTGGCTCTGGGGAGACTGGGTCGGAGACAAGGGCTTGGGGGAGGTAGGGGAAGTTTTTCTCTGTCATGGCAAGAAGAGAGGTGGCGGGGGAGGAGGTCATTAGTGCCACCTCTCCAAAGGGGTTGGGGATGGACTGGGGCGGGAGGGTTGCCTTAGGGGCAGGTGACAGAATTTCTGAGAGGGGGATGGTGGTATTCTCAGCAGGGGAGAGGGAGGGGATAGATTATGGGAGGCCAGGGAGGTGGAAGGTGTTGCCTTCTTTGTCTTACCAGACTTGGGTTTTGACGCCTCTGACTGCTTGTTCGCATTCTTTGATGCCTTCTTCCTGGGCTGAGGTGTCGACACAGCGGGCGTCCGAGCTTCAAAGCCCTTGGCCGGAGCCAGTGCGGCAACGTCCGCCCAGGTCCTTTTCCTCTCTGAACAGTCCTTGTAGAGATGTCCAGCTAGTCCGCAGAGGTTACATGTGGTTCTCCTCGGCAGTTCTTGCACGCCTCCTCCTTGCAGGCCTTGATCACGTGCCCTTCTTGTCCGCATTTCCGGCAGGTCCGCGGCATGTCCCCACTGTAGATGGCGCTGTTTTCGACCTCATTGGGTCTCCTCAGTACAGCATAGGGAACTGGTTTGGCTGGGTGAGAGGCTTGTGACTATGGTCGGGAAGTAAGAGTTCTCCTTATGGAGACTGCCAATTAAGGCCACCATGTAGGCGTGTGGAGTCTTAAAGCCATGGATGCTCCACTAGGGGGTTCTTGGAAAATATGCAAAGTTTTCCAGGATGGGATAAGGAAAACCACGCCTCTTTTCGCTGCCTTGCGAGGCAGCTCCCTTGACATCAAGCATGACCTACAAGATGGACATGCATAAAGGGTACTGGTCTCAGAGGTGAGATCTCTGTCCTTTTGCAGCTGCCGTTTAGGGTCTCAAACCAGGAAAAATTAGTCAATGTTGATCCTCTTCTATTCAGTTTTAAATATTCTTTATCATGCTGAAGAGGAGCTCCTGGCATATATGCACTGCGTCACTGCACATACATGATAGAGATGAGCGAGCACTAAAATGCTCGGGTACTCGTTATTTGAGACTCATCTCGAATAACGAGCCCCATTGAAGTCAATGGGAGACTCGAGCATTTTTCAAGGGGACCAAGGGTCTGCACAGGGAAGCTTGGCCAAACACCTGGGAACCTCAGAAAAGGATGGAAACACCACGGAAATGGACAGGAAACAGCAGGGGCAGCATGCATGGATGCCTCTGAGGCTGCTTAATCGCACCATTATGCCAAAGTTATGGGCAACAGCATGGCCATGACAGAGTGACCGAATGAGGCTAGATAGCATCTAAAACATCCAATAATTGACCCTGACACTATAGGGGACGGCATGCAGAGGCAGCGGTGGCAGGCTAGAGAGTGTCATGGCGACATACCCTAAATGGACTCGGGTTTCACCAAAGGAGGTGAAATGATTTCCTATGTGAACAATAGGTTGACGGTATATTTAGTCGATAACACAGCATGGTGGCGACATCTATTTATATTTTTGGAACATAGATTGTTTTCTGCAATAGGCACATAAATATGTAAGATGAAGTTTAGCCTGTGCTAGTGAAATACTTTATAGTTGAGCCACGGCAATAGATTGAATCCAACTCCTTGAGGTCTATGGGAGAGTTTTCTAGGTGTGTTATATGCAGATAGGAGGAGGAGGAGAAAATAAAATATTACTTAAACTACTGTTGCTTTAATTGTCACTAGTAGATGCAATGATGAGCCAGTGTTATTTATTGTAATCACATCTTCCCTGCAACGTCCATGAGGTCCCTACTGTACAAAATACCCAAAACAGTTAGTTAGGACTAGTAAGGTCCACATGCACCTAGACATATCTACCGTATATACCCATGTATAAGCCGAGACACCTAATTTTAATACAAAAAACTGGAAAAACCTATTGACTCGAGTATAAGCTGAGAGTGGGAAATGCATTGGTCACAGCCCCCCCAGTATATAGCCAGCCAGCCCACTGTAGTATATAGCCTGCCAGCCCACTGTAGTATATAGCCTGCCAGCCCACTGTAGTATACAGCGAGCGGCTGACGTCATGGTGCCTGCGACGGACAGCGCGGGGACACGGAGCATCGCTGTATAGAAGTGGACCTGCCGGGGGGTTGTCAGAAAGGCGAGAACACTGTTTGTTTGTTTTTTTCCAAACTTGGCTTATACTCAAGCATATACGGTACATTTGATTTGTTTGTCAGATTTTTATTTGTCTACTGTGGTGGTGGAACCGGCTCTTCTCTAAGCATATATGATCTCCCACCCCCACCCCTTGTACTAGGCACACCAGGCCTAGATATAAAGATCTTTGGGAAGAGCCCTGTTCTGCACATTTAGGTATTTGTACCTTGTAGTGAGGTTTTTTTGTTTAAACTGAAAAATCGCAATTTGCCATTGTTTTCTAATCCACCGATTCCCTTAATAAGCTTGGCTTCTCTGCACATTTTCTAACCATGTCCTCTCATCCAGGTGTACCCTGACACAGACACTGGTGGCAAGCAAGAGTAACTGCACATAAAATAATTCTTAATGTAAACACAGGAGAGAGTAACGGCCTGCCCTGATCGGAAGGGGACACCCAACGTTTCGCAGGCCCGATTAAAGAGAGACCGGGGAGATCGCGTTGCACGTGGACACACGGGCAGGGGAAGGGTACGTGTGGGTCGCAGACTAGGGTTGCATAAGTGAGTCCTTGGTGCGGATCATACTTGGGTGTGGCCTGGCTTAAGTTAGGAAACGTGGGGAGGAGGCTGGGGGGCCCACCTCTCAGACTATCTCACGTGGCGCGTTAAGAGGTAGTGTTTGAGGGGTGTGGGTGCGGGGAAAGGGACGGGGCCTTCAACAAACGAGCTAACCGGCGGTCAGATCACCATTTGCTGGTTCTGGTCGATCGGTATACACGCGGTAACTAGTGGGCGGATGAGGGATACAACAAGGACACCCGGGTTGAACGAGAAATGGGGGCTGAAAGGGAGATTTGGGAGTGACAAGTTCGTGTACAAGATGAAGCAGATGCTGAATCTGTCTAGAAGGGTGTTGAACCCCGGGGGGGAGCCAGGACAGTTGTTTGGGAGCTCCTGTAACACGGGGATTTGGAGTAGTGCTCATAAACAATTTGGGTGTACAGAAACCTGACTATTGAACAACTGAAGAAAGCACTGAAGGGCAGACACACGGGAGGTGAATAACGTTCCAACTGAATCATTGAGTCAGGCTAAGATAGTACAATTACCAACATCCAGTTGTTCCTGAAAGTTTGGATACAAAGGGTCCGGGGTGGTCTTAAGTGAGGGGACCAGGCTGTTATAAATGGGTGAGTTTAGTTGCTCCAGAGGCTCCCCCCTATTAGATTCTGGTCCATCCAGCTTGTATGGTTTGTACTATTGATTTGGAATTTGTAGGGAGGAACGTGTATAGTTTGTTTGGTAAACCCCACCAAGTCTTGGGGGTCCAATCTGATAATTTGTCATTGTAGATCAATGCGATGGTTAGAACAGGGTTGTGTCATAAGACAACCAGCATAACTCCTTTCCGCGGCTTAGTAAGAGGTGTATGAAAGAGCCGACGGAAGGCTGACCCTTCTTCATACAGATATGGGCTTGTGCTAGCTATCCTAGCAAAGACCTCGCACGTCAACACACCCGTCGGTGATACCTTTGTTTTGCCGCCGTGCAAAGTCAAGCCAGCGTCATGGGCGCGGCCATCTTACCGGAGCAGAGGCGTCGCGAGGGCTCGCCGTGCCCCAATTGTTATCAAGCTCATCAAAATGTTACATCATCCTCAAAATTTAGCGAGTGAAAAACGTTGGCGTCATTCGTCCAAAATGACAAATGGAGGAACACCACCCACAGCAATCGTACAACCTCTGAAGATGGCGAAATTTTTTTTTTCTTTTTTTGTACGTAAAAACATTCGTTTAATTTTTGAAAATGTATGAAAACACGCATAAACCTGTATAAATTGTGGTATTACCCACGGAATGACTATGGTACTGCCGACAAAACCAACAAGTACGAGGTGTTGATTGTTGCGCAGAGTGCAAGTGCGTAAACAAGCGAGCCGCAGCAAAAGACGTGACCACATTGCTGTTGGGTTTTTCAAATTTATTCCCACTTTTGAAGTTTTTCTCTGCATACTCCAGCATCACGCATGGAATACGATAATAACATCGACACGGGAAATTAATTAGTTAACGCACAAAATCCACCCTCACGACACAGCATCTTACACGGAGAGAATGAAACAAGTTATGGATTTTGTGCAAATGGAGAGCGAGAAATGAGTGAGATAACCCGTGCGTCCAAGTGGTTACAAAGTCTAATTACAGGAGCAGCGGGCATTGATTGCTGAAGGTTATTAGCAGCTGTTTATTGTATCCTAAGGCTGGATGCACACGTGGCGGCTTTGCAAAGCAGAGCAAGCGGCAACGTCTGACATCACCCTTAGCTCAATTACCAACATCTAGTAATGAGAGACAGATTAGCACAAGCCAAAAAATAACATAATGGATGTAAAAACAGGGCCTGTGCAACACAACAATATACTAAGTTCAAGCAGGGCAAAGGATTGCACAAAAGATGGCTGGAATTAGATAATCAACAGGGTATGGGTCAGCGCTAAGACCACTGTCCAGACCACTGAGTGATGTCTGTAATCCTCCCTAAAGATACAAAATCTCCAAAGTAACCTGATAAGGAAAATTAGACCATGTTTCCTATGACAGGATGTGCAATACAATAATGAAAGCTGGGATAACTTAAATAATCAATTATACAGGCTAGGATGAACAAAGTCGCAAGTGCAAAAATTTCACTGGATCAGATATTACAGTGACACATCAATCAACTAGCACCTCGTACCACTTACTAACCGGGACTGCCTACATAAGTAGACAAAGATGCTAAGTGCTAAATCAGTATGGACAAATGCCATATTATTTTAGCACTTATCTACTTCATGTAGTACCTGTTCCACACGTTTTTGGCACTTGGCACTTTGTTCATCATATGCCTGTATAATGCTGATTTTTAAGTTAAAGAGGGGGTCCCAGCTTCGATTATTGTATTGCACATTGTACATAGGGGATATGCAACATGGTCTAAGTTTTTACTGTTACTCAGGTCTAACTTTAAGTAATTTTGTTCTTTAGGGGTAGGATTACAACATCACTCAGTGTCTGGACATGTTTTTACGCGCGACCAGACCACGGAGTCTCCGCCTGAACTTTGATTGTAGTCCATTTTAAATGTCCGTCGATTTTTTCCGGTTGATGCCTCAAGAAATTTACATGTTTGATTAATCTCTACTGAGCCAGCTTTGTGGCAATCCTTTGCCTTGCTGTAACTAAATTACCAACATCACCAAAGGTCTGTTTAGTGAACTAGGGGTTTGTAAGTTCTGGGTCGGGGGAAACGTCTTGCCTGTTTGTCCATGAGCTGACTCTGAGTTTTACCAAAAAGAGAAATGTTATACCAGCCATATCAATGTTTAAAATACTGTTGTTAGGTCACGAGGATTAAATGATCCTTATAATTTTCAACAAACAAGAAAATCTCGATCCAGGTGTCCTGACACAGACACTGGTGGCAAGCAAGAGTGGTAAGATATTAACACTGGACTCAGACCGCCATCCTTACTATTGTCGGACATTTGTAAAAGATTCAGTATGATTTCATCACATAACTTTGTGAAATGAGTTAGAGTTTTGGGGGTGTTTCCCTCTGAACACAAAGACCTTAGTACGTCACTAGCAAGCACCACCTATGTGGAAGTACCAGGCAGCAACTGGGAATGTTTTCAGGATTGCATGTAGCCAATAGTATTAAGACTCCTTTGGTGTGCTTACAGTCGCAATAGTGTTACATTTCTGGGTTGAGTACACCATGTATAGTATGCTTGCTTTCCTAATTACAGAAACAACAACCTACCTTATTAAAGTGCCTTATGGTTTTCTATAAATGTCCGTCCTCAATAAATTTAGTCAGTCTTGTTGCTAACGTGCTTCCTGCAAGGACAGTCTTGTCTTTCATTCGTAGTAGGTCAATTCCAGCGCTGGACACAGACTCTTTTAATTTGAAAGTCACCTTACAATGATTAGGGGTTGGAGCCCCAATATCGATCTTTTATGGGCATGCGTAGCATGGCGAGTTGACGCTCCGCAGAGTCCAGCGCCATGTGACCTCAGAACCGGTGTACAATGGAGGCGCTCGTCGGAATAGTTCAAGTGCTATGTTTTGTCGTACCAAATTGGACTGGAGTTTCTGTTTTCATCACTGGCGTGAAGGGACTAGGGTAAGGTCATCTCCTGTGTGATAATATGGTACGGGCCTTATATGTCATGATAGAATATTAATGTTCACTTTAATGTGATAAAGGATCTCTTGTACGTGGTTGAAGGTTGATTTGACGAGACGGACGTGACAAGGTATGTTGTAGAAAAAACTTCTCCCAGTGGGGGGGACCTCTTGTGGATTTTGATGTAGTTCAGAAAAGTTTGAGGTGGTGGTGGATTTTCGGTTTTTAAGCGCGGATAGAATCTGGAAGTTTGGCAGATACAAATTCTGGCCAAAGTTACGTATCGTTCCTTCGGATTGATGCGGGCCCCGTGGATGGCGGAAAATAAGCAGAGGGCCGTGACGGACACTGAACGGGAATTTTTACAGTTGAGTCTGGGTTCGCGGGCGTGAGTTTCTGAGAATAGGTTGTTTAAGGTCCTATTGGTACTTCTGATTAGCGGGGTATTTCTGAGATCTGTATGGGGTAGGCGGGGATATATCTATAGGAGGGCCCTTTAACAAAGATCAGTATGTCCCCAGATTGCCACAAAAGTGGTAGAATGAGCAAAGTAAGACTGTAAGACATGGAGCACTGCAGACCTAAAAAGACGACTTGACATGTGTCAAGGTAGGAAAGGTAAAGAGTGGTAAAAGGAAGGTAGGGTTATAAGGTATTGAAGGTTTTTTGGTATGGGGGTTATAGATATCCCCTGAGTTGGCTCGAGGATGGGAGTACTCCTTGATGATCAGAATGGTGGCTGGCTCAAGAACAAAAGCAGTTGTCATCACCCAGGCAGAAGTGTTTTGTGATGTAATAACAGATTGATTGACAAGGGAAAGTGATGGGGTTTGAGTTACTGGAACTTAGACCAAGTGATAGACTACGGACGGACATTGCAGAGGAAGAAATCCTAGAGATGCTCATTTAACAAAAAAAAAAAAAATCTTTTGAATGCACCCAGGGACACCCTCTTAGACTCCACACGCCACGGTAGTCTTGGGGGGTTACATAGAGGATGACACGCCCAAAACCACGGTCTTGTTAGTGTGTGCCCTCTAAGACAGTATTTTCTTTTCAATCCCTGAAGTTGATGCCTTGACGCACAACTGTGATGGCGTGTGTGTGTAGGATAGAGCATCCGAGTCAACGGCCTGTGAGAGGCATCGGACGGCCGTATAGGTTGTTGAAATATAAATAAAATGCCGGCAGGTAAATGATTTTTACCAATTTCAAACATTGCTAGGGGTTTTCTTGATTGTGCAGAACTCTGTTTGTTTATTTGTTTATTTTATTTTTGTTAAACATTTGATCTTTGACAAATGTGCCTAAGAATTACTAAGAAAAAGTGTTAGGCAATGGGTCTCGGTAGCCTTTTCGTAGTGAGTTGAAAGATTAATAAGGGGAATCGGTGTGGGGGCGAGGAACAGGCTTTGCTTTGCTTTGTCTTAGGGTCTATGTCTGTGAGAAGTGGCCTGAAGCAACACAGAAAAGCATCTGGTTGATGGTGGTGAGAGGCAGTGAGGGGGCTGGAAACATGCTAAAAGAACTTAAAGAGTGAAAATTTGCTTGTGAGTAAAGAGTGTACCAAGAGACACCACTCGATAGGAAATGTATAGGCGGCCCCAACAATGGGGGGGGGAGCGGTACAAGGGTGGTGTGGTACTGGAAGGATGTCAGCAGAACATCCCCCCTTCTGAAAGCCCCCCAAATATAGTAGTGGCGCCTTTCACATGTGTAGAACTCTTCTGTGGCAAATGTTTCCTGTCTGTGCCCGACATGAGGATTACAGGTACGATATTTGCCTTTACCATTCAGGTTATCATTATACCTGATGTGACGCCCACAAGGGGGGTAAAACTCCCCCAGCCATACTCCCTACACCCTGGCCCCTATAGGATAACTGGCGACTAGGCCCTTACTGCATTTCTCTCTCCGCTTAGTTCTTCGCTTTTCAGCGATGCAGAGGACCTACCGGTTATTGTTTTTTTTTTTTGCCCGCCGCCGGCGCCAGGATGCTTTATGAGCCTTATTTGAGTTGTTTTCTGTTCCAGAAGGGTTTGTAAAGTTTCCGGAAGGGCAAGTGGCTCCGGGCGTGGGCCAGGAGAAGGTGGGGGGTCGGTTCCTAGGCGCAGGTCTGCTTTCTGTCAGCCACAGTCGAGACGCCTGACAGAGGAAAGACAGCTGGCAGTCCATAATGTGAAACCCTGCCCTTATGCCTAAGCCTCATATCACATGTTTCTAGTGCCTTGGCCAGCTGCGGCTGCAGCCTGGGAAATGTGTGGGGGTCTGGCTGCCACCCACCTGATGTGCCCCTTGCTACTTGTAATTGCTCGGTTTCCCATTGCCTTAGTCATGGAGGCAATTGATGCCTTCTATAGCCGTTAAGGTAGAAAATCCTGTCTGCACCGCCCGTAGCAAAAGCCAACTGGATTCACTTTTGTTTTAGTTTGCACTGATATGTATGTGGGCGCAGCAGGTGTCGATTCCAGAGCCGTTTTGGCTCACCCAATGCCGGCACTATTCCCGGTGTGACTCAGTTGGTGAGGGGGGGGCCCGGCCGTGTGTCAGTAGCTCAGCGCAATAGGTGCTGGCCCATGGCAGCAAGTCCCCGAGTGAGTATGATCCTAGACAGGCTGATCACGCAGTTTCCATGCAAACCCCACAGACCGTTGCACGAGTGTCCTCACGCCAGGTACAGGGGAAGCCCAACATTGCGCAGAAGCCAGACAGAGCCGCAGACTCCAGTTTGTACTCCTTGATTCGCCCAGGATACACTGATAAGGTGTGCACAGACTCATGAATCCTCATTTCATGAGAGCTGAGAAAAAATAACGCCAGTCTTCCAGGATGCAGAAGGGGGAGGAGCGTGTGGTGAGTACACCCAAGGTTGAGTATTTTGTTTTTTATTAATCTCATAGATGGCGGTCCAGTGCTCACAGGAGAGAGCAAGAACGGGTGTCTACCTGGATATACATTGTGTCTGTGGGTGGCACATGATGTAGTAGGCCAAAAAGCAGAACCACTCCCTCCACATACAGGTCAGCGCAGAGGTGTAAGGTAGATGGCACTCAGGGGGAAAAGTTGCATACAGGAAGAGGCTGGTGGAAGGTAAAGGGCGAACTCTTACTCAAAGGTATAATCCGTTAGGGGGTCTAAAAACCATACTAGACAGGGTGGAGCCAGGACTTATTGGGAAATGCTAAGGAGATGTTGTCCTCACCTCTGCAGGAGAACACCCCCCTTTAAGCAGTGGGCACTGCATGGTAAGAGCTCATGATAGCTCTTACTTCCAAAGAGGTGGGATAGTAAAGACTAAATGCACCACATCATTTGGTACCCAACAACCAGTGGCAATTGGCTGACGGGAAGGCGAAGGGCACTGCACAGATGAGCAGCGGGAGACGTCCTGAGGTCAGTCGCAAGCGGCTTAGTTGCTGTTCGCTAACGAGTTTTTTGTGTCCACAGGTTATATGGACGCAGTCCCTGGGGTGAGCCTAGGATTCATCAGAAGTAAAAGGGGTTGTGGAGGAAGCTGGAGGCGCCAGGCTTGCCTATTGGGGGACCTGGTGCTTGGAGATGTGTGTTGCCGTGGGGCCTGAAGGTCCACCGCACCCGAGCAGTAAGTCAAGTATCCTACGGACACATGAGCGACATCAAAGATTGGCCATGCTAGTGCGCATAACCATGAAGTGGTTTAAACCCCGGCAGGTTACTACCGCCTTCACTGAGACGGGATGGGAAAGGCCTGATAGGGGGGTATGATGCCCCGCGCCGAGCAGGGCAGCCCGGGTAAGGTGTGTAATACCCCATGAAGGTGACTCCAAGGCGGGCTGTTATCGCTTGCGCGAAAGACGGGCAGGATTGGATGTTTAGGTCCAGCTCGCCGAAAATGGTACGTAGGAGTACGTGCCCTGTGTGCATGTATCTCTTGGGTCCAGTGGTGGCCAGAAATCGTCTCCCCATGACCAAGCTACTAAGCCAGAGCCCTCAGCCAGAAGTGTGTGAGATGAGATTTTGTTTGCGCAGTGTTATTGACTTCCAAGAGAACCAGTGAGAGTCCTGTCTCAGAACCCACTTCACTTGACAGTAAAACCTAAAGCCTTGTCCTCCTGGGTGTAGACAGGCCCGGCAGCACCCCTTCCCGAATTCGGATTTGGTGATTTGAGAGAATAAATGGCAGCTCTTAGTTAGAGATCCGGAGCCATTGAAGGAACAGGATAGAAAACCAGGTGGTCGTCGAAGTCAGTGGCTTTTCCTGTTCCCACGCATGAACAGTTAGACCACCCCCAACAGAAAGATGGTATAGATATATTTTTTCTATGACACCCAGACTAGGCCCCTACTAGGAAACCCACTTATAATATTGCCATAACAGCTGAAGCCAGCATTTGAAAGGTCGCAAAGTGTTTCTGATACTTTTTCTATAATCCAGTCAAGAGACCCTCAGGATGCATCACCTGAAGCTGAGACTACTTGGTGGTAAAGAGTGCACCAGGAGAGAGTGGCTGGAGCCCGTCTATGACGGTACCTTTCAAGTCCTGCCTGTGACCATGTCCACGTCTGTGAAGCAGGAGGGAGGTCAGCACGGGGCTTCCACTTCTTACTTATTCTTCGCTATCTAGCTAGGTCTCTCTGACTGACTGTGTATGCGTCAGGTACAAGACGCGTGCAAACCATGACTGAGGTCGACTGGTATATGACGCAAAACGTTTACTAGTATACAGTGTGGAGCCGGGACCAAGGTTCCCAATGAGTTACCAGTTCCCACAATCAGGGAGGATGGCGGTCTAGAGTCATTGAGTTCCCCAGATAGTTACGAGCAAAGATGTTGAGTTGGGATACCTTTTGTATTGGTAATCAACAGAGATTGTGATTGTATCCGAGAGTGCGTTCCCATAAGCCTCACGGCTTGGCATGATCCTTGCGTGAGGAAGGGTAGGAGTGCGGTGAGATGTGTGGAGTGGCTTGTCGCATGGTACACCCGATACATCGCGCCCCTATGATCCATTACCCATGCTCTTGAAAGATTGTAAGACTGTTTTCAGAACTCGGAGAAACTCGTGTGGGTGACACTTTGTCACCTGCACTGGTTGTTGTTTGGGTGGATTGGAAGGGTTCCTTAATGGGGTGATATTGGGGGATTGTGAGTTTGCTTGGCAAATCGTCACTTATTGCGGTTTGTGTTGGTCAGGCCATGGATCTGCCCCAGTGTGAAATCCCAGATGGGCGCGGGGATCCGGTGGAGAGAGACCAGACGGAGATAGTCCGCGTGTGGTGAAGGATACCGTCTTGTGTGAAGAACAGCGTTGTTGAAAGAACCCAATTAAAAAACCCCCCGCACCCGATGGAAACACAGTATGGTGAAGTTTAGTGTGCCGGCCTGGGGGTAACACCCGCGAGTGACTGTGCCTACAGGTGGATCTGGTGAGAGATTAAACCAGTCCCGATCAGGTAAGGCTTAGCCTACCTGTATGTCCATGGAGTTGAGGAGGTCACCTGAAGGAGCAAGTTACAGGCCATGCAAGGGCTCAGAAAGGGGGGAATTGTAAAGATTTACACTTGGACTGAACCGCAAGTCTACTATTGGTCGGACATTTAAAGATTCCGCTGTATTTCACATCAACTTTGTGAATAATAATAGTTTGGGTGTTCCGCTCTGAACACAAGACTTAGTACTCACTACGATACACCACCTAGTGGAGCCCTACCAGGCGAGCACCTGGAAGTTTCAGTATTTGCAGTAGCCAATAGTATTAGACTCCTTTGTGCTTACATCCATAGTGTTACATTTCTGGGTGAGACCCCAATTATAGTTGCTGCTTTCCTAATTACAACGCCTTATTAAATCCTTATGGTTTTTCTATAATGTCTCCCTCAATAATTTATATCCAGTCTTGTTGCTACTTCCTGCAAGGACAGGTCTTTCTTTCCATGCCAAGGTTATGTCAATTCCAGCGCTGGGAACATCAATTTTAATTTGAAAGTCACCTTACAATGATTAGGGGTTTGAGCCCCAGATATAAATCTATAAGAAGAGTAACTGCACATAAAATAATTCTTAATGTAAACACAGGAGAGACTGCATAATAAAAAAAAAAATACAAGGATTCCAATGAACCTACAAATTCACAAATAATCAATACAAACTAGTACCATATATCAAAAGTGTAAATTGTATGTAGCCCTGACCCATGTATTCAGATCTGCCTGCCATCACATCTGATCTCCTGTTCATAACACCCTCCAACCCAACAATATTACAAATGGTATGTATGCCATCATGCCTGCACTCTGGTGTCCTCATTGTCATATGCATCTGACTTACTGAGGTCTATGGGGAGTTTTCTAGGCATGCTCTACTGATGTAAATAGGCTGTTAAATCAGTTTTTTTATTTAATTTTTTTAATTTTTTTTTTTTTTTTGTAATCCTGTCTGTGATCAAAATGAGATGACTGCTCCATAGAAAACAACTACAGAATTGTCTTATTTCCATCTTTTTAAAAATTGCAGGATAAAAAAAACTTGATGAGAAAAAATTTACTTTCTATAATTAAAAATGTTCTGCCCTTGGTGGTTGACTTGCCTTTATTCGCGTTTGTAAAGTTTCTGCATATGGTCCCTGGACCTCTTATCTGTTTTGTATCCCGAACTACCCAACTACCTCATTTTTACCCTATGTTAGGAAAGCTTTTGGTGTACATGCCCAACATGTGCATAGACTGATATCACTGTATGGATGGTTACATCACTCTGGACATATGCAGCAGCAAATCGCCACCTGCTACCGATGTGCGTTCCTCCTTCTGCTTTCAGAGGGCAGGAGCTGAACTGCAGGTTGCATCACGCTGTATTAACAAACACTGCTGCCCTTCATTGTAAAGATACGTAGGAAATCCTCCCAATGTGCGTAGCTTGTAGACTAATATAGCCACAATTCCCTGAACAGTACTATATAAATTACAAGGAGAAAGAGGGGAATTGCATCTAAATGGCTAAAGATGAACAGATAGTAGTTATGCCTAAAAAATTAATATTTATGTATTCTCAAAAAATACCACACTTAAAAACATTTAAAAACACTTAAAAAGCACAGTAGATGTGTGCTTGTACCTAGGCATGACTGCTGGGTTGTCTGCAGTTTCATGCTTTGACTGCCTATCCCCAGGTGTGGCCTATTGGTGGTGTTGTCTATGCAGATGTGCGTATGATGTAAATGTAAATGATAGAGTATCTATCAGTTGTGAAGGTAAACTAAACCTATTAACACCATTGTCATTAAACATCAGCAGCACGAGTAGAAAGTAATCCTAAATATATAAAGGTAGAATGTCACCATATCCAATAGTGAGGGATAGGGGCTCAGCTCCCCACGGCGTTTCCTGACCGCGTCTGCTTCCTCAGGGGTATAATGTTTTGGTGTAGGACTGTGCTTTGTATTTATCCTAGAGTAGTGGATTTTTTGTTAATAAGGGGCTCGCTGTGTAGATGTAGGCGCTGTATGTTCCAGGTTGGTGGCGCGGGGCGGGCTGACCGTGCATCCGCGCCCTGCGATTGCTTGTCCGGTAGACGGACTCACATCCTCCCACCTCCTGTTGACTGATGGCGTCCTCTACGTGACCCCGTCTCTGTGCTGCATGTTAATGACACTGGTTTAATAGAGTTTAGTTTACCTTCACAACTGATAAGATACTCTATCATTTACATTTACATCATCTACAGCTAGCATTAGACAACACCACCAATAGGCAAACCTGGGGATAGGCAGTCAAAGCATGAAACTGCAGACAACCCAAGCAGTTCATGCCTAGGTACAAGCACACATCTACTGTGCTTTTTAAGTGTTTTTAAATGTTTGTTAAGTGTGGTATTTTTTGAGATAATAAATATTCATTTTTTATGGCATAACTACTATCTGTTCATCTTTAGCCATTTAGATGCAATTCCCCTCTTTCTCCTTGTAATTTATATACATATTGACACAGGAAATATCTACAAATAGAATTCTAAAAAGTATATATATATGAGTGGGGCACATGTATCATATTTTTTTGACTGCCACTTTATCAGGTTTCCTAAAGTTGGCCTACTTAATCATTAATCACTGCAAAGTGTCATGGGTGTCCCTGTGACCGACGTTTTCCCCTTCTGCCTTACCTCTCAACGCTCCTGCTCAGGGTTTGTCAGCAGGGCACGCGCGGCAGCGCTCGAAGATTTAAAGGGCCAGCACTCGAAGATTTAAAGGGCCAGCACACCGCTAATTGGTGCTGGCCCTTTCCAGGAATTTTATAAAAGCCGGCCACTTCTTGCATTCCCCGCCGGATATTTGTGCTTCATGCCTATGAGAAAGCTCCACTGCGATATTCCCGTGTTCCTGTTCCCGTGTTCCTGTGTGTTCATGTGTTCCCGTTCCCATCTGCCTGGACCCAGGATTGGACTTGACCTTGCATCTCTGCTGCCTGTCCTGACCCTGTGCCTGAACCTGACCACGAGACTGTTTCCTGCTAAAGTACCTCGACCTCGGCTGCCACCGCAGGCTAGTCGCTAGGCGGCGGGCTCTGGTAAAGACCAGGTGCCACTTAGATTCCGGTCCCAGGTGGCAGCTAGTACCACCTCCCGCAGTGGTCCACAGTATCCAACGTTCCTGAATCCTGACACAATGTATGTTAAGTTTTTCCCCTTTGTGATACATGTGATGAGTTGCCTGTTTAGTCTCACTTTTGCGACTTTTTAGTCCCAAATAGTAGCTCCCAAAAGTAAGTCTGGGTCTAGCATGCTCTATTGTGGGACTTATAAGGTGCAAGAATGGGACAATATCCAGAGCCCAAAAGTCTCACAAGTTGAACAAACATCTGGCTACAAAGATGAATCCAGCACATTGCATTAAATCCTTGAGGCAGATAACTTTGGTACGCTGCTTGATTCTGCACCTAAAAAGTCTCAAACCGCAAAAACTGGGCACAAAGTGGCACAAGAAAAAAAGGGCGATAGGGGTGATACATTGTTTACAAAAGCTGATGTCTGATTCGGTTGAGCTTCCCAGCATTGTTTTGAGACTATTTAAAGAGGACCTTTTAAGACTTTCACCAATTTAATTTCTTCACCTCCATTAACCCATTAGGCATACTGCACTTTTCTTTTTCTGTTCTTCACTACCTTCACTCCTAAGTTCGGTCCTTTCCATACAGAATTAATTTCAGAAGGCCATACTTGTACAGCATATTGCATAAAGAGGTTAACACTCTGATTCTGCCACAAATTGATATATATATATATATATATTTTTTTTTTTCTTGGTGAACAATCAGTGCTGTTAGTTTTGGCACCCAATATGATAATTAGGTTCTATACTGCCAGCTGGGTAATGCCAGGCAATACAGAGCCTAATTATCATATAGTATAAGCTTGTAAATGGTAAGAGAGTGGTAGAGAAGACATTCCAACCACCCAGGAATGCGGTGTGTGATAAAAAGATTTTGTTAAGAAACACTAAATAAGAATATGCAGCCTAATGATTTAATGAAATGAAACTTTATATATTGATATTTAAAAATCAAATGTTGGACCTCAAAAAAGGTTTTATAGGTGTGTGCCTATATACTTTTATATTCATAGGCACTTTGGAGCTGGAACTTGAGGTGAGATTGCAGACATTAAATGGCTAAGATTAAGGAGGTTGATCAACGGATGAAATGGGACATGGGAGTCTGGGCCGGGTAAGTATGTGTGTTTTATATATGTTCTTTAAATGTACTGTTGTCTTATGCTTCAACAAGTATAGTTTTAATATTTTTAGCAATATTAAGTAAGCTTAATTTTGTTGTTTGAACATAAAATGAATAGGTTATTAATATGTTAGTTATTTTTATTTTCTATTTAAAGAAACAAGTTTGGTACAAGAAATAAGTACAAAGGGCTTGTCCACACCTGAGCCTATTGATGCAGATGCATTAGATGTGGATGACTTCTTGGAGAACCATATGAAAAAGATCCTGCACCCAACGCCTCCAGTAACAACCCTTGTTGTAGCCCCTGCAGAGAACAAGCTCAATCTGCCGGCAGGTGTGCAGTTACAAGAAGGTGCATTAACTACTCAGAAAGCAATTGATGCAATCAGGTAGAATGTCTGAATGTTATTACTCTAAGCGTACTAAAATTTGGGGGTAACACTTATGCTTAAGAGAAGGCCATACAAAGTTTTCATGTTCACTTTTTCCAAATAAAGTCTGTGTGCAAATGAGAAAGAATAGCTGTTGCACCTTTTATTAGCTTTCTTTGGTTGATTGAAGAACATACTAAGGGTCATTTATATTTGCAACTTTTCCACTCATATAGCAAAGCTCACTGCAGAGTTTGTCTTGCAGTGTATCTTTAAAATCCAGATGTGGATGTATAAAAAAGTCACAATTTTGGTGCAAATTGTGGTAAAAATAAATAATCTACACTACTGAGCAGGCATAGGAAAAAGTTTAGAATGGGTTGTAGAAGTCCAATCTTGGCACAAATGTCTGGACTAAAGATAAATGACCCCTCCTTAAGTTTAGGTGCCTTGTTCATGTGAGAGCATATTTCTTTTTTCTGTTTAAATTCTCTTACTATAGTTTTAGGAATGTTTGCTAAACTGTTTTGACTTTCATTTTCAGTGTATTCAATCAAGATGAGTTGAATGATAATCTGTTAAATTCTGTGGGTAAGATGCTGCTTTCCATAGAAAAACTTGTGAACAGAAAGGTTAGTTTCTATTGACTATACAGCGGGTAAATTAAGTTGCCAGCAAATCAGCAATAAAGCGAATTTCTAGGTGCTATTGACTTGAAATTATCACCAGATGTCAGAAACCATCCATCTAATCCACAGTGGTAGCAGCATCTAGTCCTATACAAAAATGTATATCGGCTCCTGGGAGGCTATGAAAACAAGTCAAGCCCGTTTACTAAGGCAGACATTCTCGTTCCTCCTCTGCCTCGTGCCTGATACAGGAGAAGGGTGGGGGGATATAAGGCCAGTGTCTCACTCATGACCCATTTGTTAATGGCATGACATCTATTCAACTTAACAGGGGCTTAACACCTTACTGACGTGTAACATAATAGTATGTCACGCGTTGGCTGTGGGTGAATGGAGAGGGCTCACAGGTCTTTGGGTCTCGTTTTAACCCATACATTACAATGTGCGAATTGCACATTGTAATGAATGAGGAGGAAAATCTCCATATATTGTTATACTTAGTATGGCAGTATATGGTAGGATCAAAGTACCCTAGGGGGTCTGAAATTATAGCAAAAAAAAAAAAAATTATATTAAAAAAAACTAAAAATTAAAATCGCCCCCATTTCCCAGGATATAATATAAAAATAAATAAACAGTAAAAATCCTAAACACATTAGATATCGCTGCATCCGAAAATACCCGATCTGTCAAAATATAATAACTGTTTCTCAATGCGTTTAACCCCCGTAACAGAAAATGGCACTTTTTTGCCATTTTGAAAAATAAAAAAAAGTGGTCAAAAGGCCTAACAGTCCTAAAACTAGAAGCATTGAAAACTTCATCAAAAGTCGCAAAAAATGACACCACTCACAGCTCCGTACACCGAATTATGAAATAGTTATTTGCGCCAAAAGATGGCAAATTTAGAATAAAGTAGACATGTAATTTGGGGAGCACCGTGAAAGCCGTAAAATCCAAGCCCACAAGAAAATGGTGCAAATGCGTTTTTTCACCAATGTCACGCATTTGGATTTTCTTTTCCGCTTCCGCGTACATGGCATGGAATATTCAATATCATCACTATGAAGAGCAATTTGTTACACAATTTTATCACCTTTTTAACTAGCTCTATGTGTTCCGAAAAAAACTGCAAAAAAACTTAAGGTAGCATGTAAAAAAAATTATGGCCCTTAAACCGGCGGATACAAAAATTTGCTAAAAATTCCCGGTCACTAGAGCCTTTTTAGGCTGCGTCACTAAGGGGGACCCCCAACTCTTCTAGTTACACCTTTGTCTCCGGCTTTATATGATAATACCTAAAAGTGAAGCAAACCTGTCTTCTACATAACATCATACAATTGATTTTAGTGGCTTAGTAGTTGACAAATGTCTCTTAAAGAGGACCTGTCGCCAAGAAATTCGGCACTAGGAGCTGCTTACTAAAGTGCTACTACAGTCATGGCCAAAAGTTTTAGGAATGATACAAATGTTAATTTTTACAAAGTCTACTTCATCAGTTGGCATCATTGTTTCTCTTCTGTCAACCATGGTTATCTCTAATGAAACACGTGCAGTCCTCATTGCACTGCACAAAACTGGCCTAACAGGGAAGAGTATCGCAGTTAAGAAGATTGCACCTCAGTCAACAATCTATGGCATCATCAAGGAATTCAAGGAGAGAGATTCCATTGTTGCCAACAAGGCTCCAGGGTGCCCAAGAAGGACCAGCAAGCGCCCGGACCGTCTCTTAAGTGTTTCAGTTTCGGGCTACCAGCAGTGCAGAGCTTGCTCAGGAATGGCAGCAGGCAGCTGTGAGTGCATCTGCACGCACGTGAGGCAGAGCTCTTGGAGCAAGGCCTGGTGTCAAGGAGGCAGCAAAGAAGCCACTCTCTCCAAAAAAAACATGGACTGCTGAGGACTGGGGGTTAAAGTAATTTCTCTGAGAATCCCCTTCCAATTGTTTGGAACATCTGGAAATCAGCTTGTTCGCAGAAGACAACGTGAGTCATACCACCAGTCTTGTCTCATGCCAACTGTAAAGCATCCTGCAACCATTCATGTATGGGGTTGCTTCTCAGCCAAGGGATTCGCCTCTCTTACAGTCTTGCCTAAAAACACATCCATGAATAAAGAATGGGACCAGAATGTCCTCCAAGAGCAACTTCTCCCAACCGTCCAAGAGCAGTTTGGTGATCAACAATGCCTTTTCCAGCATGATGGAGCACCTTGCCATAAAGCAAAGGTGATAAATAAATGGCTCAGGGAACTCCCCAGATCTTAATCCCATTGAGAACTTGTGGTCAATCATCAAGAGACGGGTGGACAAACAAAAACCAACAAATTGTGACAAAATGCAAGCATTGATTGTGCAAGAATGGACTGCTATCAGTCAGGATTTGTTCCAGAAGTTGATTTAGGGCATGCCCTAGGGAGAATTGCAGAGGTCCTAAACAAGAAGGGTCAACACTGCAAATACTGACTGATTGCATTAACTCATTCTAACTGTCAATAAAAGCTTTTGTTACTCATAATATTACACTTGTATTTCTGTATGTGATAAAAACATCTGACAAACACATATAAAAACCAGAGGGCAACAGATCATGTGAAAATATAATATTTGTGTCATTCTCAAAACTTTTGGCCATGACTGTAGTGCTAAAACAAACGCTGCAGTGTTAGAATGATAGCGCTCCGGTACAATGTAAACGCCAGACCGATCTCAAAGCTCGCTCCATAGGCCAGGGGTGACTGCTGAGCGTCATGTGCCAGTCCCGCCCCCCTCATGAATACACTGGACCGCTTTGAGAGCTGTCCGGCGATTACATTGTACTTCGCCGTAAGTTTCCGATAACGCTATCATTCTAACACTGGCGGGGTTTGTTTTAGCACTAGGAGATGCTTACTTTAGTAATCAGCTCCTAGTGCCAAATTTCTGGGTGACAGGTCCTCTTTAAATATGCATTCATTCAATTTATTTTTACTAAGAGTGCAGTTAAGTAACTTTATAAGTACATGTTTCTTAGTAAAAGTTTTAGCATTCTTGGTTTTTATTTTTCTTTAGACAAGGAATTGTATTGCCTTATCTCCAAATATTGCTCTTTCCGCTGCAGTTGCAATTAAAGAGGCTTCACTTTTGGGCTCAAAAAGGTACCCGAAAAAACATTCAGATTGCTTGATATGTTAGCTACGTATTTGGTGTCAAAGATGGAATTCATACCAGTGCCTGTGCTCCTTTTAAACGTTGCTATGAATCTTGCTATTGCTGTATTTATTATAAAATAGGATTAGGATTATAGTACAGTATAGCTAAACTTTTAACAAAATTACCAAAAAAAAACAAAGCGCAAATAATAACAGGAATCTTAATCTTGAATTAAGTATATTTGAAAGTTTGCCATGTTCTTCTTTTTGTTCTGCATTTTTTCCTTATTTTATCAGTGTGTGTAAATTGGATACCTCCCTTACACCGCTAACCACTGAGAGATAAAAAAAATTGTTTGATAAAGTGTCTAATGACTTAACTCTTCACTGAACTGTGTAATATCCAGAGCTTAATGAAAATTTGCAGGCTGTGGCACAATAGTATGCCCACATAGCTGCCCTGCCAAATACATCAGAATTCCAGAGCCTCTTGATGTAGCCAGAGGGCCAAGAACTTTATCATACACCTGTCCACAAGCTACCTACCAATGAGAGAGATGTTTGTAGGATATCCAAAACATTTGACCCAAGCCGTACAGTTTAAGAGCAATGGTACCAAAAAGTAATGAAATGTATGTTAGCTTTGCAGAAATTAATAAAAAGTGCCTTAAAAAGCCTTCATAGATGTACTATCTGTATTTACAGGGCATTCTTTGTCACTGTTGGGAATATGGATATTGAACCTGAAATGACAAATGACGGGTAAGTGGGCATCTATTGTAATGTGATAAGGATTTGATTGTGTTATGAAATGTTTAAAATTTTTCATTTAAGTTAATTTTTGCTGAATTGCTTTACACTTGCAGGAAAACAATGTGCCTTACAATTTTCGGAGAGAAAGAAGTTGAGAGGACTCCTTCACAGTATCACACTTTTTTCAAGTGGAATGAAGTAAGTAAAAGTCATTGTCCACTTTAGAGATGTTAATGACCTATCCATAGCATTGGTGGGGTTGAGGTAAATTATTATGTTAAAGCGTAACTGTAAAGCTATAGTGATTTTCTGACAAAAATCTTTCTCACTAGAGGTGAGGTGGGCGGTGACTAAGTATCGGTCAGTCTATGCCCTCAAGCTGAGGCTAGATAGGTTGCCCACAGATCCCACGATGCCTTCTGTTCTCTCTCAAAGTAATTTAGCATTAAATCCATTTAGTTTCCCCACAAGCAAATCCACTGAACACTGCATAGTGCACATATAGGATGTATATGGTGACCAGCCTAGCAGCTTCCATCACATGGAGGAGCAAGGAACATGAAATAAGTGGAAGAAATTATTAGTACACAAGTTACATGCAGTTTATAGCCTATAGCAAGGGTTAATAGCTGATCTGAACAGAGCTGATACTGCTGATGACCAGGTGGGAGAAGGAAGCAGCGAGAAGAGCAGTGACAGACAGATACATTTCTGTAGAATCGCAGACTGGGATGGAAGGACTGATGGGGAATAGGGAGATCTTGGTCCTCACTGTTCTGTGCACATCTGCATTCACTGTTCTGTACACTTACAGCCCTGCTACATTCACTGTCACATGACCTCCTACCCTCCCATGAATCTCACAAGAAGTGTAAACAAGATAGTCTCATAGGGCTTATCAGCATATGGAGAGGAAGCAGCCTTTGCAGCACTGAGATAATCTGAAGGGGATAGCAAAGAAACTACTGAATACAGGTACCAAAGATAATTTACATCCCAAGAGCTATTGATTTGTGGAAAAAAAACGCCTTTACTCTTTAAAACATTAGCAGAGAAGCATGAGCAATGCCTAAAACTTTGTGCATGGAGGAGAGAAGCCAGGGGACAGACTGGAGTATTGTCTGCCTACTGTTCTGAGTATGCAGAAGTCAGGAATGAGGCTGCACGACGACTGTGTGTTTAGGGGGAGGGGAAGGACAAGTCTGACATAATTTACTTAAGATTGTTTGTTGAGAGGGGGAATAATATATGTACATGGACCTTAATTATAGGGGGCTGAAATAAGAGAACTGATGCACCGATTTGGCAAGCTCTGTGTGCGCTATATAAAGAAAGGAATTATTATTTATTATTATTATGTACAGTACATTGATCTGTGCCTTTTTAGTCCCAGATTACATGTAAAAAGCAATGATCTACTTGTTATTATTTATTTATGTATTATGTATTTTATATTGGAGGAGAACTCATCCTCATATAACCCATTGACTTCTTCAGCAAGAAATAGCTTTTGGTTAATTTCAACACATAAGTATGGACCTTTAATAAAAAGTGATATGTAGTACAGTAATGTTTTTTTTTTTTTTTTAATTATTATTACACCCAGTGCGACCATTGGTGTATATTTCTACTGGCTTGTTTTTTTTAAATATAATATAAGTATTGATGCATTTATATTTTTTACTCTGCTTGTGTGTTACAGGGTCCAAGAGATTGTAGCAGCTTCTTCTATGCACTGCTTCGATTTCTACTTCCACTGGCTTATTCCTACCAACCTGACCTTATTATGATAGCTATTGGAAGCAAGAAAAGTATTGGTACAAAGGATATTGCTCTACTTACCAGTCTACTGCAGGGTCTAGCTGATGGAGCAGTACTTGCTATTGTGAAGGTAAGTTGAGACCTAAATCTAGTTGTTGTGTGGGATTAAACAATAATTAAATGGGGGTCTGATTTATAACATCCTGAGAAATGCCATACTGACTCGAACACCTTTCAAATTTTTGCACCCCAATCTTCCATAATATGGCAGGGCCAAATTGCACTCTACGTAATATTCTTCACGGAATGTAAACCTGTAGCCAAATCATTGTACAATTATAACACAGTGCCCATACACCCTTATGGATGACAGGTAACTTAATGGCTGGTATCTGTAACCATCATGTAACATTGTGGGTAGTCTGCATCCTGCTGAAATGGTATTGTAACCTGCTGTGACATCAGTAAGTATGGCCATATTTAGTGATCTCGTTGACTACAATTTTTTCCTTGTTTACTAATAGGAAACAGAAAAAGAAATCATCAGTGCTTTGTCTAATGTCCTAGTTAACTGTTCTTCAATGTTCTTTGGACCTTACAAACCTCCTACCAAAGAATATATTCAAAACCTAAAACAAGAGCTTTCTGTCCTACAAACAAAGTGGAGAATGCTGCAGTGTTTTGGTATGTCTCTATATATAACAATTTCATTTTATTTCTACTTCTTCTGTAAGGAAACTCTTGATTTAGAAAAGGGCCCAATATATGATATGTCATTGTTCCCTTGAAATCAGGAAATTGGGCTTGGCATTAAATGTGAAATTTATACTTTTAAAATGTAAAATTGCCTTCTGAGATCAAGGAAGAGTAAAAATCCATTCTTCTAAGCTAAACATCCAAGGAAACATGTGGTAATGGGAGTTAATCAGGTACCTTACTCTCCCGCCCCCCATCCCCCTAAGTAATATTACCAATGTGTAGGACACTTTAAATCCTTCATGTTTTCAATTGATCCATTGACACATATACCCATCATGTTTTCCATTGATATGGAAGCATATTGTTAAATCACTGGAACTGTAAAACAGTCTGCACATACGACAGGGCTCAGGAGTAAAAGAGCAGTATGGCCATTTGAGAGCTAATTTAGTGATTTGCACTGGATTGCCTGACGATATCAGAGGCTCTGAATTTTCTAATCACAATTTGTTATTGTAATAACACACCTCAAATAATTTACCAATGGGAATATAGTGACCATTTTGACTTTGACCTTTTCACTGTATAATATGCTGTACTGACTCCACGCTAATGTGAGATTTCAGCTCTCCAGTTATTAGTCAACATTTCTGGAAGGACTTATGTGGCCTCATTGATGATTTACACCAATTGGTTGAAATTTCCAACACTTTGAGATTAAATGAAAATATGAAACCCTTGAGATATTGTCTAATTTTAGAAAATATACCCCTCCAGGGAATTTTTCAAGGAATATAATTGCTTTGACTTTATAGGTCCATTCCAGAAGGTAAAGCTAGCAGAGGTGCAAATTCAATGTTGGCTCAATAGTGGAACTGCAAAAACATATTAACTGTTTCACACAACTTTATATGGTGGCCATATGCTAGCTGGATGAATGGCAGCTACAATATGGCCGCTATATAAGCTTATTGTGCATGGTACAGTGCGCACACGTGTCACAATATCATGCAGTCACCGTAAAAATGATGCACTTTTTCGCTGTACGTAAAGCCCAGTTACACGTCTCTCCAGCCAAACGTATGCTACGCCCAGGTCCTGTGCCCTTAATTGGGTTTTTCTGGGTAAACACTTTAAAGTGTTTATAGTGTAGCACAAGCTGCACCCAACTTATTGTGCTCTTAAATGGCAGTTCAAAATAAAACACAGGAGACAAAAACTGTGGGAAATAGCTGGGTGTGGGTTATCCTTGTAATGCCATGAAAACAGTCATACACCAGCATCACATATGTGTATGAAGAGATCGTCCAAGTAGGAATTCACCTCTGCTCGAAGACTACTGATAATTTTTCAAAAGTCTAAGAAAATCATTATTTGACTTTACCTAGAAAAATTCATTTTGTGGTCTACTTCAACTCATCTTTACTTGTTTGTGTCTCAAGTGTATAAACTTTGTCAGTGACTGTATTTTCTGTTTTTGTTATTAGCAAAGTAGACGAAAAAACAACTAAACACAGAAGACGGATTTGGTCAGAAGTGAAATCTTGAGTGAATCATTTTCATATGGTTAAAGGGAAATGAAAACGCGTAATTCATCTAACATAAAGCAGCCTTACAGATTTTGTATTTAGTTTTTTACAATATAAAAACATGTATGCATTTTGTATTTTTGTATGTAATTTTCAAGTTACTTGCTGGGTTAAGAAAAACATTCTTTTTGTTAGGAAGGTCATCAGTACACACACAAAAGTGTTTGACTTATGGGCACAGAGCTATTTGCAGAGTAGAGTACAGTGTACTTGATGCTAGGGGTTCATCTACCAGCCAAGCAGCAACGCCGGCACTTTAACAAAGATATTTGTTTAATAAGAACTAATGTGCATATCTTTTTTACTGTGAATAAAGCTACTTCCAACTGTAGAATGGTATTTCAGACAATTGTATTATGTTTAGAAGGAAGGAGGGGGGAGTATATTTCTGAAGTCAAGCTCTCCCCTGCCTCTGAACACCTCCTCCCATGTGACATCATTTGTTGGACTTGATTTTAATGTCACTGGGTGCTTGATCTTAATTATAATCGGGCCACCCCTGATAGGATAACACAAATCCCTGGGTTTCTGTATTTTACGCCCCTCATTCCAGTAGTGATAACTTTGGTGTATGAGGGCCTGTTATCTGCAGGACAACATACTTTTTGGTGCCACCAGTTAATATTCCATGCAATATACTGGATTGGAAAAAAAATACCAAGTGCGGTGTGACTAAAAAAACCCCACATTTGCTGCGTTTTCTTGTGGGCTGTTTTTACTCCTTTCATTCTATTCTTCAAATGACGCCTCCTCTTTATTCTAAGTCAATGCAATCACAGTGACACCAAATTTATACAGACCTGTACCTGTATATTTTTTTGTGGTGTTTAAATTAATATCAATTTGGGACCTATATGACTGTTTGATCACTTATTCAAATATTCATGGATGGAAAAATGTCGAAAAAGTGGCGATTTGAGCAGCTGGGTACTATTTTCCATTACGGTGTTTGTGTTTAGGATTATTCTATTTTTTATATTTTGATAGAATGGGCATTTTGGGAGGTGACGATACCTAACGTGTATTATTTTTACTGTTTATATGTGATCTAGGGAAAGGGGGGTGATTTACACTTTTTTACATTTTATTTTTAACTATTTCAGACCCTCAAGGGTACTTTAACCATAAAGGGTCTGATTACTCATACTATATACTGCAATACTACTGTATTGCAGTATATAGGAATTTTGGTTAAATGTAATGGCCTGCCATCTACTGATGGCACATTGATCAGCCATCCAAGATGGTGGTGCCCATCAGAAGGCAAGTTAGGCGGATGTCAGCTGTGTTTTACAGCTGACACCTGCTGTGAATGGAGAAAGATCAGCCAGTGAGCTCTCTCCATACACCTCCCGCAGCACCAGGACGAAATAGAACATCCTGGTGCGCGAAGGGGTTAACACAGCTTAGACCTAAAAACACCAGCAGGCAATGCAGAAACACCAGGTTCCAAATACAGAGCTACTGCCCCTCCCCCCATACGTAAGTGACAGACTTCAACCCAGAGACATACAGCATGACACTGCTCTGTATGTGAGTGCCCTTTCGCCACTTATATAAAGCTGCAGAGTAACCCCCGCACACATAGTTCCCCGGGACCCCGTCCTCTTCCCCCAGAGCGGATGTGTTGTACACGACATGACTGAGCCCTGCACCTCCTCCGCACGCTGGGTCACATGACTTCTAGGGACACGTGACCGGTGATATGACACCTTCCTCTGGTAACTATACTAACTTCTATCAAAATATGATTGGTCGAGTGGGCTCAGTTACCGAGCAACCAGCAGCTGCTCCCGGAAGTGCCTTGCAGTTTAGTGACAGGTACCGGAAGTAGAATGAAATAGAGCGCGGCGGCTCAATTAGCAGAAGCGGGTATGCGGCTGTACTGTGTACATTGCAGGTATCGCTCATACTTCTATAGGCCCTAGTGCGGCGCACATGAGCAGCTCTCCTGGGTCGCTCGTCTGCTTTCTCTTTATTCCAATGTGACAAATCTTTGCAGGATTCTGTCGGTTTCCAGATGCTGCAGCCTGTGCTAGTCCGCAGCGTCTGTAAACCAACAGGTGCTGGGGGTGGGGGGTACAGAGGTTCCTTAGACATTTTTGGTCAAAAGTGGGTAAGAATCCGTAATCCAACGCTTTTAAGAAGACACCGCAGATTAACATGCGTTTACAGCTACATGGAGGTTATTTCAGTAATTTTTGGCTTATTCTATATTTCAGTAATGGTTTTATACTGGAGAACTTAATTCAGCTTTCTCTCAGTACATGCAGTACAGATCAAAAGTATATACACACCTCCGCATTCAATGAGTTTTCTGTGTTTTCTGGATTATAAATATTGTAGATTCACACTGAAGGCATCAACACAATGAATTAACACATGTGGAATTATATAACAAAAGTGTCAAACAACTGAAAATATGTCTTATATTCTAGGTTCTACAAAGTAGCCACCTTTTGCTGTGATTACTGCTTTGCACACTCTTGGCATTTTCTTGATGAGCTTCAAGATGTTCTTCCAAGAGTCTTGAAGTAGTTACCAGAGATGTTTAGCACTTGTTGGCCCTTTTGCCTTTACTCTGCTCACCCCAAGCCATCATGATTGGGGTCAGGTCTGGTCCAGCACCCCATCACTTTCCTTCTTGGTCAAATAGCCCTTACACAGGCTGGAGGTGTTTGGGGTCATTTTCCTGTTGAGAAATAAATGATTGTCGAACTAAATGCAAACCAGATGGAATAGCATGCCACTGCAAGATGTTGTGGTAACCATGCTGGTTCAGTATACCTTCAATAAATCCCCAACAGTGTCACCAGAATAGCACCATCACACCTGCTTCTCGGTGGGAACCTGGCATGTAGAGTCCATTTATTCACCTTTTCTGCGTCGCACAAAGACACGGTGGTTGTAACCAATTATCTCAAATTTGGACTCAGCAGACGATAGTACCGATTTCCACTTGTATAATGTCCTTTCCTTGTGTTCTTTAGCCCAAACCGATCTCTTCTGCTTGTTTCCTGTCCTTTAGCACTGGTTTCCTAGCAGCTATTTTGCCATGAAGCCTGCTGCACACAGTCTCCTCTTAACAGTTGTTGTAGAGATGTGTCACCTGCTAGAACTTTGTGACATTGACCTGGTCTCTAATCTGAGGGGCTGTTAACCTGTGATTTCTGAGGCTGGTGACTTGAATGAACTTATCCTCCGCAGCAGAGGTGACTCTTGGTCTTCCTTTCCTGGGGAGGTCCTCATGTGACCCAGTTTCTTTGTAGCGCTTTATGGTTTTTGCAACCGCATTTTCTAAATTTTTGGGACTGACTAACCTTCATTTCTTAAAGTAATGATGGCCACTCATGTTTCTTTGCTTAGCTGCTTTTTTCTAACCATAATGCAAATTATGCAAGAAATCCCACTTATTAAACCTGATATGTGAAAACCTTTTTCTGGTGACTAACTCTTGAAGCTTATCAAGAGAATGCCAAGAGTGTGCAAAGCAGTAATCAAAGCAAAAGGAACCTAGAATATAAGGCATATTTTCAGTTGTTTTACACTCTCTTTGTTAAGTAGATAATTCCACATGTGTTACCGTATATACTCGTGTATAAGCCGAGTTTTTCCAGCACTACTAGGGGCAGGCTGTATACTACTGGGGGCAAACTGTATATTATAGGGGGCTGGCTGGCTATGTATTTGGCTGGGTCTATGACCAATGCATTTCCCACCCTCGGCTTATACTCGAGTCAATAGGTTTTCCCAGTTTTTGGTGGTAAAATTAGGGGTCTCGGCTTATACTCGGGTCGGCTTATACTCGAGTATATACGGTAATTCATAGTTTTGATGCCTTCAGTGTGAATCTACAATATTTATAGCCATGAAAATAAAGAAAACTCTTTGAATGCGGAGGTGTGTCCAAACTTTTGGTCTGTACTGTGTTATCAGGGAAGCCACCTATTTTAATGGACAGCCTTATCCTTCAGACATCTGATTTATAGAATAGCCTTGATAATTGTATGCACACAAGAAAAAATTTCCTTAGATACCCCCAGCAAATAATAGTGGTATGATTGTCACTTGGGATTGCACTCCATGTTCCAGAAAATGTAAAAAATTTTTGGGATCTTGACAGCTGAGTACAGTGCACCATCAGGTATAAGGAGACTTGCTTGTTACTCCTAAGGGTGCCTTCCCACGTGGCGTTTTTCTCGCGTTTTTAAACACATCCAAAACAAAGGTGGGAGGGTGTTTGGCCAAAACGCATATGCATTTGCCATGAAATGCATGTGTTTCATTGGAAATGCATGCGTTTCAGGCAGAACCCCCCCCCCCTCCCACTTTAGTTTTGGATGCGTTTAAAAACGCAAGAAAGATGCCGTTTGGGAAGGCACCCTAAGGCAGCTAAGCAGAGCTCTGTACAGCCTACACAGAAAATCATTGGGCAAATGGTTTAAAGGAAATTGTTGATATCAAGCATGATAAACTTACTCGTACATCCAGGCACTGAGACTGTGGTAATCTTATATTTGTCATCCACAGTCTCCATCCCTTCTTAAATAAACTTTTTCAATGATTCTAATGAGCAAGAAGGGCACTGGGGGTACTACTAGAGCCCCTCTGTGCTCTGGCTTCACAGGCTGTTACACTTTTCATGAGCATGTCTCACCCTCCATTATGCTCCGAACTTCCCACCTCCCTCTGCCTATCCTCTCACACAGTGGGAGGGAGATGTGCTCCCGCACAGTGTAACTGCCTGTAAAGCAACAGCACCTAAGGGCACTGGTAACGCCCCTAGGCCCCTGACTCATTAGCATAATTTATAAAGGTTTATTTTAGAAGATAGGACAGCATGGGTAACAAATATAAGGAGATTTCCACAGTCACAGTGCATGGACCTATGAACTAGTGTACCTGGTTTATCATGATTGATTTTAATGGTAGATATCCCTTGGGGTTTTTCTGACCTTTCATTACATTGGTTGAGGATCAAAGTTCTCTTTAATTACTGTACCACCTCAATGAGAAGTAGTTTTTTGCAGATTACTCTTGTGGTGACATTTTCTTCTTAACATGAACAAGTGATGTGTTTTTGTATACATGGTTACTCCTTACTTACAACCTATATATCATTCTCCTTTGTTTCAGAAGTAACAGTTCACTCTGACCATTGATATGAGGCTCTGCAATGTCTGTTCCTGAGAACTAACAGTGAAGCCTTCAAGATGAATAGCATCACTCAGCTCTTTGGTGACCTGTGTGAATCCCACTTGAAAGGATTTCCATGGAAAACAAGTCTGGGAATTAGAAGCCAGAGCAAGAAGAGAAACAAAAAATTGCTGAAGAGGCTGGCGTATGACACTCTCTTTATCCACTTGTACCAAGAAGAGACTAGAAAAAAGCACTTTAAAGAGACCAAGTTGCCTGTGAAAAATAAAATGTTGATGTTGTCCTTTAATTTCCGCATTGGCGGAATGAATTCAGAGGCAGATCGTCTAGAGGAGCTTCTGGAACATGTGGAAAATTCTAGTGGTGAACATTTCACTGACTTGTGTGCTGTACTAGATCTTCTAGTAGATCTTGCAGGAACGGGTCCACCACAAGTTCTTCCACCAAAACGAGACCTTTTTCAGAACAACAAGTATGTGGACAGAAAGCCGCAGTATCAAGGCTATGATTATTATGATGTGGGTGTATTTGAAGCTGACATTGGGACATTCTTGGCTTACCAGGAGTGTGACTTGAGTAACACTATAAACAGTACTCTTCAAATAATGGAGGCTGCTCCTGGCACTGGGCTTCCAGGTATAGGCCGGTTTTCCAAGAACTTTTCCACAAGTGACAGGTTTGAGAAGGAAACTCGTGTATCACTTTTTGGAGCCCTTGTTCACACTAGAACAAATGATATGGATATTAAGCTTGATCTGCCACCCGTCCCTGACAGTGCTGACTTGTCTGGATTGGCTATTAAAGTATGTATTATGTGTGTAACATTTTAACCTTGGGTGTAATCATTAAAGGGGTTTTCCTATGAAGAAAAGTTAGGTCCTATCCACGGGATAGGGCCTAACCTGCTGATCAGTGGGGGTCTCAGTGCTGAGTCCCCACAGATCGTGAAAACAAGGGGTCCGTCGTACCCCTCATGGAGACGGCCGCCCATGACCGTTCTGCTCTATTTCTATGGAGCTGACGGATATTGCCGAGCTCACCGATCTCCATCAGCTCTATAGAGATTAATGGAGCAGAACGGTCCAATGGACCCTTCGTTTTCACGATGTGCGGGGATCTCAACACTGAGACCCCCACTGATCAGCAATTTAGGCCCTATCCCGTGGGCCTAATTTTTTTGTGGGAAAACCCCTTTAAGAACAAAGACACTTACAGACATTCTAAATATGTTTTACAACCCTGAGGTAAGGCTTGAGCTTAGTGTCCCAGCAGTTCAAATTGTCTGATACTGGATGTCTTTTATTTTCCTTGATTGATTCATATGACTAATTATGGATTTCCTTTGAAAGGAAATTTACTATCAAAATAAAGAACAAAAAACTAGGGATGGTTACTCATAGATCCAGGCACCTCCTTTTTTCTAAAATCATCATTTAGACTTGCACTAATGAGCCAGAAAGGCTGTGGGGGTGTCACCAGAAGCCCTCCATTCTGTAGCTTTACAGTTTACGTTTCACCCTCCCCCTGCTTACGGTTGGAGGATGGGGGAGGAAATAGTGTAACAGCCTGTCAAGCTACAGCACTGATGGACCCTGGCCCTATAGAGCCCTTCTGGCTCATTAGCATATTTTTAGAATGAAGGAGGCCATGTATAAAAAAATATAAGAAAATTTGCACTGAGTGATATCGTAGGTCTTTTATCCCGTTCACTTTATAACAAGGAACTTGCTGGCTGTTGAACATTATTGAATACCATCTTGAGATTGATATGCTTTTTATGTGGTGGTGTTTTTATTGTATGTCTTGAGTGCATATTTTTACATGTTGTGCGTATGACTGAAGCAAAAGAATAATATGGAGTATGCCATTCCTCAGGTTGAGCATTACTAGCCCCGATTCCCCTGAGGACGCCACAACATGGCGAAACGTGTTGGGGGGGGGGGGCTACTTTGTTAGTTTTTACAGTAAGACAGCTAATTTTATTTAGTGCAGAGATTGTCCCATGCTACCTATCTGAAGGAGTCCCCCAGACGTAGGGGGGCGTGAGGGAGTTCTCACAATACCCCCTTATATGCTGTTGCTTAGGTCAACTAAAAAATGACGAAGGTCATGAACCATGACACAACATTAGTATTGACAAATAAGACTGTAATTGACAAAATCTCGGTATCCCCTACTACCCTAGACATAAAAAACAGTCATTCACTGTCTGTTATTTAAAAAAAACATTATTGGATGAATAATTAACCATCTTTTAAGAGTAAAAAAATAAAGGTGATATTTTAGTGACCGGGGTTCGTGTGTCCCAATTGGACAATTTTTCCCTTGTTTACACCATTCTTGAGGTGTCACAATTCTCTTGCCTTTAGGTCCCACAGAGTATTGATCAGTCTGAAGATGAAGGGTTCCAGTCTGCATCAAATATGACTCCAGATTCTCAGTCAGAACCAAGTGCCACACCTGATATTGATCTGTGGGAGGCCATCCTTTCATATGGTCCAAGTAAACGTCGCTGTTGGGAAAGAATAGGATTGTAAGTTATACGTACACACATTGGAATTAGTGTCATTTATAGCACACGCTGCATGGGTCTGTTGTAAAATTGGTAACCTACCTAGCTTTGTTTATTATTGATTAACTTAATGAAAGCAATAACATTATTTTTATTTAAACGTCGCCAATCACAATGAATATTGTTTTTACAGGGAAGTTGCATTGTATGCTCTGGCAATAGGATGACTTGTGCCTCCCTGGTTTTTGTTCTGCTTAAAAAGGACCTGTCACCCATAAAAAGGCACTAAGAGCTGCTTACCGAAGTAAGCAGCTCTTAGTGCTACAAGTGAGTTATAGCAGTGTTACACTGCTAAAGTTATTGGAAGCCTCCGATAAAGCGTGCAGATACTGCCACGCTGTATTATAGAAACGCAGGACTATAAGCGGTCGGGTGTATTCATGAGAGAGCAGTCCGAGGCGCTGCTTCACCCCCAGACCGCCCCTCCTATTTTATAGGCAGGAGGTGACTACCGTATGAAGCTCCTCGTCCCATCCCCTCATGAATTCCCCCGACCGCTTACAGTGTGGTCCGGCATTTCTGTTGTACAGGGCGTCAGTTTCTGCTAGCTTTATTGGAGGGTTCTGATAACGCTAGCTGTGTAACACTGCTACATCTGTTGTAGCACTAGGAGCTGCTTACTTCAGTACTTCAGACAGGTTCTCTTTAAGGAATTTTTGGCAGAACCATGTACTTCTTACTATGCTAAGGACTCCATAGAGCAAGACAGAGAGTAGGGGTGGGCCCAATCAAAACCCACTGGCCCACATTTACTAAGATCTTTGCACCACTATTCTAGCGGACAGTGCACATTCTTTTCAGTGCAAACTGCCCTCGTCACAATAGGCTGCACTATTCTTCACTAATTTCTGCAGTGAAGGGGGCGTTTCGAGGCTCAGTCCAACCATGTGACAGATTTGTTATGCAAAGTCCGAAAAAAAGTATTGTCACACGCCCCATGTTAAAGATGCACCAAAAAAAAAAGTTGGTGTACACTGTTGGAGCAATGCAGGGAGTGCCAGATTCATGAAGAACAGGGCCCACATGTCTTGAATCTGGCGCCCCTTGCACACTACACAGGCAAACTGCTCATAGTACAGTTTGCACTTTATTTAGTAAATCTGGGCCACTGTTTTAGCTTCAGCAGAAACTTGCTTTCAGTTGTAGGTTGTTGAGAAATTTCTGGAGTAGAAAAATTGGCCCCAAAAAACCATGTGTTCACTTACTGTGTAATGAAATGTATTGAGATGCATGCACTATTACAGTGGACTGATGCACTCACTGCTTGGCTGCAGTCCCCCAGGTAAAAGAGAAGACCCCTACTTCACTGAGGCAGGCCGGGAGGCTTTCGATAAGATGTATAAAATCTATGAAGGAAATCTACAAATGCTCAGTAATACAATAATGCAGTCCCCAGCACATGTGATGCTTAAGGAATCAGAGCTGGTGAAAGACGTTCTCAATGTTCTCATTGGAGTGGTATCTACTACATTCTCCTTCAATCAGGTAAGTCACGTTTTTTGTGAACTATTTTCAACCATAAAGCCATTTCTACATGTGGCAGATTTGCTGCAATATGTTTTAAGGAGTTTAGTTTTCCATGTCCTTTCTTTTCAAGCTCAATGCTTTGCATATAAACAGAGCTTTGAGGCCAGTTGTACAGTGCAAATTAAAAAAAAAAAGACCAAAACCTGCACATTGAAAAGTCTTATCAAAACCACTATATAAGTATCCTTATGCAGAATAAGCACATATTTTGTGCAGATTGTGCAAAGATTTTACGCATAACAATCCAGACCATGTTGGTCTGCCTTAATGTTCAATTTTGTACTATTTTAATCCCAAAAAGGGTTTTACCATGACAGTATTTATTGGATGTCCACGTAACTGCATGTTTCCGGTATCACATCTATCTCTAAAGTCTTTGGATTTGACTATCAACAGTTGTGATTTCTTTTTGAGAAAAGCAATAGAACAATAATCTTTGCTGTTTGTAGAACTCTAAATTACTTCTGAGTTACATTAAGACTATAGCTGAGCTCTACATTGTTTCCATAAAGACTGTCTTCATGTGACTGTCTGCACGGATGGGGAGCAATGTGGCGGGGTGCATTTTAGGCCCTTCAAAGCTCTATTCTTATACAAAGGATTGTTATATGTTTGCCTTGAAAAGAAAATAGTGTGTGTGAACTGCAAGATATTAAGTACAGTCAAAACCTTCCCAACATTGTTGCATTTCCCTTTTTGACTTGTGATGTCTGAGCTTTTACCATCAATTTGTTATTTTATTGGCAGTCAAGTCAGACCTTCGTGGTTAAGCAGGGTGTCTATATCTCTGGAACATCTCCTGAAAACATAGGCAACCTATTGGCACAAGTGGGAGACTATGGCTCATACTACACCAGGCTGAGCAATTTCTCTCTGCAGACTAGTCTTGACTCATCACAAAATAAAGGCCTTGTATTTCAGGTAATAAATACAGTCACTAAGTATTTCTTCCCCCAGCCCATGTATGTATTAATTGTGTCTTAAAGAGAACCTGCCACCAGGTTTTACCCCACTAAACCTTAAGCACCTTTAGGTAGGGTATGAAATGTCCTTTCTAGAATTCCCTGTTTCATTTCCATATAAAAAAAAATTCCCCCTAAAGTCAGGCAGATATGACTCTTATCTAAAGTTGACTATATACTGGTGATTATGGGCTGGCTGGCTATATACCTGGGGGCATGGGCTGGCTATATACTGTGTGGAGGCTGTGACCAATGCATTTCCCACCATAGGCTTATACTTGAATCAATAGGTTTTCCCAGTTTTTTGTGGCAAAGTTAGGAACCTCGAGTATATACTGTAGTTGGAAATGTATGCTGCAGGTAATGGTCCATTTCCTGCCTACTTTATAACTGCCTGTATGTCCAATTTTTCAGCCCACAGTACCATAAGCCTGGTGGGATCTGAAAGATGAGATCCTTAGATTTATTGTGACCACTAACCCCACAACCACTAAAAGTGACTCGTCGTGTGAAAATGGGATGACAAGAGTCATATTTGCCTGACTTTGGGGGAGATTTTTTATAGGTAAAATTGTGAGATTTCACACAAGGGGGAATTTAGAAAGGACATTTCATACCCACGGAGACTAGGTGAATTAAATAATATGTAAATTTCTATTTTCAGGCATTTAAAAGTGGCCTTAGAAAATACCTGCAGTATTACCGTGCCTGTGTTTTATCGACTCCGAGTACACTATCACTTCTTACCATCAGCTTCCTTTTCAGAAAACTAGGACGACAATTAAGGTGATTATTAATGTGTTTAATGGAAGATTGCAGACATTGTTTTGAACATGGTTAGACATTTATTGCTTATGAATTGTTATCACTTGCAGAGTTGAACAGAATAGAGAATAGTTGTCTTATCTCTCAAGTCTGAGCTTCTTTTGGACATCTCATGCAAGCCATATGAATAAAGCTAAGGCCTTATACACATGGACATAGTTTGGGGACATGCGCTGGTCATTATTAAGAAGCTTGCCACATTTCCATGTATTTCTATGGCCACACAAAGAAGGCTGTGGTTTCTACCATCCTATATATGACCCACTGATCTTTTTTCTTTTTCTCCCATCATTGGTGTGTAAACAGACTTCAGATACATATGACCCACAAGTCCATTGTTTGCGGCCTGTAATATGTAACATTCATGTGCATGTGGCCTCACTCTTATTTTTGTAGAAGTAAATGTAATCATTCCATTAAAACCATGTGGAAATATATGCTCTGCAGTAGCCCTCCAGGTTTTGTATAGATATTGTTGTTTACTTGCCTGACACATACCCACGGAGGGCTATCCCAAAAATCTGGATTGAAGTCTGGTGCTGCACTTATAGGGTATTCAAATCCTTCCTTAACATTTTATTTGCACTTTTCTTATGTTATCTCGCTGTTCTGTCCAGCTGGTTAAGTAAGCATCTTTTATATTTTCACAGGTATTTGGCAGAACTATGCTGCATAGGGGCAGTGGTCCCTGGATCCAATAGGGGGAACAACTATTCCTTTCCTACAGTGAGTTACCCAAGCTAAGCAGTAGGATCTTGGTAATAATGTTTATGCTGACAATGCTTACGTACTTGCATTTAAAAAGTAAGGTATATGGTTCTGGACCTGTCAGCACAAATTGACCAAATAAACCACTACCAATATGTCAACAAGATGCTAGATCATGTCTATTTTATGGCCCAGCACGGTGGCATCTTACAGAAAATCAACTTTGAAGTGAAGTGAAGTGTAATTTGGTTGTCAAGGAGGTGGAGAGTTTAACCCTGAAGTCAAGCTTTCCGCACTCTTTTCTCTTTTCTGTAATTGATGGTCCTGCATCCAGGCACATTACTAACCAGATCTCCTTCATTTTGAGGTGAGGAGAGCTTGACTTCAATGCTGAGCTCTCCAGCTCCATTACTGTATACAACTTATTTACATCTCACTTCCAAGTTGATTTTCTGGATACTGCCATCACACTGAGCCATGAAAGAAACATGATCTTGAAGGCATTTATCTGCTTGACAACATACTGTTAATGGTTAATTAGGTCAATTTCTGATGACAGGTTCCCTTTAACCTCTCTTAATTGTTAACGTGTGCTATTGAACACTTCTTATTCTCTGAATTAGAAATGCATTTCGATAATTACATGAAGAATAAGGGGATGATCGTAATGTTTTTGTGGTGCAGATTTCATAAAGATACTAAGAACATCATGTGTCAGTCGATGATTTACTTGTACTTTGATTTTCCATATTTGTAGGTTCTTTCCTTTTTAGTTTACTGTACATGTTTTATGTACATTTCTCACTTCTTTTTTTCTTCAGGGTGTTAAATTGTTATCTTACCTTTACAAAGAGGCTCTTGAAAACAGCAGCAATGAAAACTACCCTGTCTTGTTATCCCTTCTAAAATCCAGCTGTGAGCCATACACAAGGTGAGAACACCTCAAATTTACTGATTGTTTGCAACCCAACATTCCTGTTGATGTGTTTTCTATATACACTGTATAAAAAGATGTTGCATGAATCACTCGCCTGTATAGTACCAGTTAGACGGGTTGTCCAGTGTAAATAGTTCTTTTGTCTGAACAGAAATATACTAATGGTCTTGGAATCTGGACTTGATATTTTTTTATTTTTTTATTTATACACTAGAAGTAAGAATTAAAAATCTATATGCAGTCTTTGTTACTTGGTATAATATACAAATTTCTGGCTACTTTCAGATTTATCTATGACTGGGTCTACACTGGGGTCTTACAAGATCCTTGTAAAGAATTTATGATCCAGGTGAATGAAGACTTTCTTGGGTTTAGAGGTAGAGTATATTATTATATCCTTTAGAATTTGTTTTTCATTCCGATTTTCCGTTCAGCTTTTAACTGTTTTATTACCTTTCCTTGTTTCTTTTAGATAAACGCTTCTGGACTCATGGATATGTTTTGATCTCAAAAGATGTAGAGGATTGTGTGCCAGTCTTTTTAAAGCATCTAGCAAATGAAATATACATGTGTGGGAAAACTATTAATTTATTGAAACTCTGCTGCCCTAAGGTGGGTACAAATGTTCAAATTACCTACATTACTCTCTACCAAAATGTGTCAGACACTGCCCCACCCTCCAAACATTTACACGTAACCTGGAAACCCATCTTTTTATCACTGACATTTAACAACACGCTATGCTTCATCACCTCGTGTCTCCTTCTACCCACCCATATAGATTGTGAGCCCTCATGGCAGGGTTTTCCTTTAACTTGTATCAGTTCAATGTAGTTTTGTGTCCATTTTTTCTCATCTTATACAAAAGTATGTGAACTCCTTCTTTGATCTACAGCACCATGGAATTAATGGCATTATATAATTAATAATAACCTGTCAGAAATAGAAATGGTAAATAGATTGTGAAGCATCTTACATGCCTATTCATCTTTTTTTTTCAAGCATTACATTTGCTGGTCTGATGTCCCAGTGCCACGAATATCTGTTACATTTTCCTTGGAAGAGTTAAAGGAGATCCGAAAAGATTGTGCTGTCTATGTAGCCAGAATAGATCGAATTGCCCGGCAGAGCAGCATCAGCAAAGAGGAGAAGGTAAGTAACTGTGTGTGTACTTTTCTGGCTATTAACTTTGGGATTGTAAGTGAAACTCAGTAAAGCAACAATGAATAACGTGCTTAGAACTGACAACAGCACAATGTGAAAAAATAAACCTTCTATAATTGATGGTTTGTGTAAGGAAAAGTTGTACAATTTTCCAATATATTTTCTGCATCGATTCCTCACTGTTTTCTAGATGTTTGCTTGCAGTCCTGCTATAGGAAGTCTCTATGTTTACTTCCAGCAGACATAAATCTGTCCCTGGTCACGTGATGTCACACTGTGAGCTGTGTATTGTAAGGAGCCGTGCAGCTATGTAACTGTGGACATAGACACCTTCTATAGAAGGACCGCAAGCATCTACTAAACCTCTTCTTTTTTTCTTCTTTTTTTAAGTTTTTATTTATGCATTTTTCAATTTTTATAGCAATACAGTAAAACCAGAAATGAACCAGGCTACAGCGTATTAGGGCATATTTCCTAATAACAGGTCAAAATGCAGTTTGCTTGTGTAGTGTGCAGGGTGTGCCAGATTCAGGAATTCTGGTGCGTGTTTTTCATGAATCTGACGCTCCCTGCACAGTTCCAACAGACTGCATCAACTTTTTTTCTGGTGCACCTTTAACATAGGGCATGCTATACATTTCTGCCGAAATTTACATGATAAATCTGGCACATGGTCTGACTGAGCACAAGAATGCCGCCTAATTTGTGTTGCATGATTGCCTAGTGCAGCTGCGACACATTTATGGCGCAGGCACTTCTTAAATACCTGCACCTAAAAGAACATGGAAAGCCCACTACAAAACTGGCGCACGGCCCTTAGTAAATGTGCCCTGTTATGTTCAGCAATGTGATAATAGTGGATACAAGTGTGTAAAGACCAAAATCCAGAGGTACTGTAGTCAGCCCACACAGAGCAGGCACAAAACTCAGTGACACAAGACTAGCAGGCACTCGCATATTCATACCTTTACCAACATTCTCACTACGCCTTGGTTAAATTGAGCTGGATTGTGTGTCTTACTTTTCATGTCTGCGGCATGCTTTATTTCCCAGTGATTTGGTGACTGATTTCCCTGTGGGATTTAACCCTTCCTAGCTTAACCAGGTCTAAGTTCTAGGTCTTTGCAAAAGGAGTATTCCCTTGACCAAAAACTTATTGGTACCTTAGTTTCCACTTGAAAACAAGATTATAGATGCCTGTCTGTATACGTTTTGTTTTCTGATGGATTTGATGTTTAGATGAACAGCATTTCCTGCTAATGGATTATGTTGTATTTTAGGAGTTACAAGCAGAAATTGCAAAGCAGGACTTAATTATTCAGGCTCGTGAAACATCAGAAAAACTTCTAGAGAGATTTAAAGGTTTGATTTTTTTTTTTCTTTGTGACCATCAAAGATTGTCTTTTTTTACAATTTCTTTTTTTTTCCTCATTTCTTTCTTCTTTTTCTTTTGCCTTTCTTCAGATCAGCAGCTGTCAGACAGAATGTCTTCTGATGCAAGAAAGAGAGAACTGTTTCTAAAGCTGAAAGAACAATATGAGAGAGACCAAGAGGTAGGATAATGATATGGGAGTGTTTGTAGAAGAATAGTTTATATAATATTCTGCCCACTAGTTAATTACTTGTTGGCAGTCAGTCTTTCAGACAACTTTTCTAGGAAATGCTGCTTGGGTATTGGGATTAACATTATTTCTAAGATTTAATATCACTTTTTTTTTTTAATATATAATATAACATAGAGACGAGTTGCAGCCAAACAGGAGGAGGCTGATGATGACTTCAGCTATGCTCGGGAGCTACGTGACCGAGAAAAAAGGTTGAAGGCATTGGAGCAGGAACTGGAATTGAAAGCGAGGTAAACCCGTTCAATGAACTACTGTGTCTAATAAAAGCAATCTGTATGAGTCCATAAGTCGAAAAGGCTTTAGTGAACTATCAATCATGTGGAAAAACGCCAGTGTGAATCTGGCCGAACGTAAGAAAACAGCCGTATATACAGGTACGATACTGCCCCATTCATTTTAATGGACAATACGGCCATCCATTTACATGACCGCATTGCCCAATGTTGGTACCGTAAGTGAGCTGTATAAAAAAAAAAAAAAAAATAGAGCTATTTTCCACTTTATTTCCCATCCATACGGCCCGTAGAAGTCAATGGGAACGTATTAAATACGTGCTGCATGTAGTTTTTCACCACATGCTGCCGTATAGAAGTACAGTATCCAGAACCAGTGGGAGGTGCATTCTGTCAGCCATCCATCATCTGCCAGCCCATCGTATTTTATACGGATACGGTGACATACGTGCACATACAGATGAAATTCGACACGCATATACGGATTCATACAGAACGGAAATAAATGACTGGACAAATCACATGTTCATGTAGCCTAAGGCCCCATACACATGACCGTATAAAAATGGCTGTGTATACAGCTGGACTACGACCGCATCCATTCCAATGGGCAATACCGCCATCCATGTACATGGCCGTATTGTGCACCGTACCGTAAGCAAGACGTATAAAAAAATATAGAGCATGTCCTATTTTCCATCGTAATTCCATTCAGTTTGGCCCCTAGAAGTCAATGGGAACATATAAAATACGTGCTAAATGCGTACTTCATATGGTTGTTCACCATATGCTGCCGTGTAAAAGTACAGTATCCTGAACCAGTGGGAGGTGCATTCTGTCAGCCATCCATCATTTGCCAGGCCACTGTATATAATACTGATACGGCACAGATAAGGTGCAATACGGTGCCATACTGTTGCAGTACTTCCCATATTTACGGCCAGAATACAGCCGTGTATACAGAACAGAAGAAAAGGGCATACAGTCGTGTGCATGAGACCAGTCATGGTCTAACCAGTGGTAGCTGTACTGAATAGTTTACATGAAAAGTCTATATGATGAATTCTGTCTGGAGTTGCATAATAACCACAGTACCACCATACAGTCTGCTTTGCATGGAAATGGGAATTCAGTGAAAAACTCCTGCACTGAAAGGTATATATGATATAGAGGTGTACAATACTCGCAGTATTACCATACAGTATATATCAGGACCATCATACTATTTTACAAAGTTATTCGCCCTGACGATGTAAATAACAGGAATAAAAAGGAGAGGGGCAGATATTGCACTGAAAATAGGGGACCTCCCTTGTGCTTTTACCAGTCCCCAGGTGGAATATAGCCGCAACCTACAGTGGTCACTATAATAAATTTTAAGTGGCAAAAAACACTACAATGTAATAAATTTGAATCAGTACATTCCTTTTAATATATACTTAGATATAAAAGGTAATATATTCCCAACGTTCCCCCTTTATTTTTTTTTTCCTTCCCCTTTTTGTTACATTATATGCTGGTGCACATTAGTGATAGATCATTTGTTTTTCTTTTCCTTCGTTCTAATCAACCCCTGATGCATAGCTCTACCCACCCACAAGCCCAAATTGCTACACAATAGGGAACAGTGTGGGGTCATTGGCCACAGGTAGACACCCTTATCTTTAGAAATAATACGTGGATTATACAACAAGTATCAGATGTCTACCTCTGACCATTGTAACTGACAAGTGAAGTGTGGGCTGACTAAAGACTAAAAAGGCTTTCAAAAATTGTGGACAATTTGCATAATTTTTTGCCTGTTTTTTTTCTTAAAAAAGGTAGAGAAAGCTTAAAGAAGAGCAGATCCTGCCAGAGGAGGTACACACCAGTATGTTGGTGGACTAGGTTTACAATCTTTGATCCTAGTGGTAGATGTCCTTTAAAATCGGTTTTGTCTGTCTGTATGTCAGGAACATTTACTATCTCATTCTGGTACATCAAAATTAACATATCTTTTAGCATTTAACAAAATTTGGTTCAATATTTCCCCATTTTCAAAGCATTTAAAGTGGTTGGCCACTTTACCTCATGTTTTTGTAATGCATGTGTGGGGCAGAATATTGAGTCATTTACAAAAACATATACTGTATAATAGTTCTGCGCTGCTTTCTTGATATATAAAGTGAAGCCTTCTGTCTTTTACCTCATCAGCCAGACATTCCTGTCCATAACATGGCTGCAGATGGAGGGTCCTGTGATCTCTAACCCTCCTTGAACAATCGCCCTGACAAAACCTTATCATAGTATTCATGAATATAAAATTAAGGTCCTGGCAGGGCCAATGTTCATGGTCAGATAGAGATCACATGACTCTCCATCTGCAGCTATTTTATAGACAGGAATATCTGGCTGATGAGGAAAAATACAGAAGTCTTGTCTGTCAGACAAGATTCTATCTGTCTTGCTAACAATCAGTCAACATAAAATCAGCATGTCTTTAACTTTCTCTCAGCTGAAAGGTGAAAACCATTGTACCCAGTCTAGACAATGCTCTGTGAGTTAAATAGAGTGATTTGCTCTTACCTGACAGAGATTATGGGGGAAATTAATTGCTGCTTCTACACCAGTTTTTTGGCATAGAAGCAGTGAAATAATAGCACATTCTTGTTCAATGCAAGAATTTGCAATTATTATGTGACTACTTACTCACTATGTGGGTGTACAGGTGCATGTCCTCCAGTTTCTGCCCTGTGACTGTGTACTTTTTAGAAACCAGCTAACTTTTGTTTGCAAGTTTTTACACAAAACTACGCTAGATCAGGCCTGGCATAGCTTTGCTTGGTGGCTGCGCCGCCTGACAGTTGCATCAAGGATACCTTGAATGGAAACTTGACCTTTCTTAGTCACTGGCAGTAACATTTCACAATTTGTATGGCTTATATGTGTGGTAAATAAACCTTTTTATTTTATTTTTTTTTATTGTAATAGACAAGAACTCATTGAACATTACAGTCGATTATCTGAGGAGGCCACTCGTAAAGAACAGAAGGCTCTCTGGAAGCTTCAGCGACATAAATTGGAGACTGCCCGCTTGAGATTTTTTCTGGATGATGAAAATCACTTGCAGGTATTTCTAATACCTGTTGGCATTGAATATCAGTGGGATGTAGACTTATCTGACTTCATAGTGTCCTGAGAGTGATATGTACCCTTTCATTTAGAAATTACTTGAAGAAAATCCAGTGGGTTCATCCAGACAAGAATTATACACCGAAACCAGTCCAGCATCTGCAGTATATATTCCAGAGGAGGATCAAATAAATAAGGTTTGTCTTGTGATTCATTATAAACTGCATAAACCTCACATAAATATAAACTTACCTCTATAATAGCATAAACAACAAAGACAAAAGCTAAAGAGATTTTGACTTTTTATTGATTTTATGTATCAATTTTGGGATGTAAAAAAAATTGCTTCAGATTACTTAATCTCCTGGCCCTAAACACTTATTACTGCGGTAGTTTCCTTTAATAGAAGCTACAATCAGTGAGGTGTAAATCTATGGATCACATGAATTCTTACCTGTGACACGATGACAAACTAGAGATTGGAGCAGGATTAATGCAGAGTAGTCCTGATGCATGTGCTGCTTGAAACCAAGCTTCGTCAGTGGTTATATATATTTGAGTGAGAGTATGGCATCCTATCTGTGACATTCATATTGTCACTGTTTGTCTAACAAAAAAAATCAGGAATAAAAAAAGTTTAAAGTTAATGCCTTTTGCTGTGACATATGATTTAACTGATTTACATGCTTCTGCTGAAAACCACAATATGGGCCTCAACTAGGGGGGAATATGAATAAAAATATACACCCTCCCCCCCCCACTAGAGGGGATTTTTTGCCCCATGGACCTTCTGCTCTTGACATCAGGGTTGGCGCCGGCATTGGGCATACCTGGCAAGTACCCGGGCCCAGAGCTGCTTGGGGGCCCACATATGGCTGTACATAATGAATCCATAGGGGCTTTATAAAATAACCATGGGAGGATATTTGGGATGAGAAACAAGGGAATATTTTGGGGAACAGGAGACTTTTTCATTTTCTGAATTTTTAAAGCCATCAAGTGAGTTCACTGCAAAGGGGCCCACTGAGGCTGTGTCGCCAAGGGCTATATTGAAACCTGGAGCCGACCCTGCTTGATGTGGAACATCTTGGACATTCCCTGGCCATTCCCTTGATTAATCCAAGTGCAAACAAAAAAAAAGTCCCATCCTAGATACCCTGTAGGCAGAAGATGCTCGCTACAGAGAGGTAACTTTAACTTTTTATTTAGAAGTGGAAAACCCATTTAATTATCTCTATTTCTTTTTTCTAGAAACTTGATGAGAATGTCTCTTCAGGTATACAGAACAATTTAACATTGGTAACAGAGAAAGAACTCGATCCTTTAAATTCACCAGACCAGGCAAAAGATGGCGCAAATATAGAAACACCTGCTTTGGAATTTGCAGATTTTCTCCCTGTACAACCCATAGAAAAACAGGATACATTGCCAGCTCTAGATCAGTCTTACATTGATGACGCTTTGCAAGATATTGGTTCTGATCTTCTAAAAACTACAGAAATCACAGATTCCTCAAATACATTGAGTGTTATTCCTGCTGGCGAGTATGACTTCAACACAGTTTTAAAGCCAATGGCCTTTACACAGGTCTCTCACATGCAGATTGGGGAATATGTGTCTAGTGAACAACCTAGAAGGCCACGTTGGAATATACATGGGCATGCTTCAGATGGCAGCATTAAAGTTGGAGAATATGTTCCTAATACTGTTGTACCCAAGCCACAGCCTAGCCATCACGGCCATGCTACTGATTCCCACATAAAAATTGGTGACTATGTGTCTGAAGTGCAGGCTGTCCGACCTCAATGGAATGTACATGGCCATATATCTGAAGGCCATATAAAGATTGGAGAGTATGCTTCTGATATTGAAGCTTCAAAACCAAGGAAAAGCATTCATGGCCATGCATCCCAGGCTAATATCAAAATAGGTGAGAATGTATCAGATGTAAAGCCTTCTAGACTGCGATGGAGTGTCCATGGACATGCATCTGATGCCAGTATCAAGATTGGAGAGAATGTGTCTGATGTTTTACCCCCACAACCTAAATGGAATATCCATGGGCATGCTTCACAGTCTCATATACAGCTAGGAGAGCTTGTCTCTGACACTGAGCAGTCAAAGCTACGCTGGAGTCCCTTTGGCCATGCTTCTCAGTCAAGTTTTAAAGTTGGAGATTGGTCTCCGTTAGTAGACCCCATTGGGTCTCTTCAGCCAAAACCAGGGCTTGGACATTCATCTGACTCTACAGTCCAAAATGTATTGTATGGTGAACGACCCGATTCCACTGTTGCTACTGATAATTCAGAAACAAATGATCTTCCTTCTGACACTGTAACTGTATTATCTCCACCAAGTGTGAAGGAAAATGAAGAAGGCATTAAAGGCGGTAAGTAGTACATACATGCCTAACTTACTATACCATTATACCAAAATGATTTAGCTAAAATGTTAAAAGCTTATCAACAAATTTTTTTATGATTTTTTTTTATGCGTTTTAAAGGGGTTGTTTCAGCTCAATTCTGAGAAAAGATGGCAGTGCTCAGATAAATGCTGTGCTTGGTATTGCAGCCCACTTGAGTGAGACTGAGCTGCATTTATACAAGTCACTGGACAGTTGGCACTGACTCTGCTCCAGGAATCCAATATTGGACCCCTGGCAATATAAAATTGATTGCTTTTCTTAAGAATTTTTAAAACCAGAAGTACCCCTTTAATTATTTTAGAAAACTTTAAACTGTTTTTATCCTTTTCCTTATTGTAAGCAGAATGTTGGTTGCCCATATGGAGAAGTAAATAGGAAATTCAGGAACACACAAGCAAGCACACTTGCAGCAAAATATGTCTCAGAAGTCTCAAGTCTATTGACCCCTCTTATGGCCTTTTTGCCCATTAATCTAACGTTCCCTTATTCACACAGCTCTCCAGGGAAATGCCTCACACTGTCTGAATCTTTGTATGGTTAGAACTGCCGGTAATCTTCCTTTAATAAATTATAAATCTGAATAAGCAGAGATCTTTGTATAATTTACTAGTGGAAGCTTTACACGGAGCATCATATTTAGTTACAGACCATGCATTAGACATATAAGACTTCCACATAGTAATGCAGGGGTATCTTTATGTATAATATTGCTGTCAAATCTTACTGTTCAGTGAGATTTTAGCTTTGTTTCTAGGAAATGACAACTTGCCAGAAGACGACGAGCTGGCACCTCCACAAGAATTAACTGATGCACAGGTGAGACACTGTATTCTAAGAACCAAATGTTCTTCAATGGGCTTGATTTCCATGTCCCCCAGTGCTATCAGAAAGTTTGCTGCAGCTTCTGGATACTTCCAGTTTCATATTCGGTGTTCACCTGCATTGGCCACCACCACCATGAAAGGTGGATAAGTAGGGAAACCCTGCCTGTGGCACTGCCCCAAATATGCACCATCGGTGCTCTTAGATGTGTAACCCAATAAGCTATTTGGCTTTCCTACAGTCAGTTGGGAGGTTATGTGCTGGAGCATGCAGTCTGAGACCCCACCCACCTGAATTGGCATATAAGATTCTGTGACTAACTGCTCTGATTGGTCAGTAATGGTAAAGGTAAAAGAAAAAAAACTCCAACTGCCCCTGACTTGGTGGAGCAGCATCTTTTATAGGATGGAAAGAGTTGGGAGGCAGCGGAGATGCTGAAAGGGTCTCCAAAAACAGTAATGACATTTCATCACAATTTGCAATAAACATTTGGAATTTATTTCCTTTTTTTTTCCTCCATTTAAGTACATGCAAGGAGAATCAGATGAGAAGAATGAGAATACAGAGAATACAGTGGGTCCTTGTGATAACCCCCCGGAAGAAGAGGACAGAATTAATGATGATGCCTGGAGGAAGCAGCAGCTGTATATACAGACACTTGCAGACAGCTATTGCCTTGAGAAATATCAGGACACCTATGACATGATGTGTAAGTGGCTTCACAATATAAGACCTCCATGCCATACACCAGACATAGAGGGCTTTTCTGGTCTCATACTGATTACCTATCCTGAGGATAAGTCATCAGTATGTGATCAGAGGAGGTATGAAACCCTGAACCGGATACGATGAAGTCCTTATGCACGTGAATGTTGTTCTTGTCTGCATGCTATAGTTTTTGTTTGTTTGTTTGTTTTTTTGTTTTGTTTTTTTTCCAATGACAAACTGACAAAAATTCCATTGGACCCACACACAGATCATCTAGAGGTGGCTGAACACTCAGAACAGCTCCTTTTCCTTATCTTTTTTTTTTTTTTTTTTAACCAAGAACTATCCAACATACTCTTCACTTTGTTGTTGTTATTTCTTACTCCTCTCTTCTTGGCTCACACTTCTCTTTTCATAGCTTACTGTGCTTGATATCCTGATATTGTACTTATATTTTCTTTTGGTTTCTGGTCTGCAGCTAAGCCTCCAGTTCTTCGCATGCTCGGTCGTGTAATGCCTCGCGAGTTCTCGTTTCCTGTAGACCCTGACATAAAGTCAGCTACTGATGAGACGGCGGTGCAGCTCATTGAGCTTCTCTCTCTCCCCGTGCTCATGAAGTATTCTGTCACTGCTCCTGTTGTATCCAGGTGAGTTCTACAACTTGTATATTTGTGATACCTTTTTTCTCCTTTTATTTACAAAAAACAAATCCCCCAAAACCTTATTCCGTAATAAAGCCTTTCTTGCTGAGTGCTTAGATTCATTCCTATTATGTAAATGTATGTATGTATATGTAAATATGTGTGTGTGTGTGTGTGTGTGTCATATATATAATATTCTCCTGCAGTAGCTGAGATACTGGCTCGAAAGGGAGTTGTTATTGGTAGGAAGGGCAACCACTATATCATACTATATTATCATTGTAATATAGAGAGAGGGGTATGTCCCAATTGGACAGACATATGGATGTAATAGAGAGGCCGCCCCCTCCTGTCACTATCTGTAAGGCTCTGAAACCCATGGTCAGGAGAATTACCCTTGTTTTACAAGAACTGCCATTCTCTTTGTTCATAGAAGCTCCTGAGTGTCCTGTACCTTATAAGAAAATGACACCTCACTGCTTTAACTTTTTAGTGTTTCTCTTGTGAACAAGGCCGTAGTGGATTACTACTTTGTGGAACTGAATATGGAAAAGCATTTTGAAGCAATAAGACATTTTTTGCTAATGGAAGATGGAGAATTTGCTCAATCTCTTAGCGATCTGCTCTTTGAAAAGGTGAAGTATTTGAATCGCTACAGCTTTCTGTCACATATAAAGTGTTTGTGTAAATGTTAGCAATGTCTTCCTTGCTAGAATGTATACAACTCTCAGCTCTAGTTTTCTGCAAAAATATATTGATTGGTCTCCTATTGCTGCAATTTTTGGGAGAGTAAATTGCATTGGAGATGCAATCTCTCCACGTCTTCATCCAGTAACTCAGTGAAATGTTCCTAGCAAATGCAGTATATAAGTCATGTTATAGCCAGAAATAGTGTAAAGGTCCAGTAAAAGTGTAGTTAAGTTAAAAACACAGTATTGCAATAATAGCTGGGGAAAAAAACATTGCAACTGGATTTAGTGGAAAAAAAATCTGTATTTAGGAATTGGGTCCCCCTTACCTGCTTCCCAGGAGAGACCCAGTGATAATCTTCTACTTTTTGTTGGAAAAGTAACTTTCTATTACTTGCATAACAATGATGAGGAGGTGCTCTCTAGAACAGTCCCTCGAAACATTCCCTTTCCTGCCGTATTGGCATCCAGCAGGCCAGATACATCATCAGGATCTCCGAAGTATCCAGTTTCTGTGCAGTGTTCAGATGGCACACAAGCCAGTACATGGGAATGCATGGATGTGGTTTGTGGTGATGTAACCAGCCTGAGGATGAAAGGGCATCCAGCCAGGATGACTTCTATGACTGCCCTGCCATAGGAATACAGCATTTCCTGCACGATGCCACATTCCCAGATTGTAGAACCACTTGTCACCATAGTGTACAATATGATGATTGTTTCAATGAAAAAGTCAGGTAACAACTTTCAGGATTGAAGGCAGGAATTCGGTCCACTATCCTGCTATAAATAATGGATGCGTTATGGAAGATACATGAAAGTCTATAGTGAACAGTCCACCTTCTGTTTTTAGTTATGGCTGTGCTCTCCTAGAACAGAGTGTGTCAACCCAACAAAGCCCCAACACATGATTGAATTTGGCTTTAGTATCATACAGTTCAATTTACATGAAGTTTCTGTGGCTGAGCTCATACAATTAAGCTGCACTGTAGCCCTGACCTATGATTTATGATTATGCCTATGGGTGATTTGTCGTCTCCTGTGGCAAAGTTTTATTGTAATATATTGCAGTGTAGCAGACTTATTTGTATATTTGTCTTAAATATGTCTAGGATGATAAAGGGTAGATGATTATTACACTACCCCTATAGCAGGCAGAGATGGCAGTGGCCCTTTATGTTTCTCCCTTTTGTTTTCCAGCTTGTGTCGGGTCAGGCGCTCGGTGAGCTCTTCACTCCCTTGGTTCTGAATTCTATATTGAACAAAGCTCTGCAGTATAGTCTACATGGAGACTCTCATCTTGCCTCAAATCTTTCTTTTGCACTTAAGTACATCCCAGAAGTGTTCACACCTACATCCCCTGATACATTAAACTCCTTGGAATTACGATACAAGGTAAAGAAATGTACTCTTTATACAATGTGAATGCCTGTTCCTATCTAGGTATTAATGGTAGAAAAACATAGGCAAGCTCTGTGCAGCGCTGCGTAATCTGTGTGCGGTATATAAACAAAGAATTATTATTATTATACAAACCAGTCCTTTAGGTTCCACAGGAATATCGGCAAAAACATTTTTTTTCCTGGCTCACTGGTATACCCCAATTAGTTTGCCGGCATATAATAACCCCTGCGGCTACACTGGCCCAGTCAGATACGTCAAGAGGCTCCGGCCTCATATCACACAGAATCGCAAAAGTCCTGATAAATATCCCCCTTTCTATTGTCTTTTACCGAACCAGTCATGTAACACAGCACTTTCGCACAGCACGGATGGTTTTTACTTGAAATTTCTGTACTTTTAGTAATTATACTCAGAAAGTTAATGTTAAAAAGGCCTTCAGTATAAAATCAGAAGAGCGTGCCAAACTTGTATCCCCTCTTTTAACCCCTCACCGACATATGACGTAATACTACGTCACATGCCGGGTGCATGGAGAGGGTCCACGGGCTCCATAGCCAGTAAGTCTTTACTGCATATTGCAGGGTGCTTTCCCACTGAATGGCGCGGACGAATCAGAGGATTGTCGCTCCCCGTGACGTTATTGGGGAGCGGCCATCTGTCACCATGACAGCCTTGGGTCTTCCGAAGACCTGAGGCTACTTCGTGTTAACCTATTCATTACAATGTGCTATCAGCACATTGTAATGAATGAGGAGTAAAATCCCCAAATACTGCCATACTGTAGTATGGCAGTATATGATAGGATCGTATGGACAACCTTGGGTTAAAGTACCCCAGGGAGTCTGAAAAATAGTAAAAAAAAATAAAAAAAGTTAAAAAATTCAAATCATCCCCCTTTCCCCAGAACTGATCTAAATATAAATAAACAGTAAAAATCACAAACACAGTGGGTAATTTTAAAATACAGTTTTTGCCCTCTATTGCTTTAAAAAATATGTTTGGGTGAAAGAAATAGTGGGAATTATTTAAAAAGAGCAAGCTGATCTGGAGTGTCCTAGAAATATGAATGGGAATAGCAAATAGGCATATAGTTGGAAATTTTAGCATTCTATATATCTGTTCTCCTATTGGTGAAAAAAGAAGAATTTTTAAAAATGTACATTTTTTTTTTCCAATGTGTGTATTTGGGAAAAGAAGTCTTAGATTAAAATGAAATATTTTGAGAGAATAATAAAAAAATACAAAAGAAAAAGTTAAGTTTCAATAAATAAATATTGAAAGATATATTGGGGCAAATTTACTTAACTGCTCCTGTCGCGGTCCCCAATCCGGGCGGTCCGACGAAGATGAAGTCCGGCGCTATTCACGAAGCTCGTGCACCCGAGTTCCTCCATCCGTCGCTTCCCTGACGAGGTCCGCCGGAGTTCCTCTTCTTCCCGCTGCTTGTAAATGCGTGTCTTGCGACACAATTTGAAATGTTAAAATCCCACGCATAGTCCGAATCCGTCGGGTTGTCTGATGCCCCACCCCCCCAATTTGTGTCTCGTGCAAGCCGGTGCGGCAAAATCCCCTGTTAAATGCGGCGCAAAACAGAAATCGCCGGGAAACTCGACGAAAATGAGCTCCGCGGACCCTTAGTAAATGAGCCCCATTGTGTCTATGGTTAGAACACAATTCTAATGGTGGAGTTCTGAAAAATGTTTTCCCATCAAAATGGGATTTTTCTTTGTATGCTTTCATATGTAAATTGTGATTTAATTTTTGAAGGGGTTAATGATAAAGCAGAGGGGCCAGTGGCGTAACTAGAACCTGTCGGATCCCAGTGCAAAGTCTGTGCCAGGCGCCCGACTATAATGTATGGTTTATGGTAATAGTCTTCTCATGTGGGAAAGTGACACCATAAGGGCCCCCTAAACCTCTTGGGCCCAGGTGCGATCGCAACCTCTGCACCCCCTAAAGTTACGCCCCTGAGAGGGGCATACCTGACACAAAACATGTACCGGAAGATGTCACAGAAGGCCAAATCCTGGGTCCTGCAACACGTTTGACATTGTGACTTTGTACTGAAGGCCTTTTAATAATTATACTCACAAATTTAAAGGGGTATTCTTGTCTGGGCATTCACATTCAGTTTCATTAATCTGCCATACATAAACTTTTCTTCCATTAGATGTTATTAAAAAAAAATGTTCCTGTGTGAAGATAGTTTTGCATAAATGTAGTCATATGCTCCCATAGAAACAAGACTGTGTCCTTGGATACGGCCACCTCTGCTGGACGGATTGCACAAAGAAACAAAAAGTTTTTGTATATGAAATGTCTGGGAGTAACTGCATGTCCCACAGCCGTCCTGTGGTAATGATTGCTGAAGCTAGGAGGTCGGAATGGGGTCAATAGCACATATCTGGCCACCACTGCCAGAGGGTGAGGTGGTCGTATGCGAGAAGGGACAACATGACTACATTTATGAGAAATTATCTTAACACAGGAACATTTTTTTTTAAATAACCTCCAATTAAAGAAATGTTGACATATTGCAAATGAATGTAATTTAAAGTGAATTCCCAGATACGAATACCCCTTTAATATTAAAAAGTACAAATAGATTTGAAATGAAAACGTTTGCATTAGGTGCCTTCTGTTATCTTTGGACAGAACGACTGGGAGAGACTGCTGTGTTCTTCAATGCTTTTACCAAAGCGTTTGTATAAGTATTGTCTGTTTGGAAAAGAATCAATTTTCCACAGTTAATTCTTACTCCTGAATATTGTGCTGATCCTTTGCGTTGGGTTATACCAATGAGCAGGAATAAATCGTGATGATATCCATGTATTATGGGGTATTGATGTTATACTGGTCATAATCACTCTTTTTACAATCCGAAATGAAGAAGGTGCCTTGTGGCCTTGATACAATTAGTGATAAGGTGTATAAGAAATGTCTGATCCCTTGTGTCATGACTACAGTATGAAATTATATTATGCGTTGATAATTGTACATGATCTGTGTCTGCTCTTCTGCAGGTGGATTGGCCACTAAACATTGTCATAACTGATGCCTGCATTAACAAGTACAACAAGATCTTCTCTTTTCTCCTCCAATTGAAACACATGGTTTGGACCCTGAGAGATGTTTGGTTTCATTTAAAACGAACAGGTAACACTTTGCCCAATTTGACTATTTTTTAATTAACCTTGTAAAGTCATAATGATGGGAGTTTCCCAGATGGGAGGAAAGATGGATTGGAAAGATAAAGCTCACCTGAGGCAAGTAGATTCAAAAATCAGAACTATCAGAACATAGCACAGGTACTATAGCGGGAACACCTAAGAAACTTTATGGAAACTGTCAGCTGAAATGGGCATTGATTGGGGGAGGATCCTGGGAGGAAGTACAATTCCTTTCCATAAATATAGAATAAACATTTATAATAATAGAATGGAATATCAGGGGTTTTGAAAAAAAATGGACATGTTGTACAATTAATGTCCCATATATAACGCAGCAAAGGGTAACTACTGGGAACAAGGAACTGATCTGATAACTAAAGTGTATGCAATTTTAGACCCTGTGAAATCAGAAGTGTGTATAATGTAATGTGGGGGAGGCAGTTCCCTATGGTGGTAATAAAGAAGAGAGCAATTGGCAAGAATTTTTATTTTTTTGATTCTCTGTAAAATAACTAAATACTAGCAAAATAACCCCCCTAAACTAAATTTATTTTCATAAACTGCCATTAGAAAGCATTGCCTCTATCCCTTCATTGTCCCTCTACATGCCTCTAAACCTAAGCAATGAGGTCCTAAAGCTGTATGCAAATGACCTGTAAAATGTCCAATGAGTCATCTGATGTCTGTGTCTCTCACATGTGTATAGGAGGATGCAGCATGTCAGCAGATGCAGCACACTATGCTTTACTATACATTACACACAGACATGAGCAGGGGGAGGGGAGGAGAGGGGAGGGGGGACAGGGGTGACATCACTGCCTCTGACCATGTGACCAGCCTTATTTACATAATAAAGAGTAGATGATTTTATAATGATTAATGTATGAATTGACTAGATAAAGGCTAGGGTGGATCCTTGTGAGCTGCTCCAAAAGGTAGTAGTGACAGGACAAGTGACAAAGACCTGATGACAGGTGTCCTTTAAGAGCTACCCCGGGGGGCGTGGCTTAGCCAGCGATGTGAGTGGACGCACCTCACCACAGCTCCTGCAGCAGATCCTGGTCTTATCATCCTTGCCTGCTCCTCGGCTCACAAAAACCACTGAGCACCTTCGGATCAAGTCCCCAGACATCCCCAGCATATCTAGTATGATGGGCACCCGGAAAACAGAGCAGGAGAAGGACGCGAGACCTGCTGGTCCACCTGTCCCCGCAAAAAAAAAACATGGCGCCATGGTGGGAAACCAGCAGCAGGAGGTGGCCGTGCGCCTGGAGAAATAGGCCAGCTCAGATCTGACAGTGAGTCCCTCAGCCCTGGCACCCCAAATATCGGAGGATGCGATAAAGGGCGATGCCCCATTGCCCCAAACTTTTGATACCCCATTGGGGAACCCCACCGATATCCCAAGTGCAGCCAACACTAGTAGGCCACAGCCTTGTATACCAGTGGCCCCCCTTGATGGCACTCAGTTTGCTGCTCTACAAGGCCTTATTGACGCACCAGAAGAACCTACTCTAAAGGATCTATTCTCTGCAATTTCACACTGCGGCTCAGCTCTGCTAACCATGAACACCCATTTTAGAGGGCTGAAAGAGGAGGATGTGAAAATCATCCGTCATGACATCCGTAAAGTTAAGGAAAGAATACATGCGGTGGTAGACGGTGTAAGCGTATTGGAGGATAATCTGCCCCCTGTAAAACGGAACTTACAAAGAATGATAAACAATGGGGCAGATTTATCAAGCTGTCTGAAAGTCAGAATATTTCCAGTTGCCCATGGCAACCAATCACAGCTCCACTTTAAAATATTCATGAGCACTGGTAAAATGAAAGCTGAGCTGCGATTGGTTGCCATGGGCAACTAGAAATATTCTGACTTTCAGACAGCTTGATAAATCTGCCCCAATGTGTCCATGTTGCTAGACAAATCTGAGGACATTGTTTCTTCGCAGCCTGTTTTCAATCTGCTTTTCGTGGGGGTGCCGGAAAAGGCTGAGGGCATGCATGAAGTGGACTTTTCTGAATCTTGGATGAGAGAAAAATTCAGTGACAACGCACTTACACCGTTATTTGCAATAGAACGCGCCCTCAGAGTGCCTACAAGAGCTCCGCCGCCAGGGAGCGCTCCAAGGCCGGTGCTAATGAGGATACATTTCCGTGACAGGGTTAACATTCTATGGCAAGCTAGAAATCAGGACAACCTCATCATTGGAGGTCAGAAGATTTTTTTTTTTCCCTGACTTTTCTGCAGGAATGCAGAAACGAAGAGCACACTTTTAAGACATAAAGCGACGACTTCGTCGTTGGTCTCTTGGTCTGGTGCCTCAACAGGGTGAAAGTCCTGTATATGTCTCCTGTTGGTTAGTTTGCTCGCTCATAGCTATATGTTTTCTAGATATCCATGGCGGGTCAAGTTAGAGCATCAGCGTGGAACGTAAGGGGCCTGGGATACGCAAATAAAAGATATGCGCTCTTCTCCACAATACAAGCGCAGGCTCCAGTAGTGGCCTGTTTGCTTGAAACCCACCTAACTTCAGACAGCACCACCCTATTAAACAGGGCTTGGAAAGCCACTTCTTATCATTCCACTTACTCCACTCACGCAAGAGGGTTGAGCATACTCATACCCAGGAATATCCCTTATGAATGTTACTCCACTCAGGTGGATTCTGAGGGCTGTTTCGGATGTCAATACTGCTCTATTTACAGGATACCCGTTATCATTGTAGCAATCTATATTCCACCACCATGTAATTGTGAGGTTCTGAAGAACGTGTTTGTGTCTTCATCTCCCCAGTTCCCTGTTCTTGCAGTAGGGGATTATAACAACTCTCTCTCACCAGATTTGGACAAATTTAGTGCCAGAGGGACAACATCGACACAGCAAACAACCTCACTGGCTATATTTTTAGAGGAGGTGGGCTGGTGCGACATATGGCGCTTGCGCCACCCTCAGGACAGGCAATATTCATGCTACTCCAGCTCCCACGGCTCTTTGTCACGATTAGACCTTCCCTTAGGTACACACACCGTTCTCCCATATGTTACTGATGTTACATACTTGCCTAGATTCATATCAGACCATTCACCACTTCTGGTCACTCTACTCCTTGATCAAAGTAGAAGACACTCGGGGGATTGAGAAAATTAATCCATTTTGGATACATTTACTAGATTGTGGGGGTGCTTACGCCACATATATCCAGGACTTTCTCATAACGAGGGATCAGCATCTACGTCGGCAGTCTGGGAGGTTCTTAAAGGACACATTTTGGGTATATACATGCAACAAATTAGTAAACAAAAGTCCAGGGGAAGGGAATACTTAGAGACTCTCAAGAACAGGGTTGCAACCACAGAATGTGCCTATGTTGCTTCTCCGGATTCGATCACGGAGCAGAACTGGAAGGAGGCCCAAAATCTATTAGCTGAACACACATTAATGACGGCAGACCAGAAGCGTTTTTTCGTCAAACAAAAGTATTTTGAACAAGGGGAGACTGCAGGGCATCTACTGGCCTCCATTGTTAGGGCTCAAGGGGGATCTCCATATATTAAAGAAATATGTGTGCAGCAGGGAAACAAATATGTTGAGGACGAGGATATACGGGTGGTCATGGGCGACCTTTACAGGAACTTCTACACGCCGGACCCAATCTTTGAACAAAGTGATGCTCCGACTTTTTTAGACAGTATTGACATGCCCCGCCTGACGCAGGATGCCAGAGACATGTTAGATAACCCCCATACACTTGAGGACCTAGAGGAGGCGCTGGTAACCCCCTCTAATGAAAAGGCCCCTGGGACAGACTGTCTCCCGATGGAGATATACAAAAAATATAAAGACCTCTTACTACCCAGACTGCTGACAGTCTTTGAAGACTCATTAAAGGAAGGCCACTTACCAGCAACAATGCGGGAAGCCACAATTGTGGTTCTGCCAAAGCCCAATAAAAACCTTACCCTATTGGCCCATATCTTTGCTATCCACAGACATCAAAATAGTTGCAAAAGCTATGGTCAGCCGCCTGTCTGGGGTGATTACTCACCTAATACATGAGGACCAGAAAGGTTTCATGCCTGGCAGATCGACGGCACAGAACATACGTCGCCTGTATCTTAATATGCAGGCCCAGTCAGCTAGGAGCGGTGCTCTCACTCGATGCTGCGACAGCATCGAGTGGGAGTTCCTGTGGGCCGTCGCTTTACAAATGAAGTCCGGTTGTTATATAAAGAACCCAGAGCAAGACTACAAATAAATTGGAATCCTTTACCCTGGGGAGGGGAACCCCCCACTTTCACCCCTCCTGTTTGCCTTAGTAGTTGAGCCTCTGGCATGTATCTTCTGTACAACCACAGCCATTTGGGGATTCCCGGTTCCGGGGAAGGAGGAAAGGGTGTCCCTTTACGCGGACGACCTACTGCTATGTTTAGGGGACACCAATAATTCTGTGGAGGGTGCAATGCGTTTGATCCAGGAATTTGGTAATTATTCTGGTTTTCCCATAATCTGGGAAAAGTCGGTCATTGTACCCCTTGAAACGCTTGCTGCGGAATCCCAACAACATCTGGGAGGGTTACAAGTGGGAAAATTCATGTAAGTCACCACATCCCCTTATGATTACATAGTTGACAATCTAACTCCCCTGCTCTCTCGCATTGAAATAAAAATAAACTCATGGCTTAAGCTCCCCGTGTCCTCAGTGGGCCGGGGTAATTTATTGAAAATGATTCTTATCCCGCAATTGCTATATGTTCTACATAAGTCCCCCAATATAGATTCCCAAACCATACTTTTGCAGAATCTTGGGCCTATTCCGCTCCCAGGTGGAAAAAGGGCATTGCTCGCATAAAATATGAATATTTGCCAAGGAATAAATGTGCAGGGGGCTTAGCCCTCCCTAACCCATGGTTATATTTTGTGGCATCTCAACTACAGCACTTTAAAGGATGGGGGCAAAGAGATAAAATAGGGATAGTTGGCAAGTTAATTTGTCAGTGGTCTAAATTTCCAATCCCACTGCATGCTGTGGAGGCTGGATTTACCAGATTTCACAATGTAACACTACCCACGTTACATTTGATGTGGCGCCTATTGGCCACATTTAAGGAGCTCACAGGACTGGGCCCGACAAGGCTATAATTTTCAATGATGGTCTGCTGAAAATATTGGAGCAATTAAACGATGAGTTTGACTTGGGTAATGGGTTTTTCATATTCTCTAAAACAAAACAAACTTGTTTAATCCGGTCAGAGGGGGTGAAATGGCTGCATCTGGAGCTCTTCATGCTCCTATTATGCCAGTTACAGCTTTATTAAGATTTCATAGTGAATCGTCATTTCAAGCCTTGCCAAAATGCGTGTATTCCAGCATATGTACAGTTTATCACATTATTAGGCTGAGCAGTGCATAGTATGTACTCAGATTACTGTTACAGGGTTTCTTGCTCATGTGTATGACCATGTTAGCATTGGTCATGAGTTAAAAAAGCTATGCTGTCTAAAGGGGTATTTTCATCTGGGCATTAACATTTAATTTAATTCACCTGCCATCTAGATTTCTAAAAAAAAAAAAAAATATATTTATGGGAAATTACTGTCACATAGGTAAAGTCACTTTGAACCGTAGAAAAGAGTTTGTTCTTGGATACGACCACCTTTGCTGGTGTGATTGCACAAAGAAACAAATCGTTTTCACTTATGAAATGGCCGGGACCTACTGCATGTCCCACAGCAGTCCCATCCAGTGGTAAAGAACGCTAAATCTGGGTGGTCAGACTGAAAAGGACTTCTGGCCACTGCTGTCGAAGTGCAGCAATGGTCGTATCCAATGATTCAATAGGACGCCTGGCCACTGTTGTCGAAGTGCAGCAATGGTCGTATCCAATGACTACCATCTCGGACAACATGGCTACATTTAAAGGACATTCTCTTCACACAGGTACATTTTTTTAATAACACGCAACTGATGAAATATTTATACATAGCAGATGTAGTAGATGTAAAATGATAAAGGCAGAATCTGCAATCATCTGCAATGGCAGAAGGCCGTCCACGGAAAGCGTGGAAATGAAGGATGAGAGGCAGGCTGGTCAAGAGCCCCACACATATCGCCCCTGTGCTTGTTTAATCAAGTGTCTAGCTACAGTCACAATTGTGCTAGTGATCATCCTAATTCTCTACTAATGGATCCATGCTCTTTTGATGGCTGTATCTGGCTCTCAGACAAATCCTTGTTTAATAATGGTCGTCAGTCTGTACATCTAAGACACACATCGATGATCACTGGATGCGGTGTTACCACTGCCTGCGTCCTTTGTGTGACCAAGGTGCCATCGCTGCACCATTGCTTAGGTGACTGCACCTGTGTCATGGAGTAGAGCCGCATCCACTCTTCTCTATGACCCAAGCAACAATGGCAGTGGTGTCTGGGTCATAGAGAAGAGCGTGGGAGTTATGAGAAGACGCTGAAGGGAAAGCAGGTAGGTGAGTATTCCCTTTTTTTTTTTTCCTTTTTGCTGTGACTACCTATCTGATGGGGGCAAGTATGTGCTGGCACTAGCTATCTACTGGGGAAGCATGTGCTGTGGATACCTATCTAATGGGGCCTGGGGGCATGTGATGGGGATAACTGTCTACAAGGAGGTATTTGCTGTGGCTTCCTATCTACTGTGCATATTGTATGGCTCTTGCAGAATTACACTTCAAAAGATGTGGTGTTCATGGCTCTCTCAGCCAAAAAGGTTCCTGACCCCTGCTCTAATACATCCTGGGTATTTGCAGGATAAAAGAAGGGTACGAGAGTAAGGTCATTTTAATAAAATACATTGCAACTACCATTATAGATCTATAATATAGATGTATCACAGTATCTGTCCATTTTCTATGTGGAATAAGACTAAATCAGTGCCATCATATTCCATTTTCAGAATTGCACCACAATGTGTCAGAAATTAGACTGGCCCCTTAAAGGGCATCTACCACCATCAGATCTATTGATGGTAGATGTCCCAAACTTACTTGCTCATTACGTCCATCAGGGGCTTACCTCGCTTTTGTTATATCTAGGCATATAGTCATTCTTTTAAAAGACACTTTATAAAAATTATTCGGATAAGTCAGAGGTGCTCCAGCCTATGTTACCTGAGCGTCTCTTGGCTCCACCGCCTGCTTATACACACCTGGAATGCAAAAATAAAAGCGAGGTCACCCCCTGATGGACGCAACAAGCAAGTAAATTAGGGACCTCCACCCTCAGTAAATATGAGTTAATTCCATTGTTTCATTAATTGTATATTTTTTAATTGTATACAGCTCTAGTGAATCAAGCCTCTAGCTCCGTCCAATATCGGCAACTTCAGCTCTATCGCCATGAAATGCAGCACTTTGTGAAGGTCATTCAAGGTTACATTGCTAACCAAATTCTGCACGTCACTTGGAGTGAATTCAGAAACAAACTTGGAACGGTCAGCAACCTGGAGGAGATCCGCAAGACACACTCTGAATACCTAAATAAGGCACTTTTTAGGTAGTATCCAAACAATCTCATTTGAGTTTTTAATTTAAATTCACCATATTCAGGAGAAGTTTTCTTGATGAAAGACAAACATTACACAATATACAAGGTGGTTTTCTGACCACAAGAAAACATTTTGCCATAAATTCCCTGCATTCTACGGTCCACCGTTTGGAGAGCCCAAGTTTTCTAAAAACCCTTTCACTTTTCTTGTAATTTTCTTAGTTACTATTTGTTTGGTACAGACTTATATCAGAGGAAAATAATGAAACTCCAACTCTCCTCTGTAGCCAGATGTGTAGGTACACTGTCAACAATGCAAAACCAGAGAATCTAGCATCTTCTACAAAATGTATGCTTCTTTATTGATTCTTCATAGCATTACTAAAAGCTACTTAGACCTGAAACACATTGGTCAGGTATTGTACTGTACAGCTGGTATCTGACAGAATCTTAATATTCTTCTGTATCAGAATCCTCATACTATTTTATACCCGGTGTGTTTTCTATTTACAGATATTTAGGGTACAGTCCATATAGCAAATATACAACAAAAAACCATGTGAAGGTTGTCCAAGTGTTTTCTGCAGCTTACTTATCATTTGTTTGTCCTCCAGAGGACTGCTGACGGAGAAAGCTGCCCCATTAATGAACGTCATCCACAGCATCTTTAGTCTCATTCTGAAATTCCGGACACAGTTAATCTCACAGTCATGGATATGTGACAAGGAAAAGCAGATGGCGAGCCATCCCAACTATGGGCTGATGCAGCAGTCCTATGACACCTTTAAGTATTACTCCGATTTTCTATTTGAAGGTAAGTCTATATTTATACTTTATTCCCATTGTGTCAACAGGATTTGGGGAAGTTGTTTAGCCTGTCACATAGATTCTGTTCAATTTATGTTTGAAAGTCTGGCATGCAGGATCTGTTATTGTCATACTACTTGACAGTTTCTAAACAGAAATGTATTTCTATGGATAATTCAACTATTTACCATTTGTTACAGTGGTAACCAAGCTTGTAAATCGAGGATATCAACCACATCTGGAAGATTTCTTACTGCGGATTAACTTCAATAGTTACTACAAAGAGAACTGAACAAAGAGGCTTCCCTGTAATTTGTGCATAATAGATGTATAAAATAAAGTTGTTGTTTTTTAATATAAAAACAGAGTTTTTTTTCCAAGAGTGTAACTATCTTTTTGGCATGCAAGTTTTTGTATGATTTATTACTAGATTTGCTTGGCTCTCAGGTCTGTCATGGCAGTGTTAACATTAAAGAAAGGCTTGGCACACCTTATGTTGAAATGCAATGTAAAGATAATTGGTGAAATCAATTACTTTTACACGACCTGCCTTATGTTGAAATGCAAAGTCTGTCTTTAATATTATGACTTTTGTATGGATTGTTTATCCTACTTGAGCACCCTACCTACTCTGATTGGAGTGCCGTGCAGTCCTACAAAAAATGTCATGGCAGGTTGTATTAGGGAATCATTGTAGTGTAAATAATAACAGTTGAAAGGTTCCCAAAATGGTTTAAGAAACAAAATCAGCTCTAGCAGAAATGACTCTTCATTACATAAAAAAGGATGTTTAAAATGTGAACACTTGATATTCTGCAAAAATGAATAATGTTTAGACACGGACCCTATTTTCTCCAAATTATATGCAGTCTTATTTTATTATGTAAATTATAAGCAACTTTGTGTATAATTTATAAGCCACTTACACGAAAAGGATGCTCAGGAGTATCCTAGTAAGACACAGAGCTCCTTGCAGGGAGGTGCGCCTGAAGAGGACTTACTGGACCTTGATCCCTGGATACAGGTGTGGATTGATGGACCAAATGTTAAAAACTTAAAATCGAGCATAAATATTTACACTAAAATCCTCAATCAATTTTCCATTATGGGGTTAAAAGCCTTTAAAAATCGGCATTATATTTTGATTGATAAGGCATTTTGGGATGTGGCGATACCTATTTTGTTTATGATTTTTACAGTTTATTTATATTTGCATGCTCAGAAATTGCCGAGCGCTGTGCTTGGCAATCTCTGGCAGCCCCATAGAGATTAATGGAGCAGAACGGTCATGCGCAGCCGTCTGCTCCATTAATCGGATGGAACGACGAGGGGTGGATAGGGCCTAATTTTTTTATTTTATTTACCATTTTTTCATACCCCCTAGGGCAGCGATGGCTAACCTATGGCACTGGTGCCAGAGGTGGCACTCTGAGCCCTTTCTGTGGGCACTCAGGCCATCACCAGAGATGAGTCCAGGTATCTTCCTGCAGTCCCAGACAGCCCAGGACTTGCTGTGCACAGAGCTATTTTAAAGTGACAGCTCGACCTGGGACTATTTTCTGCTTTATTGGTGTCCTCAGGGGGCTGGTATCAATGAAAACTGTGACAGAGAAGGGAGTATAAATCACAAATTAAATTTCTGTGTTGGCACTTTGTGATAAATAAGTGGGTCTTTGTTGTAGTTTGGGCACTCGGCCTCTAAAAGGTTTGCCATCACTGCTCTAGGGTACTTTTTACCCTTGGTTGTCTGATTGATCGTAGAGCAGTTCTGCTCTGACACTTCTGATAAATCTCCACATAGACAAAGTTTCATTAGGAGACTGTCAAAAAGCTTATACAAATGGGACGGTCAGTGACCGTCACTGGAATGAGAATGCCAGAGACTGTTAAAAAAAAAGTGACGGTTTCAGACTGTTATATGATTATATCTATACTTTTTCTTTGTGCAGGCTAATGGACTTCTATAAAAATACTTGGGCCACAGATGAGGAAATAAATTTGCAGGTCAGGGGCATGTGAATAGACACATAGAAAGCATGCAAAAATCATGGATAGCGTATTGATGTGAAAAATGGTAGTGTGCCATTGTGGTCTTCAGCTGTTTATATATTTCATCTGTAATCCCTTAAAGGACACCTGTCATCAGGTCTGTGTCACTTGTCCTGTCACTACTACCTGTTGGAGCAGCTCACAAGGATCCCATCCCAGCCTTTATCTAGTTATTTCATACATTAATCATTGTAAAATCATCTATTCTTTATTATGTAAATGAGGCTGGTCACATGGTCAGAGACAGTGATGTCACCCCTGTTACCCCTCCCCTCTCCTCCCCCTGCTCATGTCTGTGTGTAATGTAAAGTAAAGCATGGCTAGTGTGTGTGCTGCCATGCTGCATCCTCCTAATATACAGGTGAGAGACACAGACATCAGCTACACATGTACCTGACATGTTCTGCTATAACATGGCTGCCTGGAGCTGCTGTATCTCTCCTAAACACACACACACATGCACACACAGGCTGCAGGGGGCGTCAGCACCAGGAAGCACATCATTATACAGCCTCACATCATTATACAGGCTGTCAGTCATGCACTGGGGGTGTGGCTGTGCCTCCAACTCATGAATAGAGTGGACAGCTTGAATATGCTAATGCTTCATTGGACATTTCACAGGTCATTTGCATACAGCTTTAGGACCTCATTGCTTAGGTTTACAGGCATGTAGAGGGACAATGAAGGGATAGAGGCAATGCTCTCTAATGGCAGTTTATGAAGATATATTTAGTTTAGGGGGGTTATTTTGCCTGACGGGTTCTCTTTAAGGATGCAGCCAGTTTGCATGTTAACCCCTTAACGACCTGGCCCTTTTTAGTTTTTTTCACTTCCATTTTTCACTCCCCACCTTCAAAAATCTATAACTTTTTTATTTTTCCATGTAAAGAGCTCTGTGATGGCTTGTTTTCTGCATCACAAATTGCACTTCATAGTTATGGTATTTACATTTTCCATGTCATGTACTGGGAAAAAAAAAATTCCAAATACAGTGAAAATGGTGAAAAAAAACGCATTTGCCCCGTTTTCTTGTGGGCTTGGATTTTACGGCTTTCACTGTGCGCCACAAATGACATTTCTACTTTATTCTTTGGGTCGGTACGATCATGGGGATACAGATCTAACAGGCCAATGCAAGTAAACAATAGATGTATGTACAGTAGTAAGATTGTTTTGCTTTAGTACCTAGACTTTACTAGCTGATAAGCCACCTGTGTCCTGTCATTCATTATATATATTACTAGTTATGTAAACGCTTCAAGAGTTTAAAAAAATTGTGAAAAAAATCATAATTCACACAATCTGTGTACCTTAGCAGATAAACTGTATACTGGAATCATAACTCCATTATAAGATTGTATAAATTCTGACAGATTCCCTTTAATGTCTGAAGAATAATTCTGTGACAAAACAGATCAATGTTGCATATGATACCAAGATGTATAAAGAAATAGAAAGTCTCCATTATTTACTACAGGATCCTAGCTGGAAATCAATCATGATGTGGGACATTTACTCATAAATCCAGATACTGTGATAGTTACCAGAGCCCCTCCGTGCTGCAGGTTCAAATGCTGTTACACTGTGTAGGAGAACTCGCCCTCCCACTGTGTGAGATTATAAGTAGGGAGGGGAAAGACGGGTGTAAAATCAGGTGAAGACAGCACAGTGGGGCTCTGGAAATGTGTCCACAGTTCCCTTCTGGCTCATTAGCAAGGAGGCCATGGATAACAGATACAAACATTTTCTATTAAAACTATATATTTATTATATACTGACATCCATTTATATATAATACACTTAACAGATGCTGGCAAATGCTGTGTATATACACATTTTACATATAAAATAGATTTTCTCCCAGCTTGTACAAGAAAAAAAAAAAGTCCACAGTGACATCACTGGGGGAACGCCACACTCAGCAGCAGCCGCCAATCACACGCTGCTGCCGATGTACACTCCCCCCATTCAGAGGGGAGAAGGGGGGACCCTGGGTGACATGTCCCACTATATAAGCATACAGTTGGATACATCTGTGCCATACATTGTAAGGACATGTCGGAATCCTTCTGACGTGTCCTTACAACATTTGACACAAAACATGAGGTGAACCCATCCTAACAAATGTCAATATAATTCTGCTACAAGCAGTGAACAACTTTCACATTTCAAGCCTTAAACAGCTGAGGCTGGTGTTCATTTTTAAACATCTCATCTTCCCAATAAATATGCAACAGTAGTCAGTACACTAAGTATGATGAGTTAGGTAGAGCACTTAGCAAAAGTTGAGCGGGTAAGGCTCAGTACATATAACGCAGTGTGTAAAACATTCACAGCAAGTCTGGACACTGATGATCTCAAAACATTAAACATAGAAAGTTCATAATTCTATCTTGTATTATATTGCAATTAATTAGTCTGATATTGAGCCATGCCCAGCCTAGTGTTCACCAACCCCACATTATTTGCATCTTTTCATAGGTGCCCCTACGCTGATTATGGCATAGTTACAATTTTTTTTTTCACTCCTGTCAGCTGAGTGGAGCAAGACTGTCTGGAACACCCACATCTGATGGTAGAAAGCATAATTTGCACAGTTTTAGTAACCAATATGAGAATTGGGCTCTCTAGTCCTAGATGGGCGGTCTTGGGCAGAAGGAGACTGCCTGGCACTGTTCATCTAGCAAAGAGCTGAAAATAATAACATTGCTTATACCAGAATGGTGGGGCGTGAGTTCATTCCAACTGCACCAGAAACAGAACAATGCCTCTTAGTAGTTAGAATCGCTGGAGACAGTGAAAGTCCCTCTTTAAGGACTGCCAATAAAACATCAACAGCTTAATACCTTTGTTCTTCTAAATATTGTTACAAAACTGTGCAAGGAACAGCACAGAGTGATATTTTACATTGGATGTACAATGGGATAAAATTAGGAATCAGGTCACATTATCAGCTTGTTTATGCTGGTAGATGGATGGACAGAAAGACATACCAATGTTTTTTTTTTTAAAGGAAACCTACCACTGCTTGCATGATAAAATCATGCGAGCAGACCACCTGGTAGGCTATTTAACACTGATGCCGGCACATATTTTAGTTAGGCACGGCGATCGTTAGTTTAGCTAAAAAAAAAAATGTTTTACTTACATATGAAAATAGCCCTCCGGTGCTACCCTACGTCATCTTCGGAAGGGAGATGCCTTCCGATCTTTAATTGTTCCCGCCGCCTTCATTGTAGCCATCCTCCTTCAAGTGCCGAGAGCCGTGACGTCACCAAGCTCTCGCCACCTATCGCCGTCCGGCTGTGAGAGAGTTAGTATCTGCGCATGCACGATAGGTGTCGAGAGCTTAATCAGTATTAAATAGCCTACCAGGTGGTCTGCTCGCATGATTTTATCATGCAAGCAGTGGTAGGTTTCCTTTAAGGAAGTCTACCAGCTACCACATTGTAAAACAGTATTGTGTAGGGCATTTAACAGTTCCCTAACAATCATCTGTCTTTAGGAAAAATTTCAATTAGCTTCTCCAATGTGTGAGAGCATTGCTGTTCCTACTTTTCATTTTCTTGTGTTAACCCTTGTACAAACATCATAGACATCTGTACAGGAAGTTTTATTCATTTAAAAAAGTCCCATGTGGATAAATCTGCGTGGGAGTTTTCTCTACTCTGTCATGGCTCCATTGCTGCAGCTTGTGACTACTACCAGTCATGTGACCAGAGCTTAACAGTGACTAATTCTGCTACGGTCACATGACCTTCTATCGGGACTGTAGCTCAAGGCCCTGACAGAAGGTCATGTGACCGTAGCAGAGTTACTCACTGCCGACCACCGAAGCTCTGGTCACACGACTGGTAGATACCACAAGATGCAGCACTGCCTTTTTAATGTGAAGACATGACACAGGTGTGCACATTGCAGTCGGCATTATCTGCCTGTCACATGGACAGCCTGATCCTGTATTGTGACAGGGGCTGATATAATCGGTGGCATTGGTCATTGTCTGATCTGTAGGTTAAAAGAAGGTGTAAAAAGCTTGGGCACCCCTTAAAAGATTACTAGAATTGTTTAAACTATGTAAGCTTAAATGATGATTGTCTGCCATAAATATCTGTCTTATATTTTAATATAACAGGTAGACTTCTTCAACTATAAAGAAAATATATTGCACACAGAAGGTTGCTACAAATGCACACATTTCCTGCCTTACAGTTGCCTTTACAGGTACAGATATCTGCAACATCTTAAATTGGAAAGTACACTAATAGTTATCAACGATTGTAAAAAGGCACATTCATGAGGCGATATAAAGAAGAACCTTAATTTCAGTTGCTATAGTACTTACTATACCCATAGAAACAAGGGTTTGTGCGTGTATATATCAGAGGTTGCTAAAATCATTTCATAAAATGTATCCATAACATAAATAATTCCCACACATTCCTGTAAACTAGACGAAACTTAAAAGGAGCTGCTCAGGCACACACACTCCTGCTTGTCTGAACTTTGTACTTGATAAAAGCGTCAAGAGTAAGTGCACCCGATTGTGGAAGGTCTGAGATTTACAGTGGCAGTAATCCCACAGCCATTCAGCAAGCATCACAAACCAGATGCAATCCAACCCCTAATACTACAAAATAAAAAATGTGTGTATATATTGAACGGGAACTAGCAGGGAAAAAAAAAAAACTGTATGCACTCCTCCTAACAGGTACCAAAGGTGATTATCGGTCTGCAATGTTGAACCATGCACAAAATCGTAGTGCTAAGCAGGCACAAGGATTTACGATTGTTTGGACCTCGTGGAAATCTCATGGCCTATGGACATAAAATAAAGCTAAGGCTACATTCACACGATGTATGCCCGCCGTACCGTAGTACGGCGGGCATACATCGGCGCTGCGGAGAGGAGCAGGGGATGAGCTGCTCCATAGGGAAATACCGTACCGCTCCCGTACAGGGCCGTGAGCCCATAGGAGTGTATGGGGGACGTATATCGGCCGTATATACGTCCCCCATACATGTGTGTGAATGTAGCCTAACACTTCCATCTGTAAGTACAAGCTTACAAATTTAAAAGCTATTCGAGTCCCAGGCCTCTGTGTGGAGTAAATGGAACTTTCCGGAGATCAAGGTTATTTTGTACAAATCTCTGAGGAGACTGACGACTTTCAGCGTCTGAGTCTACCTATATTTCAAACAATGCAGCATAGCATTCCCTCCTGAGGAGTATTATAGATATAATATCTATTGCACATACTATTTTTCTATAGTTATATTTTATACTTGGTATTTTTTAATAATGTCACATTGCTATTAAATATATTAAATGGTATTAAACACAGAATAAACAGTATCCGATTGTGAGTGTGTGAGTGTGAGTGTGAGTGTGAGTGTGAGTGTGTGTGTGTGTGTGTGTGTGTGTGTGTGTGATCCCAAACACTACAACGCTACTATACATACCATGCTGCATGGAAATTCTGCATGACAAATCCGCATGGTATTCCACACCATGTGCAGTTACCCCAAAATGGTTTCAGGCAAGCTTATTCCCATAGATAACCGCCTTTAGTTATAATGATTAAGTATTCAGTTTGTTATCATGTTATACCATGACATAAAACATAGAAATTCTGGAAGGAAAGATCACAGGGCAACTACTGAATTGCAAAGTACATTTTCCCTCACATCCCTAAGGACACCGAGTTGATGAGAACTCGCATCACACTGCAACGCATACTGCGGGAACGCACGGCCCGAACGCTGCACCGCGGGAGTGAACTGACATGGTGAGTTCACTCCCGCGGTGCAGCGTTCGGGCCGTGCGTTCCCGGCAGCATGCGTTGCGAGTGTGATGCGAGTTCATCGCATCACACTCGCAAGTGTGGAACGGGCCTAAGGCTTTATTCACACAATCATCAATTTTTCATAGCTACTCAAACTATACGAGGCAGATTAACATATTTTAACTGTTTGCGACAAAATCCAATCACAATGGTGGAGATTTATCAATGTGTCTGACATTAGAGCAGACTAGTGGAGTGCTCTGCAGCAATATTAGTTGGTCTAGTTGACTGCACCAAAATACTGAGTAATTTAGCGTGCACACTGGGTTTTTTTGCCCCTTGTCTGTAGCAATTGGGAAAGTCCCTTCAATGGTCTAAAACCCTAAATAAATGTGACATTTTTTTACTCCATAATTCTGGTGCAGACAGCTTGATACATCTCCCCTACGAGTGGTAGCGTTCATTTTTCCATTTAAAAGTACTGCATTTAGTGTAGCTGTTTATAGACAAAGAAAGCAGCTGCACTGCCTTGGTTGCTCTGACAAAGTGGTGTCCTTTACTCACGAAACAAAGCCATGTTTTGACATAAAAATATTTTACAAGCATAAAAAAAAAGACTTCTGTCAAAGCATCACATTGTTTTGTGAATAAAGGACACCAATTTTATTTCACTGCAACCAAAGGAGTGGTGCTGCTTTTCTATTCTATGGGCATTAGCATGGATTGTGGCAAGTAGGATTGACAGCTGCAGGTACCTGAATACAGGGTATAGCGGTCTTACCTCTTGTTCACATTTAGTCATGTGAATAAGGCCTTTTTTGGTTACCTTCTAGATTTAAGAAGAGCAATTTCCATTGATGATTGAACCTGAATCATAAGTATCATTCTTATGGTTATAAATGCTTAAGTACTTTTTGGTTATTTCAGGCAAAAATAGGTCAGAAATCTGAATTTATATTTTTGCCGTCATGTGCAACTTACATTTGGGTATCAAAACCTGCAAACAGCTGTTTATATGTAGTTCCTATATAATAACCTACATATCAGGTTTACTATATGTTCATAATCCAAATGTAATGTTAAGAACCTATGAGTAGTTAGCAAGTCCTTGTTGGCCTTACTTAGTGCCCGAGAACAATGCTCTTCTCTGGCTTCAGGTAAAGGAACAACAAGGACTTATGAAGATCAGGTGACACACAGTTCTGAAGCCCAAAGTGGAGGTTTGCTGTTGTAAGGGATCTTGAAATCTGTGTTGGGTTTACAGGAGGCAGCTGCAGCAGCTTCTAGTGGTTCTTCTGGTAAAGCTTCTGAAACTGCACAGAATGACCCGTCCTCCTCATATGGGTTTTCCAACATCTTTAGCACTCTCCTGACCTAATGAATCATTTAAAAAAAAAAAAAAAAGTTAAGGGCTATGTAAGGATCTGAAAAGGTTAAGGTTAAGTCCAATAAAAATATGAAGTCCTCCACTTATCATAAAAATGGGGTTTACAGTGAATGGACGTATAGCAACACATACAAAGCTATCTACATTCAGTTTCATGAAAATTCTAAAAAAGAATATAGCTGCGAAAGAGCTGCAGTCTACAGGAATGTGCTTCCCTATCCCTGCAAAAATACTAATTTTACAAATACATATTTCCTGTCAGGAAAGGTTACCTTATTGAAGTCAGCTTAAAGAGAACCTGTCATGCAAAATAACCCCCTAATCTAAATATATTTTCATAAACTGCCATTAGAGAGCATTGCCTCTATCTCTTCATTGTCCCTCTACATGCCTGTAAACCTAAGCAATGAGGTCCTAAAGCTGTATGCAAACGACCTGTGAAATGTCCAATAAGTCATTAGCATGTTCAAGCTGTCCAGCTTATTCATGAGTGGGAGGCACAGCCACACCCCCAGTGCATGACTGACATCCTGTATAATGGTGTGAGGCTGTATAATGGTGTAACGGCTCCTCCATGTGCTTCCTGGTGCTGGCGCCCCTGCAGCCTGTGTGTGTATGTGAAAGATACAACAGCTCCAGGATGCAGCCATGTTATAGCAGAACATGTCAGAGAATGTATGAAATAACTAGATAAAGGCTGGGATGGATTGTCAGCTGCTCCAACAGGTAGTAGTGACAGAAATAGTGACAGAGACCTGATGACAGGTGTCCTTTAATTTTTAGTAAAAGATCTAGCTTCACCAATTCCCAACTGTTATGTTAGGGAAATGTTCATTTACTGCATGGGCCTGCCAGTTCCAGCAGAAAAAAAGTTCTATTAGAAGCTTCTGGGTTATGTACGCCCATCCTAGCTAGTCCATATGCAGTCATAGGATATATGGAAAGGTTCTGTCCTTCTAAGACCCCTTTGAATTATACAATGATTTATAACGCCTTGTATGGTTAATTGTTTCTGTATCAAATCCTCACGGTTTTCTAGATCTCCGCTTGCTGTCCTTCAACAGAAAGTTTCTGTGTTTACTTCCAGTGGATAGAGATCTGTCTATGGTCATGTGATGGACATGCCAGAGATAATGGGGGATATTTATCATACGCTGGCGCTCGTGCGATAGCCCCGCCGCTGCAAATTCGCAGCCCGATACATCAAGAGGCTTCTGCCTCTTGATGTATCGGGCTGCCAGCAGCGCAGCGTTTAACCTTTTCATGTATGAAAAGTCGCCGGCAGCAGCGAGTGCACAGGCGCCGGGACAGTAACGCCCCGCGCCGGCCCACTCCCGGCCGGCCGCGCCCCCCCTTCACGCCCCACTGGCGTGAAGGTGGCGGATTGGGGAAAATAATCGCAAAAGCTAGCAATAAGCTAGCATTTGCGATTATTTCAGGGCCTCTGCGCCACTGGCGGTGCGCAGAGGTCCTGATAAATATGCCCCAATGGCTCCTGCAACCGCGTGTCCATCACATGACCATGGATAGATTTCTTTCCACTGGAAGTAAACATAAAAGCTTTCTATAGAAGGTGAGGAAGCAGAGAACTGTGAGGATTTGATACAGAAAGTTTATTGGAAAATTGGAAACTTTTCATTAAAACAAACAATATCAATTATTTGCTGAATGTGGAAAATCCCTTAAAGTTTTTGAACAGTTAATGTTACCTCTGTGAAATCTCCCTTCTCAGCTGCATCAATGGCATTTTGGGCAATGTAATTTCTCAAAATGTGCATTGGGTTGCTGGAATTCATGATCTTCTCCTTCTCATTAAAAAAACTAGCATCTCCAGCATTAACTTGTTCCTTCTCCAAGCGGGCACTGAAATTAAAAAAGCAATAAACACAAAAATCTTAACATATCTCATGCAGTCCTGCAGTTACAATCATGGGTGAACGTAGGGGTTCATATGCTAGATCATTAAAAAAAGATAAAAGAAATAATAAGGGTTTATTTTTCATTTTTTAAGTATTAACAAGAAAAATCTACCATTCACACAAAACATGTGGCCAGGGTTTCACTGGCCAGTAACAATGTATAAACCATAGTCGCAGATGCCTCCAACCTACTAGGCCAATTCTTTTCATATGTGTGAACACAGTCTATGCTTAATTAAGATTAGGTAGACAGGTAGTCAGTTTTCATGACCTGTAGCCAATGGCCCACATTTATCATAAACAGTGCAAACTGCACTATGTGTAGTGTGCAAGCTGCACCTGATTCATGAATTGTGGTGCACGGTCCAACTAAGCAGTAACACAGCCCTTTTTTTGAACATTTTTTCTGTCTTGTGGGACACAGTAGACCTGCGGCACAAAACTGGAGCAGACAATTTATAAATACATGTGCTAGCATTTTGCTTGTTCTTTTCAGTGAAAAGTCAGACATAAAACTGATGCAAACACTTTAATAAATGTGAACCAATGTGTCAACCCTTTCAATACCATAGTTTAGTTTTTGTGTTGGTCTTTCAATTCCTTTCTCAAAACACTCCTCAGTGTGTTGCTCATTCACCACATTTTGAAATAGGGTTGTACACATGAAACGCATCAAATAAACAGTGTTCTTGCTCAAGATTTCAGACTACTCTTCTACTGGATTCTGCTATGGCAATTGCTACCACGTTTCCCCAAAAATAACACCTAGTGCAATTTTTTCAAACATAGAAAAACAAGACCTTCCCTGAAAATAAGGCCTAGCGGCAGTCATTGCTTACAGCTACATTAGTATAAGAAGATCTTTAAAGGGAACCTGTCACCAGGAGACCCATTTTTAGCACTCCCCCCCTTCTCTGCTGAGTGGGGAGGGGGGGGGTGGGGTGTTAACAGGGTTGACCACTTTCAGTAAATAATTGATATTCCTGTATTAATTCCGCCAGTTTTCTACATCTCTGGTTGCTGTAATTCTACAGGAAGTTACATGGTTTTCCATGGTTCGGTGAAGTCACACAGGTAAACAGCTCATTAGTATCAGAGAGAGTAATTCAATGCTTGTATTATAACGAGCTGTGCACCTGTTTGACATCACATGACCATGGACCAGTTATTATCCGCAGGAAGAAAATAATAAATACTGTTGAATTACAGCAAGTTGAATCAAAACCATGAGGAATTTATACAGAAAGTATATCGGAAGATTGTATAAATTTGCATTTCACAAACAATATTTATTTGCTGTAAGTGAACAACCCTTTTAAATTGAGCTACAGTTTTCCTTTAAACATCGTACAGTAGAAACGTTACAAGGTTGTTTAATGTTATTTGCCGATTAGTTTTGCTGCCAGTTTGCAAATGGTAGGATCATATACCTGTATTTAAGAAGCCATTCTTTCCAGTGCTTTTTATTGTCATTCATTAGGTCCTCAGGAGTGGTCTGCTCAAGCTTTTCATATTTTTCCATACGTTCCAGCTCTTGGCTTATGTTGGCTTTTGATCCAATTAATGCAAATAACTGAGGATTGCTCTGTGCCAACATCAGCATCATTGTAAGTTGCCTTGAAAAATCACAATATATATTGGTAAACATAAAAGGTTTGTATAACTTGATCAAATCTAAGATAAACTTGCATAACATTGCTCTGTTACTTTACAAAACGCTATGCACACCCACATGTGCAAATAAATAAAGAACATATCATATAGCAATATATCACAGTGAACACAGTAATCATTCAATAAATAAGTTGTTCCTTACTAAGTTAAAGTGAAAATCCACACAAAAGTTGTTTCCAAGTGTACAGTTTCCAAGTGAAACCTGTTCTTTTCTTTCCGAATCTGTAAACGCTTACCCTTAGGACAAGTTAGATATAGGCTATTAAATTACCCTTCGTGTACCCATTCCCTACCTTTGCCAAGATAGATGCTGTAACACAGAATGATGTGTGTGAGGGAGCGTTCCCAAGTTACTTCAATCTCATAATTTAAGTGCATCTCTACAGTTAAAGACTCAGAGTTGGACTGCAAAAGCACACAGCGCCAGAACAAATTTTGGTTATGAAAGCAAATTGTGTGCGTGTATGCAGCCCCAGCTGACGCTCACCAAGCAAACATGCATCTATAAAGTGTACAGTAACCACACACCACTCCTATTGCGCATCTCTGAACCCGTAGTAGTGTTGGGACCATGCTGTCTCTCGTCTGCCCTGTCACCTCTTGCCTGACCCCATCACAAAATCTGCCCCATGCTAGCCCTCACCAAGCCCACTCATGATCACTGCACCATGTAACCCCTTACCAGGCTATACTAGCCCTCATTTGGCCCAATAACTGCACTAAATTACCCTATCATGATTGTTGAGCTGGGTAGATTATGCCATATCAGGAGGAGTTTTTTTTATTTGGGGACAAACCAATGTGAACATACCCTATAAGATCATTCTGGTCTTAACAACAACAAGGCCTCCACTGTCTTTTTGTGCATCATGGGCCCCAGCTACCCCACCGTGCAGGGTGACTTTGTTACAGGTTCACTTTAGTAAAACAGGGAGATATTGAATCAATGTTGCAGGCACAATGGGAGTTATAGAGGTCAAATCCCAACCAAAAACAAAGTAATGGCATATGCAGTAATAGGAACTCTTACGAGCAATGATGCATAGCATACCTTGGATCCATTTTTGGTTTAAAGGCCACTTTCAGTTCTTCCATACTAGCACACTGCTCACCGATTACATTCAAGAATCCATCTATGTCACAAGCTCTTCCTGAAAACTTGCTGAGGACCCGGAAAGTATTTGTGAAATCTGAGCCTAAAAAGAAGAAAAAGGATTTATTATGTGCAAAAAACATCGATAAACTGTTGACAACAGGGGTCATGTGAGCAACTTGGGGATTATATCAATATAGTCTGTAATGTAGATTATGCCATCCACGCAACCTCCACAGATTTCCTAAACACTTATCCTCAGAGATAAAAGAGGCACAGGCAATGCTGCTGTTCCCATCTTGCCCCAAGAGATTTATTCACATCCATACAGGTCAGCACCTTTCTATAATATCCTTTATGACCCCGCTGATAACTTGAGTGATAGCATTAGGTAACAGGGTCTCCTTTACTTTTAATGTGCAGCTAGTCTGCACCGCCATGAGCACACACTATGATGTCAGCGAGCGGCTGATATCATGGTATATGCAACGGCAGCACACGGGGAGCCGAGCTGGAGCTTAAGAAGCTATAAAATGACCTGTGGGGGGCGTAAGGTGAGAACAGTATATATATTTTTTTAGGCTGAGTAGGTGGCTGTTGGCTATATACTGGGGGTGGGGGGCAGGCACTGACTATATACAAGGGTGCTGCTGCTATATACTGGTTGTATACTAGGAGGCTGCTGGCTATATACTGGGGGAAGGGTGTGCTGGCCATATACAAAGGTGAAGGGGCTGGTTGTATACTAGGAGGCTGCTGGCTATATACTGGGTGGCATGTGGTTGCTGGCTATATACTGCGGAGGCTATCACCAATGCATTTCCCACCCTAGGCTTATCCCAGAGTTTTTGGTGTTAAAATTAGGTTATATACTCGAGTACATACGGTAATTCTATAGCATTGAATATTGCTGAGATTTACAATTAGACAAAGACAGCTGTTCTGTAATACTTTACAGGTTTTCTATTTATAGATTAAACTCATTGACCAGTCTGAAACTTAATGGGTGTAATATCTGATAAATGTTACCTGTAAGGTTCATGGTGTCTAAGAAGTCAGAGATTAGTTTATCATCCTCTTCAAGCTCCAGTTGAATAAGCCCCAGTTTCTTTCTCATCTTTTGCAGGTAATGCCTCCGATATTCCCCATCATATTCCTCTTCAAGGATTTTCTGACTAGTGTCTAAAGATAACTCTGGTACCAAAGCTTCTGCCAGCTTTTCTAAATTCCATTTACAGATCTCTGGCTGCTTGTTGTATGCATAGCGACCCATATTATCAGAGCCATTGCAGATGTGATCAGGATCATACCTGAAAGGTAGACATTACTGCTATTATCAGTAGTGAGGCACCTGAAAGACTAATGACTTTTGAATGTGATATATATAATGCATACTTGGGGTACATTCACATGACACATGTTCGCCCAAACATAGAGCTGCATGCTAAAGAGGAGTAGGGCTGGGCGATGTTCACCTCTGCCCTCTCCATTTAGAAGCGCGCAGCAGGCACCATAACACGACACAATATTGGACATGTCCAATAATTTTGTCATGCACGGTTACGTTGCGGTAAGACAATGTGTGCTCACCCACATAGTGACCAGGCACTATAGACATCAATGGAGACCGATATGCGGCCACATATCGGCCTCCATTACGTTTGTCTGAATGAGCCCTTAATACATGTAGATAAAAATCAAATTTACATTTTTATAAAAGAATTACTGAATCATTTATTAATATTCATCAACTAGAGGAAGGACAATCTGTGAACTATATCAAAGGCCCACACATTTTTTGGCCAAAGAAAAAAACCAGGATCATTTATGCCGTCATTATTGGAAAGGTGTATGTGTCCTGCTCTTTGTCTTCTGTTTCAGGATTTGAAAACAGAGCATACAGTGCATGAAATTCTGCTGTACATTAGTACAGATTTAGCTGTATATGAAACACTGCATCCGCCATCACTTCTCAAACATGACGTCATCAAGATCCTGTTAGTGGAAGACCCTTCCTTTGTAACTGATCAGAAGCATGCTTGGCCTTCCTACTGCAATCATATTCATCCTTGGCCATTCCCACACACAACAGGGAAGATTTAACGTGTTGGTGCAGAGTTAGATGGCACAGCTGTATTCTGCACCCATTATGCTGGGTGATGCATCAGTGGTAGTTTAGAACTGTGGAGCTCTCTTAGTTTTCCGAATGTCAGACATGTCTACGTTCATTTCATTAGTGCACATTCTTCACACTTGTAACATACTGCTGCTCCTGCTTGATGTCAGTGATTCCTGACAGAGGAGGGTCTACTTGAAAGTGTGTGATGATTGATGCATTTTAAAAGAGCTCACTCCTGAGTGCATCATGAGAACTAAGAGCAGTTCTGTGATGCTCTATGTCCTGGAAGATGTAACTCTTACTTTCCCTACCCCTGGTTTTTGTAAATCGAGATGTTACAGAAGAGGTCAAAGTAGATGTTGCCATGGGGCCAAACAGGTAGGTAAACCTGCTGTATAAACCACCAAAGCCCGCAAAATATTCACTTTATTACTAACCTGTCCATGAAACCAAAGGGTCCATAGTCAATCGTAACGCCAACAATACTCATGTTATCAGTATTTAATACACCATGGCAAAATCCAGCACATTGCCATTCAGCAACCAGTCTTGCAGTCCTCTTTGTTATCTGCAATAAAAAAATTAGTAGTAATAGCACTACAAATGCACTTGATTTCGTGCTAGGCCTGGCACAATATGTTTGAAATGGGTTTTCCAGCTCAATTGTATTGAAAATTGAATAAAGAAAAAAAACTTCTCACATAACAATTAAATTCCATACTGGTGCCGTACCAATATTTATCCGGTCCGCATTATAAAATAAATGTTTAAAATGTAAAAAAATCTATGAGCACAACAAGTTAAGAAATTGTGATCACAAAAAAGGCAGGTAACGCATTTTGGAAATAAAAGTACTTATCCCTATTTATACCTAATGGGTAAGGTGCACACATCAGACATTTATTGAGTTAGGCTTACAGAGGAAGTAACATATTTTCGGAACTAGAAGAGGCACTTTTTTTGCTATATATTTTACCATGGATCCAGACAAACTGCTTGTCACTCCAGCACAGCACCTAATGATTAGATGGGCAAGTTCATTTTTTTGGTTTTGCTTAGTTGTGTTTATAAGGTTCCCTACGCTCTACTCCCCTATCAACAAGAAAACTCATCCAAGCATTTGATAAGGTGGGTCACAGCTCCAACCAGGGACTATCAGAATAGTCATTTTTATGCACATCAATAGGTAGTAGAGAGCAGCAGAGAGAAGATTAGCTAAGCCTGTGTGGACCACATGTATCATACTGAGAATACGATGCAGTAAGCTCCCCAACACACTGGTTAAAGTATTAGTATTGTAAAGCCTTAGGTGTAAACATGTTTGGTGGATCTGAAGAATGCAACTTGTGTTTTTGTGACACTGAAACCAGTCTTACCCTATCACTATATGGATGTTTACGTAAGACTTGGGGTAAGGCAAGGTTAATACCTTTAAAGAGTTCCTGCCCTGCAACATTTCAGAGATCAGAAGGAAAATATTGCTATTTAACAGATCAGAGATTGTGTAACTTTCCCTTTGTATTTGTGTTGCAAACACTTGTGATCGAAGCCAATATTTACACAAAGCTATCATCTACAGTTTACAGTACAGACTTTCACCCCCTTATATAATCTGTGCTTTATCTTTATTTCACAGTTTAGCTACAGGTGTTTGGTGTATGAGGGTGCCATTAGTAGCAGAATCAAAGCCACAGGGGCATGCCAGGGCCAATCCCATATGCATTTTTATGCAATCGGTCTTGTATTTTCTAAATGCAAGGAGGTTGCATATATAAAGAGGATTACCACAGTCACGGTGCCTGGATCTATGAGTAGGGCCCCTTTCACACTTGTGTTGCAAGTCAGAGTGCAATGCGTGAAAAACAGAATTTTTGGTCAGTTTTTGTTAGGAGTCATTAGGGTTTTTTGCTGCGCCTCCATAGACTTAAATGGGGCGTGAAAAACATGTGTGAAATGGAAGAGAATAGCATGCTTGACTTTGATGGTAGGTTTCCTTTAAATCCTTTTTACACCTTATAAGAGAGAAGATGAATTTGATAGTAATGGCCTATTCCAAGATGCTGATTTCACCCAATGGTCCACATACAACAGCACACAATATTATTAGAAGAAATAAATCTGTAGATTTGTCAAAGGTACCTCTCTATAAAATGCAGCATTTCTTTCCGATTTGCTTTCTCCATACTTCTCCTGAACGTCCGGATAAAATGTACTGATCACATAATCCAGCATTTGGATCTGGATATCGTTTCTATTAACACTAGGACCATGGCGTCCAGTAAATTCATCAGTTGGCTTAAAAATCTCAAATGATCCAAACCTGATAAGATAAATTAATTTATTTTTTTAATTTACGTCAAACAACTACAAACTATTTGCCAATATTAGCATAGAATAAAAATCACCTTAGAAATGTGGGAGCAACACGCAAGACAATGGAGCATCTTTCATTCCTGGGGTGCCCATCGTAAAAGATGTCCCTGATGACAGTGGAGTCTGAGGTGACACAAGATGCCGCCCTTGTAGTTGGTATGCCAAGGTGGAACATTGCTTCACTACACAGGAACTCTCTTATGCTGGAACGAAGCACTTTTCTGCCATCTGCTTGTCTGCAATACGAGCAGAATAATAGAGACATACACCTCTGATCACTTGCACATCTTTTATGTGTCTAGAAAGCTTAGACTAAGTTCACACATGTGTTCAAACGGTTCTGTTCACCTTTCCATTATCAAATAGTAGAAATATAGTTCAGTTATTATCAGTATTATTATTTTGTACTTAACCAGGCATTAGCACATTGCAATATATGATCCTGCATTAAACCGGCCGTGGCTATTGTAATATGGAATGTACCATGGAATCATTGTATAAGGACTAGTGATGTATTTTTTGTCCACCATGTGTTGTTTTTATGGGTTGATTTTATGTCATAGTGACCATATAAGTGGTATTGCATGCCTCTTGGATTTAGTACATAGTCTGAGTATAGGTATATTATATAGGGCTATGCCCACACATGGCAGTTTCCAAATTCAGGCTGCTGTATCTGTGCCAAAAGTAAACTTTAGCAATAAATATGCAAATGAAACTGAGGGGCGTCACAGCACCCATGAGACATTACACCCAGTCTACACCCAGGTATCAATATTCACCGAAGCCCGGAATGACGAGGTAGTGGTGGGACAGAGGAGGCCAAGCCCTGAAGTGCTCTGCAAACACCACCCCAAAACACCTCAGTCTTACTTGACTATTTCTAAAGTGACATTTTGCCTCAGGTAAAGGAACCAAGGTATAAGAAGTATAGTATGGGTGCCATTTTTGGGCACATCCCTACACAACACAGCAGTTAGGGAGCCAAACATGGAAAATTTCAACATATATGTCACACTACCACTTCCTACTAGTTCTTGAGAGCCCTTCCTGTCAGGCTCAGCCCCTCACAGCATGGATGCAGGGGGCGCTCACCTGGAGTAGGGGGTGAGGCCGGATCCCTTCAGCTGCATCTCCCAGCGCTCCCCGGCCGGGTTGATGACCTCCCCGAGGTACATGGCCGCCCCGTCCCCCAGCTGCCCCGCGAAGCTCCCGAACTGGTGGCCACAGTAGCAGTGGGCTGCGGGCTGGGAGCCTGGAAGAAGACGGTTCCCGCTGAAGTACAAGGCCGCGTCCTCCTCCTCCTCCTCGTCCTCCCCTAGTTGTAGCCCGAGCAGAGCCAGAGCGGGCCGGGAGAGCGCCACTACCCGGGGGTTCTGCACCGGGCTGGGGTGTACGGGGGAGAAGCAGACCCCGGGGACTTGCCGGGACCGCACAGCGTCCTCGTCCTGACCATCCCCGGGCTCCACCGGCAGACAGCGCAACGCCCGGTTATCAAAGCGCAGCGCCCGCAGACTGGAGGCCGGGGTGACGGCGGAGGAGGTGAGCACTGCCCGCTTCATCATGCCAGCCGCGCCCGCGATCAACGCGTCCATCCTGGAGCGCGTCACAGCCGCCCGTGCCCAGTACACTCCGCCACAGAGCAGGCGGCGTGCCATCCGCGTGCCCCGACAACATCAACACCCGAGTCACGTGTCCCCAGACAGCCGGTGCCACCGGGTCCTAAACACCGGCACACACCACGTCCTGGAAAGTATCCGGTTACTGAGAAGGAAGACGAGAAGATTACTGCGGAGTAAACGTCTCTGCTTCCTTCACACCAGCGTTTTCCTGGTGCGAGTGGAGATTGATTTGTAACGGGCTTGCACTCGATTTCATCTCTCGTTTTCAGACATCAGGTTTTTTTCACTGACTATTTCTGGGCTCTTATAAAACGCACATTTATCACAGTTTTCTTTAGTCCGGTGCTTATTTGCGCCTGCTTGTGTAATTTTTGCGACTCTTAGTCAAATATCGCAAAAATGTATCAAACTACTGCAAAATGTCACAAAGAAGTCTGTAGAATGAAAAATACGGGTGAAAAATATTTAACCCCTTAAGGACCAGGCCCTTTTTCGTTTTTGCGTCTTTATTTTTCACTCGCCACCTTCAGTGAAAATGGTGAAAAAACGCATTTGCGCAGTCTTCTTGTGGGCTTGGATTTTACGTCTTTCACTGTGCACTGTATGGCAGCGCAGCCATAAAAGAATCCCCTTTAATATAACTCCAGGAATGTGTTTCTATGTTCCACGGAAGCATAGATATTCACATTTAGGAACGTTTCACATTTGCATGTGCAGTGGACAGGAGTAACACAAGGATGTTCTTTCTGCCAGCCGAATAGCCACTCCGGAACTGTATTAACTATTAAGGCTCTGGAGTAGCCGTTTGGCCGGGAACGTCCTTATGTTTCTATATAATGTGCAGTCTGTGGGATCAGGCCACCATATTGCATGGGCTGTACTCATACTTGTAAAACAGCCCTTATAATGACAGTTGGGAATGCGATCTTTACAGCTCCCTCTCCCAACTGTCACTTCAACAGTTATAGAAAATCTATCATGTAATTTCACCACTGCTTTGTAGAAGTTAGAAGCAATCATACATTAGCATTGATGCTTAGAAATGTTTATTACATACATAATTAATTGTTATATTTTTGATAATGAGGAAAAAGTGCTTCAGGGATTACTAGAGCCTCTCCAGTTCCATTGACTATTACACGCCTCCTGCATTTCTACCACACCCCTTAGGCCGGTTTCCCATGTGCCGTTTTTGTTGCATTTTTAAACGCATCCAAAATGCAAGTGGGAGTATATGCGTTCTGGCCAAACCCCTCCCACTTGCGTTTTGGATGCGCTTAAAAATGCAACGCAAAACGGCACATGGGAAACCGGCCGCACTCACCAGGAGATTCCCTTAGCAGACGACGGCTCCAAGTTCTCATCATGTCTTGCACATGTTTGCCTTCTACTCACAGTGGCTGCGCAAACTCATCCAGATGCGGCATCAAACAACTTGTGTCACAACCTCCTTTGTATTAGTCTAAGGGTGAAGACACACGTGGCGTTTTTTGGGCCGTTTTTACTAAGTGCGTTTTCAGATCGTGAAAAATGCATGCGTTTTTGACCAGTTTGAATTAAGATAATTGATGAAACCTGTCAAAAACCTGTTTTTTACGATCTGAAAACTAAAAATGGCCCAAAAACGCCACGTGTGTCTTCACCCTAAGGGCGCGTTCACACGTTCCGCTATCGTCGCGTTCATAACGCGACGCTAGCGCACAGTGGGCGGGGCTCGGGCCGATCGCATATGCGTTTCCCGGGAAACGTGTACGATTAATAACCCAATCGCATGTGCGCTAGCGTTGCGTTATGAACACGCCCTAAGGGTGAAGACACACATGGCGTTTTTGTGCCGTTTTTACTAAGTGCGTTTTCAGATCGTTAAAAAACACATCCGTTTTTTTTAAAACGCATGCGTTTTTGTCCGTTTTTCGGACGGATGCGTTTTTTAACGATCTGAAAACGCACTTAGTAAAAACGGACCAAAAACGCCATGTGTGTCTTCACCCTAAGAGTCCGGGAAAGTGCATTCTAGAGAAATGGTTTGGCTCCTGAGAAGTCCTGGAGACATGCCTGCGAGGTGCAGATTAGGCTAGAGATTAATCTAATGTCACTGGCAGATCAAAGAGCACAGGTTGGGCGATAGACTGAGATTAGAGAAGAGAGGTGCAGCATTATGTGGAGCTTTGTGGATGAGGGTTATTATTTTAAACTGATTCGGAAGGAGACCGGAAACCAGTGCAGTGAATGGCACAAACTGGAGGCATCTGTGTAGCATTTGGCCTGAAAGACCGAACAAATAGATTGTAGAGGAGAGAGTTTAGTGAGTGGAAAACCAATTAGTATTAAGTTACAGTAGTCTAATCGAGAGTGAATCAGAGCAACAATTAGCATTTTAGAAGTTTCAATTGTTAAAAATGGGCGGATTGGGGGAGATGTTTCTGAGATGCATGCAGCAACAGCGAGCAATATACAGTGCAAAGGAGAGGTTGGAGTCCAGCACAACCCCAATACAGCGTGCCTGCTGCCTCAGTGCTATAGTGATCCCACAGACCAAGATGGAGAGGTCAGGTTTGGGTCTGGTACTAGATTGTGAAAAGATAATCTAAGATTGAAGAAGAGCTCCTCATAGACTCAGGGCAATACTTGCGGAAGAACAATCTGCAGGTTGACAATGTCTATCCCATCGCTGATAAGTTACTTGGGCATGAAGCGAAAGGATGGGTCCACTACACCCCAGACCCTGGGGAATAGATCAGGGGCACTCAGGCTAGAGCTCACTCAAGGGGCTCAAACCTTATTAACTAAACGGCCATAAGATAAAGATACTTTAACGGCACCTACAGATCCAGAGTTACCAGAATGACCCGCAAGTAATGTTTTGTTTGCATTGTAATGTTCATCTGGTTGCATTGTACTATGACATGGCGTATACCTATGATACTACTGTAACACAATAAACCACAGCTATGGAGACACATGCTGTAGGGTAGGCGGGTGGTAGAATGATTGAGCAACTACTGGAAGAAAGTGTTTCAATTACTGTTACAATCCTTTTCTTTTTGTGTACCAATAATTGTGTATAATGCAGCTGTACATTTTATTCTGTTCAATAAAGCAGTTAAAAAAAAAAAAAAAAAGATTGAAGAAGAGAGAGGACATGATGTTAGAGACAGTCACTAATGTTCTTGATTCAGGCAGGGGTGAGAAAGATGATGCTGGAAACCAAATCTGCTGATGGTTTGTCCGATGGGGGCAGTATAACGGGAAAAGAGAAGAGGATCTATTGTCCTTCAGGCCAATGGAGCGAAGCCTCCTGAGGAGAAGCTGGTGGTCCACAGTATAGAACACTGCCGATAGATCCAGAAAAATGAGGAGCGCATAATCTCTTTCAGATTTAGCAGTGAGGAGACCATTGGAGACTAAAGGAGGGAGTTAGGTCAGTCGAGAATAGACCCGGCGTTCCTATCGTACTGTGCTAAAAATGTTTAAAAATGTGCTAGCGCTAGGAGCCACTTTAGGGCTTCCGGACCAAGCACGATTTTTTTTTTTTTTTTTTAAATCTGCCCTGTGTAGTAATAACCTTCAAATGCTTTAACATACCCAGGTAATTTTGATGTTGTTTTCTCATCACAAATTTTACTTCATATTAGTGGAAACATTTGGATGATATTTTTTGCGTTTAAAGAGGACCTGTCACCCAGAAATTTGGCACTAGGAGCTGCTTACTACAGGAAGTCCTCAGGAAGTCTCCAGTGAGAGACGTAACGCGTGGGGAGCCCTCCACCTCCTGATCATTGTACCAACCTGTATTTTAGATGCTGTCACCATGCTGCCAGGCTCATTGCCAGATAACCTGTAATGTATACTGGGGATTTGCATCGCATCTTTTCACCATCTTTGACCTATCTCTTTGGGGACAATTGATCTAGGTGCCAGTTTACTTGCTTAGTACTTTTATGGCAGCTGGTCATATGCACATGCACTTTCAACTTGTTTACATTTTCCCTGGGTTGGTCTTGGTTTATGCTACCCATTGAGGAGGGGTCTTGTAATTGTACCTATCATAGTACTAATAACATGGTATTGCTTTTTATGTACTTTGGTACTATTTAAATTGTTTTTATGGTATTGTCTGTGTTTGGGTGTGTTTTCTAATAAAATTCATGTTTTTGTACAAATTAACAGTGGCACACCACTTTGCTTTTGTTTGATGGATTTATCTTAGTGTGTCATTTATACCTTGAACTGGTGTATACCGTTGTTGTGCAGGGTTCTACCTTTTGATTGTGTAGATGTCCCAAACTTACATGCTTGTTATGTCTGCCAGGGGATGACATCATTTTTTGTATGTCCAGGAACGGACAGATTCTCTTCTCTAAAAATATTAAAATGAGACTGTGGCGCTCCGGCCTATGTCACCAGAACGCCTCTCAGATCCGTCGCCTGATAATATATGCACACCCCATCTATGTTCATTGCAATCTGGTCCTGCCTGAAATCCGCAGACGTCATGATCAGTGGGCAAAACTAGGATGCGATAAACACAGAAGGGAGATGCATATATTATCAGGCGGCAGAGCGCTCTACAACGTAGGCCACAGTGCCTCCGGCTCATTTTAATATTTTTAGAAAGTGTTTTTGTAAGAGTATCTGTCCATTCTTGGATATACAAAAAGTGATGTCATCCCCTGACAGACATAACACGCAAGCAAGTTTGACATCTATCAGTATATCTGATATACCTTTAAAGGAAATATTCTCTAGGTATGGACGTCTGAGGTGGTGGGGGCCTCTGAATGCTTTCAAATACACTGATCACCATATGAGAAATAACAGAAAAAAAGGCACAGAGAAGCTGCACTTGTTAGTGTAGTATATTACACAATTTACGACCATCACCTGCACTATTTATTTCTGAAATAAAAATGTGTGTACCACATAGTTTGATGTCAAGAGAAGAGGCACTTTTGCTGAAATTCTTTATTTGAATAATAGAAAATCACAATGTTCCCCTAAAACCTTAAAAAAGGCACGCTTCGATTGCAAAGATTTATACAAATGCTACAAAGCAGATGTACACTTTTTATAAGATTTAGACAAAACAATATGGCTTTACACTTGCAAGACAAGGAGGGTTGATGTAGCTACAGGCTTTTATGTGTTACCAGTCAATTCAGCCATATAAAATGAAACTTCTAAAGATATGCAAGCTCCCAAATATTCATAGCAGAAAGCCTAGTTTAGGCTTGCAAACTCTTCCCAAGTGTTGGGTGGATTTACCTGCCCCAAGCCCAGTATCTCTGAACTATACACAGCAGGCAATTCCAGTTCTGCTGGAATTAATTTGGATGGAGTGGGACTGAACCCCAGCCCTGTGCAGTGGACCTCAGTACCATTCCAACATATGAAACTTTATGCATTTCTATCAATAAGGCAATAGAGAACCAGAGAGAAAAATGAAGCTTAAATATAACAGGTGCCCATATACCGTATGTATATTTCTGTCATGCAATATTAAACATGAAATGCACTATCTTTGCAATGGTTTTTAGGCATACAATTTGCATGGACGAAGCACATTTAAACCGTGTGCTTTGCATGTTCAAGTCATGTATTCTATAAATCACACTAAACAATTCACAATAAAAAGTACATCTATATGTAAGGGTTCTCCAAACTACCCCTATGTACTCCCCCATTTACAAAACTTTCAAAAAAGGAAAAGTTATTGCTTGTTAAAAAGGAAGCGGTCAAAACATAGTTGATGATTGTAAATTAACATTATGTTTAATCGGATGTTAATTCAAGCATTCTGTATAGGCTTCAGATAAGCAAATAGTTTACAAGATATGTTAGTCATTAAAATCAATACAGTTTGTCGACTGAACCCGATTGCTGGTAAATCAGCAAAACTTGAAGAAGTTACCAATATATTGCCAAAAAAAGAAAAAAAATTGAGGTTAAGCCAGAATATAAATCACAATTACTAACTAGGCTTTATGTACTTATTTAAATTGGAATGGATAGAAAATATGACACATGTCAATGAGCATCCCTTAATAATTGGCAGCATATGAAATTTAACATGAAAGTGGTAAGTAAGCTTCAGTTTTGGTATAGAGCAGTAATGGAAAACCTTTTAGAGAGTGTCCAAACTGCAACCCAAACCCACTTATTTATCCCAAAGTGCCAACGCAGCAATTCAGACAGTAACTTATTGCAATCTTCTTGCTCCGTGCCGTGTCACAGCTTTCAAAGTTACTGAGGAAACCATTATTGTTGACAGGAGGGAAAATTCAAATTGCCTTTGGAGCTTCCCTTGACAAACAAGAGCAGGAGCTTCGATGATAATCTGACCCTGTTCACACCTTCTCTCCCTGCAGTCTCAGGTAGACACGGATGTTTCATTTTAAAATAATGCTCAGCGTGTCACATCCTGGGCTACCTGAGCCTGCAGGAGGATCCCTTAATCTCCTGTCTGGTGAATTCTGTTCTGAGTTTGAATCATACAAACATCAAGTAGAAATCCTGATTTTTAGCTCCTTCTTTAACCAAGACAGGTATCTTTTTGGGGGTTCCTCCCAACTTCACATAAAGCAACAGTCTCAAATACAAATAACATCATGTGTACATTTGAATTATGAGCGCTCCTTTACTCCAATGTCATATGTAGACATAATCCATGCACCATTGGGACCCAGACAGTGTTTCAGCTTGCCTCTAATGTTTTGAGGGGCCGCCCCTTTTGCAAACATGCCAATTTGTAAGCAAGCTGACTAGCTGTCTAGGTCCCAATCAGGGTCTCATGCTGCATGTGTTTTTAGAAAAAAATAATACTTGAACTCATGGACTTTTTCTATATTTTTAGGTTTAAGGATAGTGTCTACATATTGAAGCAGTAAAGGATTTTTCCTCTTTATAGTCAAATACCGGTAGATGATGGCAGTGTCTGCTGTAGTCTAGGACTGCCCATCTTACTGTAGATAGATAATGTAATTAGCATAGTTTACAGGCAGTTTCCGTACCATATATACTAATTAGGTTCTCTACAGTCAAAAAAATTGTTCCTGAGCTAGACTTGATAGCCTGGCAGTGCCCATCTAGCAGTAAAGAAATGAAAATAATGACACTGAATGCTTAGGAATGGTCAGAATCCAACTACACCAACATCAGTTGGTGCAAAGAGTTAAAAGATGAAGGTTAAGAGAGGCCTTCTTTAATTGTTAGTCATGCCCTACAAAATCCAATGAAGCCAAGTAGCCTATAAAAGAAAGAATACTTGCCAGGTTTGCAGATTAATCTAAAGGCATGTTTTGGAGCATATAGCTGTAAAAACCCAAAATACTTTGATTACAAAAAAAAAAAGGAGCACAACCCCCCCAAGGCACCCTACATTAACACAGTGTTAAGAAATTCCTGAGACAGAAAATGCACATTTTGAAAGGTTAAAGATAGCCCACATAAGCATACACAGCCCAAAAATGTAAAAGACAAAATTTTGGTCTGTGACACAAACCATTGGCATAACACAGACAAAACCAAAACATATTGTCTCCCATACAGATAAAAATAGAATTTGCTGGTTAAAAAAAAGAAACTAAAAAAAGTGACATGCTTAACTCATGATTTTACACAGATCAGTAACAAATACTGCCACATGGTACGGATAGCTGAAGAAGAACACCACCTGAACAAAATGATGCGCTTCTTCATGTTCCTTTTTGATGCAGTTATGCCATTTTGTACCAGCAGGAGGAGAAAGGACTTGACTTCTGTTTGTGGACCAAGATAAACACTGAAGCAATTTTTGAGTTTCTTACTCTGTTATATGGATGCGTACTGACCCCATCCAATTTATGTTGAAAAGGTGGCAACTTATTTAACAGTTCATATACCTAGTCTAAAATACAATAAATGTTAAAACATTCCATCTATGTCCTCAATTTCAGGTGTCAAGTAACTGAATCAGTTATCCATAATTACATTGATAATGTATATTGCAGATCTTGCAATAGAATTTAAAAGGCTATTATTACACAGCAAAAAAATAATTCAAATTTTTAGCAAAAAAGCATCAGAAAGAATAGCATTAACTAAAAATCTACCATCAAAATAAAGTATGACAAACCAGGGGCACTTACTCATAGATCCAGACACTGTGGCTGTGGTAATCTTATATTTGTTATCCTCCTCCTTTTAAAAGCAATTTTTAGGATTATGCCAATGAGCCAGAAAGGCTATGGGTGTATTACCAAAGTTCCTCCATGCTCACATTCTGTAAGAGCACCTCCCCCTCCCACTTAAAAGTACAGCAGCACATTTAATCCTCCCTTCTGCACTCCCGTCACGGCTTGTGAAGCCAGAGCACAGAAGGCTCTGTAACAACCATAGCCCTTCAGTCTTCTCAGTATAATAGTAAAAAGTTGATTTTGGAATAATCAATAACAAATATAAGATTAACACAGTCACAGTGTCTGGAGCTATGAGCAAGTATCTCTGGTTTATCATACTTGATTTTGATGGTAGATTTCCTTAAAAGGACAATGTGCCTTCAAGAAGATGGGCCGGCTCAGGGTCAACCCATGCAAACTCCACAAGGTTATTCTTATCAGCCTGGTTATGCAGTTTTTCTGCTCTACTTTGCACAATTTATTGTTCCAAAGTGATTGTATTCTACAAAGAGTAAATTCTATGCTACCAAGTGCCTTAATGGAAAAGGTCAGTGCAAAAATGCTAATCCATCAGCGAGCAGAATGTTATAGAGCAGATTTAGCTGAGCAGATTACTATATAGGTTAATGGACACGTCAAGTAGATGGTGATTGAGTTTTTTCTGTATCTACAGTCAGAGTGGATACTTTCCATCACTTCCCACAAAACGTTAAAATGTGCTCAGCTCCTCCTGCTTATAAGATACAGTCAGCAGATCAGAATGGATCCCTTTGATATTTCTAATTCACTAGAGATGGCTTTATATGCCGTTTCCACTAATTACATACACACACCTTCTGAAGCATTCATTAAATATCAATTTTTAACAAAAGAAAGTTTTTATATGAAGTCCATTTGGTCTAAAGAACAAAGTCTAATATTCATATATTGTTAGTCATTAATATTGTTAATTTCTTAACTGGTAATGTTAAGTACTAACCATATTTATTCAACGACTACCCCAAAAAAACTACCCATTAAGTTTAAAGTGTAGATAAAAATTCTAGAATACATCCTATGGATGTAAAATTTTAGTGAAAAGTTTGGTGCTCATTTTTGGATGTGTAATAGTACTGCAATGCAAGAATAAAAGCTGGTGTCTGGGAATACTACATAAGTGTGAATGTGCTCTAAAATAATAATTAAAAAAAAAAAATTGTGCCAGGTGGTTATGCAATTTCATTTTATGGTGCTGTGTATTTATACTAGGTGAACGACTTAAAAGTTAATACTAAGATTCTATACCTATGGACATCCCTTACTCCTTAAAGAAAATATACCATCAGGTAAAAACCAGGGGCACTTACTCATATATCCAGGCACTGTGACTGTGGTAATCTTGTTGTATTTGTTAACCATGGCCTCCTTCTAAAAATAAACTTTAAGATTATGCTAATGAGCCTGATGGGTTAAAGGGGTTCGGCAATCTCCGTCAGCTCCACAGAGATTAATGGGGCAGCACGGACATGTACGGCCAGCTACTCCGCTCATCTCAGGGAGTAACAAGGGGTCTGACGGAGTTACTCTGGTGATCTGTGGGGGGTCTCATCATTGAAGGATCTGCATCATCTTTCAGAATTATATATTTTTTTTGCCTATATTTGTGTTCTTACCCTTGAAGCATGTCAGCTTCTACAAAACTACAGTAGCTGCTGTTATTGTTATGCAAATGAAATTTCTTGGCAATTTGTTGGATGTGACCATGGGCAGGTGGTGAAATTGTTAGAGAAGAAATATGAACTAGCATCACTGAATTGAAATCTTAAAAAATCCAGACTCCCATTTCATGCAGTCTTTGAAGGCAATACTGTGTGGCTGGCACTGAAAGGATCAACTGGACAGTCCTTTTACCAACGCAAAAACAACCGTAACCAACAAGTCCAATAAATGTAACTTTTGCAGTGAAAGTAATAATCCTATTCAATGTTGAGGGAGGAGGCACACTGTCAAAGAAAAAACAAAAAACGATATTACAAAATTGTGAGAATCTAACCCATACATTTAAGTTTCTGCAAATCTCAGAAAACACCTTATAGACTGCTAAAATCTTTGTTGGCAAATCCAGAGCAAGATGTTAAAGATACATGAAGTATTGATTTTTCTAATAATTTTATATTTTCCAATTATACATTTTTTTTCTTAAATTACATTTCTGTGGTTATAGGTGTTGACATCTTTCCTGAAGTCTAGCTCCCTGGATGCTGGTAATGTACTAAACTTGAGCACCAGGCTGCAGTGTTACAAAGCACTGCCGCTTTATTGTTAATCCTTGTACAACTCAAAACTTTGAAAATACAATCGTCATCGGGAGAGAAGTAGAATGTTTAAAATATTCCTTTTTAGGCTTGCATACAAAATCAACTTAAAGGACGTCTACCATCAGTATCAAGGATTGTAAACCAAACCCATTGAATACTGGCGTCTGCCCCCTCCAATAGAATCAGCTCTTATTAAAGCTTCTTATGTCCTGGTTTTTACAAAAAAATAGAGAGAAAAAAAGCTTTAAAAACGATGCAAAAAAGCCTAAGGGCCTATGGATCCTGGAGCCCCTAGGGTTAATTTACATAATGTTAAAGGCCTTACAGAAAAAAAAAAATAAAAAATCAGGATACAAGAAGCTAAAAGAAGAGAAGATCCTGCCAGAGGGGGTAAACCCCAGCATTTCATGTGTGCTTAGTTTACAATCCTTAATAGATGGTAGATATCCTTTAAGAACAACTAAAGAACCTATCTTGTGACCTGGGGACCACCAGTATGTTCTATTGTCCTGTCTAATGAAAATTAGGAGATTGCTATACAGAAAACCCCCATAAATTAGGTCTGATGAATGTTAACGAGTTTGATCCTACACTCCATTATAGAGGTTATTGTTAGCAACAGATATGGCACTGGATGTAGTTTCTGACACTATTGTTACTTGATAACTACCTAAACTCCTAAAACAGTCATAACACCCTCTCCACATATAGATCAATTGTTATGGATAGAAGTGCAGATGATGCAAAAAACTAGATTTCTCGTCAAATTAGCTCACGTGATGGAAAAAGACTAAAGCCTATTGCCCATAAGTTTATTCCAACATACTCGTTGCATGCTTTGGTGGGATTTACCAGACCAACTGATTTGAGATACTGAGTGCAGTTTAGTAGTTTAAGTTTAATCTAGAAAATCTCTCAACCACACGGAACAACAGGGGGACACGTGGGCAACAGGCTGTGGTCTGAAATGCACATTAAACAAGTAGAGTCTTAGCTGTGTATAAAGAAATAAAGATTTACCTCATGATTTCTTGAATATTTAAATCAGTATTCCAGTTCTTCTCAATACCAGGTACATGCCCCATGCCGACAACTCCAACAACAATAGATGGGACACTTTTTCTTGGCTCAGCTAAAGGCAGAAAAAAAAATTATGAGCACAAAAACACAAGTAATCTCTTTGATGTCAAATATCTGCTTGGAATTCCCACATATATTGAAAACTAAGAGCCCATAGTGCAGCATTTCTCTGTTCTTGCCAGCATTCCTAATAGGTTAGGCATAAAGTATGGCTTTAATTCTTACAGTGAAAGCTACAAAAAAAGGCCACCAATAACAACTAATGACTGTACCCACACTGGTATATCAATGAAAAACATCTTACAGCTGAAGTTTTGGGTATCAAAACATAGTATTCATCTAACCAGCCCCATAACTAGCTGCAGATTTTGCATTTCAGACACAGACAACCATGCAAAATGACGACTCACAGGTGGCCCGAGGTCATATTCATTAAGCTATAAGGAAGACAAAAGTTAAACGCTAAATAAAATCGTAAAATCTGGTTATTACTTTCAGAGACACGAGGTAGTTCGGTTTTTCTAGCCGCTTGCTTCAACATGTAGGTGAGATAAATATCTCTCTCAGACACTATTGTGCGGTGGAGGTCAGGAAATTCGCCAATCATTTCTGCCATCATCTGTTCTAATAAATCCTTCTGTTTACATTTCTCCACGTCATCCTCACTGAAACAAGAATTTCACATCAGATAATGAATGGAAATTACAGTCTAAGCACACAAACCAGGATCCCTGCAGCATATCCTGGCTCTGTGTGCTTATATTGTCACAGGACTACGGGTGCTGCGATCCTTCTGTAATCCAGACTTTGTTTTACCTGATTGGGTCAGATAATGAACAGAGGCCCCAGGCGAGCTTCACCTTCTGCCAAAATGAAAGTGCAGCAATGGCTCTCTTGAATGTTACGGGAATTGGTCTGTCTCCCAGGTGAAATTTGCAGAAAGGCACTTTACTGGCCTGCAATTTTAGCCAAATAAACATTTAAGTACACATATTGAAGGATAATAAGTTGATAGAAGACCTACATACATTAGCCTCACCTCTTTGAAAGCCTCTCTGAACTCCCCACCAGGAGCCATTCCTAGCTGTTCTGTGATGTGAGCAGATACCTTCAGCAGAAGCATTTGCATGAGGCCGGACATAACTCCATTCTGACAGAAGTATAAAAGGAATAATAATTCTTTATTTATAGAGCACAAACAGATAGCGCAGCGCTGCAGAGCTTGCCAAATCGGTCCACAATCTAATCAACCCATGTATCAAGTATGTTTTTGGAGTGTAGGACCCGGAGGAAACCCACACAAACATGGAGAGAACATACAAACTCTTTGCAGATGTTGACCTGGATGGGATTTGAACCCAGGTCCCCAGCGCTGTAAGGCTGTAGTGCTAACCACAAAGCCACCGTGGTAAACTGTGATAAAGCAAGCAGAACTATAGCACTCCAATCTAATGTCCAACCAGAACAACACTACTGTCATCACACATTAGAAAAAGGAGATAAATGGGCACTTGAAGGGACTGGCAAGAGAATGTTTGCAGTTGCAACATTTCAAGACTAACATTAATGCAGCTAGTCTGATCAACCCCATAGCTATACTTATACTGCAGGACCAAATCACATATCTGAAATGGTCAACACTTTCGAGAATAAAAAAAAAAAAAAAAATTATTCTCCAAAACAGAACTATAGTTAGCAGTCTAGAATGTCTGTATAATACAGGCAGTCCCCGGGTTACGTACAAGATAGGGTCCGGAGGTTTGTTCTTAAGTTGAATTTGTATGTAAGTCGAAACTATATTTTATAATTGTAGATCCAGCCATAAAAAATTTTGGCCCCAGTGACAATTGGAGTTTAAACATTTTTTGCTGTAATGGGACCAAGGATTATCAATAAAGGGGTCTGTCTGTAACTATGGGTTGTCTCTAAGTCGGGTGTCCTTAAGTAGGGGACCGCCTATATATAGTAAAATAAAGTATGCAAAAGACAGTTCTTCTGCACAATCCCTGCATACATATGGACACCAGGTTTACAGGAAACCTACCATCACATCTACCCATTAAAGGGGTTATCCGGTTATAAAAAATTACTTAGGGCCGGGCTGGGGAGAGCCATTTAAAACTAATAAACATGTACTTACCTCCTCCGGCACCGCCGATGTCCCGTACCGCGTTCCTGTTGATCCGTGCCCCTGTTTGTTTACAGGGGCACGGAAGCCGAGCACAGGAAGCTTGTGGTCCGCAAGGTGGCCGGCTCCTCCCATCCGTCCCCATCTTTTAGCGTTGTAAGTGCTGGGAGATGGTGTCGCATGGGAGATTCCGGCCGGCAGGGAGCTCCCTGTGCACCCTTGTAAAGAAACCGGCGCACAGATGAGACGGACCGCAGCGCGGGACATCAGCAGCGCCGGACGAGGTAAGTACACGTTTATTAATTTTAAATAGCCCGCCCCAGCCCGGCCCCAAGTAAATGTTTACACCCGGATAACCACTCTAAGGTAGATCTGATGGTCGGTTCCCACTTACATTCTAAACCCCAATATATCTTTAGCTAATTCTAGAAAACGATGTACACTAAGCTTCAGTTTATTTTAATAATATGCTAATTTCTGGAGAGGCTACTGGAGCGTGGAGTAGACTCTCCGGGGAGCGGGAGCAAAGGCTAAAGGAAAAGGCCACTCCCCAGGACAGCCTCTGCTGTCCCTGCCTACTAGGCTCCTTCAGATGCCACTATCCACGTACACAGACTCATATCTATGCAAAGCGCAATTTGAGGAACATTTTAAAGGGAAAAAAGCATCACATATTGTTATACAGACTTTTTAATTACCTGTTTAATTGCTTGATGAAGTTTTTCCAGGTTTATTTCTTTGGCTTCTTTGAGTAAAGTTTCTTCATCCATTTTAAGCATAGACACGCGATACTGACACAGTTCCACCACTACAACATCTGGCTGCACTTCTTGTATGGTCTAAGGAATAAAATATTAGCTTACAGTAGCAAGATCTTCCTTTCTTATATGCACAAGATTATGCACTCTCTTAATACGATTTGTTTGTTCATGACATTTAGCCACAGTATCAGATATACGCAACATTTAGCTATTAATCAATTTACAGTGATTGGTTCCAAAACACAGAAGAGGTACAAGTCTTTGTTTATGACTTTTTCACTGCTAGTTCTCCTCTTGCTTAACAAATGCAAGATAATGAGTAAAAGGCTACTGTGTAAATGTGGTCAATACCGGACCCGAGTTGCCTTGCTATAAATAAAACCCGTACGGGACCCAAGAATCAAAAATTGTGAAATGAGGAAACTGCACTTCCTCTTTAACCCCTTAATGACTGCTGTATCAGGTTTTCAGGCAGCCTGGGCTGTTTAACCCCTTACACGCCGCGGTCAAGCAAGTAAGCGTGTCCCCTGTGGATCGGACCCTTCCGGTGAGTTTATCAGGGAGATCCGATCTGATTTTCTCCAATATTGGTTTTGTGGAGTAAAATTGAGCAAAGATAAGAAAAAACCTATATAAATGAGGCATCACCATAATAGTAAACAGGGAAAAAACAGGGGGGAAAAAAAAGCACTAAAAACCCAAAATAAAAATTGATGATAAATAATTAATAATACTAAATATTGTTTTCTGCGTAACAAATTGAACTTCATATTGATGGTATCTAATATTCCATGCCATGCAATAGGAAACAGGAGAAAAAATTCCAAATGCAGCGAAAATGGTGAAAAAACACATTTGCATCGTTTTCTTGTGGGCTTGGATTTTACAGCTTTCACTGTGCGCACCAAATGACATGTCTACCTTATTCTTTGAGTCGGTACGATTATGGGGATACCAAATTTGTACAGGTTTTATATTGTTTTCATACATTTACAAAAATTAAAACCTCCTGTACAAAAAATTTTGGGGGGGGGATTTTGCCATCTTCTGGTGCTAATAACTTTTCTGGTGTAATTTTTTTGCGACTTTTGATGACATTTTCAATGCTACCATTTTTCGGACTCTACAACCTTTTGATCACTTTTTATATTTTTCAAAATGGCAAAAAAGTGCCATTTTGAACTTCCAGCGTTATTTTCTGTTACAGGGTTAAATGCAGTGAAAAAACGTTATTATGTGTTTATGATTTTTACTATTTATATCAGTTCTAGAGAAAGGGGGGGGCGATTTGAATTTTAAGTTTTTTAAAAATTATATTTACTTTTTTTCAGCTTTTTTTTTTTAAGGGTACCTTAACACTAGGTTGTCTGATTGATCCCAACATATACTGCCATAATTCAGTATGGCAGTATATGGGGATTTTCCTCCTCATTCTTTACAATGTGCAACTCACACATTGCGACCGTTCACCCCTCCCTGATTACGTCACGGGGAGCGACAATCGTCACCAAGTTGACGGCCACATGCACCGCCTTTTTTTTTTAAGCCGCCGGCAATCTACAGCGCCAATCATCGCTGTTACCAGTAAGTCTTTGCTGCAATATGCAGCAAAGACTTACCGGCTTTGGAGAGAGCTCAGCCCGTGACTCCTCTCCATGCACCCGCACCCAACACGCGTGGTACTATTACTATTAATTTATGGGACTTTAAAAGGCCTAATTAATAATAAAGTCGCTTAAAAGCTTTCCACGAAAATGAGAAAATCGCACGTAAAGTTCTAAGCCTCAAAACATCCTAGAAAAATGAGAGTACACACAAAATAAAATTCTGAAATAAAGCTTTTTGGGTAGTTTAACCATCTGCCTGGAAAGCAGAACATTGCAAACTTTGAAAAATAAGAATTTTGCCAAATTTTACTTTTTTTTTCAGAACAAAACACAAAACTTATCACTTAAATTTTACAAGTAACATGAAGTACATTGTGTTTCCAGAAAACATTCTCAAAATCACCGGGATATGTTAAAGCGTTCCGAAGTTATAACCAATTATCATGATACATGGCAGATTCAAAAAATCAAGCCTGGTCATTAAGCTGAAAACAAGCGTCGGTAATAAGGGGTTAAGAACCAGTATGGCTATTACCTTTACCACATCTTGTTTACTGCTGTCACTAAAGTGCGCTGTGCCCACAATGTAGACTTTGCTTCCCTCCTCAGTGCCAAGCTCAGTCACTGTTTCTGGAAGAGACGGACATTTCTGTCTTTTCTTCATTTTCATTTCCCAAAGTATCCGGAAAGCATCAGCATCCGCTAGATAAACAATACAGGGAACCATAAGAGAAAAGGCCACAACTTATGTGGCAGGATGAAACGGCATGCACAACATAAATTAAAGAGAATTATTTAGTATTCCAGCATATGGTCAAGACCCAAATCTCTCCATGTGTCATAACTGGCTACAATGGTTTCATCGCCTCATGTATTTACAAAGAAAAGAATGGTTTTCAGGCTTTTCACCAAATCAACTGGTTATTGGTTAAAATGTAAGAAATTGAGAAATTACTAAGATATATTTGTACCAAAGTAACTTATATGTAACCAAATTGTATGCAAAAAAAAAGGATGCTAGGTTTCAATTTTTTGCTCCTCTCCTTGAAAAATAAAAACTATTTTTATTTGTGGAGCTTTTTTTTTTTTTTACACAACAAATTGTACTTCCTAGTAGTGGTATTTAAAGAGAACCTGTCACCCGGGACCTCATTTTCACTAAAGACAGGTTGCATTGCTTGCCATTTTAATATAATTGTGTATTTTATCTTTCCTGGCTACCTGCCAAAATCCTGTGCCGTGTCCCCGGGTATGGGTGAAGGGAGGGGGGTTGGATTGGATGCATTAGAAAAAAAAAATAATAATTGTCTTGTCTCTGCTCAATTACTCATCCACACTCCACAGCTCTCAGAACCCTCCTTTCTGCTTGCTCTCAGATACTCCCTTCTGCTCTTCAATCATATAAAGAGAGCTCACCACAGGGTGCCATGATATCTGGGAGGGGGGGGGGGACACAGTGACTGTGGTAATCTTCTTATATTTGTTAGCCATGGTCTCCTTCCTTCTAAAATCAACTTTTCTAATTATTCTAATGAACCAAAGGGGCTCTGGTGGGCGTTTCCAGACCCCCTAAGGGCTGCAGCTTAACAGACAGTTACATTGTCTCCCCTCCCCCTGCATTTTCTGCTGCACAGAGTTTAAAATGAAACAAATTCAGCAAAGTTGTATTTTGTACTAATATATATATACACACACACACACACACACACACATATATATTATATATTCTCTTACTACAATGTAGTGATATTGTCCCTTAGAAACAAGAATTACTGCATATTCTACAGCCAGTGGTAATGATCGATGAATCCAGGTGGTCAGAATGGGGTCAATAGCGCATGTCTGGCCTTCGCTGCCAAAATGCGAGGAAGCTATCTTGTATCTAAGGGACAACATGGCTACATTTGTGAGAAATTATCTTCACACAGGAACATTTTCACACAATTGAAGAAATGTTTACATATGGCAAATGAATTAAATTAAATGTAAATGCCCAGATGGGAATGCCCCTTTAACCGTCCTCCATGTATCATACAGTTTTATATATAGATTTTTATCTCTTACAAACCTATATATCAAACTGCTCAGCTCCTCGTATGACAGAAAATACATTTCATAGAACCTATAAAATGAATTAAAGTAAAAACAAAATTCCAGGGGCATATCAATCCTACTGTATACTGACAGATGTTGCGTGGTAAATCCGAAGTAGCAGGTGGTCCATCTTCTGCCGTTTCCGATGCTGCCATTATCTCTGCACCAGCCTGGCAAAGGTAACAGTGATATATTTAATACTATAGGTTACTCAGACATGCTGTACTTTTAGAGCCATTGCATGTAATAGCTTCATGAAAAACTACAGTGGTGTTTTTCACATGTTGCAGTTACTGTAACATGCTGCAGACTTTTCACTGTGTATCAACAAAGTCAATGATATTTTACCTTTAATTCCAGCTAATAGGTTTTCTGGTTTGTCTACTATGAGCCAATTAGCAAAAGGGTTAAAAATGGCTGTTTCAAATTGGCTAATTGCATATGTAACCATTTATAAGACATGGAAAAAAAAATAAATTTATATAGAAATTTCAAATCTTTAAGGAGATAAGTATGCTAGGTAAATATAACAGGAGAGGTACTGTACTTTTAAAAAGTTTTTATGTTTATGCATAACGCCCCACTTGTATAGAACTGGCCACTATTACATAAAAATTAATATAGAATCTGTATTCAGTAGATAACCCAGCACAGAATCTATAAAATAGATGTTATATATGCATTCAGAGGCCAGCTGTGTGCAGTTTTTACAAGAACGGTACTGCACCGAAGTCCACTGAAGTGCAAAATCACAAACTCCAGAAGGTCCATTTATTATTTTATTAGAATCTGTATTACGTCAGCTAGGACGCGTTTCTCTGTAGGCGGCCATACTGGAGCCGGCGTCTTAGATTGTGTGATGGGTTATCTACTGAATACAGATTCTATATTAATTTTTATGCAATAGTGGCCAGTTCTATACAAGTTGGACACTCCTGAGGTCCAAGCCTGAATTAGGGAAAATTATCTAGAGGGCTTCAGCGCTAAACATAAGCCTAAAAACTTTTTTAAAAGTACCTTAATAAAATATAGATGTTTTAAGTGATCCTAGACACAGGCAGTTGTTGATTGTTGTAGTTTCAATTTATTTTTAGGGGACACGCATTCATTTTTGGGATTTGCTTTTCCTACTGCTGAATTTTCAAATACAACAGAAAAACCTTACCTCCTGCGGTTGGCCGTCTTGCATTGTAGAACAGATTTTTTTGCTTCAACCAAGAGCTTCAAGTTGCACTCTGCCTACATGAGTCAAAAATGCAATAGTTAACTGTTTGCATTTCCTCATCTGACAAATACAAAAATATTATGCTGCAATGTATAATAATGTAAAAATAGTCTCAATACTGATTCACCTCTGTGCACCAAAAGGTGTGGGTGCACCCATTTTATCTTTCCACGTTAATCATCATGTAAAGGGGTGCTGCTACACTAACCCTGCCCCAGATGCACCAACAGCTCTTTTGCATGAAAATTAAAAGCAAATGACAAATTGGTATGAAAGAGTAAAGCATATCCAGAAGGATTAATAAGTGTCTACACAGTGCACTTAGGAAGTAGTACTCTAATTATTAGGAGAACCCTTACCCTCCAAAAATCATACCACAAGCAACAACTAGCATTAGCTTTTTGCAAACACAAACAAAAGCATCAGTCTCACATTCGTGGACTTTTTCTTTAGGACAGGTCACCCATATTAGACCAGCGGTGGTACAACTAAGAGGGGCCATGGCATGGTGACAATACGTCACCCAGTCATGTAGTCCATTTGCAGCTCAGTAACATTAAAATAAATTGGACTAAGCAGCAAAACAATGCACATCCACAGTGTAATGTACTGCACTGTCCTTGGTAAACAAAAGACGGCAGCACTTGTCTAAGTGTTACAGACTCTTCAAATCATTTTATCCTCCCGGATGTTGTAGATTATCAGATCATCTGTGAGAAGTTGGTGGAAAACCCCAGTTATACATAAATAAGAACATGATTTCTTCATACATAAAAAGATTATACACATGTTAATGGTCTATTCCCATCTAAAGTTCTGTACACATCTGCAGAAGTCCGTTAAGGCCCTCTGTTATAGATACTATCAATAATGATGATGGGCCTGTAACACGTTATTGGATAATCCATCTAATTTAGTTGTTTTATTTACCATGAAAGAGCAGAAAACAGAATGCTCGCCACAAATATGAACCCATGACCAATGGGGTCTTGTCTTTCATGGATGTCATTGCTGAAGCCAAGCAAACAAACCGGGGTAAGAAAATTAGACAGACACTTTGCTGCCAGCAATATAAAAAACTGCCCCAGCTTTACAAGCAAGACAAGAGAACAACTTTAAGGGTTCCCTTGCTGTAGGACACCTGCTATTGGACAGACTTGCTCAATAAAAGGTGTTGCTAGAAAGGTGTTTATGCTAGAATAATATGCTGTTACTTCATGACCAAAACTGCATGTGTTATTCTTGGACATATTCCATCAAATAGATTTAATCCATAACAGTGTTGCAGATTTACGTTGCTGCAGATTTATGTGAAGGGTATATGTTGAAACTGCCAAATTTCCAATTTTCTCTACTTCATGTAATTGTTTTATTCACATTAAATGTGGCAGCATAACATCATCGCATCATACAGCCGCATGTGGATTGGCTGAATGAAGTTAGGAAGTGAATATATGGGTGCAGTGTAGGGCAGAGATGGCGAACCTTTTAGAGACTGAGTGCCCAAACGACAACCACAGCTTTCAATTGTATTGGCGAACTCTGTGCTTGGGTGACAGGCTGAGTGCCTACAGAGAGGCCTGAGTGCCACATCTAGCACCCATGTCATAGTTTTGCCACCAATGGTGTAGGGCAGTGATGGCGAACCTTTTGGAGACAGAGTGCCCAAACTACAACCAAAACACACTTATTTACCGTGAAGTGCCAACATGGCATTTTAAGCTGTTGCTACATGTTCATCCACATCTTTCAATTGTATCGCCCCCCTGAGGAAACCAATACAATTGAAAGAAGAAGGGCAAATTCAGACTCTCCTTGTAGCTTCTCTCTGTAGAGGAAGAATGGTGGGTTCAGCAGGATGACCTCCAAAGATATTGCAGTTCTGTCAACACCTTCTCACTTTTCTCCGCAGTTCTTAACAGCCAATGAAATGTCGCTTTATAATAGCGCTTAGAGCAGCATCTCTAAAGTTGCCTGGGAATTGGTCCTATTTGGTGAACTCTGTCCTGGGGTGATGGTCTGAGTGCCCACAGAAATGGCTCTGAGTGCCACCTCTGGCACCCGTGCCATAGGTTCGCCAAGACTGGTGTAGGGCATACATGGTGTGAGCAGAGTTACTTATGTAAGGCACACAGAAGGGGAATACCAGCGATAGCTTTACCTTTTATGACCAGGATGCGATTTTGTTTGCGTTTACCTCCTAAAAATTATTATAATTAATTATATGCACAGTATTTGAGAAAGGCTGAAACATCAAGCAAGGAATGGGGCTCATTTTTGTACCCTGAAGTACAGCAGTGGTTCCACTTTTTCTTTGGCTACATTAATAAGATTGGCCTTTTAGCTGCGACAAGGACACCTACATGCACTCAAACGTGCTTCTATGAACTTTCATTTTCTATGTACAGAAGTTACACAAGGTTAACCGGGATATATGTAGCCTGTTTTGTTCTTGTCATATGAACCAGGAAGGTTTCAGAAGAGGGCATGATCCAACCGAATGCCAGCCCTAGTTATATGTCTATTTAAGTGCCCTGCAAGAAGATGTGAGGGAAGAGGAAAGAATGGTTCTGAATGTCCTATAAAGGTGATTCTATCCAAACGTAACCTGATGCAGAATACCTACTGCGGTAAAAGTTATCTTATCTGGGAGAAGTATATTATCCAGCACTACAAGCATTGATCAGGGGATGCGAGGTCCCAGCAGTACCACCAACATGACAGCTGCCTCTGCGCAGGCTGTTGTGGCCATATACAGTTACCAGGCTATACTACACTTGTTATACAAGTTAAATGATGATAAAAGAAAGAGGTAAAAAGGTACAAAATACACAGGAAAGGAGTGTGGGAGTCTTCAGCTCCTGCACAGCTCTAGTACATCTGCAATGTGCCCGAGCATACAACACCTGTGGCCCGCTCCGATCACAGGGTGAGCCCTGATCCATATGGAGTCGGCACAGACAGCACCCACAACACTTACTGAAGCTTCCAGGACAGAAGCTCTGGAGCCGAACTCTGGAGTGCTCTCCTCTTACTATGTATGATCCCCGGGCAGACACTCAGCTGGAGCTAGAGCACGGCACAACATGCTGCACTAGTCATCTCTCCGGAGGGGAGCCAGGAGCGGCAGCGGCACTGCTTCCTGGGACCTGTAGTCTTCAGACGCTTCAAGCTAGTATCCTTCTAGGGCATATCATGCAGCTCGGGACTTCAACACCCAACATGCCCAGCGGCGCAGCCTCAGCTGTAAGGGTGCCTCCAGTAAGAGATGGTGCTGTCAGCAGAACTTGAAGCCAATCAGGATGAGAGCTGGGCTACAGGAGTAAATGGGCGGGGAAACGAATTGCACAGTCACATGTGTGATGACGCTGGGAGGGTCGCTGTCTGCCTGACAGCTCGTGCTAGTAGGCGAAAGGACCTTTAATGACGTCCTCGCCATGTGATCGGTCACATGTGTAGCAGGCTGGTGGAAGAGATTTGATTGTGTGGAGAAGTGATGGGGCGGGTGCTGTATATAGATCAGGGCGCCCTGCGCTGTGTACACACTGCCACATGATTGTATCCTGTTCTGTACACGCATGCGTTTTTGAATGTTTACTATGTGTTTGACTAGTTTTAATCTGTTTCACAGCTACCTACAGTTCTAGAAATGAAGATAAACAGGTTCAAAGCAGCCAAACGCAAGGTAAACATTCAAAGACGCATGTTTTTTTGTTTGTTTTGTTTTTTAGTTTCAAAAAATTTATTGCAACCATAAAAGCAAAATGCATTAATACACCATTAACCTCAACAGAATTTCTGAAATCATTTAAACAATCACAAGGGGAAAAAAAGCAAGCATAAAATAAAGTTGTTAAATCTCGCATAAGGAAACATAGCACTGCATTATCCACTAGATCAAGGGGATTGAAGGGCGTGTTGAAGTGGGAATAAGTGGCTTATATAATGTACAATTATGCCTCATTTTAATCAGGTAATTTTTTTATGCAATTTTACAAAAATTTGCAGATTTACAGTGATCTTAATGTTTTCAAACGGGCTGAAAACACATTCTTTAAAACGGTCCTAAAACACGACGTGTGGCATTATCCAAAATTGGGGAAGATAGATAATAAACTGCTCCACATAGGCAATCAATGAGGTAAGCCTCTCCCCGCTCCTGATTCCCATCCACGGTCCATGCGTGAGCGTCCCTGTCTCCTAGAGCGCGAGCACCAGCTTCAGGAGATTTCAGGGCCAGTGCACCGTTAATTGGCGCTGGCCATTTCCCAGAAATCTATTTAAATCTGCCTCTCCCTGCACACCCTGCCGGAACTTTGTGCTATTGCCAATGTTATTCCCTGAGCCTCGTAGGTGTGATTCGATTTCCTGTTGTGACCCCGGACCTGTTCTTGACTTCGCTCCTCCGCTGCCAGCCCTGACCTCTTGCTCCATCCCTGACCTCGCATCATTGCCACCTGCCTTGACCAACTGCCTGTCCCTGACTACAAGATTGCCTGCTGATTCTGTACCTCGACCTTGGCTGTCACTGCAGACAAATCACGCCTGTGGAACAGGGAAACACAAAGTTTTTTTCTATAGACCACATTGTGACTGGTTTCAATTCATACAGAATTATGTAAACAAAGGAAAAATTGTGCAATTGGGACACACAAACCCATTTATCACTAAAATATAACCTTTATTTCTACGCTTAACAGACGGAGGATGACAAAAACATTTTCATATTTAGGGTGGTGGGGGATATCGATCCTTGTGTTTAATTGAATCTTATATATCATTTGTCAGTACATCAGTATAGTATCGCAGAAGGTGATCTCCGTCACTTTCCACTCGTACTAAGTGAGAGGGATTTATGTTTTTATTATTATCCTAGGTATTAATCAGACTAGCTGGTATATTAGTATTCTGCCTCCGGTCATATAACCAAACTCACTTATATATCAGTAGTGAGTGACTATGGCAGTGTAGTAGGACACTATGTACGAACTTTTGTTGAAAAATTGTTTTGTCATCCTCCGTCTGGGGCCGTATTTAATGTTGATGCTGCCCTAGGCACTCGCAGTGCTTGCGCCCCCTATTGGAGCCGTCAATCTAATGCCTCTGCCCATAACTCCCAGCACGTTACTAGAAGAGATCCGCACTTGACCCAGGAGGAGTTTCTCCAACAACCCACTGCTAGCATTAGATTAGATAATAAAAAAAGATTCAGGCTGTGATCACACGACGCGTTTGCGGTTTGTTTAGAAATTCTTTGGGCAAAATACTTCATTACATGTAAATACACTTGCTTAGTAGCAGCAGCATGTGTGTGATCTATGAAATTGTTAGTCATCAGTATTAACCGCTTCATGCTCTGCGTCGTACTTGCATGGCGCAGATGTGCTGAGACTATATGAAGAAGGCTCACAAGCTGAGCCCTCTTAATACAGAGGTGGGGTTTGCTGCATATTGCAGCAAACACCCACCGCTAATACCCGTGAACGAAGCCAGCTGCTGTGACATCATCAGTAGCAGCAATCAGTTGCCATGACACGTCTACGTTAGACCTGAGGCTGCATGGCATCTGCAGTTTCGTAACAAGGAGCCAGTGGCCATTGATCAGATAATCTAGGGTTAAAGTACTCTAGAGGGTCTAAAAAATATTAAAAGGAACAATTTACATAACCTACCTTTCCCTAGAACTGATAAAACAATAAACACAATAAATCATAGTAAAAATCACAAACATGTTAGGTAACACTGCGTCTAAAAATGCCCAATCAAAATATAAAAAACGGTTATTCCGGTCGTGAACCCCATAACGGAAAATATGTATAAAAATGTCTGAAACCGATTTTTATATCATTTTTATATCAAGGACGAAGGCTTGCGCCGAATCATGGTTATGTGCAATACACTTCTTTTTTGTACTATGTATTTAGACATGTAGCAGTGATACTGGGCATGTGCAATATGTTATGGTACATTACTGTGCAACAGGATTAGACTTGAATAAGTGTTTCAGTTTACAAGTAACATATTAAATAGTGCAATATCAGTGGACGATATCTGGGAATCACACAATCCGTGCACTTTCTTAGCACCTGATTTAACTACATTTGTAGCATCCCAGACATTCGTCCCCACATGCACCATGCAGTTTCCAAGCTGTCTCTAATGACTTGTACATCCATTTTTTCTAAATATTCCCATGTATCACCCCGGACCATCTGGTTGTAATTCTGAATTTTTTTGTAGTGTCCTTGTTTCTTTTTACCAAAATCAGCCTGCCAGCAATTTTTAAATGTCTGTTCAATATGTGTTATTCCAATAAAGATGTATTTTCACATATAATTCGGGTAAAATGGCTTTTTTTTGTTCTAGATAGGCCTTGTATGTAATCATAGAAATACCGCAAAGCTAGATTTGGAGCATGGTATAGAGGTAGAGTATACGCTTTATGTTGTTAGATTTAATTTTTCTAAGATTGTCCGTAATATTGGACCAATTGCTAACTCCATCTTAATAGAAATACTTATGCTCTCTACCATATGTATGCAGCTGCATTACATTGGGATAAGGAACCCTGAAAATATTTAAAAAGTAACTGTAAAGGGTTTTTTTCCCCAAAAAATCAATAGCTCTTGGGATGTAAAACAACTTTGCCTATTATCTTTATTACATTTATCCAGCAGTTTCCTTGCTATCCCCTCCGATTACCTCAGAGCTGCAATGGCTGCCTCCTCTCCATGTGATGATAAGCCCTATGAATCTGTACTTTGTTTACACTTTGTTTCTGAGTCGGTTTCATGGTAGGGGAGGAGCTGCTGCTCCCTGCTCACAGAGCAGGAGGTCATAAGCACTGCCTTAGTGCTTGGTATTAAGCCTTTGTGCTCAAACAGCACAGACATAGACTTCATGTACTAATGATTTCTACCATTTATTACATGTTCCCTGCTCCTTCATGTGATGGAAGCTGCCAGGCTGTCACCATATACATTCTGTGTGTGCTGTACATGTCCCCTGCTCCTCCATGTGATGGAAGCTGCCAGGCTGTCACCATATACATATAAATGGATTTAATGCTAAATCACTTTGAGAGAGAACACAAGGCATCATGGGATGTGTGGGTAAGTGAACTAGCCTCAGCCTGAAGGCATAGACTGACAGATATTTAGTCACCGCCCACTTCACCTCTAGCGAGAAATATTTTGTCAAACACTTTCAGAACAGAAAATGCCATAAATTTGGAAAGAAAAGGATGAGCAGCACAAATTAGGTGTCACCGATGACCCCTTGATCCACCGATGACTCCAGCGGGACGGCGCGTGTCCCCGCCAACTCGGCTTCCCAAGATTTAAAGGGCCAGCCCGCCGATAATTAGCGCTGGCTGGCCGCCCCTTTCTGCTTAAATTCCAGCCCCATTACTGTGTCCCCTGCTGTTTCTTCGTGCCTTGTGCTCTAGAGGAAGCTGTGTTCCATGCCCTTTGTTGTTATTGTGATTTCCCGTTGTGACCCCGGTTCCATTCCTGACTACGCTCCTCCGCTGCCTGCCTTGACCTATTGCTACGGCAGACAAGTCACACCTGTGGAACGACCTGGTGGTACCACACCGCATCAAGTCAAACCCGCTTTGAGTAAGGCTCTGGTGAATAGCGGGAGCCACTTAGATTCCGGTCCCAGGTGTCGGCTTATGTCATCGTCGGCGATGGCCCAGGGTGTCCACTACCCCAGAAGCCTGAAAGTAGGTATCGTTGCTTGTTTTCAAAGGAGGAATCACATATAATAATTTGGTAAAATAACTATAGCTTTACAGTTACGCTTTAACAGTTTGAACAAAATGCAAAGGAAGAGGGGGAGAAAATACCAGCTGAGAAGTGCCAGAAGCTTATATATGGCTACAGGAAACACTTGGAGGCTGTCATCAGGGGCAGCATGGTGGCTTCGTGATTAGCATTACAGCCTTGCAGTGCTGGGGACCTTGGTTCAAGTCCGAGTTCGCGTGGGTTTCCTTCGGGTCCTCCGGTTTCCTCCCACACTCCAAAACATACTGGTATATTGATTAGATTGTGAGCCCCATTGGGGACAGGGACCGATTTGGGAAGCTTGGTGCAGCTCTGTGTGTGCTATATAAATAAAGAAATTATTATTATAATTATTAATATGGTATTCTATTAAAAATAAAAAAGTGTCAATGGTGAGCAGCACTGTACACTCACTGGCCACTTTATTAGGTACACCTGTCCAACTGCTCGTTAACACTTAATTTCTAATCAGCCAATCACATGGCAGCAACTCAGTGCATTTAGGCATGTAGACATGGTCAAGAAAATCTGCTGCAGTTCAAACCGAGCAACAGGGTTTACAGAGAAAGTCAGAAAAAGAAAAAACATCCAGTGAGCGGCAGTTCTGTGCGCGGAAATGCCTTGTTGATGCCAGAGGTCAAGGAGAATGGGCAGACTGGTTCAGCTGATAGAAAGGCAACAGTGACTCAAATCGCCACCCGTTACAACCAAGGTAGGCAGAAGAGCATCTCGAACGCACAGTACGTCGAACTTTGAGGCAGATGGGCTACAGCAGCAGAAGACCACACCGGGTGCCACTCCTTTCAGCTAAGAACAGGAAACTGAGGCTACAATTTGCACAAGCTCATCGAAATTGGACAGTAGAATATTGGAAAAACGGGCTGAGCCCTCTCCATAGCCGGTAAGTCTTTGCTGCATATTGCAGCAAAGACTTACTGGTAACACCTGCGATCGGTGCTAGCAAAGCTGCCGGCAGCCTCAAAAAGATGGCGGCGATAGGCGCCGCCATCTTGCCTAGGATCGTCGCTCCCCGTGACGTTATCAGGGAGCAGCGATCCGTCTCCATGGTAGCCTCTTCCGAAGACCCGAGGCTGTTTCGTTTTAACCCCTTCATTACAATGTGCTGATAGCACATTGTAATGAATGAGGAGGAAAATCCCCATATACTGCCATACTGTAGTATGGCAGTATATGATAGGATCGATCAGACAACTAAACTAAAGTACCCTAGGGCAGTGATGGGCAACCTTTTGAGCTTGGTGTGTCAAAATTCGCCAAAAAAACGAGCATAACTCGGGTGGTGTGTCACCTTGACAAAAAACATATTTTTGTGATATTTATAGTTTAAATAACAAATATGTATACTATTTAACTTCTAGGGTACTTTAACCGTGGATTGTCTGATTGATCCTATCATATAGTGCCATACAATCAGACAGGTGTGAAATTGCTTAGTAACCTGCAAACTTTCAGTCATGAAAGTTCACAGGTTATAGCGAGGGCGCAGGCGCCGCTGTCCGCATTTCCTTCATGCCCTCTTGGCATGGAGAAGGTGTGCGGAGCAAAATAATCGCAATGTCTGGCGATTTGCAAGGCGTTGCGATTATTTCAGGGCTTGTACGTCACAAAACTGACACACAAGCCCTGACGACTGTCTTCTATCATACAGTGCACTGACCTTACTCACTGTATGATGGGAGTGGTTGTCCTCCCTCATCCCTGCTCTGGAGCTGGTCAGTGTAGAGGTGGCAGCTGCTGGGACATCACACAAGGCAGCAGCGATGTGGCCTCTGACTGTGTTGCCATCCTTCCCCCACCACAACTATCAGGAGCTGCAGAGGAGCCTCCTGGGTGTATGGCTGGGTCACCTATCCTGCTGTGCTGATACCTGTGCTGACTGGAGACACTAGGCACAGCTCACACTTGGGGAGGGGCCGGCCCGGGGGAGGAGGAGGGGGGAGTCCTGGAAGCTCAGTGCAATCTGTCAGCCTCCCAGCTACTGCACCTGATCATGTAGGATGAAACTTAACTCTCAGGCAGCCGCGTGTCAGTGAAAATGGCTACGTGTGTCAGCACTGACACGCGTGTCATAGGTTAGCCATCACTGCCCTAGGGAGTCTGAAAAATAGTAAAAAGAAAAATTAAAAAAAGTAAAAAAAAAAATATAATAAAAAAACCTAAAAATTCAAATCACCTCCCTTTCCCTAGAACTGACATAAATATAAATAAACAGTAAAAATCATAAACACATTAGGTATCGACGCATCTGAAAATGCCCGTTTAACACCTTAACGGAAAATAGCGCCCAAAGTCGAAAATGGCACTTTTTTGCCATTTTGAAAAAAAAAAAAAAAAAAAAAAAAAAAAAAAAAAAAAAAAAAGTCGTACAGCCAAAAAGTTTAGAGCCAGAAGATGGCAAAAAAAAAAAAAATAAAACAAAATAAAACTTTTGTACAGGAGGTTTTAATTTTTGTAAATGTATGAAAACATTATAAAACCTATACAAATTTGGTATCCATGTAATTGTACCAACCCAAAGAATAAAGTAGACATTTGGGGCGCTCAGTGACAGCTGTAATATCCAAGCCCACAAGAAAATGGCGCAAATGCATTTTTTCACCATTTTCACTGCATTTGGAATTTTTTTCCAGCTTCCCAGTACACGGCATACAATATTCAATACCATCACTATGAAGTGCAATTTGTTACGCAGGAAACAAGCCGTCACACAGGAAATCTGCCATTTGATTTGATGCATTATGAACCAAATATACTTTGAGAATGCTGTAGCTACACTGATGCATAAGCATATCTTGTTTAATCCCTAAGCTGAATGGTTTTGCTGAAAAAACAAGTATAAAATTATGATAATGAAGCTTCTGTGCCTGGCTCCAATGTTTCTCATTAACTGTACTTCTCATGACTTCTCATTAACAGTACTTCTCATGACTGTGTTGTGCATGACAGGCAGAAGTAATCAATGGATCTACCATCCACCAGCTGCTGTGTATGAGTGATCCAGCTGAGGTTGATTAGTCCTGTCTGGACAGTTGAGGAAGCTCCACATGTAATGTGTTTATGCATGGCAATCAGCAGCACCCAGCTTTCCAAGGTCTTGAATGTTTAATAGTTTTTTCAGCAAAACCACTCAACTCAGGGATTAACCAAGATATGATCCTGCATCAGTGTAGCTACAGCATTCTCAAGGTATGTTTGGTTCATAATGCATCAAATCAAATGGTAGATTTCCTTTAAAGTTATAAGCCTCCAATACCTTGCACCAGCTCTGGTTGAGCTGGTGCTGGAGCATATCTTCATAATTTTCAGAAACCGCTGTATTGCTTGCAAAACTCTTTTATTCATTAGATTTCAACCCCCCTTCGGCACACCATAATACGTTCTCGGCGCACCATGCGCGTGACTGTGCAATACGCCTGAATAGGAAGTGCCGGAGAGCCGGTGACATCACCGAGCTCTCGTGCACGCTCGTGCCAGGATAAAAATTTGAAGTTGCGCAGGTTGCGAGTGTGCCCCAGAGCGCGGTGACGTCACCAGCTCTCCGGCACTTCCTATTCAGGCGCACTCACGGTCACGGGCATGGTGCGCCGAGAAGGTATGACGGTGCGTTGAGCTGGTGCAAGGTCTGTAATTAAGTTTTATTGATAATTCTTGTTCCCATGACAGCACAAACCTTTGAAAATTGAATTGTCACATTGCAATTGTCAAAAAAAAATTATTTTTCTGAAGTTACAATTATAAGATATACCAGTTCCGACTTACATACAAATTCAGCTAACAGTAAGAATAAACCTATAGGGACTACCCAGGGACTGTCCCTTACTTAAAAACACCTGACTTACAGACGACTCCAAGTTACAAACGGACCTCTGGATGTTGGTAATTTACTGTACTTTAGCCTTAGGCTACAATAAACAGCTATAACAGTCATCATAAGCTTTATTATTAATCCTGGTTCTGAAGACAATCCAACATTTTTTAAAATTGTAAAACTTTTATTAAATATTAATTTAAGAATTATGTGTGTATCATCACACATAATGGGGTTATAGAAAATTGTTATACCCCTATGTTATCTTATGATTACAGTCGGGAGAAACAGTAGGAGAACCCATCCTGTATAGAAGACCCCACTAATGGATTAATATGCTGCAGATTACTAGACTCCTAATATCTATCTACCAGAGATCTCACAACTGCGTAGAACATACGGCAAGCAGGCTGTAAGTGTGCCCGAGTGTCAGGGCCGGTTCTAGACAAAGTGGGCCCCAGGCAAAACTAAAAGTGGGGCCCCAAAATAAAACTATTTTATGACCAGTCACAGTCAGCAGGAGCTAATTATTATTTATAATTATTATGATAGAAGATAAATATGAAAGATGATAGAGATTTGTAGATGCAGAACTATAAAGTAGAAAACATATACAGTAGATAGATATGAGAGATAAATACAGTAGTGTCAGGATCAGTGGATCCTCTGGACCACCGCGGGAGATGGAACTAGCCGACACCTGGGACCGGAATCCAAGTGGCACCTGGTTTTCACCAGAGGCCGCCGCAAAGCGGGTTGGACTTGCTGCGGCAGGATACCACCAGGTCGTTCCCAGGCGTGACCAGCCCGCGGTGGCAGCCGAGGTCGAGGTACCTTAGCAGAAGACAGTCTCGTAGTCAGGTCCAGGCTCGGGGTCAGGGCAGGCGGCAGAGATGCGAGGTCAAATCCAAATCCGGGGTCAGCAACGGGAGGTCCAGGCAGGTGGGAACGGGAACACAGGCACACGGAACACAGCAACACGGAGGAACTCGTGTAACACAGGACTCGGGAGCGGAGACACACAGGAACGCAGGAATACACAGGAACGCAGGAATACACAGGAACGCAGGAATACACAGGAACACAGATAATCACCAGGAAGCTTTCTCTTAGGCTGTGAGGCACAAAGATCCGGCAGGGAACACAGGAAGAGGCAGGATTCTTAAAGGTGAGGTGTTCAGCCAGTGCACCAATTAGCGGTGCGCTGACCCTTTAAATTTTCGACTAAGAGCTGTAATAGCTCGAAACGCGTCAGCTGTAATCTTATCCTGCCTATCATGTTTTAAACTTTGTCATCAATAAAGAAGAAAAAAAGATTTTAAAAGCAAGTGCTGCGTTTACCTTGATTGAAATTGCATTGTCATTTGTCTGCTTGACGCTTGGTCTGGGCTGAAGCTTGGAGCAATGAGGTGTGGACTTGTTCCCAGATGGCTTTTAGATCACGTACCAGGTCCTCCACAGCAGGAACATCTGCAGACATGGGTAACGGAAGAGGAGGCCGAGGATGCAGTCCGTAGTTAATAAAAAAGGGAGCAGAACCGGCAGAAGTGGAGTCGAGGGAATTGTAAGAGAACTCCGCCCATGGTAGAAGAGAGGCCCAGTTGTCCTGACGGGCAGAGACGAAGTGGCGGAGATAGCAACCTAAAGTCTGATTCACCCTCTCCACTTGGCCGTTAGTCTGTGGGTGATAGGCAGAAGAGAAGTCCAAGTTCACCTGCAACTGGTTGCACAGAGATTTTGGAATCTCTGTGAATTTGGACACAAACTGAACTCCTCGATCCGAGACGATGTGCCGAGGGAGACCATGAAGCTGGTAAATATGCAAAGTTCGCTGTGGAGCCCGAATCCAGGAAAGCGGAAACCTGGACCGGAGTACCGGTGCCAATGCTGAGGAGCACAGGGAGAATCAAGCGGGGAGAAGCTTTATTCACACCTAGGGACGCTTCTCCTGAGAAGCCTAGGTGCTGGTGTTTCCCGGGCGTTGGGGACGTACAGGACAGGTCCCGACGAAGTGCTGTGGGCTGGCACAATACATGCACAAGTTCTCCTGACGTCGTATGGAACGCTCTTGTAGAGTAAGACGGGTTCGGTCAACCTGCATGGGTTCCTCAGCAGAAGATTCAGGTAGCCCGCATGGGGCTGTGAAAGCATCATATATCAGCTGATCAGACCGCTCTCTGAGTACAGGAGGTAGGCCAGGTCATAGTTTCCCCTGATTTTCATGATCTGCTTACCTGCAATCATGGATTAGTTGCTGTGTCAGCTTTGTGTAGCCACTAAAGGCATGTTGTATAATTTATCATCCTAGTGCAGATGATCCTGTATTCCATGTTTACCCCAGCATGTGTATATATATGGATCCTCTGGACCACCGCGGGAGATGGAACTAGCCGACACCTGGGACCGGAATCCCCGTGGCACCTGGTTTTCACCAGAGCCCGCCGCAAAGCGGGTTGGACTTGCTGCGGCAGGATACCACCAGGTCGTTCCCAGGCGTGACCAGCCCGCGGTGGCAGCCGAGGTCGAGGTACCTTAGCAGAAGGCAGTCTCGCAGTCAGGTCCAGGCTCTGGGGTCAGGGCAGGCGGCAGAGATGCGAGGTCAAATCCAAATCCAGGGTCAGCAACGGGAGGTCCAGGCAGGTGGGAACGGGAACACAGGCACACGGAACACAGCAACACGGAGAAACTCGTGTAACACAGGACTTGGGAGCGGAGACACACAGGAACGCAGGAATACACAGGAATGCAGGAATACACAGGAACGCAGGAATACACAGGAACGCAGATAATCACCAGGAAGCTTTCTCTTAGGCTGTGAGGCACAAAGATCCGGCAGGAAACACAGGAAGAGGCAGGATTCTTAAAGGTGAGGTGTTCAGCCAGTGCACCAATTAGCGGTGCACTGGCCCTTTAAATTTTCGGAAGGAGCCGCTCGCGCACCGCAGTGCGGGCAAGAGCAGGAGCCGGGAGAGGTGAGTGAGACCGGGCAGCAGCGGGGGCACACGGAGGAGCACGGATGCGCCCATGATCCGAGACAGGGATAGCGGGAGCACCCGTGACAAGTAGAAGAGAAATAGAAGATTGAAAAATAGATAGAGAAAAAGTGAGATATATAAATGGTCAGATTATAGGTATATAGTATAGATAGATAACTATACAGGACAGGAGATAGATGATAAGCATCTTCACCCAGGAATTCAACCAAGGGGGTATTAACTCTTTCACTGCCAGACAGTTCTGGATATTTTGTTGCGTTATTGACCAGAGTAATTTTTTGAATTTTGACGTTTACAAATAAAATCGAGATTACAGCAAAAAGAATTAAAGTAAACCACAGCAAACCACATATTTTCTGAAAGCAGACACTTGCCCCATTTTCAAAATTGCATTAAAGAGTTTATAGACATAGACGCCTTAATGCAATTTTGATTCAAACTGAAACATTTTATAAAAAATACTTAAAATTTGACTTTGATGGCAAAAAATGTGATGAACAGAAAATATTTACCTTCACATCTCCTAAATGTAATAGATGGACATGTGTACAGTTCACAAATGTCCTATATTGATATGTTCACATAAATAAATCACATACATAATTTTACTAAAACTGAAATAACTAAATATCTGCTTTTCAGCTACAAATTTTAAGACAGTCACAACCTGCAAAATATAGCAATAAACAGAATAAAAAGTAAAGGCGCCATAAAAATTTTATAAAATTTGGAAAGCAGGCGATGCATTTGGTTATTAACATTCAAAATTTCCTCTAAAATATGTACATATCCAGAATACTTATATCAACAAAATATAATTTACTTAAACAGTAAGATGTGAGGAGATCATACATCCCCCACATGTGTATATTCACCAAAATATGCAGCAAAGGGAACGTAAATCCACAAGGGACACCAAACTATTTTTGCAGAAAATTTCACTGAGCCTCACACAGATCTCTCATTGTATGCTCCCTTACACAACGGTAACCCAAATAAATAACTATACATCCATAAACTAAGCTGATGAGATAACAAAAGTCACATTTAGATGCGCACCATTGTATAAGCCGCACATTAACAGAACCCTCAGCGCTTCATAAGAATTTGAGTGAGAGCGTCATAACATAGGTGTAAAGAATGGAGGATGGTGTGAAATAAAAACTTTATTCCAGAACATGTGTGGGTTTTTGGTGTTACATATAACTGTATGGACATGTACTGGGTCGTGGTGTTAATATGTTGTGACATTAGGTGAAGAGGATCAAATGTTCATCGTGTCAGTCAATTTTGGCAAAAAAAATATATATCATGAAATAAAAGGTAATAAGAGAGAAAGGGGCACATTTACTTACCCGGCCCATTCGCGATCCAGCGGCGCGTTCTCTGCACAGGATTCGAGTCCGGCTGGGATTTAAGATGGTAGTTCCTCCGCCGTCCACCAGGTGGCGCTGCAGCGCCGAAAATAATCTTAACGCCCCGGAATGCACCATCCCATAGAAGGTGAAGGTGAGCGCTCCCCGAGCGACACATTTTCGGTTTTTAAATGCGGCGGTTTTTCCGAATACGTCGGGTTTTTGTTCGGCCACGCCCCCCCGATTTCTGTCGCGCGCATGCCGGCCCCGATGCGCCACAATCCGATTGCGTGCGCCAAAAACCCGGGGCAATTCATGTACAAGCGGCGCAAATCGGAAATATTCGGGTAACACGTCGGGAAAACGCGAATCGGGCCCTTAGGAAATAAGAGAGAAAGTGTGTCCTTAGATAGTTCTGGATAGGAGAGGGTTAAAAAAAATGAATATTAGTTGATATTATTCCTTCTCAAAATGTAGTAACATATATAGAGAATATTTCCATTATCTGTGAGGTGCAGCAGCTCCTGTGAGCAGCAAATGCTCCCTGCAGCCTGATGGCCAAGAATCTGGAGGGGGACACACACTTCAGAGGGCTGTATATCTGACTCTGTGACACATAGAACCTCACTTTTTTTTCCTATGATAGAAGAGGGTCTCATCTCTTATATGAATCTAAATCTGTGTTTCTAAGTCTCAGGAAAACAGAGATATTAACTGTTAAACTGCCATCTGGAGTGATTTTTATATATAAAAATGGCACCTGATATGATCACTTCAAACCTGAATATCTCTGGAATCATGGCACCTAGAAACAAAATTCAAGATTCATTTGAAAGAAGAGGCCCTGGGCAATTGCCGTGTAGGTATGATCACGTCCCGTTACTGCATAAATGCAATCTGTTCGGTAAGTGTGCCGGGTGGACACAAACCGGCATTTACTCTGTGTGTATCTTTCAAACTACAATCATGCTCTGAAGTGTGTTATTCCACAACAACCTGCCCTCACACCGACCAGATTGTATGCTGTCACTTTGTGTAAGGTAGCGTAAGATATACCATTGCAAGGAATGTACGGTGAGTCTGATCGCAGCGTGGCCACAGCACTGAGAGAGTGGTCTGATCAGCTGATATATGATGCTTTCACAGCCCCATGCGGGCTAATGTACACAGTGCGTATCTGCAGAGTCACGCCTAACACTTGCTAACAGGAGTAGCAGTACAGAGATGGGGTTCCTAACTCCAAAGGGGAACCTTATTTAATAAAGTCCCTCATCTCTGTACTGCTACTCCTGTTTTAGCCTAGTGTTGAGGCCACCTGCATATGCACATTATACATAGCCCGCATGGGGCTGTGAAAGCATTTCATTATACCTCAGCAGATCAGACCGCTCTCTGAGTACAGGAGGTAGGCCAGGTCATAGTTTACCATGATTTTCATGATCTGCTTACCTGCAATCATGGATTAGTTGCTGTGTCAGCTTTGTGTAGCCACTAAAGGCATGTTGTATAATTTATCATCCTAGTGCAGATGATCCTGTATTCCATGTTTACCCCAGCATGTGTATATATATATAATTTGCAAAATGTAACCTGCTCCACTCATTTACTGTGTTTTATCTCTGAAGGCCAGTCTTTATACATTTATACATGTGGCGATGCATATTTACATTTTTTATAACTATTGGGCAACTTGGTAGTACCTATTGTCTCGCCTAGGATACACCAAATTTTAGTAATTGTTAATCATTGTATTTCTAATAAAGATTTCATATATTTTTGTGACATAAATTGTTATCAGGCTGATTTTTTTCTCATTGATTTCGGTGGTTTGGTGTATGGTTTAACTTTTGTGAAAGTGTTCAGTCACTCATTCTGCCAATACTGCATCATTTCAATCTTCGTATTGTATTGGTTTAGTAAAAATAGTAAGCATGTTTGGTATCGCCACTTCCTAAAATGCCATTTCTATCAAAATATTAAAAAGATTATTCCCAGCCATGAACACCATAATGGAAAATAGCCAAAGAAGGGGAGGTTGCATTTTGAGTGCACAGAGAAAGACGTTAAAACTGAGCCCAGAAGAATACACCGCAAATGCATTTGCAAATGCATTTCACTGCACTTGGAATTTTTTTCTAGCTGTCCAGTACATTGTAATGTATAACATACATTGTAAAGGCACAATTAAAGAGTGTAATTTGTCCTGCAGGTAACATGCCCTCACACAGCTCTGTAAACAGAAAAATAAAAAAGTTATCGCTTTTGGAATAAGGTAAAGTAAAACACAGAAATGCCAAAGCAAAAAAACACTTTAATTTCACCTGTTGAAAAATCTTTTAGGGTGCAAAAATAAAGGTAAAAAAATGTAATTAAATAATGTGGTTGCAGAAATAAACACCCCCCTAAACTAATACTTAAAGGGGTTTGCCCATGAAAGAAAGTTCCAAAATTTGTGTGGGCGAGGATTCTCTAAGCAGACACTTCACGATTTCTCTGTACTATGAGATGCTGTGCGCTGACAATGTGCTCAGATTATCAGGGTACAGGGTTTATCTACACTTTCATTTAGCTTCTGAACATTCACTAGTACCTGACACATAGAAATAGAGATGAGACAGATCAGAGATGAGAGATGATGAGATCCATATAAAACACTAAGGGGGTCATTTATCTTATCTCTGTTTGTTTTGGCTAGTTTTTTCCTGTCTTTTTTCCGTCTGCTTCTCACTTTTTCCTTGTGTTAAATGTTTTTTTCAGATCTCTTTAAGTGACATTTGTTACAAATGTCTCAAAAATGTTACACAAATTTCTCAAGTCCCTTCTTGACATTTTCCTTTAGTACGGTTTTATCTGGAGTTTTTTGCAGATTTTAGACGATTTGAAAAGATAAATCACAATTGCGACATTTAGAACATCTAGAATAGACGATAAATGTGTCTTACTGATCATAAACAAATATCTGGCTGACTTCAGTGCACATTTTAAAAAGTCCCAAAAAAAGTCGTAAAAATTGCAATGTACCAAAAAAAGTCTCAAAAAAGACAGAAAAAAGGAAGAAAAATAAAGATAAATGACCCCCAATGACACAGTCAGCTCTGCCAAAAAGACCTAATCTGTCTGTTGCTAGTAGAGTAAGTGTCTGAGCTAGTCTTGTAATGCAGGTGGGTGCAGGAGGCAGAGAGCACTGCAGTGTGCATAGAAGAGAAACTATTAATGTGAACAATCCAACCATAGTCAGAAGATTTATGGTCAGATCCAAGGGCAACCAAAATTGTGTACACCAGGACTGATAGAGACAGATTGGAATTATATATGTGAAATGCTGTATTTTTGTAAATAACAGTGAATTAGAGAAAGTGTTATTTTGTTATGTGTTATTTAATGGAAATACCCCTTCAAATAAGACCTGTCTGGCCGATTTGGGCATTGTCAGGCCAATGAGGCCCATTGGAACCCCATTTTCAGATCATGTACCTAATCTCGCAATGTCGCAAGTAAAGCCAGGATAATATCCTGTCTTCATTGCGCATGTGTATGCAAACCACTTGTCCATAAGGAACTTTGGGTGGTTTAGTGTCCGAAATGGCTCTGACAGGTTCCTTTTAAGTACTGTTTGAATTAATGATGAATTTAATGGGTGGATGTTTCATTGCAGTTCATACTTGGTCCTGGTTTGTGACACAATTCCTCTCCAGGTATTAACTTGTCACCTCCGATCATCTAAAAAAAAAAAAAAGTCCATTAGAGCACACTGTAGAGTCATCCAAATGCTTCTAATCTTGTTACTCTGCATTGCTGTTGTGTGATAAAAACAACTTTTATTCTACCTGTTCATGTTCATTTATGCAGTCAAGGAGGCGGGACAGCTTTCTGAGCCACTCAAGCTCTGCCCGCCTCCTCACGGCTGCCCTCGCTTGAACCCATGAATAAAAACACTGCCCCCAGCTCTACGTCACTACACTCCGTTTCAAACTTCCCCACATGCCCAGTCTGCCTGTTAGTCCGGCATCAGTGTGTACGTCTGCGAACAGGCCTACAGGTGACAGTGCATGTGTCTGTAATGTCCATGGTGCTAGAGTGATTGAGAGCTAGCCAGCCGTGCACTGGGGCATGCGCAATGCACCTGTAGGGTCGACCATGGACGTGCACGTCAATGCCAGACTGCGCACATGGGGAAGTTTGAGACGGAGTGTAATGACGTAGAGCTGGGGGCAGAGTTTTGATTCGTGGGTTCAAGCGAGAGCAGCCATGAGGAGGCAGGCAGAGCTTGAGTGGCTCAGAAAGCTGTCCTGCCTCCTTGTCTGCAGAAATGAACAAGGACAAAAAGAATAAAAGTTGTTTTTTATCACAGAACAGCAACGCAGAGTAACAGGATTAGAAGCATTGCTCTATGCTACTGTTCAGGGTTTTATTTAGCTGATTGGAGGTGACAGCATAAATCAGTCTGTACCATGAGCTTTATGAACGGACAGCAGACAGCTGCACCAAATGCAATTCTTTTTAATGGAGGAATGCACATGTCAGTTGCATCAAAAGGTGCATTTCCTAGTCAGATCCATTTTCACTTCTGTTTTCCAATAGTAGCCCTTGAGAAAAAAAGGATGGTTGCTCGGATACACTATAAAATGACTGTAAAAATCATTCTCTTTTAACAGATCCATTAAAACCCCAGTTCCATCTGCAGAAAAAAAAAACGCTTCAATGTATAATTCTACCTCCACTATTACTAAACTTTGGGTATTGTGTACTTGATGACCAAACAATATTTAATGATTTTTACAGATGTAACTTTTCTATTTGGTGAGGTACCAAAAAATCTTTGCATCTTTTTTTCCTACCAGAATTTTTGTCCCAATTCATATGTTTTACTTCAGCAAACCCTAAACATACTCAATCTGCCACTCCATTCAGATGGTGAAACATTTATGGATTTAGCAATTGTAACTAATCCAATTCTTCTTCTTCAATTGAGAACAAAATCATCACAGAAGTTTACAACATTGTGAGCTACTTAACTGGTTCTGTGGCGAAGAGCATGGAGGGTAAGTTCAACCGTTCACAACCAAATTTACATTATGCTTATTACTTTGCTGTTCTCCAGTGCCAATCATATTCCTTCACTTTCGCCAGCAGCTTCAAAAGTCAAAACTCTATAGCATAGGTGGATGGTGTGTTTGATTCTGTATATCAAATACACTAACAATTCCATGATGACCTCGAAGCACAATTTTATTCTACTTCTATGCATCAATATAGGCCAACGCCAGGTTTATTGAACCTGCCAAGTTATTCTATACATTTTGGTGGCTAATTGAGACTATGCTGCATGCTTTAGTAAGCATGCCCTTGACTGCCTGGCCATAAGTAGATTATGATCCGTAGGAAATGGCCACTGCTTCTAGACCATGTTGGTGACAAGTACAAAGGACACATAGTGTAAAAGAAACAAAATGTAAACAATGATATTTCCATTACCCCATTAAAAATCCCAGTAACTCAGTGAGTTGCTCTAATTTTATATACATAATTTTATCTTAGTGGTTTGCTTAGTGATAATAACACAACAATAATAATAATAATGAGTTTCATCAGTTAGATTGTATAAAGGCAGAAATGAAACTGCACTATCTGTTTAAACAGGCGGGGACAAAGCTGATAAACCGTGTGTGCAGAAGCCTACTGTGTGACATTTATTGCTGAACCTAAGGAGATCTATTGGCTTTCCATAAATGTGATGAGAGGGGGAGGCTGTACAAATCTGCAGAGGCAAAGGACCATGACGGATAGGACAGCAGAAGTGGTGCATCCAAGGAAACCATCTGCAGTTGGAAATGAGATTTTGGAACTACGTGGAAACAGAAGAATTTCCATTGTGGCAGATCTTCCTTTGAGAAGCAACCCAAATGGTGTGTGGGTGCTACCTACATATCCACTAGATGATGAAGATGAGGAGCAGCAGTTTGTTTCACAGCACAATGTAGCTGTAGGTATACAGCATGAAGATGACAGTCTTGTCAGGTCCTTAGTGATCCCAAAGCAGAATACCAAGAGATGCACAAATAGTAGAATGGCTTTATTAAAGATATCACTCATGGCTTTCAGCTTTATCTTCTGGGCTGCAGGTCTGGCTATGCTCACAGTGGGAATCTGGGCTAAAATTTCTTTAGAGGAATATTTGGTGTTATCTACCAACAGTTATCCAAACACTCCACTCATCTTGCTTGTGAGTGGAGCCACTGTGCTGCTGTGGGGCTTTCTTGGATGTATCAGTGCTGCAGTAGAAAAGCAATGTGTATTACGCATCTATGGACTCTTTCAGTTAGCAGTGCTACTAGCAGGACTTGCAGCTGGACTCTCGGGACTATTCTACCGCAGGTAACCACTTACTGCTTCTTTTATCTGTATAATCTGCTCATCTGCTAACTCAATCATATTCATTGGTGGTTTATTTTTTTCCATTAGGTTTTTCATAAGTGTTAAAAAATACATTCATTATTTCAGCTTTATAGTTAATATCAATAAATGTCTGTATTGTAAAATCCATTGAATTGTTTATTATGTATTTATAATGTTGATTATATGCTATCCTCCGTTGAGTGAGATTGTATCATATTTAGTGGTGTAACAAGACACCAATTGGTCCCTTATTTAGATACCCTTTTATAAATAAGATGCCCATCAGCAGCCTCCACTCAATTTAATGTGCAGCAGTAGCCTTCACTCAATGAAATGTTCCCCCCTCTATTAAATGACGGGCAGCAGCCTCCACTAAATAAAATGTTCAGCATCAGCCTTCCATCAATAATAACATGTCTAGGAGCAGCCTCCCCTTAATAATAAGATTTCTAACAGCAGCCTCCCCTCACTGATAAATTGCCCATTAGCAGTCACAGGGCCCCCCATCATATAAAAAAAATAAGATCACTACTTACCTCCCATGCTCCGGTTTCCTCTCCTCCCCACAGAGTCCCCAGCAGCTCTGTGGGCAGAGACAAGTCTGTGCGCTCTGCCCGCGCACACTGTATGATGACACACAGACATGCCTTTTCCTGTGCACTCTGATAATCAATTGTATTCGTGTGTTACCTTCTTAGTTTGGCACTTTATCATCCCCCCTCCTTCCTCACTCATCTGCTTTTCACTCAATTTCGAAGTTCAATTTTCAGTGATCTTCTTATACGCACCCCAAAAGCTCAATGATATGTCAGATCACATAGAAGCTCTATGCAGGGAAATAGTGGGGGTCATTTATCATAGTTAGTTCTCATTGTTCTTGTTTCTTCATTTTTACAGTTATTTTTTCACCCTTTGCAATCAGTCAGGGGTTTCTGGGGTTAAGGGTCCTTCCGTTTAGAATTAACTGACTATTTATTGTACCTATCTCCAGTCCCCTCCATCATATATCATCCAAATGTGGCCATCAAGCATTACTAGGTTATCAACAAAGGCAACCGAGCAGACTGATTTGGAAAATGACACAAAGGTTGTCCTGGAGAAAAGTGCTAATGTGATACTGTATATAGACAGCCTTTACTTATTTAGATAAGTTAATCACCAGACTAGGGCACAATCATTGGTAACCATTACACTATGTAATACACTAAAGCATTTGATTATTCTCCACATTATTTCATACTTTTGTGTATGACTGTACAGATTGTTTAATGCACGTGTCATGCAAGTTGAAGATACTGTTTTTGATTACCTAGGAAATAAAAAATTGGAGAATAATCTATCATGTTAATTTAACACAGGGACATCGCAGAAGGTTTTCAGAGTGGGCTACAGAATGCTGTGTTATCTTATTCAGAAGACGAGGAGAAAGCAGATGCCATGGATGCAATACAAAGGGCGCTGCATTGTTGTGGGGTCTATAGCTATCGTGATTGGTTTGACTCACCATGGTCCTTGGAACAGCAGGAGACCCAACTCGGACACAACAATGGTTCTGTACCCAGCAGCTGCTGCAAAACCCGCAGGGCATGCCGCAACAGTCCTCTGTTACAGGAAGCCCAGACTATCCATAAAGAAGGATGCTTCAAAAAGGTCTGCGATTTTGTAAGCGACAATATGTTCTACATTGCTACTGTTGCCCTTGGCTTAGCATTAATGCAGATTGTGGGCATCGTGCTATCATGCCTACTGGCAACCAAAATATCTCAACTGGTGCCGGAGGCTGTTCCCACCTGACATGATATTTTACATAATAAAAAAAAACTGGCTTCTCGTCATTTTTGGGTAGGTGAAAAAGGAAATCCTTTTTTTAAGTTTCCATTCTACAATAGTTCAGCATGACAATTGCTTTGGATCTTTTTGTAATTTTTTACTAAAGTGACTCCTTGATCTATGTAAAAAAAAACCTAGAGCCTGTTCAATATTTGAAAAAGACAGTAATGTTTTTATTTTATATAGCACACAGACAGACCCTCAGAGAAAATAAAAAGGTTGGCCAGTGGTTGGTCAGCAAACCATTATTTAGACCAATTTTAAGAAAAGAATCCCAAATACGGGCACAGCATTATCATATGAGTTATGTCATTCAGTCTTTTGTACTTTGTGAGCGCATCCCATGTTGCATGCTCAACCAGTGTTCTGTTAATTCCTGTGGGGTTGTGGGAGCTTGAAAGTTCAACAGAAGCGGATGAGGCCCTGATGCATTAGCAGATTTATCACTCGGGTGTTTGTGAAACCCTGTTCTCATGATCTCTGTTGATCATTATGGTCAGACATTCAATGACCATACACCTATTCCCTATCCTGTGGATTGGGATAATGTTCATAGTCGAAAAATCTGTTTAGAAGCCAGCAGGTTCTCTGACTTTGGACACTTGTTTTTATTATTTGAATCTCAGTATTACACAGAATTCAAACATGTATAGAAATAAGTTACTCAGTGTCTAACCAAAGCAGAACGGTCACAGGAGCATAGATGGAGGAGAACAAATACAATCTTCCTCAGGGAGAATGAATTGTTATCTATCCTCTTTCCATAAATGTATTAGAGGGCTGGGTTTACAATTTGTAAGCAGTTTACTTTTGGGCATAAAGCTTGAGGCAGTTTATTAATAATGAGAAAATCACACCAGAGCGCAATGAGATACCTGGTTTATGAAATGGCAGGAAAATAAAAAAGCCTGTCTTACAGGATCCAATAATATCCAACAATATCCAACAAGCAAATAACCAGGCTGGGCTGGTTTAAGCCTTCCAACTTCAGTAAAAAAATGCCTTTGTGTCATTGCCTGGGTGAATTTGATTTTGTTTTATTACAAATGTGTACTAGTTCTCTCAAAAAGCATCAGATCAATGGGAACCATATGCAATAGTGTTATAAGCAGTATGGATACCTGACATGACAGTCTGCTCTTCTAATGACTATCATTCATATTCATTGTACAGTATCAATGGTTACTTCATTGAATATGTTCCCATGCCAACTGCTAATGTTACACCATTCTTCATATCACAGTGTCTCCACTAGGTATCACATGTTTTATTAACCCCTAAAAAAGAAGAGTAAAGGACAAACAATAATCCACAGAAACACTTGCAGGGTGTACCAAATAAGTTTATTGATATATATAGTTATGTATATTCTTAAGCATAATAGTGCCAGTGAACAACAACTTGTAGGGCTGCTCAGAAATAACTTTGCTAATAATAATTATATAGTATTTCTAGATGAGTTATTTAGAAATATAAGTTTACTGTTTAATGGTAGTATAACATAATTAATATTCTGCAATACTAATCTAATTCTACCTCTGTATGCTCATAATGTAGAAGAAAGTTATCAAGTTTATTAACAACAGCACCTACTAGCACATTTGTCAGTAAACACAGGGAAAATTTCATCCAAACTGACGTGATTGTAGCAATATCCTGTACAAATTGTTATTGCTGTGGTGTAATATTTAATCTTTTATTATTTCATTATTAAAATAACCCTATTACAGTTAAGACTGTTATTTTAACAGAACCTTTGGACTGTTTTTGTATTATAACTGTTCAAATTAAAAAATATGGTTATTATAAAATACAATAGAAAAATAAACTCTGTATCTCATTTGATTCTGCCATGTCATACTTCACGACTGGTCCATGTGAAATCAAAAGCGTCACAAGTTTCAGCAAGAACAGCATCTTATACACTGTGCAGTAATTCCGCCATGTCACCTCACATACAGTATGAAATTGTCAGGGTTACAGATATACAGTACTCCATCACATATATTCTTCTAGGCTGAACAGAAGATGTTAAATGTATTGTTAAACAAAAGTTACCTTTGGTCATAATACAGTATACACAATCTAGAAATACTAGACCTGGTACTCTGTTAGGAATGATTTGTAAATTATGGATTGTGTACTGTAAAATAAGGTAATTAAGGTCTATTGGGTATGGTCTGATGTCATGGAGTATATACTACCAACCAGCAAAGACTAGCTAGATATAAGCACCTGCTTCTCCTGATAAAAAATGATAATAATAATATTTTAAAACAGAATCCGCTAAGACAAACAAAAATGTTTTACATTGATACTTATGTAGGTGGCTCAGTGTTAGGCTACATGCACACTGAAGTGTAACTTCAGTAACTTCTCAAAAACAGACCCTAGTACCCTCCAAATTAGGTTGTATTCTGCTACTATTGACCTAAGGATCCTCTGCTAATCTGGTGGGCCAGTCTGACCTTGGCTTAAAGTTGCTCTATATATATATGTTACCAGCTTTTATGTGTAATTTAGCCCCTTCCTGTTAGTCAGTTCAAGTCCCCCTTTTCTTTAATTTATCATCATCTGATGTTAGGCTACATGCACACTGACGTGTAACTTCAGCAACTTCTCGAAAACAGACCCTAGTACCCTTCAAATTAGGTTGTAATCTGCTACTATTGACCTAAGGATCCTCTACTAATCTGGTGGGCCAGTCTGACCTTGGCTTAAAGGTCTATATATATAAAAAGCTTTTATGTGTAATTTAGCCCCTTCCTGTTAGTCAGTTCTAGTCCCCCTTTTCTTTAATTTATCATCCTCTGATCGTACATTTATTACCTGTTCTGTGAATAAGTATGTACCCAGAAGCATTATGATACTTTACAAAGTAATGGTGTATGTTATATGCTTGCTTTTATATTTCTATTTTCTATTTACTCATTTCCCCATGGCACCTAATAACCTCTACTAAAGTATTTTTCAGCAGAACTACATTTTACAGATGAGTTTAAGACATCTATAAGTTAGCTTGAATAAAGATGCCCATAATGCTTGGCAGTATCTGTCCGTTACAGCAGTGTTTCTCAACTGTTGCAAGCTATGTACTAAAGCTAGTAATAAAAAGTTACAAATAGGAACTTCATAGAAGTGACCAACAGAATGGAGATCCATTTGGTATATCTGTTTGCAACTGACAGATTGCTCTGGGGCAATTGTGACTGGCACATGCTGGTTGGATTATGCAGTTATGGTGTTCCTATGGCTGGCACATGCTGTTATAGGAAAAGTGTGGATGACATACAATTTCTTGGGTGCACTTGTTGCTGGTATACGGTCTTATTTGAGAAACTGTGGCTGGCATACATTCATATAGGCAGCCTGGCTTTTGTGGGCAAAACACAATGAAAATGAAGAGGTGGGAGATCTCTAGTGTTTATTGATGGCATCAATCCTAGACTGCTTCTGAATCAAATGATTAAAGGAAATCTACCACTATTCAAATACAAATACTTACCTACACTCCTATTGATGTTGATCCCGAGACGTCCGGCTCTGTGGACTGCTAATTATGCACACCTTCTGCATGACGTCACCTCCCTCTCCAACATGGTAGAGGAAGACATCTGTCATGCAGGAGGGCCAGACATCAAATCCCTGTGTTCTGGGCTTCTAATTATAAGTTTCTTTTGTAGGTGATCAAGGCATGTCAAGATTAGAGGAGGACACCACCGCGATCAACATCAAGAGGACTGTAGGTAAGTATTTGTAGTTTAATATGTCTACTAGCAAGTGGTCTATTTCCTCTTTGAAGTCTGGTACGGAATAGATGGAATCAGTGCTGAAATGTACACAGCTTTGGAAAAATTCTAGTTAACCTGCTTTACTTATGCCAATGAGCAACATGTACTACTGGCCATTTTTTCAACTGTGGTGTGTATCCCCTTTGGGTGTGGGATGTACCTTCTGGAATACAAGTAACACAGATAGAAGACCTTTGCTATACACCAACTGTTTGGCGTGAATAGTTAACCATAAGGAGTAGAAAATGATTTACATGGCAAAATTATGCCACAAAAATAGCTGTTTTGGGGATATTTGATGAAAGTGTTCATATTGGGGGTAATTTGAGGGAGAAAACTCATTATGGAAGTCAAGCTCTCCCTGCTTCATGCCCGCTCTACTGTGATTGAGATGCATAAAATAATTACCCAGCTGTCCTGAAGGATACAAAAATGTCAATTACAGCGAGAGGCATTCTCAGGCGCTGACAGCTTGACTTCTTTAGTAGCATGTCTTTGACTTCATTCAGCCAATTTGAATTTCTAAAAACAGATGGATGGATCTAAAAAGGTATAGAAACTGATACAGATCTGCTGTGAAAATCAGATATCAATGTCAACTTTTCAGAACCAATTTGACAACTGTTGTGCAAATTTCAGCAGTGTTCAAAAAGTAGTTCTTTGTTGAAGTCAAAATACTAACAATCAATGGATCACTTTGCATACATCAGGGGTTAAATTGTAATAGATACTTACCCAACAGCAGCTATAGTCATTAATAGATTACAGCTTTCCTACATGTCACATAGTGAGAACCAAAAATAATCCTAAACTAAGCTTTCAATTAGGGTAAGTCTTCAAGGTCAAGACTGTATCACTTATTTGTTCTGTATGTATCCCACTGGCTCACCAGAGCACCAGAGGATCCTCCTGTGTGCCCAGAGTGTAACCTAAACTCAACCCCACAGACATACCAGAAGGCAACCTAATTTTGAGTCAAGTAGGTTCAATTTCCTAGAACATGATGAAGAGTGGGCCTCCAGAATAATTTTATATGGTGGGCCCAACGAACCTCAGTCCGACACTACTGAAATGTCGTATATTATTGTATGTTCTATAAGATGCCTTATGTTTTTAGAATACCTTCATATGGATGGCATCCAGTTGAACCTATGTGTAAATCATGCTGGTTTGGTGTTCACAGCTCTGCTGAGTGTATAGGGCCTTACCAAGTCATATAGATTTACAGGTGGAAGGATGGGTGGCATAGGTCAGATAGATGTAGTAACTTTGTATTTCAAAAATATTTAGTTTGCACAATAAATGCAGAACTGAGCCTTCTAGTAGTCCAGAGGACACAAACTTCCCTTGTTATGACTGGTATACCAAGCTTAGTTGGATAATTCACTGATGAGAGATGTACCAAATATATATGCACATGCCCTTTAATATTTATACGGTGTCTCAGGGTGTCTGTGTGACTGTGAATAAGCCAGGAAAGATTAAAGCCTTTTGGCATAAATAATCATCAATGGGGCACATTTAGTAAGGGCTTTGTGCCAGTTTTCTGTCAGACTTTGCAAGTTCTTTCTAGTGGAAACTGCTTGTACAGGTATTTAAGAAGTGTCTGCACCACAAATGTGTTGCATGCACCATGCAACACATATTAGGAGGCGTTCCAGTACTCAGTCGGACCATGCGCCAGATTTAACATGCAAAGTCTTTCGCACACCCTATGTTAAAGGTGCACCACAAAAAAGTTGGTGAACTATTTTAAGCTAGTGCAGGGAAGTGCCAGTTTAATGATTTCTGGCGCACGTTCTTAAGGATTTCTGGCGCACCGAGCATTATACATAGGCAGAGCACTTTTAGTGCAGTTTCCTACATCCCTAGTAAATGTGCCCCAATGTGTCAAGTTTTCAATGCTACACAACCTTTCTAAAGCCAATTTTTTAAATAAAATGCTATGAGTAGTGGAAACCTAGAAATGTTTTAATTTTCTGTGAAAAGATGCTATGTAATGGAAATTTTGCTTTTTTAACAATAGTTCTCCTACATAAATTTCCTTAGATGCTTGAAGCAGTCTGTACCCTGTTTACCTAGTCATTGAGTTGCAAGTGTAGATTATGTTTTATACTAAAACACAGGATATATAAAAATAAAAATTATATAGTATTACTACTATTATTAACTATATAATGGAAAATATAAACAAATCTATATTTATATATGAAACATGAAAAGTACAAACAGCAGTTTTAACACACATAACTCAAGTATTGACCTAAGTCTAATGCACCTAAATCAGCAAGATTTTTATTTATCAGCTTCGTTTTATATGAAATATTTAATATATACAGTACAATACAGTAGCATAGGACTAAGGCTGCTGGCAAACTTAGGTTTTGCAGCAGGGTCTGGTTTGATCTGGTTTATAATGAAGTTTTGAGTCAAAAACCATGAGCGCATTGAGGATGCATATATACAGTGCAGTTAACCCTGCATCAGAAACTGCATCAAAACAGAATAAATACATTTTGATGTCGTTGTGACTGCGCTGTGTTAATTCACCCTCAAAGAGAAATAAAGAATATCAGCCCAAAGTATACAGCTTAAAGAGATATTCTAGGATCAATAGTGATTTATCGCCTATCCTTGGAATAAAACATTAGTATCAAATTGGCAAATATTTGACACCTGGCACCCACACTGATCAACTGTTAGAAGAGACTGCATCTTTTGGACAAGTGCTAAGGCTTTAAAATGCTCAGCACCACTTTGTATTGTGACAGTTTTTTATTTTGCAGCTCAGCCCTATTAACTTAAATGGGACAGAACTAAAAGCAGGCGAACTAAAAGAGGTTCTCGACATCACAGAAGGAGGGTGCTTCATGTGTCTCAAAATGAACCATACCGAAAAATCCTGATATTGATAATGTATGAATTACCTAGAACACTCCTTTAGGCTGGTGGGAGTCCATAAGCTGGCTGAACTGCAGTGCTCGCTATGACCCATCCTGTGCAATGTGTACAATTCGTGGTATCAGACCAACACATGGATCTGTTCATGTACAGCCGGCCTTATTGTGCTACTTTTGGTCAATTACTAAAGCAGAAAACTAGACCAAACCAATGATAGAAAGAGTATGTTAACAGATTAATTTATTCAGAATCTACACATGAATTTGATTGGCTACAATTAAATAAGATATACTTCTTACCAAAGGGTTCCAGGGAGGTGAGATCTATGGTAAGTGCTCTGTGATGGGGCTGGAGGAAAAATGTAGCTGTAAGCTATGTAAGCATAGTATAGTATAGCTGTAAGCTATTTAAGCATAGTATAGTATAGCTGTAAGCTATGCAAGCATCGTATTTTAAAAATGGCACAGAAGCTTGTTTGAAATGTGTTGCATAGGTCTTTATGCTTGAACAATGTGCTTTAACATAATACTGCAAGAGTAGTAGTATGTTAGGTACACTACAGCAATTTATTTTAATAAAATTTCACTTATAAGTACAGTAGTAGTAATAGTATCATATGTAGAATGTAGAATTACTGTTGTCAAACATGAGTTTTAATGAAAGAATAGAAGCGATCAATGGTTTCCTTGAATACAGGGAGCAATGTACCTAAACACAGAGGTCAAACTACTGAAACCACTTCTGTATTATAAATATACAACATTTTTAAGTAACTTAAATTATAGCATAAATGCTATGGAGAGCTCAAATAATAAAGTGTGTAAATTAGCCATAAAGAGCATAAATAACAGGGTCAAACAATTTAAGAAACGCACAGCTATTCAGTGCCCAAATAAAGAGGGGTTTTTTTGTAGGAATTAACAGAAATCCTACAGCAGTGATGGCAAACCTTTTAAAGACCGAGTGCCCAAACTACAACAAAGACCCGCTTATTTATTGCAAAGTGCCAACACAGAAATTTAATTTGTGATTTATACTTCCTTCTCTGTCACAGTTTTCATTGATACAAGCACCTGAGGACACCAATAAAGCAGAAAATAGTCCCAGGTACAGCTGTCTCTTTAAAATAGCTTTGTGCACAGCAAGTCCTGGGCTGTCTGGGACTGCAGGAAGATACCTGGAGTCATCTCTGGTGATGGCCTGAGTGCCCACAGAAAGGGCTCTGAGTGCCACCTCTGGCACCAGTGCCATAGGTTAGCCATCACTGTCCTACAGGGTTCAAATAAGTGAGCTAAAAAGAATGTCCCTAGCCTGTATACAGATCTTTTAGTATATATGCACACACTTGTATGTGTTTATATTATAGGGGAAAGGTATTTATGTGTCAGTCTTTAGAGCTGTGCAGAGTAGAAGTTTTTTTGCTGCACCAGTTTTATCACTGTGTCCTGTGGCATAACTTGAAGCTGTCGTGCCCCAGTGAAAAACGTCTGGTAGGCCTCCAATTATAATGTATTACTTAGAGTACTAGTCTTCTCATATAGCAGTGATGACAAACCTTATAGCGACCGAGAGCCCAAACTGCAAACCCAAAACCCCCTCATTTATCGCGAGGTGCCATCAAAAAATTAAAGCAGTAACTTATTGCTCCCTGTTCTTCAACAACGTTCAATCATACTGGCCTCCAGTCCTGAGGACACCAACATAGTAGAAAGAAGGAGGGAAAATTTGCATCATTTTAGCTTCTTTCCAGTGCCCTTCTGTACACAGAGAATCATGGGGACAGCAGAAGGTCCTCCAAAGATAATTAGGCCCCGTCTACACTTTCTCCCTCTTCCTACAGTCCCATGTAGCTAAGTAAGTATCACTTTACAATATGACTGAAAGCAACATCTTTTCAGTTAGTTGGACTGCAGGAAAATTCTTTGAGTCCTTTCTGGTGTGATGGGGATTTGGCCGGGTGCCCACAGAAAGAGCTCAGAGTGCCGCCTCTGGTACCCGTGCCATAGGTTTGCCACCACTGTCATATAGGAATGGTACACCATATAGACCTCTTGAGCCCGGTTACGACCGCACACTCTGCGCCCCCTCACGTTACGCTACTGACTGATGCTGGAGGATTAATCTGGTGCATCATAAAACTGAAGAGTCACACTTTGTACATCTGGTTTGCTGTACAATGATGAATTTTTGATGCACATATTTTTATCTGTGAGACCACGCTCCCTTTCCCCAAAGCCATTCCCGTTTTCATGTGAGTCCGATAATTGTCTAAAAATGTTCTAAAACCTATAATATATGTGGCGTAAGACATTTCAGACAATTGTTTACTTCAGAATTCTGGTAAAGCCATCTTGATACATCTCCACCTGTGTATAAACACATTGCAGGGGTCTCACAGCTGCTCTTAACACTAATGATAAATTCTGATGATAAATTCTGGTGCAGTCCTACATTACACATTCTTTTAGTGATTCTAAATGTGTGCCACATTGTGGGCTATAATATAATTTTTGGCACACAGACTGGCAAAAGTGGATGAATAATTCCCCCCCCAAAACATTTCCATTCTGTCTTGTCACACTAGGACCGCTCCAGTAAATTCTGCAATTACCTCAGTACAGTACAATAGTGCAGGTTACTGTGAAAGCAATCATACATTCACATATTACAGTCTCTTAGGGGAACTGTAATACAGAAAAAAGTGAATGTTAAATAATATAAAAGTTGAAAAAAATTACCCCACTCAAAAAGCTTTATATGTAAAAACTAATTTTTCAATTTAAATGCTCTTGAGCCCGGTTACGACCGCACACTCTGCGCCCCCTCACGTTACGCTACTGACTGATGCTGGAGGATTAATCTGGTGCATCATAAAACTGAAGAGTCACACTTTGTACATCTGGTTTGCTGTACAATGATGAATTTTTGATGCACATATTTTTATCTGTGAGACCACGCTCCCTTTCCCCAAAGCCATTCCCGTTTTCATGTGAGTCCGATAATTGTCTAAAAATGTTCTAAAACCTATAATATATGTGGCGTAAGACATTTCAGACAATTGTTTACTTCAGAATTCTGGTAAAGCCATCTTGATACATCTCCACCTGTGTATAAACACATTGCAGGGGTCTCACAGCTGCTCTTAACACTAATGATAAATTCTGATGATAAATTCTGGTGCAGTCCTCCATTACACATTCGTTTAGTGAGTCTAAATGTGTGCCACATTGTGGGCTATAATATAATTTTTGGCACACAGACTGGCAAAAGTGGATGAATACATCCCCCCCCCCAACATTTCCATTCTGTCTTGTCACACTAGGACCGCTCCAGTAAATTCTGCAATTACCTCAGTACAGTACAATAGTGCAGGTTACTGTAAAAGCAATCATACATTCACATATTACAGTCTCTTAGGGGAACTGTAATACAGAAAAAAGTGAATGTTAAATAATAGAAAAGTTGAAAAAAATTACCCCACTCAAAAAGCTTTATATGTAAAAACTAATTTTTCAATTTAAATGATGGCTTCAGAAAACAAAAGCATCAACAAAGTGGGGACAGAAAAAAATTTAAGACACTTCCTCCAAAAAGGGGTTCCCATACACGTGGTGCTCCTTCTGGATCCTTGGTTAACACTCCTAACTGGGTTGGATGTGTTAGTTCTCACAGCACCTGCTTCTGTGACCACTATGGCCACTGAACACCAACACTTTGTAGCCAATACATCCAGCCAAACTGGGAGTGTAAACTGGAGGACAAAGGGTTTGACATTTAAACAATTAATCACCCTCAAACAACTCAGGTACTTGCAATGTGTATCGTGCTGCAACTATATGAAGGGGGCTTAGGAGGGGAACCCCTTTCCATAAGGCAAGTGTCTGATATATCATACAGCAGGCACCCACTGTAACCTTGATCTTTGCTATCATGCTGCTGGAGTTGGCATTTCAATTGTTAGGCCAGTTACACAATGCAATATTCCTGTCAATATCTTGCATTAATATTTGAAAGCCAAAAAACAGTAGAAAGTAGAAGATACATTTATACCTAGGATGCATTTCTGATTTTGGTGTCCAAATACTATAACAAAATACTGACTAGACCACTGCTGTGCAGACAGCCACAGTCATCAACAACCTCCTCCAATGTTGGGTGTTTGTGTTTCATAACTTTTCATAAGAAAGACTATTTTATATCAAATTTTATAACGTTCTGAATAAGAAATCCAAAGTCTACCTTATGACAGATCATTCAATAAGAAATCTAGAGTTACCTGCCACTGCTACAGAAAAAGTACGTAAAAGTAAGTAATATGAGGGAGATCAAGAGGTCGCTGGTAAGTTTCTTGTGCATATTTATAGTGGTTTGGCAGTGTAACAAAACCAGCGTTATATTTCTAAATTTAGCAAACCCACCATTTTGTAGATTTAGAAAGAATCTGAAACTTAAACACAATGCAGAACCTTGCACAAGCCCACCCCCCATTTTCCATTTATAATACTTGGCTGTGTATGTAACAGAGGGTCATTTGGACTCCTTCAGACGACATCAATGCCTCTCTATAGTTATTTCACTGTTTATTAAGAACAGGTATAGTTTAACCAGCCAGGACCAACTTCAATCTACAATTTTTACTTGATTTTTAAAAAAAATTATATATTATTTTCTTTTACCCAACAAAAAGTATTGTCATGGATAATGGAGAAAAAGTGATTTGCTTACAATTAATGGATTCGGCAGTTACCGGTAACTTGTGCAATTATGTAATTTTGTTTGGTATTACTATAGTTAGAAAATTCCACATTAAAAATTATTATCATTTTCCAGCAATTATTATTTTTTCAGCAAAATATTGATTACCTGGGGCTCTCAATATTATTTTACGGCACCATATTATTTAGAATAGAGAGAGTGAAACAAATGTTGAATAAAATACATCCTTCTTATAAAAAGCACATGTTCTCTTGACATCGGCCCTTGCTTTGAATGTAAAACCTATATTGCTTTTTCTTTTCATTCCAATAATCTCTTTACACTGATCTCACATATAAAGATGGTGAAATTACTGCAGGAATTTGGCACCCCATACTAATGGCACTGCTTATATATACAGTATATATTTCAATTACTACAATGTTTAACTTGTGCATTACAATAGAAATACCGCTACATGTAGCTTTTTTCTCTAAATCAAATCTAACCAAGAAACACTATTAAGGTTCACGTGGCTATTTATTTAGATGTATCATAAACACCATATACTGTGACTGCATCACAGCCATCTAATAAGCCAGTTATGTGTGAATATCCTGCCCAGTGCCTGAGAGTCATGCTGCGTTCTCTAAAAGAATCCATATAACTTGTGCTTTACATTACTGACTACATGGAAGAATGTTCAGACCTCCAACAGTGGTTGACTAAGCTGTGTATGAGAGTTGGTGGTTGCATATTTAGAAGATAGCTCAATTTCTTTCCATGCTCATGCAGTGATTTTGCATGGTACTATAATGCAGCCTATCAAATCTAGTAGTCAACTGAACTTATAATAGCTCTAGTTTCTTCAAAAGGGGCTAACATGACTTGCTTTGGTGGTATGACCGAAATGATATCTGCTGAGTCAGGAGAGGATCTATCTATCAGAGTAGTAACATGTTCCTCTCTGTCCTCATATAAAGTGCTGATGTGGAGCAAGGGATGAGTTGGGTTACGGTTGAATACGCTCATGGGTTCAGGCTTCACCTGACTGAGGGTAACACTTGACGTGGAAACAGCTGCGTTCGCCATGTGACCGCCACAAGTGAGAAATGTTCCAGCTACTGATACATCTCTACAACTTTCCGATAATGGCTGGTTTTCTTTCTCAATAATTTTGGTAGCCTTTGATGGATCTGTTAAGAAGAAAAAAACACAACAAGCTATAATGCTTACATTGACTTTAATAATAAGCAATCTAATGACATAAAAGAAGCTCTTCTGTCAATGCATGTTTGTGTCTAGAGAAGAAAACTTACTGTATCATCATAGTAAGGTTAGAAAAATACATCAGTCCATCGAATCCAACATATTAATTTGACATTATAGAGCAGTTATGGCAAACCTTTTAGACACTGAGTGCCCAAACTACAACCAAAACTCATGTATTTTTCGCAAAGTGCCAATGCGACAATTTAAGCAGTAACTTATTACTCCCTGCTCTTTCACAGGTTTAAATTGAAAAGGCACCTGAGGACACTAATACAGTAGAAAGAAGGAGAAGAAGTTTGGATTATCATTGTAGCTTCCTTCTAGGGTCCTGGGCTGCCTGGGACTGCAAGAGGCCTTGATTTCTGTCTGGCGAATTCTGCGCTAGTGTGATGTCAAAGGTACCCATAGAGAGGGGTCTAAGTGCCACCACTGGCACCAGTGCCATAGGTTCACCATTACTGTTATAGAGTGTTGATCCAGAGGAAGGCAAAAACCCTGCAAGGCTGAAACCAATTGGCCCAAAGCAGGGAAAAATTCCTTCCTGAACCCTAATATGCAGATCAGAATAACTCCCTGGGTCAACAGAAACTACTTACAAAATATTTATTCCTATCAGATGTTATACTGTTGCTCTCCAGAAAAGCATCCAGGCCTCTCTTGAACATGTACATGTCTGCCATAACATCCTCCTGGGGCAGAGAGTTCCATAGTCTCACTTCTCTTACAGTAAAGAACCTTTGTCTATGGTGATGGTACAACCTCCTCTCCTCTATGCATATAGAATGCCTCTTGTCCTATACACAAGCTTAGGTATAAAAAAATCTTTGTTAGGATCTCTGTACTGACCATTCAGTTATTAAAGGGGTCCCCAAGAACTGAAAAAATGATATGTGGCCAGGACAGGGCTGCTTAAAAAAATAAATATTTGCTTACCTTTGCGGTCCCTCCTGGTGTCCCATGCTTCCGGGCCACCTCGGCCAACCGGAAGCCGAACTCAGCGCAGCTTCCCTATCCCTGTAAACAAACAGGGGCACAGCCTGGAGAGACGGCGGCGCAGGACACCGGGAGGGATCGCAGAGGTGTGTAAATTTTTATTTTTTTAAGAATCCAACTCCCGGCCACATATCATATTTTTTTAGGTCTTGGACAACCCCTTTAATTAGTTGTAATGAGGTCTCCCCATAGTAATATGTTTTCTAAGCTAAACTCTAATATCTGCAAGTAATTGTATTCTGGTCCCCCCATTCTCCTAATAAGCTTGATTGCTCTCCTCAAGTTCAAGTTCAACCATTACCTTTTTATACACTGTCGCCCCAAACTTTACACAGTATTCCATGTGTGGTCTGACCAATATGAACAGTATGTCCTTATCATGAGACTCTATGCCTCACTTGGCAAATCCCATAATTTCATTTGTTTTAGCAGCAGACGCCTGGCAGTTATCACTTAAATTAAGTTTACTATCCACCACCGACCCCTTAGTCTTTTTCTGCTTCAGTTTTACCATGAAGTTTACCATTTAAAAAATAAGCATTTATCTACACTCACCGGCCACTTTATTAGGTACACCATGCTAGTAACGGGTTGTGTCCTCCACAGTGAATACAGTTAACCACATCAGGAGTAAAAGATGTAATTGTGGGATTTTAAATACTGAACAGAGTCACTATTTATATGAAATAGATGTCTGAGCTTGAATGAGAAACCTTCACGAGCACCTCACATACAAACAAAATTATGGGCCAGGAAGTGTTGCGATTTCACTAGAAAAATAAAATGTACTGTATGTATCAAGGCAATCACATAAGCATCGTATGGATATTCTTCAGAAACTTTATTTGCGCTAAATGTTTTGACATGTACTTGATAGCTATCTCAATCAAACTATTTTTTAGTCTTGATACTAGCAGTCAGATCAGACACAGAGGCCCACATTTACTAAGGGTGGCGCCAGTTTCTGTCGGATTTGCATTTCACTTTTCAGTGCAAACTGCTTGCACAGGTATTTAGAAGGGGCGCAAGCAACCCTTATGTATTACGGCTGCACTGTTCTTTATGAAACACAAATTTTTGCACTGAAGGGCGTGCCGTTGGCTCACTCAGACTGTGCAGCAGATTTAACATGCAAAGTCCGATAGAATTTGTGTCGCCATGTTAAAGGTGCACCAAAAAAAAGAGGCGCACTCTGTTGTAGCAGTGCAGGATGCACCAGATTTCATGAAGAACGTGCCCAGAAAATAATGAATCTGGCGCACTCTGCACTATACACAGGCAAACTGCACATAGTACAGACTGCACTGTTCTCAGTAAATGTGCCCCAAAATCTAAGACATAACTTCATTTATTTTATGAGATACTTGTGTTGTCACTGGCATTTTGGACTGCAGTATGGTACATATGGCTTGACGCCTGGAGCCAAACACGCAACCGACATAACATCTGTTGAAATATCACTATTTATACATCTCAGCTTGTGGAGTTTATTTAGCATTATTTGGGCTCTAAAGGGATTAATTGGTACTTTTTTTAATGTAGTAAGGCTTTCAATAATGAATATAGAAACTTAATCATTGTTTGTAGCTAGGTAAATATATACCTAGTAGCAAGAAACACATCAGATGACTTTGCAGACCTTACCTTTACCAGAGGTTGATAAATGTGTCATCACACCTTCATTTTGGCTCAAGAAACCATTTTCTTGGCTTTCAGATGTTGCAATAGGAGCAGTTTCCTGTGCTTCTGGTTTGGCCTTTTTATTGCTAAGAATATATGGTTGAACTCTAGGGAAAAGTGACGAGAATGTTTCTTGTCACTGATGATGCTGGCATCACTCTTTTGACAGGAAGGCTGGGTGAAGATTTTGAGAAGTTTCTAAAAGCGGGCAATAGGTATCTGTAGCAGTTTCCTCCTTACTGCCTCCTTTGCTTTGGCTTTCTGGCTTACTATTTTCAATCTTCATTATGGGCTAATTGTTCCTTGAAGGGCTGGGTAAAGGGTTGCTACTTGGAATCCACTTCATTTTCTTTCTAGGTCGCTTTATAACAAGATGCTCATTGACATCAATGTCTGCTGGGTCTATAGACTGGGGTCCACAGTTTGGATTCCAGAATCTCGCAATGTGTGGTGTGGCATCATAATTAGACTGTGCTAATGCTGCAAGTAGTTGACGAACCACATTGTCATACATCAGGTCGCTTTCATTTGTTATGAAATCAAGGCGATTTAAAGATTTTTATGGTCAAACGGTTTTCATTGCAAAACAAGGCTAGAATATTTATACACAAATTGTGATTTTTTGCCATTGCTTCTTAGTCTTTATGCCACTTTATTTAATTTGTCAAAATAAAGTTGGACTTTCTAACAATAAAGATGTATTAAATTATAAGGATTATGAGGTTCATATAACTGAGAAAAAATATCTACGGAAGCAATAATTCTTTGGAGCTGAACTGATGGCAGCTTACAATTTACCCTTACATGCAACCTTGAGCTAGTGGGTTTAAGATGAGGTTCTCCTAGTGCACATGTGAACTCATTCTGCTTCTGTGTAGCATAATAAGTACTTAAGTAAGTAATTGGCATGATACTTAAAATATAATGAGCAAATGTCTTGCTAAATATAGCTTAGCTAAAAGTTACTCCGACCCTCGTCGTTCAAGATATTTTTCAATAGATTTTGTTCAGGGCTTTTTTTCCTTTTCTGCATTTTCTATAATCTCACGTTTTTCCTTTTCTGTAATACCTGGACCCTTTGATTGAATTTGCTTTTCTATTTTGGGTGCCCTTCCTTCTGCACGCTCGGATAGCATTGTCAATTCTTTGAAGTATAAAGTTCAACTCTGAAGTCATCTTGTTGAGGCAAGGACTCCCATCCTAGGGCAGGAATATACATGATTCCAGCAAAAGCCAAAAGAGCATATGGCAGGAACTTGTGTTCAACAATAAGGCCATTGGCTAGCATTGACACCTGGAAGTGCGTCTTTAATTCTGTCCGCAGTATCCCCTGGCATACAGTGCTTGGTCCCGGTGAAGTTGTGGGGCGTGTAGCAATAGATAGGTTCCTCTGTATAACAAAAATAATATATCACTTCTGTAGTTATGTTCAGAATTAAAAATATGTTAATAAGGAAATATGAAGAAGGAATGAGACTCTGGCAAAATGTAAACAATTGCATATTGCTTCTACTATATATAGTCACATACATTTCTGGGACTACCCTTGATGGAGCACTATAATGGTTATGTTAATCAGACATGCATATATATACCGCGATCCCTGACTTAACCCCTAACGACTTGGCCCTTTGTTTTTTTCACTTCCTTTTTTCACTCCCCACCTTCAAAAATCTATAACTTTTTTATTTTTTCCACGTAAGAGCTCTGTGGCTTGTTTTCTGCATAACAATTGCACTTCATAGTGAGTATTTAATTTTCCATGTCGTGTACTGGGACAGGAAAAAATTCCAAATACAGTGAAAATGGTGAAAAAAGCATTTGCAGCGTTTTCCTTGTCGGATTTTACAGCTTTCACACTGTGCACCCCAAATTACATGTCTACTTTTATTCTTTGGGTCGGTGGCAATCACGGGGATACCAAATTGTATAGGTCTTTATTATGTTTTCATACATTTACAAAATTAAACACCTCCTTACAAAAACATTTTTTGGCTTTTGCCAATAATCCGGCGTACGGAGCTTTTTTCTATCAACTTTTGATGGTGAGAGGGCTCAGCCCGTGAGTCCTCTCCTCATGCACCTGGCCCCACCGGTAAGGGACACCCGACTTACAGACAACCCCTAGTTATAGAAGGACCTCTCGCCCCACTATGATCTCTGGTGAAGTCTCTGGATGCTTTACTTTAGCCTTTGGCTAAAATGGTTAGCTGTAAGTTGTCTGAAAGGAAGCTTTATTGCTAACCATAACACAGCACAAAATTTTGAAAAACCATTGTCACAGGGACAAAAAAATTTTTGTCTGAGTTACAATTAAAGTGACAGTTCTGACTTACATACAAATCAACTTAAGTACAATGTCACAAGAACCTATCTTGTACTAACCCTGGGACTACCTATATAGGTTGAGTATACAGGTAACTTTCAGATGCCCCTTCAAGAATTTGGTCTTACAGGAAGTTGCAAGGTTTTGTCTTTATAAAATATCACCTAATTTGCAGGCCACACAAGAGCACTACACCATGATTATACATTTTATCTCTTAGTCCAAATAAAAGGTTCACTGCCCCAGGGGAACCAACACCTGCGTCATACCTTAACGCTGTCTGGGGTAATGTGCTTTTACCTGCACTATTATTCCCTTCGGTGATGTACCAATTTGGTAATTGCTACTCTTTTCATATTTGCTATCTTATGCCAATGTCTGCTGCTGTCCCATTATATAGTATTATTCAATACCAGTATGATGTGTTGAGCATGCTTTCACACCTGACCCAGACTCAACCCAGGAACAATACACAGTATACAGCTCTGACTATATTTATAACATTCTGCATTAGGTGGTGTGGTTTTGGATGATTTGAAAAAGCCTGCAAGTTTAACAATTAAAACTTCTTTTTTAGATTTTAATTAACCCCTTCACGCTCTGCGACGGATATATCCGCCGCAGAGCTTTGAAGAATGTATTTCTTTTTTTTTTTTAAATAGATAATCTTTATTAACAACAATATTCCAAAAATTTACACCAGGTAAAAACACATCACAATTCAATTCATTAATAGAAGGATGCATACACGTTATTATCCTTGTAAGATCTTTACCGGACAGAAATCCTTACACACTTATACACATTCTTTGTATCCCCCCTCCCTACACCGACCGGATGAGGAAAAAATAAATAAATAAATTAAAAAGAAAAAAGAAAAAAAAAACACCTTTTTCGCTTTTCCTTTTTCCGCCCTGGAGTTACAAAGCTTATTATTTAATGCACCATTACCTCCATTCTCCCCATATATTTTCCCACTTCCTCTTACCTTTCCCACCCTGCTTGGTGAACCATAACTTTTCATACAACTTGATCCTGTTAACCATAGTTATCCACCCAGATATGGGAACAACCTCTGGATTTCCCCAATTTCTTGCAACACACACCCGTCCCACTTGCATAACTCTGTTCAGCAATTTTTGAGTTCCCTGATCTACCCCCAAACCCTTGGTATCCCCCAAAATCACTTCCTGAATCGTGGGAAGGAGTTCCATCCTAAGCAAACTTGACAGGTAGGTGCAGATTTCCTGCCAATATTTTCCAATTATTGGACAATACCAAATGACATGGCAAAAGTCTGCTTCCTCCATTCCACATCTTGCGCATTTATTGTCCTCTTTTAGTTTCATTTTATATAGATGGAGTGGAGAGTAGTATATCATGTGCAAAATACTATATTGAATTAGTCTGTGGTTCCATCCCAAAGAACATTGTCTAATATTTCTGTATATTCTATTCCATGCGATGGGGTTATACCCTTCTGCCCCTGCTACCTGCTCCCATTAAGCAGCTCAGACAGTTTTTAACTATTGTCCTCGGCACATGAGTGTCTCTCATCCGGCAGTTAAAAATAGACAGTTAACGATGGTCAAGGAGACCATTGTTGATTGTGGCCGGAGAAATTGCATGATGCTTTTCCTTTTTCCGCCCTGGAGTTACAAAGCTTATTATTTAATGCGCCATTACCTCCATTTTCCCCATATATTTTCCCACTTCTTCTTACCTTCCCCACCCTGCTTGGTGAACCATAACTTTTCATACAACTTAATCCTGTTAACCATAGTTATTCACCCAGATATGGGAACAACCTCTGGATTCCCCCAATTTCTTGCAACACACACCCGTCCCACTTGCATAACTCTGTTCAGCAATTTTTGAGTTCCCTGATCTACCCCCAAAGCTTTGAAGAATGTATGAAGAGGGCTCATACAGAGATGGGCTTTTGCTGCATATTGCAGCAATGACCCATCTCTAACACCCGCGTCAGAACCGAGGCTGCATGGTTCCTGAAGATTTTTTTACAATGAGCCAGTGGCTCATTGTAATGAATCCTATGCAAAAACGCGATATACTGCAATACAGTAGTATTGCAGAATATGGTAGGAACGATCAGACCATCTAGGGTTAAAGTACCCTAAAGGGTCTAAGAAATTTTTCATTTATTTAAATAAAATCTAAGAAATGATTACCGTATATACTTGAGTATAAGCCGACCCGAGTATAAACCGAGACCCCTAATTTTACCACCGAAAACTGGGAAAACCTATTGACTCGAGTATAAGCCGAGGGTGTAGTATACAGCCTGCCCCCCAGTAGTATACAGCCTGCCCCCAGTAGTATACAGCTTGCCCCCAGTAGTATACAGCCTGCCCCCCAAATACATTACTACTCACCCGCCGGTGTCCCCGATGTTCCTCGGCGGCTCCCGGCGGCCTCCCGATCCCTGTCGCGGCTCCCGGCGCTTCTTTCACTCCTTCACTTGCCGGAGATCACCTGCCGTCTCGCAACACTGTTATCATCAGCTGCGACAGGCGTGGCATCACAGTGTGCATCGCCAGCGCGATCTCCCGCCCCAGAGACGAGTGAAGAAAGCCGCCGAGCCGCGATGGATAGGAAGGCCGCGGGAGCCGTCGATGAAACATCGGGACAACGAGGGTGAGATTAATTTTATTTCTCTTTAATCGTATATTGGCTGCTGTATACTACTGATGGCAGACTGTATACTATGGGGGCAGGCGTATATTACTGGGACAAGCTGTATACGACTGGGCCTGTGCTGGTGTCCTAACTGGGTGGCAACAGGCTGGTATACTAAACTGGGGGCAGGCTGTTACTACTGGGGGCAAGCTGTACTACTACTGGGGGCAGGCTGTATACTACTGGGGACAGGCTGTATACTACTGGGGGCAGGCTTGTATACTACTGGGGGCAGCTGTATACTACGGTGGCAAGCTGTATACTACGGGGGGCAAGCTGTATCCCTACGGGGGTCAAGCTGTATACTACTGGGGGCAAGCTGTATACTACTGGGGGCAAGCGTATACTACTGGGTTCAGGCTGTATACTACGGGGGCAAGCTGTATACTATGGGGCAGCTGTATACTAACTGGGGGCAAGCTGTATCTACTGGGGGCAGGCTTATACGCAAGGGACAAGCGGGTAAAAAGAAACATATTGGAACGTCACCGTGCAGAAGGTCTGTTGCAGGTCTTCAGAGTCGTGTGCTTACTTGACTCCTAGATAATATTGATTGTATGTGGGTGTTTGGACAACTATTTGGATCTCGAGAAGGGAGGGGGAAAGCAAGATAAAGGGACGAAAGGGAACCGGTGTCTTTTTCCTCCTCCCCTCCCTCTTTTAGTGAAAGAAAAAGTTTATATTCCACCATTATCGACTTTTTCTGCCTTATCATTAAAGGCAGTCTCAAGCATTGGCAAGGGGACAGCTGTATACTACTGGGGGCAGGCTGTATACTACTGGGGGTCTACTGGGGGCTGTATACTACTGGGGGCAAGCTGTATTACTACTGGGGGCAAGCTGTATACTACTGGGGGAGGCTGTATACTACTGGGGGCGGCCTGTACTACTGGGGGATGGCTGTATACTACACCTCGGTTATACTCGATCAATAGGTTTTCCCAGTTTTCGGTGGTTAAAATTAGGGTCTCGGCTTATACTCGGGTCAGCTTATACTCGAGTATATATGGAACTTACATTTTTATGCAATTTAGGTAACCCTGTTATACACTAGTATACTACAATTTGACAGTAGCCACTAGATAACTAAAGCTTTATCATTTTAGTATTGTTACTAATAAATTATTCTCACTGATTTCCTTCTCTGTGCATTTTTTTTTAAACGTACCTCCTCCATCCATGTAGATGAAATCAGAGACCTGCATGTCATAAAGAGTGGATGGAGATTTCAAATTTGCTATAAATATAGACAATGCCAGAAAACACAAAAGCGACATCAAATGTAATGGCATAGCCTGCTCCTTTCTCTGGAGGAAGAGAGAACACTATTGTTGCGTAGCAGTGGGCTTGTAATCTTTACCACAGCAAGAGACCCCGCCTCCTTTCTGAAGCCTGCAGTAAATGGAATTGCAATGTATCTTTTCTCCTCTGTTCATATGGCCGACAAGAATTCCTATTTTCTACCAATCCTCATCATAAGAAAGCAAATTCTTTATTAATCTGGATGCATTGAGATTGCAGATGAGACAATTCCATCTATCTTGCATCATTAGAGACAGGTTTCCAGGCAAATGACAATCTCACTTCACTCATCCACAGTTGAACATTTTGCCGGCTTGCCAGGGACAATCAATGTAAGTTTTCAATCTGCCTGAAATCTGTAGATGGCAGCTTTCTTGCACATCCCTTTCTGAAACTCAGGGGATATTCAGCAGTAAATATAAATCATTTGTATACATAAATGTTTATTCATAAATGATTTCGTCAACTATTTAGCATGGCTGTACCTATGTGGCACTGCAGCTGAATGCGATGTTGCATCTAATGACTAAAGTCTTCATGACAGTCTGTTTTTCATGTTGCCATTCTTTGTATTTTAATACATCGCTCACAATAGAATTATCAGATGTAATTTGCTATAAATTATTGCATACATTTGTCAGTTAAGAAAGTGATAGTAGAGGATCTTTACATGTTCTGCATGTATTTTTATACAGACGACTTCTTCTCGGAACCAACAGCAGTTACCTCAGTAGTGGTGACAACACATAAAAGAATAGCCTCCAATCAAAATCACAAACGCTTATGCAACATATCATTGATAACATCCAGCATGGCTATGCTTTGCTAGCTGAGAGAGAAACTGAAAGAATTGATCCTGCCGGGGCAGCAGGATGATAAAGCTGGATCTTGGCAGCTCTTATGGTCCAGTTGAAACTGGAACTTCCTTTGACGAGTGGTTACTATTGGCACGTTCTTATTCCCATACCCTTGTAACCTTGGTCTTCACAAAAACTTTGCGGTAAGTCAAATGTGATGTCACCAATGCAGCCTCTTCTTACTCTCATTAAAACTCATGGTATAGATGCCGCAATCCAATATAGACTCCTCTCAGGATTTAAACAGACCACAGCAGTATACTTCTTGCCTTTGTGATTGATGCATTCTTTTCTTTATTTGTGATTTGGATGTGAATAGGCCATATGTGGTATTATGTGCATGAATGGATTGGTGATAATTATTAGAATACCCATGCTATTACCTATCCAATATCTTTAGAGATAACTGAAAAAAGATGCTCCTTCCGGACAAACTGGAAAATTAATAAAAGTGGTGCAAGAGAAATAGGTACCATGAGCCCATGCTGTATTACAGCTGCTTTTTAAAAAAAAAAAAAAAAAATAGAATCTGCTATGTTTCTCTGGGCAACTTCCATGATTTTTGTCAGATGTGGGTAATCTACCAATATTGACTATGTATCCAATTCTTATCCAAAATAAACATTAAGTACTTAGAGGTGACATTGGTGGTAAAGAAAAGTACTTATGTACCATGTTTATGGCATTGCCAGCTGCTGAATATTCTTTGTTTCATTAATCACTAAGAAATTTTCTACCAATATAAGGTCGCATCACACTGTCGTATTAGGATTTCACTGAGTTTTGAATACAGCAAACCATATGATGCTACAGACCCATACTTCTGCCTACAAACTGTCCTTGTAACTGTGTATCATAGACCAGTGTGGTGGCCAGATCTCATGGTCTGTGACAGACATGGGACTCCATGGGATTCCCTGTTCTCATTGGAACAACAGCAAACTGTTATCATCATGGTTTAAAGGTTTTGTGGAAGCTCCTTGCGTCTTATAGAACTCCTCCAATCATAAATAACTATGATGCTTTGAGTCCTGTCTCCGTAGAAGTGTGTGGTCCACGAAATTGTTCACTACGTTGTCCTAGTTAAGGACTGAGCACATTGATGTGTTTGAGGCCTAACTTGTAGCATTAATTATTTTTGTTTTCTCTTTTTACTAGACGATTGTATTCAATCTTTAATATCCAAGACATTATCCACTTACTCTTGCAAGTACCAATATATGACTAATTGGGAAGAAGGGATCATTTAGTGTTTTTAGAAATAAAATGAGAGGATTGCTTGTACTCAGGAAAAATGTAAAAAATAGCCTATAGAAATATATTCACCTTCCTTGTTCACCAAACAAAATTAAAATGGCATCAGCAGGAACTAAATTTTTCCCACAGATGGCAAGCCCTCATATGTCTCTGTAAGGGAAAATAAAAAAATATGGCTTGTAGAAAGAGGGGAGTAAATATGGAAGCGCAAAATAGGAAAAGGGTCTGGTAAGGAATGGTTTTATTTTCCATTAAATGCCCTTTCAGGGGTGTTGGAGGCTGGGAGGCCATTCAATCTCTGGTATTGTATTTGAGAAGGAAATAAGGAAAAATTTAAAGGGGTTTTAAAAAGGACCTTTCACCACCCCCAACTTATTAAATCTATCAGACATAATTTAGGGGCTTGCACACTGATTCGGGGGCGCTTTGAATTGTATATCTACCCCACCGTTACGAGAATGAGCACCGTTCTCTACATATAATGTACCGGATTTTCAAGAGGAAGTGCTGCAGCAGGGATGTTAATCGTCCAATCAGTGGCAACAGTGTCAGAGAAGACATTTCTCAGCCGCTGTGAATGAGCTCTCCTCCGAGATCATTCCTATGTTCAGAGCATTTCACATAGATTATGCTTTGTTCTATGTGCCGAACAAACAGCAGTGTGCACAGGGCAGACAGAATGATCAGAGTGAACGGGAGCACGCAGGGGAGTGGTAGCGCTAGCTGTAGCATTCAAGTTGTAGCAAGTTCACAATGCCTACAGAAAGATCTTCTCTGGCATTGTCCGCCGCTGATTGGATGGTGTCAGAGAAGATTAGCATAGTCACAGGCGCCCCCAACCCTGGTGCAGCACCTCCACTCTGAAGATCCAGTACATGAATGGTAGAGAACGGTGCTCATATCTTTGGTAACGGATTGGTAGGCAAACACAATTCAAAGACCCCTGAATCCATGTACAAGCCCTTACTTCTTTATGTATATTTAATACATGGGGGTGGTGAAAGGTCCTCTTTAAGCTTGGCACTTTTTGATTATGACCCAAACCTGTAGTAGGTAGGCTATAGTCATTGATTACTGTTTAGAGTATAGGCTTTATTGGTTAGTGTCGAATGTTGCTAATAGGGGACATGCAACAAGGGAAAAATAAGAGAAGACCCTTATGTTAAATCCACTCAGCTGTCCCTACTACTTGCTTATCCTCTAGGTAACAACTGGGCACATCCCTTGTGTGCGCCAAAATGAAACACAGGAACAAAACTGAGCAAATAAACACAGGAGGTAGGTTGTACCAATTGTACCTTCCAAATTAATTCTCGTATTCAATTCACCATAACCGCAGAAAAAAAGGACAGAGATATGAGTTGTGGGACTGAATTGAAATGAAGGAAATCTGTCATTGTTGGGGCACCAGCTCTATAGCAAAATCCTGCTACAGACTTAATTAGCTACTCCAAAAAAACAACTTATATAGCTTTCAAATTCCACAGTAAGCCTACACACCTTAGAACACCCTGTTAGTTTGTGCTGCAGGTAATGATATATTATCCTGCATTCCTGGAATGACATTTTGTACTGTGATCAGAAGGACTAACCCTTTTAAATGTCTAGCGCATGGTGGCGAACCATGGCATGGGTGCCAGAGCGTGGCACTCAGAACCCTCTCTTTGGGCACCCAAACCTTATCCGCACAGAGTTCACAAAACAACTCAAAGAACTCCTGCAGTCCCAGGAGACTCAAGCTGCTCTCAGCACTACCTCATTGTTACTTGGGACTGCAGGAATAGTGAGATAGGGCTGCATTATTTTTGGAGGTCCTCTGCTGGCCCCTACAATGAAGTCCAATAGCCCTTTTCTTTTTAACTGTATTGGTGTCGCAAGAGGCTGAAACATTGAAAGTTGTGTGGCAGATCAGCTAGATCACATACTACTCAAACTACTTTGATGGCACTTTGTGATATATAATTGGGTTTTGGTTGAATTTGGGCACTGGATCTATAAAGGTTTGCCATCACTGGTCCAGGTCATTGTCAAACTGGGACGTCTGCTATAATCAGTAGTATAAAGGACCTGGTTCTTGTGACTGTGCAGGTCCAAATGATGGGACCCCCACATTCTACAATGTATTCCCTATCCCCCACCATGGGTGAAAAGTTGCATAGGTGAGAAAACTTTTACAAAAACACTAATCCATAATTAATAGATGTAGAAAAAGTTACAAATGCATGATCTGGATATCATGTAGGTGTGTTTATTTTTCTGAAACAGAGACAAAAAATAGTAAAGTTTGTAATCCAGCTCACCTTCTATGTTGCTCTGTGTTCATTAATTGAAATGGGTGTGCTTGTGTAGCTCTGCTGGTCCGAGGGGCTTCGGCACTGAGTTGGTGATGAGGCTACAATTTCATATAAAAATCCATCTTCTTATTTAAATATGTAAAAAACATTTGTTCTAAAAAACAACTCTATCAGATGGCAAAATGCATGATAAGGTGACATTCTTTTTATCCAGGGTGTTGGTCTGATATTGGCTTAATACCAACTTCTTATTTATTTAATTGTAGTTTAACATTTTATAATATGGTCAGTGGAAGTGTGAACTAAACATGTATTCAGAAGGGCACTTACAATCAATAGTTCTGCAATAAATGAAAGGATAGGGCCTTCAATTTAATGCAATTTCAACGATACTTGATTAGTCTTTCAAATCATACACTGAATACATGTAAAAAATGATATGAATGACACTGCAATCATTAAGCAGAACATTTAGCTACAATGATACAGACAAAATGGGATGGTTGACAGGTATAACAGCATACAACTCATGCGTCATAGTAACATTTGTCGTAAAAAAAGATCAAGTATAATAAAAATTGTAAATTTACAAAAAAAAATTACACAAAATTTGGTAAGGATTCATATTTTTCCACTAGAATGCCCGTCCTTAAAAGACAGGATGGCATATTCTCAGCATGTATATTATTTGTTGGAAATAACATATCCCTTTGTGACTTTTTCATGTACAGATTAACAACATAATTCTCTACCATCGTGTCTGTAGATAATATATGTCCATAGAGGGCCAAGACTGACCATTTGCATCAAAGACGAGTCATGTCAAGTCTTAATATACATTTAACCAACATAGTTATAACAGGACAGTTTCACAGGTGAGCTGTAAAACAATAGGTTTAACAACCTTAAGAGGTATATTACAATCTAGACCCCACCTTCTCAGGTTGAAAAAATGCGAAAGATTGCTTTCTGTGACTATGAACATCGTACAAAACAAGTACTCCTTGATTCTGAAAATCAAATTACCATTGCTGTCCCCTAGATTATATTAGCAGACAACTGCTTTTTTTGCACTAAATATAACTGAATTTAAGGAACCTCCCACTTAACAGTGTAGGTTTAGCCACATATACATGCACCACTCGGGTGAGCTAGTGCCAGAGCAATATTTTGTTAGGGGAACAAAGCCCCTATCGCCGTTTTATAAGTTATTTAACTTATAACTCGGCGCAACCGCCACTTGTCACGGCGCAACCAGTGCGTGCCCGTGCGGTTGCGCCGGATTCTCAAGTGCTGGAGAGCGTGAGTCACCGCGCTCTCGCACATGCGCGCCTGCGCAACTTACAGGCCCTGTTTCCCCGTGCCCTAAGTGCGCAGGCGCACGTGTGCCCGGGGAGTCGGTACAATCACCGCCTCTCCAGCACGTTAGAAAATCCGGCGCACTCACGAGTCACGCGCATGTGTGCCGTGCCCCAAGTGCGGTGCGCCGAGTTCATAAGTTAATATACAATTAAAAACCGGCGATAGGGCTTTGTTCCCCTAACAAAAATATGACCTGGCACCATCTCACCCCTGAGCTTGTGCCCATGTATATGTGTCTAACCTACCACTTTAAGTGGTAGGTTTCCTTTAAATGGTATAATGCTGCCTTTTAATATAAAGACTAGGACAAGACTCTGTGCATCATAGTGTGAAGATGTAATGAGTCCCTGCTTCCCGGGAACAGCGCAACTACGGTAAGGACTGTAATCATTACACAGTCCAGCACTTCTGTTTCCATAAAATCTGGCCAGTGCAAGGTCACAGTTTTCCACAAAGCCCAAGCATGATCATCAAGTGGTGATGGCCTTGGCATCCAAAAATTGGTGATTTTGGAATTCAATTGGGGGTGCTCCATATAAACACCTGGCTTTATACTCTGGTTCGGTAACGATCACTGTGATATCCAATTTATATGGTTTTAAATACATTTTCAAAAATTACGAATGTGTAGAACAATAAAAAATGTTTTTGAATCTTCTGACGTTAATAACTTTTTCTACTTTGTGGTACAGAGCTGTGTGATGTGTCATTTTTTGTAAATGAGGCCGAAGTTTTCATTGCTAACCATTTGAAGGACTAATCAACATTTTTGAAATCCACTTTTTTCATTTTTTATGCAATTAAAAGGGTAAAGTCGCGTTTCCGGTGTACGACGGTTTTGTGGCGCCGATTGTGTCTGGAGGGTACAGGCGCATGGCTGGAAAAAAATGGAGGAGAAGCGAGCATGGTTTCTCCTCTATTTATTTCCATCAGGGCGCCTGTACCTGTACATGCGATGAGCTCCGCAAAAGACTCCAGACGCTATACACCGACATGGCTATGTATTATACTATACATTACACACAGACGTGAGCAGGGGGAGGAGAGGGGAGGGGTTACAGGGGTGACATCACTGTCTCCCTCCATGTACCCAGCCTCATTTACATGATATATAAAAGATGATTTTAGAATGATTAAAGTATGAATTGACTAGATAAAGGCTGAATGGAATCCTTGTGAGCTACTCCAACAGGTAGAGGTGACAGGACTAGTGACACAGAACCTGATACCGGTTTCCTTAATTTCTGTTCTGCCATCTTGGGCTGTGGATTTTGCGCCCTTGTCATGTTACCTTGTGGGGGGGGGGGGGGGGGGTGGAAGCAAGGCCATCCGTTCTTATGGACGGTTGGGAATCTTTGAGAGACTTCCAGCATGTGGAACACTGAGCATAGAAATCCCCATTTAATATTGCCAGCTACAATGTTCCTCAGAACAAACAAACAAAAGCCCCACACAACATTGTGAGCGTATGGTGGCGGCTCCGCACGTCCACCCCCGCCTCTGCTTGTCCAGGAGAAACTTTGAGGAGATGCAAAGGACGCCCTCGCCGCACCCAGCACAGCCAATGGCCTCACTGTCTACACCCCTCTTTCTTTAGAATTGATATAAAAATTAAAAAAATAAAATCATGAACATGTTAGGTATTGTTGTGTCCCAAAATGTGCAATCTATCAAAATATAGAATTGCTATTCTCAGAAGAAAAATAGTACTAGAATTTCCAAATCGCAACTTTTTGCCATACTACAACCCATAAAAATTTTAATAAAAAGTGATTAAAAGGCTGTACAGTCTCCAAAATGGTAGCAATGAAAACGCCATCTAATCCTGCAAAAAATGTATGCCTTACACAATTCTGTACTCCAACATATGAAAATGTTATTGGCGTCAGAATACGGCAAATGATTTACTTTTTTAAAAAAATCTACATAAAAATGTAGGTTTTCCTAAAATTAGGCCCTATCCACAGTGATGGGACCCCCACAGAGCAGTAGAACAAGAGTCTGATGTACCCCAGTTGGACCCTTCTTTGTTCCTCGAGATGAGCAGGGCGCACATGTCCCGGCTGCCCCGTTCTCGTGATCTGTGGGGGTCCCTATCACTGTGGATAGGGTCTAACTTGTTTTTTTGGGAAAACCCCTTTAATGGGTTAAGTTCCATTAAAACAAACACCTTCAAAACTGAGGAGAACCCAAGGTAATGAAAAAGATTTATTCATTCCCTTTATCTGATTGATTAGAAAAATAGAACAATGTTAGTGTGAACATATCCATTAGTGGATAATGGACAATTAGAACATATCCATTCTTCTCCCGCTTATAGCGCCCCTCTGTGGTGCGATCTGAGATCACTCCTCACGAGTGCAGAGACCAGGCCTGGGGGCACATTTTTGTTGGTTTATATTATAAAGCATGCACCCGTTCTGCAGGGTGAGGAGACACTAGGAGGTAATAGTGAGTGGTTCATCCCTGGCAGCACAGCGAGGCAAGGCTCCCCACTGCGGACGTGACTGGAGCCCGGCCTCGGTACCACACAGCGCTCCGGTTGAGCAGTGACACTGCCTCCACAGTAAGCGGACACTAGGTAGTAACAACTACACTGTCAGCGCCGCTCCCGACCTACATGAGGCTGCTGCACGCCGCTCGGGAGCGCGCGCCGTCCCGTTGTCTGGTGTAGTGACGTCCCAGGCGCGCCCCCGTGGCTGTGGATTCAGGGTCGGAGTTCGTGGGTAAATGCAAGATGGCTGCTGGCGCGCCCCGGACCTCCTGCCGCCTTTGACAGCGGTGACTGTGCGTGTGTACGAGACAGCTGCGGGAGGAGGCGGATCCCGGGCTCTGCTGGTGCGGCCGTGCTCCGCTGCCTGCTCCGAGCGCCCCCTCCTCTGTGTGTAGATGAGGCTGCTCACACTCCCGGGAAGCCGCAGCCACCCCGGAAACAACAAAGAGGTAAATCAGCAATGTCCCGGAGCAGGCAGCAGCAGTGATTCAGCGGATTGTAGCATCCTTCTGCCCGGCCACCCCCTTCCCCCTGCGGGCATAGCACAGGGCCCGGCTAAAGGAAAGGGTTAGAGAGCAGAATTGGAGAGACATTGCCGGCCATTGGCTGTGCTGGAGGCTGCGGGCGAGGGCTGTCCTCTGCATCTCCTCAAAGTTTCCTCCTGGAAAGCAGAGCAGGCAGCGTGCGGAGCCGCCATACGCTCCATTTTGTGTGGGCTTGTTTGTTCTGAGGAAATAATTGTAGCTGGAATAAAATGGGAAGATGCGGCTCAGTGTGCGGTACAGACACCCGCCCTGGTACCTCATGGGGCTCCGTTATCCCTCACACCTGGGGAGCACCAGAAGTTACACCACACTTGTCTGTTTCGTGTGTGTGATATGTAGCAGGACACTTGTCTGTTTCGTGTGTGTGAATATGGTAGCAGGAACACTTGTCTGTTTTTGTGTGTGTGTGGAATATGTAGCAGGACACTTGTCTGTTTTCGTGTTGTGTGTGTGATATGTAGCAGACACTTGTCTGGTTTCGTGTTGTGTGTGTGATATGTAGGCAAGGACCTTGTCTGTTTCGTGTGTGTGTGGGTGTGATATGTAGCATGACCTTGTCTGTTTCGTGTGTGTGTGGTGTGATATTTAGCAGGAACCTTGTCTGTTTCGTGTGGTGTGTGATTGTATCAGGCACTTGTCCTGTGTTCTGTGTGTGGTGTGGTGTGGTGATATGTAGCAGGAACTTGTCTGTTTCGTGTGTGTTTGTGAATGTAGCAGGACACTTTGTCTGTTTTCGTGTTTGTGTGTGTGTGTGATATGTACAGACCCTTGTCTGTTTCGTGTGTGTGTGATATGTATGCAGGCCCTTGTCTGTTTCTGTGTGGTTGTATATGTGCACGGACACTTGTCTGTTTCGTGTGTGTTGGGTGATTGTAGCAGGACACTTGTCTGTTTTCGTGTGTGTGTGTGTGATATTAGCAGGACACTTGTCTGTTTCGTGTGTGTGTTTTGTGTGTGGGATATGTCGCATGACACTTGTGCTTTTCTTGTGTGTGTGTGTGATATGTAGCAGGACACTTGTCTGTTTCGTGTGTGTGTGTGTGATATGTAGCAGGACACTTGTCTGTTTCGTGTGTGTGTGATATCGGGGCCGATTCTAGCATATTTGCTGCCTGAGGCGTATATTAAAATGCTGCCCCCACTCCCTGTTAAGTAAATGCTGAAACTATTTACTAACAGTAATTACCCTACAGACAACTCCCTGACACTGTGTCCTGTTTGACGGACTAAAGGTTCGAGAGAGAGGCATTAGTTAGTGACATCTAGTACCGTATAGATGATGACAATCTCTTCCATCATGAGGACTGTATTATTTTAATTCCATATTTATATTTATTTATATTATATTATTATTTTCCGGGTATCTCCATCCTGAATGACGTATCACGGCTGAAGTCACACGGCACGGCCAGATTCTTTGTCTCTTCAGCTCCGTGCAGCATCTCCACCCTCTCCGCAATCTCCACTCCCGTCCAACATGCATCCTCCATCTCCACCCTGCGTCCCTAAAATACCACAGTCCCCCTCTTACAGTATAAGTAGATACCCCCTCACAGGCACAACTGACTGCACTCTCCCACATAATAAAACATCCTTTATTTAGATATTCTACTGGAATTATAGCATGTACGGCACCAAATCAATATAACAACACCCCCCCAATTTATTAAGACAGACCCCTACATTTAGCTTAAATAGCCAAGTAATCTATTGTATCCTATAACTCAGAACTCAGGGGGTCAGGAACCTTTTGGCTGAGAGAGCCATGAATGCCACACATATTTTTAAATGTTATTCCGTACGAGCCGGACTATAATGCAACGGCCCCCCAGTAGATTAGTAGTCACAGTGTTCACGGTGCCTTCTTCTGCGTCTCTGTCCAGATCGCAGGCACACACGTGCCCCTCTCGTGGGCCGCGCCCCTCTCTCCGAGCTCACATCAACCCACCACTTTCCGGCCCCGTCCCTGCTGCCATCACTCGCCGCTGACACTACTCGCAATTTAAAAGGGCCAATGCCCTGCTGATTGGCGCTGCCCACTTCCCGGTTCCTAAAAGACTCAGTGCTACCAGATAGGTAGCCACAGCACATGCCCCAAGTAGATAGGTAGCCCAGCTGTCTGAGAGAGCCAGATGCAGGCCAACAAAGGCCACATCTGGCTCCCGAGCCATAGGTTCCCTACCCCTGCTAATAACTAATATATCCCACCCCTGTATTATGTTAGCAATGATTTTACATAAAGTGCAACCCGGACATGTGAATATATAGCAAGCACCCTCTAATATACAAGCCCCCCATCTTAGTAATGTTACTGTATCCCATAATACATCCCCCCAGCTTAGTAATATACTGTAATCCCTATACCCGCCCCCGCTCAGTATATACTGTACCCCATATACAGCCCGCCTCCCAGCTTAGTAATATAATGTATCCCATTATACAGCCCACCAGCTTAGTAATATCCTGTAATCCCCCCCATATACGCCCCCCAGCTTAGTAATATCCTGTATCCCATATACAAGCCCCCTCACCCACTTAGTTATACTGTATCCCCATATACAAGCCAGCCCCTCCCAGCTTCGTAATATTACTGTATACTGTAACCCTATACATGCCCCCCCAGCTTAGTAATACTATATCCCATATACAAAGCCCCACTAGTATTATCACTGTATCCCTATACAGCCTCCCAGCTTAGTAGATACTGTATCCTCATATACAGCCCCCTCCCAGTTTGTAATAACTGTCTCCCATAACAGCCCCCTCCGCAGCTTTACTATAACTGTCTTATCCCTATACAGCCCCAGCTACGAAATAATACTGTATCATCCCATATACAGCCCCCCTCCAGCCTTATAAGATACGGTATCCCATATACAGCCCCCTCACGAGTATCCCCCCCCCCAGCTTAGTAATATACTGTATCCCATATACAATAAATACAGCCCCCTCCCCGCTTAGTAATATACTGTATTCCCATATACACAAAGCCCCCTCCAGCTACGTAATATACTCTAACTCTCATCTATATCCCCCCTATCACAACATACAAGGAGATACAACTACATACAAAAACAAACAAGACAAGTACACACCAGAGAGAGCCCCCCTCCCCGACAGCTAGTACCTCTTACTCCTATCCCCCATATACAAACCAGCCCCACCACACCCACCACCCTATCCCACAACCCCAAACCTCTCATCCCCTCCTCGCCCAGTCCCCCTCCCAGCTTACGTCCCTCTCCTCTATATCCCATATACAGCCCCTCCCAGTTTTAGTAAATACTGTATCCCATAGTCCAAGCCCCCTCCCAGTTTTTATAATGATACTTTATCCCATATACAGCCCCCTCCCAAGCTTAGTAATAATACTGTATCCCATATACAGCCCAGCTAAGTGAATATACTGTAATTCCCATATACAGCCCCTCCCGTTTAGTAATATACTGTATCCCATATACAGCCCCCTCCCAGTTTAAGTTAATATACTGTATCCCCATAGACAGCCCCTCCCCGTTTTAGAGTAATATACTGTTCCCATATACACGAGCCCCCAGCCCCCTCCTCCCAGTTTAGTATATCACTCGCTATCCCCATATACAAGCCCCCCCCCCCCTCCCAGTTTCGTAAATCTGTATCCCATATACAGCCCCCCCCCAGCTTAGTAAAGTATACTCTATCCCATATACACAACCCCCCAGCTGAAAAATCTAGACCCTATAAATATATACCCCCCCCATCCCACCCCCCAGGAAAAAGGAATAATCTGGCCTCTACAAATATACAGCCCTCCAGTATAAAATTATTCTGGCCCCATATCATATATACAGTAACCCTCCGCCCATTTAAAAATGAATCTGTCCCCATATAATATATACCTGCAAATCCCCCCCCCCAGTATAAACAAGAACTCTGGCCCCATAAATATATACAGTAACCACCCCCCCCCCCGCCGTTCACTCACACCCGTTACCCACCCCTCCCCGTCACCTCCCCCCACAGCAAATAAAAACAATTCTGGCCCCCTAAATATACACACAGCCTCCCCCCCCATTATAAAAGGATTTCTGGCCCCAATAATATATTACAGACGAAAACAACCGCACCCCCCCCTTCCAGTTCTTAAAAACAATTCTGGAGTGCGCCATAAAATATAACAAGTACCCAAACCCCCGTAAGCGCAGTGTACCCCCTTAATCATCCGCCCCCAGTGTCTACTCCCAATTCTGAGCGCCACAAAGTAAATAAATATATATATAGTAACACAAAAGTACCCCCCCCCCCAGTATAAACAATTCTAGCCCCATACCAACAATATATACAATCACCCCCCCCACCGATACAGTACCCCCCCCGCTGACACCACATCCCCCCCCAATACCTACCCCCCCCCGCTCACAATCCCCTCCTTTCTTCCCCCGGGACGTACACCCCCCCCCGTAACCTACCCGGTACCATACCTACCCACCCCCCCCCCAGTATCAAACATGCGGTCTGGCTCCATGTAATGTATACAACAACCCCCCCCCCCCCACAGTCTAACAACAATGATGACGGGCCACCTATAATGTATACAGTTCCCCTCTATCTTGCGATTCACCCCCCCCTGCCCCCCGGATGCTCCTACCGCCTCCCCCCCCCATTAATCCCCCCTCTCCCCTAAGCAAGTATTCACCCCTCCCCCCGGCCCCATCGTATCCACCCCCCTCCCCCCTTATCCCCGCCCTATTATCCTATCCGTCCCCCCTTCCTCATTCCCCCTGCCCAATCCTCCCTTCTCCCACTCCCCCCCCCCTCCCCTCCCCCTGCTCCCTGTTCTTTCGCTGGGGAACATTTTCTCGGAATCTCCCCCCATTTAATGCTGCTCGCGTCCCTTCTTTCCCCGGCTCCCCTCCCCATGACAGAAATGTAAAAATAATTAAATATCATACTCATTACTCTACGCTGCAGCAGCTGTCTCCCCTTCCAAATCACATGCTCCCTTTACCCTTGTGCGCTGCTCCGGGTCTTCACGCGCGTTACTGCTACTCTTTTCCCTCCTTTTGACGCCGCCGTCTCCTTCTTCTCCTCACAATTGACACCCCACAAGCGCGTCGTTAACGTCATTTAGATGACTTCCTTCTTCACTTGATTTTAGATAACGGAGACTGACGCAGCTGCCGTCCGGACAGGCGGTGTGTGTGTGGTGCGTTTGATGCGGTTCGCTCCGACAAATATTAAATCGTCAAAAATCGCGCCTGTGTCTTAAAAGGAGCAGTCGACGCATTTTCATTTACAACAGAGTGCTACGACGGGTGCGTTCCATCAATCAGACATACCAGGTCAGACCTATCACATTCATAACAAATTCAGTCCCATAGATACTCCAACTCCGTCACTCCGCACAATCATCGACTTCCCCTCCCTCCGGATCCTATCCTCACCGCTTGCCAACCGCCTCCCCCCCTACCTTCCCCTCTAGTCCTTACTCTCCGCGTACGCATCTGCCATCTCTCCCATCCTGCTCCATCCTTTCCTTGTTACCTTTCCAACATTTCCAGTTGCCACCCCCCGTGTGTCCCTACCACCGCCCCCCCCCCCAACCCCCTTTATCCAGTTCGTGTGGGTCCCTCACCCCAGACCTTCCTCCATCCCCTCCCCCTCAGAGTTCTCTAATTATTCCTCCTTTAGGTTTCTCCCACTCGCCGCGTCACACCATCCCCACCCCCGGATGGCGCGATTCGCGCGCCCATGATCCCCCCCCTTCCACATTCATAATCTCCCTTTCCATCCTCTTGGACATCGAGTCCGCCCTCTCTTACGATCTTCTACCCTTCCTTTCGCCCATCACTAAACCCGCCCCGACCAGGGAGCCCCCTACCCCAGGTCCGTTTCATTAACAAAACAAATATGCGCGACCGGACACATCACCGACAATGCAGTACTGAGGCATATTTCTCGAATTCTGAATTCTTACTTTTCTGGTGATGATACTTGCTGGTTTCTACAAATTACAACGCTTTTCTGCCTGTGTGTCCTGTTCTAGTAATCCTGTCACACTGTTTGATCTTGAATACAACACTACCACGCCTAGGCGAGATTTATTTCCTATATCCCGAAATCTCGCCTTCCCGGCAGATGGCGGGGCGACCTGTGTGTTGGATAGTGGATAGCATGAGGACCGTTGCTCTTTTCTTCTTGTGTCTGACTTGTAGGGTAGTGTGGTGTGTGAATATGTCAGCCCGGACACTTGTCACTTTTTTCGTGTGTGGTGTGGTGATAATGTTAGCATAGCTTGTAATTTAAGCAGGACAAATTGATACGAGTAGTCCGTTGCAGCTGATTGTGCCGGGACCCTTGTCTGTTTGTGTGTGTGTTGTGGTGATATGGTAGCAGGACACACCTTGTTAGGATGAATTCAACACAGAATCTTAATGCAGGTCTTTACAACACGAAGGTCTAAAGAATAATAAAGTTAGAAGATCCCCTCCCCCCCCCAGATCCCCCCTCCCCCCAGTGTCACTACTACTCTGACTGGACTCACTCCTACTCGTGTCACTACTCTGTGGTCCACACATTGCATGTATGGAAGGGGTCGGATCTTTGGCTTGTCATTTTCCACATGGGAATTATTGAAAAAAAAAATATCCAGGTGCAAACATCAACTTTCATGTAGGCGGCGATACATAATAATTGATAAGTGCTGTTCCTATCCTCCTCATTTTTCTTAATAAATTTATTAAACCGCGACACTTTTCGTATTAAAAACCTGAAACCCTTGAAAACGTGTACAGATGCAAAACCCTTAAATATCACTCATCAGGCAGTACAAACACAAAACTGACCATTTCTGCAGGCCAATCTCGCCTTGGTGAATCGGGGCTTGGATATTTTGCAGTTGATTTTTTTTTTTTAGTTTGCAGAAATTTCTTCTGCAATCAATCATATTTGGGCATGTGAAGAAATGTGTGTGTTATATATATTAGAGATATTTTTTTTTTTTTTTCTTCTGCAACATCGAAAATTTAATAAATCTGCCAGGTGTGACTACAACTCCTAAAAAGAGCCCTGTTCAACTACATGGGGTTTTTGCGTTTCCAAATGTATCACACAGGCTTTTCTTCTTCATTATCCCCCTTTTTTCTTTCTCTCACTCACCCATATTAAGTAGGATTACATTTAGTAACCGCAATGTAAATGCAAACTTCAAGTGAAATGCAAACGCCACATGTGAATGTGGTCTGAAACAACAGCTCCTTTCAGTATCACAAAATACAGACTTCCATACGATAACCAGATTGTTTTAGTTTATAGAGAAGATAGAGTTAGGTTTTGTGTGTGATATGTAGCAGGACACTTGTCTGTTTTGTGTGTGATATGTAGCAGGACACTTGTCTGTTTTGTGTGTGATATGTAGCAGGACACTTGTCTGTTTCGTGTGTGTGTGTGATATGTAGAAGGACACTTGTCTGTTTCGTGTGTGTGTGTGATATGTAGAAGGACACTTGTCTGTTTCGTGTGTGTGTGTGTGTGTGTGTGTGTGTGATATGTAGAAGGACACTTGTCTGTTTCGTGTGTGTGTGATATGTAGCAGGACACTTGTCTGTTTCGTGTGTGTGTGTGATATGTAGCAGGACACTTGTAGATTTTTGAGGAGGGTGGGGGAGCTGAAAAATTAAAATGCGGCAACAAAAAAACATGGCCGAAAGGGCTCGTAAATAAATGTGTATTAAGAAACAAACGCTAAATGGTGTACAAGGCAAGCAAAAAAAAAAAAAAAAAAATAAAAAATGCGCACTAAACATAACATGTGTATGTATGATGAAGCTGTGATGGTGAAAGAGGCCTTCAGACGCACACATTCACTTGTGGGTTGCATTTCCCGTGAAGTGGTTTGCATTTGTTCAATGGCGTTTACTAAATTAATCCTGAACTTCATAGTATTGCAGAAGAACCTTTGGAGCATATTGGAAACCAACCGAAAAAAAAAGACCATGTAATGTGAACAGTGGGCTTAAGAGAGTAGTCCACAAACCTTGCAGATTGATATCGGGGTAATGAATTCCTAGAAATTGCAGAAACAAAAAAAAACTACATTATTATATCACATACACACACAAACATTTCTTGCACATGCCGGAATATGATGTCGGAAAATTTCTGCAGACTAACAACCCAAAAACGTAAACTGCAAATATCCGACGCCTCCTTCTCACAGGGGGGGATTGCGATGCTGGCGAAAATGGTCATAAGTTTTGTGAAATTTTGTTACAACTAGAAAGGAGCCTGGATGCTGTAAGAACTAATGGTTCATCTCGAACACAATCGTGGTTCAGGTGTTCAAGGAAGTTCTAGAATGATGTAACAGGTCGGGGTAAAAATTAGGAGGTAACAAAGGAAGGCACTTTATGCAGTTATTTGTTCGCCCCCAAATGCATGAGTGGAGTGCACTTGGGGGGAATGTTTTAATCATATAAATCCAATTAAAGCAAGATCCAGACACACTATCCATACATACCAATGTTGGACCCAGAGTAGGTTAACAAAACTCGGGAGGGTCGTCTCACCTTTATTCTTAGACCTGTGGATAAACTCAGTTTAAGAATTCTGTGTTAATGTCATCCTAACAAAAGTGGCCTTCTACAATATCACACACAGCAACAACGAAACAGACAAGATGCCTATACTCACATATCCCCAGCACACAACCGAAACTACAAAGTGGGTACCTGCTAATCCATTGTCACACACATACACCTGCTTGGGAGGACATGACAGTAAGTCGCTCATGGGACTCGGTATCACACAGGGAGCCGCGGCATCTGCCAGTGAGGCGAGGTATGCAAACCATACATCGAACCTCAGGCGGTCAGAAACAATGCGGATGGCGCTTTGAATGTCGCGGCCGAAATTTCAGTCGGGCAGCTTGCGTTAAAGTGGTCGGATCGGGGGCAGCAGCCGTTACCGCCGTGATCGCCCACTATCTAAAATAAGCTCAGCGCTGTCCGGCCTTTACGACAACGCAAAACGATTAATATGCGACGAAAAAAGGGAAAGAAGCGACGCAAACCGCCATTTCCGGCGTGCGTCGCTCCGTTCTAATCATTAAGACACGGTCGTCATGAGCGTCAGAACGCGCCAAGAAGGGACGGCGCTGAACCTGTGTTCACTTGGTTCACCATTCCGCGGCTAGCACGAGGAGGAGGACCAGTGAGATACCGGAGCCAACCGCGGGCCGAGGGTAGCAGCTTGCCTGTCCTGGTTGAGTATGATTTTATTAGTTTGTTCCTTCCTCTTCTGTGTCATGTTATTTATGTGTAAGTCCAATAGGGGGTAGTATGGAGGCGTCATCGGTGGGGGAGGTGGGCAGTATGGGGGAGGGGGGGGATCTGTAGTGTATCATATATACAAAAATGGGCCATATGCTTGGTTGTGCGAAATAGGGGAATGACGGGTGGTGGGGGTGGAATGGAAGAGGGGGGATTTTATGTGATACTTACCTGGTATCCATCCATTGTTTTATAAAACTGGGGGGTGGGTGGGGGGGGGGAAGGGTGGGGGTAGACGTGGTATGAAAAATATTTTATGGGGAGCCTACTAACAAGGGGTTAGTTAAATTATAGGGATACTGTGGGGGGTGGAGGGGAGGGAAGGAAAGTGGGTAAAAAGTATCGTATATAGTATATTTTAGGTGTGAGACCCAGAAAACGACTGTGGTGGTTGCTTACACCTGGGGTGGCGTTGATAAAACTGTTATGGCTGTATATAATGGCGCCAGCATTGTTGTTATACAGAGACATGGGGGGGTGGGGGGGTTTGTCACAATATATTGTTTGAGAGCCAAATTATCTTTAATACACTAAGTACTATGTGTACTAAAAAAAAGGGGAAAAGGTCAAGAAAAAAACTGGGGTAATCAAAGGGTGTGAATGTTTACCTTTACTCAATAATTTTATGGGCCCATACATGAGTATGGTAAAGTGGTATCATAGGAAGCTAATAGAAGGGACTGTGGGGGCGGGGGTACGTATATATTTTTAATGGGGCCGAGAGTGTGTTTTATACTGGAGAGCTGAGGTGAAGGGGGGTGTGGATGCATCAGATCGGAAAATGCAATATTGAAAGTCAAGTGTAGGGCCAGATCAATTTAAACTGGGAGACTTGAAAGGTACGTAATTATATATGATCTGTAAAATGGTCCCGAATAACTTTATACTGGGGCGGGCATTTAAAATATATTGAATAAGTAGGCAGATTATTCTTTTCCGCTGGGTGGGAGTGGTAGGGGGGGTTATTAATATATATTATTATGGGAATCTAGCTAGTAATCAAGGAATTCCAGCTAATAGGGCTGTATTGGGATAAGAGTACTTATTACTACTAAGGAAAGAGTAACGGTCAGGGGGGAGCTGTAGGATGGTATAACATATATTACTAAACTGGGGAGGGGTCTTTGCGTATTGGATACAGGATATATTACGTAATCTGGGGAGGATGGCGTGTATAGTGTGATAGGCATATCTTACTAAAACGCCTGGGTGAGAGGGATACTGTGCAATAATGTGGATAACTCTGGGAGAAAGTGCCTAAACTGGAGGAAATGGTGCGTTCACTAAAGGTGGTATACAGGTAATAGACCTAGACACTGTTATTGGTCTGTAGAATATCGGGGTAAAGTGTGATACAGTAGGTCTTCCAAGTGAGCTGATGGCTTTGATATGGGATACAGTCTAAAAGGGGGAAAAACTTGTCAAAGCAGAGGAGTGAAGAATGGCTGAGTAGATTAGGGGAGTACACTAGTGCAAATTACTACAACTGGAAGGGGGCGGTAAAAAAAAATAAAATGGAATAACGGAATATACTAACCTGGTAGGTGGCTATATATATGGTAATCAATAGGTACAAGTAATGTACGTAAGACATCGGGGATGTTATGCTTATAAGGGTGGGTAAAATATAAGTGCTAAATAGCTAGAACTGTGAGATGTCTGGTATATGTCGGCGATCGGATATATATTGCTGGGGAAGAACTGGTTAGAAAGGGCTGTTACACATGGGAATTGAGAAAAAATGATAAAACAGTATGAGTTACTAAAAGGAAAAACTGGGAGGGAAAAAACTAAGGGGCTAATAAATAAAGGATATCATACAGTAAATGATTCAACTAAGCTACGTGAGGGGGGCTGGAAATAATAGATTATACAATTGACAATGAGTTAACTAAGCAAAAAACTTGGAGGGAAGAAAGAGGCTGTATCATGATCTCATGAAAGACAGGATCTAAAGTTAAGTCTTGGTAAGCTAGGGCTAGTATTGGTGATACGAGTGTAATACATAAGACTGGGAAGGGGCTGTATGAAAGGGGAATCAACCTATAGTAATAACAGGGGCTAAAAACAACTGATATGAATGATAGGCTGGTAATATGATAATGGATAACATATCTACTAAGTAAAACTGGTGTAGGTCTTATAATGGTGATACAATCTAGAGGAAAAGAGGAAAAAAAAAGAAAAAGTTCACATAATCTTGAGGCTTTATGATGGGAAAGGATCGTTCTAATATCCTGAAGGAGGACTAGTGGTAGGGGCTTGTAATCGTAGGGTACAGGTGTTACCTTAAACAAATCAGGGAGAACTGTGGAGTGGGCATGTAAATTGGAATACAATTATGAAGATTACTAAGCTGGGAGGGGGCTTTATATATGAGGATACCAGTGATATTACTAGCGTGTGAGGGCGTAAGGTATTAGGGGGTAACAAGTGAGGAAATAAATAAGGCTAGGCTGAGGGGGGGCTAATTCTATGGGGATAACAATTAGATAGAATTAACAAAAGAAGCTGGGAGGAAAGGGGCCAATGGTGAATATGGGGTGCGGCATTGATAAAATTCTACTGCGGGGAATGGCTGTTATGGTATTCACAGTATACATTACTAAAGAGCTGGGGGGGCTGTATATGGGAATACGTAACATGTCTGAAAGAAAAAAAAAGAATAGCTTAGTGAGGGGCTGTATATTAGAGGGGGATAAGCGTACTTATAAATACCGCGGAATTGTGTGCTATGTGGTATTGCACTGTATTTCAAAGAAAATGCAATGTAAAGACTAGGGAATAACAGTGTGGATATTTAGGTTGATATGGGCCGGGGTGGGAACCTATGGCAACTCGGGGAGCCAGATGTGGCCTTTTGGATGTGGACGACATCTGTGGCTCTCAAAGGAACAGCTGATGGCTTACCTATCTACCTTAGTGGGCATTGGCTTTATGTCAAATAAAACCCTAGGGGCTGGATAGCCACTGGTCTTTATAAGGAACACTGAAGGGAGGAACAGCGCCAACTCAAGCAGGGTCAGCTGGCCCTTTTAAATCTGCGAGTGTCAGCGCAGTCGTGGCTGGCCAGCCTGAGACTGTGGGCCGGAAAGTGTGGGTAATGAGTGAGCTCGGCTAGTAGTATAGGAGACCGCTAGCCAGAACCACAAGGCACAAGAAAAAAAGAAACAACAAAAAGAGGGAAGGGAAAGAAAAAAAAAAAAAAAAAAAACAACTACGGAAGGAAAGGGGGAAAAGAAAAAAAAAGAGAAAAAAAAAAGACAAACAAAAAAGGGGAGAACGAGGGGAAGAAAAAAAAAAAAAAGAAAAAGAAGAAAAAAGAACAAAAGAAGAAAAAGAAAAAAAGAAAAAAAAAGGGGGAAAAGAAAAAAAAGAGAAAAAAGAAAAAAAGAAAAAAGAACGAGAGGAAGGAAAAGGGGAAAAAAAGAAAAAAAAGGGGGAGAAGAAAAAAAAAAAAAAAAGGGACGAAAGAAAAGAATAAAAAAAAAAAAAAAGAGAAAAAAAAAAAAAAAAGAAAGAAAGACAGGGGGGGAAAAAATGAAAAAGACACCGATGAGTGTGAGTGATCCTTCAAGTGTGCCTCAGCGATCTGAGAAAAACCGAAGATAGATCTGCATAGGCCACGCCGGTGAACTCTTTAACTACCATATCTAGCTTGGAGGTGCATGTGCAATATATACTGCTCTTAAACCGGATAAACAAATTTAAAAAATGGGCATTCATGCTCTCCTGCATAAAAATAACCAAACAGTTTCGGCTTACCCCTGGGAGTTTATGAAGATTATGCACAATAGACATTATGTGCTATAATGGGGTGTGTTTAAGCTGAATTTAAGTGTCTGTATTAGAAGAAATTGGGATGGATGTTGTGGTATATTGATGGGTGTACGGTAACTGAAATAACTTATGAGTCCAGTCGAAGAGTAATAATATAATCAAAGTGATGTATTTTATATGTGGAGAGATGCATCATTTGTGTCGTGGTGAGGGGTTAAGAAAATCACTTCATACGTAAGTGACATGTTATGTTAATTTTTGAGGGAACGCCGAAGAGAGTGGAAGATGCATGTCCCGTTAGCTGAAGACATCTGGCCTTTGGAGGAGGTTCAGCGAGAGGTAAAATATATAGACATAATACATGGAATTGGAGAAAACCCGGAATACGTGCCTCCTGATAGGTGAGGAGATTGGTCATCTATAAAGTGACTGGAGACAAAGTGGGTCTACTACAATGGGCCAAAAAAAAATGGCTCAAACCTGTAGTCCAGTCACACAGTGTCATGGTAGCTCGTCTGTAGGTGTTACTTGTTAGTAAATTTTTCAAAGGCTTTACTTAAACAGTGGGACAGGTGTGATGGCAAAAAGCAAGATTTAAGGATACGCACTATCCAGGGGAGAGAGACATCGGAAACTAGAATAAGAAAAGGAGAAAAAGAAGAAAAGGGTGCTAAGTAAGATACGTCCCCGCGCTATCACCCCACACGTAACAGACAGTTGGTCCTGCTACTATCACACACACACACCACGAAAGCAACAAGTGTACATGCACATATCAATCAGCAAAACAACACGACACAAACAGAAACAAGTGTCACTGCTACATCATCACACACACACACACGACAAACAACATGACAAGTGTCCTGCTACATACACACAAGAAACAGCACAGTGTCCTGCACATCAACCACACAGAAACAGCAAGGGCTCAATGGGGACACACAACGAAACAGACAAGTCCTGTACAACATATCACACACACACAAAAGCACTGAAACAGACAAAGTGTCCTGCATACATATCACAGGAACCCACACAAAAGAAAGGCGAAACAGACACAGTGTCCTGACTACATATCACGACACCAACACACACAGACCAACAGGACAAGGTGACCTTGCATACAATCACACACACACACCGGACGAAAACAGACAAGTTCGCTGCTAAGATATACACCACAAAACAGCACGCTAAGACCGACAACAGGTCGCCTACATATCACAACCCACACACACAACAGAAACAGACAATGTCCTTGCTACATTCACACACACAACACAAAACCAGTACCAATTGTCTGCTACATTCACACACACGATAAAAACACCGAAAACAGGACAAGTGTCCTTGGCGGACAGTATCAACCAGCAAAAAAACCACTAAGGCGAGGGACACAGTGTCCTGCTGACGATAGTCACACACACACACAGAAAAGAGCGAATAATCAGACCAAGATGTCCTCGCCTACATATCAGCAGGGCAGAACACACACACACGAAAACATGACAAGAGTTCACCTCATACATGTACAAAACACAACGACACGACAAAACAAGAAACAAAGGGTTTTAACACAAATGCTACATATACACCACACACGAAACAGACAAGTGTCCTGACTACAGGCATAAAGTCAATCACAAGGGAAGTCGAAAGCGCAGAACGCAGAGTGTGGGTGTGTAAACTAATCATGGTTCTCCTAGTGTGAGGGATAACGAGCCCCTGAGGACGTCCAAAAGGAAAATTAAATAAAAGGGCGGTTGTCGGTACCTCGACACTGAGAACGCGCTCTGTAAACCCCGAATTTTATTTCCAAATCATACATTATTTCCGTCAGAAACAGACAGCAAACCCCACAACAATGGAGCGTATGGCGGCTCCATCACGGAAAAAACTGCACTGGACAATACTGGCTAATATACCAGGAGGAAAAGCTATTTAGGGAGATCAGAGGGGGGACGGCCCGGTCGGCCCGGCGGGGGCCTGCCGAGGCACGGAAGTGTGCAAGTGGGCGCGGCAAGTGTCCTGCGGTCGCAATGGGTCCTGTCTCGGGTCAACCCTTTTCTGGGGCTTTATCCCCGAGCCCATGTGCAATTGCCACGCAGTGGGGAGTGGTTGCCGTGTAGAGAATAATGCATCTACCGATCCAACTGAGATCCTGCTGCTGCCTTCTCCTACATGGCCGCTATTAGCCTCTTATGTTGTTCCGCGGTGCTGCGCTTCCCTAGTGTTTCGAGAACATGTGACCTCAGATCTGAAAACACAAACAGAGGAGGTGGATCGCAACTACGGACAGCAAGCGGAGCAAAAACATAAGGGGGGGCGCAAAACGCCAATCGAGAGACACCAATTGAATTACGCGCGCCTGGAACAGAAACGCAACTCCCCGCAAATACTTGCTGCGGGTACACACGCACAGTCACCAAAGAGGGGTCTGTCAATGCGGCATGGAGTGTCCGAGTGTGGCGCGCCAGCCCCAATACATTAGGCATTTACCCGACGATAACCGGTCGCCCTGAATGCACGCCAAACGTGCGCGAAACCGGACGGTTTTCACATAAACCCAGACAAAAAAGCTGGGACGGCGCGCCACTTCCCGAGCGCGTGTCAGCTCCTCAATGTTATTTAAACGGAGCGGCGCTATACAAATGTAGTGATGTTACTGAGAAAAAACGGAATAAGACCTATTCCAGGCATTAACTAAAGTGGTAATGGCACTTGGTCGAACGTAAAGAGGCTCGGTAACGAAAATGGCCAATGATCGTCATGTGATGGGTTACGCGCGATTGAGCCCCTGCTCCAGTGCCGTACCGCGGGCAGTTGGGGGATAGGCGCTTTTGCGAAGGGAGGGGAAATCGCATAAGGACTAGGTGCTGGCCTGTGGAGGAAACCACTATCAGTAGTGGCACCAAGGTCCTAGTGTCCACTCCGATCACCCTTACAGAACGGGTTGCATAGGGGGGAAAAAAGAAAGAGGGAAAAAAAAAAGAATAAGAAAAAAAGTGACGGAACAGGGAAGAAGAAAAAAAAAGAAAGAGTAATCCTCTTATTGAAGATAGAACCGGAAAAGCAAAGAGATATGTACCCACCTCCTAGAGCTCTTTGTCTAACTGCACGACTCGTGAGTAGTGATCTCAGCTCGGCACCACAGAGGGGCCTATAAGACTGGAAAAAGAGGAAGAACGAAAAAAATGGAGTGATTTCTAGTGTGGGGCATGAAATAGGTCAAAACAACACATTGGAATAATGACATATCACAAGAAATGACGAACGATTTGAATTTTCTAATCAATACTTGATTTGACACTACTCAAAGGTCCAATCAGGAATAACAATAAAAAAATACATTTTTACATCTCTCAATTGGGGTCTCCTCAGTTGAAATTGAAGAGTGTTTTGTTTTTAAAATGAACTGAATACCTTTATTATTTTTCCATGTAAAGCGCTGTGTGAGGGTTTGTTTTCTGTATAACAAATTGCTGTTCATAGGGATGGTATTTAATATTCCATACTACTGCCATACTACTGTGCGTCAATCACATATTGCAATGAATATGTTAAAATGACCCAAGGCTGTCATAGCAACAGACTGCCGCTCCCCAATTATGTCAAAGGGAGCGACTATCTAAGCGACTATTGCAGCACCTACGAGGCTTTTTAATGACGTCCGCAGCTTTTCCAGCAGTGATTGAGTGTTTAACACGTGGGTGTTTGCTACAATATGCAGCAAACACCCAACTTGTATGGAGAGGGCTCAGCCTGTGAGCCCTCTCCATACAGTGGCAGCCAGCGTGTGACATACTATTGTCACGTCATTAAGGGGTTGAGCTAACTGTATAAAATTGCATATAAAGACTACAAATTTTCTTCGAGATAAACAAGCCACTAAGGGTGCAGATTTTCAGATGCAGTTTTTTGAAGCCAAAAACAGATATGGATCATAATGGTTGAGATCACATCATTGAGATAAGCTTTTCTCCTCTGTTTTCACTCCACTCCTGGTTTGGGCATCAAAAAGTGCATCTGAAAAACTGAACATGTGAACGCATCCTAAGGCTGTGTTTACTTGTTGCACTTAGAAACACAAAGTGCAGCGGGGACTTTATAAATAAAGATTATTATTAACGGGGAGGAGCTACTCCTGAAAAGCAGATGTGTTTACATCTAAAGATTTGCCTTCACGAACTAGCAACATGTGTTTTGCATTGTTTACTAGCACATGCTGCTAGTTCCCAAGTGTTGAGTTCTAAACGGATCTGCCTTAGGCTATGTCCTTATCATGAGACTCTATGCCTCACTTGGCAAATCCCATAATTTCATTTGTTTTAGCAGCAGACGCCTGGCAGTTATCACTTAAATTAAGTTTACTATCCACCACCGACCCCTTAGTCTTTTTCTGTTTCAGTTTTACCATGAGGTTTACCATTTAAAAAATAAGCATTTATCTACACTCACCGGCCACTTTATTAGGTACACCATGCTAGTAACGGGTTGGACCCCCTTTTGCCTTCAGAACTGCCTCAATTCTTCGTGGCATAGATTCAACAAGGTGCTGGAAGCATTCCTCAGAGATTTTGGCCCATATTGAAATGATGGCATCACACAGTTGCCGCAGATTTGTCGGCTGCACATCCATGATGTGAATCTCCCGTTCCACCAAATCCCAAAGATGCTCTATTGGATTGAGATCTGGTGACTGTGGAGGCCATTTGAGTACAGTGAACTCATTGTCATGTTCAAGAAACCAGTCTGAGATGATTCCAGCTTTATGACATGGTGCATTATCCTGCTGAAAGTAGCCATCAGATGTTGGGTACATTGTGGTCAAAAGGGTGGACATGTCAGCAACAATACTCAGGTAGGCTGTGGCATTGCAAACGATGCTCAATTGGTACCAAGGGAAAATATTCCCCACACCATGACACCACCACCACCAGCCTGAACCGTTGATACAAGGCAGGATGGATCCATGCTTTCATGTTGTTGACTCCAAATTCTGACCCTACCATCCGAATGTCGCAGCAGAACTCGAGACTCATCAGACCAGGCAACGTTTTTCCAATCATCTACTGTCCAATTTCGATGAGCTTGTGCAAATTGTAGCCTCAGTTTCCTGTTCTTAGCTGAAAGGAGTGGCACCCGGTGGGGTCTTCTGCTGCTGTAGCCCATCTGCCTCAAAGTTCGACATACTGTGCATTCAGAGATGCTCTTCTGCCTACCTTGGCTGTAACGGGTGGCGATTTGAGTCACTGTTGCCTCAAGTCTGCCCATTCTCCTCTGACCTCTGGCATCAACAAGGCATTTCCGCCCACAGAACTGCCGCTCACTGGATGTTTTTTCTTTTTCGGACCATTCTCTGTAAACCCTAGAGATGGTTGTGCGTGAAAATCCCAGTAGATCAGCAGTTTCTGAAATATTCAGACCAGCCCTTCTGGCACCAACAACCATGCCACGTTCAAAGGCACCCAAATCACCTTTGTTCCCCATACTGATGCTTGGTTTGAACTGCAGGGGATTGTCTTGACCATGTCTACATGCCTAAATGCACTGAGTTGCCGCCATGTGATTGGCTGATTAGAAATTAAGTGTTAACAAGCAGTTGGACAGGTGTACCTAATAAAGTGGCCGGTGAGTGTACATTAAACCTCATTTGCCACTTGTCAGTTTAGGCATCCAGTTTCCACAAATATTATACCATCTTCCTCTATATTAATTATTTTACAGAGCTTAATATCATCTGCAAATATTGAAACTCTACTGTAAAACCCTCTACAAGGTAATAAAAATATTAAAAAGTGGCCCCTATACTGCTAATAGAGGTTTTTATTTCCTAAGGAAAAAGTGGATTGGGCATTAAAATTCTAATTTCCTGATTCTTTGTTCCCCAGAAAAAGTAATGCTCTCAGTGGACAAGTGGACTAAAACTTATGACAAAGTCATTATCGGCTGACCATTGTATTAGTGCTAACAGAGTTCAACATTTAAGAGGATAAAGTGTTGATAAAATGCTTATGATAAATTCACCACAATGTGACAGGTTTATGTTGTGGTAGAGTATAAGATAGGAACTGTTGGGGAATTAACTTTTATCATGGGGACATGACATCAGGTGGTAGTGTTCAACAGAGTACAGGTTCAGTAGGTTTGCTCATTTTTTACTCATCCCTGCAACGTCCAATGAGATACTATAATGAGAAGCTAGGCATGCCTTGAGTAGTAAGTCTATCCTCCTATACCATTCTTGTCCTTGATGATCTAATGGAAACGGCCCAGACATATTCGTTATTGCAAATTCCCTTGTATACTCAGCTCTTTATAATGTCTACTGATATCCTATAATAACATAGTTACAAAGTACAGTTGAAAAAAAAACTTAATGTATGGTCATCAAGTTCAACCGAGGAGGCAAGGAACTTACTCATGCTCTCATTACCTCCTCAGATCAAATCATCAAAACAGTGATGTGTATGTGTCTATATGAGGAACATGCTAGTTGAAGGAGTCTCAAGAAAGTAACTTATTGCAGGTCTATAGAATTTGGATAAGTTACAGATCATGAGGGTTGTGGCCGTTGAGACCCTAATTAATTAGCAGACAGGAAAACCAAAAGTCTCCTTTTGGCAATAGAAGTGAAAGGAGTGTTGGTTATGGAGTGAGATGTCTCCACAGTGAATACAAGTTAACCAACATAAGCAGGGAAGTAAAAGATGTAATTGTGGGATTTTAAATAAATGAACAGTCACTATTTGATAGAAATAGATGTCTGAGCTTGAATGAGAAACCTTCACGAGCACCTCACATACAAACAAAATTAAATGGCGCAGGGAAGTGTTGCGATTTCACTAGAAAAATAAATAATGTACTGTATGTATCAAAGGCAATCACATAAGCATCGTATGGATATTCTTCAGGAAACTTTATTGCGCTAAATGTTGTGACATGTACTTGATAGCTAACTCAATCAAACTATTTTTTAGTCTTGATACTAGCAGTCAGATCAGACACAGAGGCCCACATTTACTAAGGGATGTGCGCCAGTTTTCTGTCGGATTTTGCACAGTCTTTCTAGTGCAAACTGCTTGCACAGGTATTTAAGAAGGGGCGCAAGCAACCCTTATGTATTACAGCTGCACTGTTCTTTATGAAACACAAATTTTTGCACTGAAGGGGGCGTTCCAGTGCTCACTCAGACTGTGCAGCAGATTTAACATGCAAAGTCCGATAGAATTGTGTCGCCCATGTTAAAGGTGCACCAAAAAAAAAGAGGCGCACTCTGTTGTAGCAGTGCAGGATGCACCAGATTCATGAAGAACGTGCACCAGAAATAATGAATCTGGCGCACTCTGCACTATACACAGGCAAACTGCACATAGTACAGACTGCACTGTTCTCAGTAAATGTGCCCCAAAATCTAAGACATAACTTCATTTATTTTATGAGATACTTGTGTTGTCACTGGCATTTTGGACTGCAGTATGGTACATATGGCTTGACGCCTGGAGCCAAAACACGCAACCGACATAACATCTGTTGAAATATCACTATTTTACATCTCAGCTTGTGGAGTTTATTTAGCATTATTTGGGCTCTAAAGGATTAATTGGTACTTTTTTTAAATGTAGTAAGGCTTTCAATAATGAATATAGAAACTTAATCATTGTTTGTAGCTAGTAAATATATACCTAGTAGGCAAGAAACAACATAGATGACTTTGCAGACCTTACCTTTACCAGAGGTTGATAAATGTGTCATCACACCTTCATTTTGGCTCAAGAAACCATTTTCTTGGCTTTCAGATGTTGCAATAGGAGCAGTTTCCTGTGCTTCTGGTTTGGCCTTTTTATTGCTAAGAATATATGGTTGAACATCTAGGGAAAAGTGACGAGAATGTTTCTTGTCACTGATGATGCTGGCATCACTCTTTTGACAGGAAGGCTGGGGTGAAGATTTTGAAGAAGTTTCTAAAAGCGGGGCAATTAAGGTATCTGTAGCAGTTTTCCTCCTTACTGGCTTTGGCTTTTCTGGCTTACTATTTTCAATCTTCATTATGGCTAATTGTTCCTTGAAGGGCTGGGGTAAAGGGTTGCTACTTGGAATCCACTTCATTTTCTTTCTAGGTCGCTTTATAACAAGATGCTCATTGACATCAATGTCTGCTGGGTCTAGACTGGGGTCCACAGTTTGGATTCCAGAATCTCGCAATGTGGGTGTGGCATCATAATTAGACTGCGCTAATGCTGCAAGTAGTTGACGAACCACATTGTCATACATCAGGTCGCTTTCATTTGTTATGAAATCAAGGCGATTTAAAGATTTTATATGGTCACGGTTTTCATTGCAAAACAAGGCTAGAATATTTATATCACAAAATTGTGATTTTTGCCATTGCTTCTTAGTCTTTATGCCAACTTTATTTAATTTGTCAAAAATAAAGTTGGACTTTCTAACAATGAAAAGATGTATTAAATTAATAAGGATTATGAGGTTCATGAAACTGAGAAGAAAAATATCTACGGAAGCAATAATTCTTTGGAGCTGAACTGATGGCAGCTTACAATTTACCCTTACATGCAACCTTGAGCTAGTGGTTTTAAGATGAGGTTCTCCTAGTGCACATGTGAACTCATTCTGCTTCTGTGTAGCATAATAAGTACTTAAGTAAGTAATTGGCATGATACTTAAAAATATAATGAGCAAATGTCTTGCTAAATATAGCTTAGCTAAAAAGTTACTCCGACCTCGTCGTTCAAGATATTTTTCAAATAGATTTTGTTCAGGGCTTTTTTCCTTTTCTGCATTTTCTATAATCTCACGTTTTTCCTTTTCTGTAATACCTGGACCCTTTGATTGAATTTGCTTTTCTATTTTGGGTGCCCTTCCTTCTGCAGCTCGGTGATAGCAGTTGTCAATTTCTTGAAGTAGAAAGTTCAACTCTGAAGTCAATCTTGTTGAGGCAAGGAACTCCCATCCTAGGGCAGGAATATACATGATTCCAGCAAAAGCCAAAAGAGCATATGGCAGGAACTTGTGTTCAAACAATGAAGGCCATTGGCTAGCATTGACACCTGGAAGTGCGTCTTTAAGTTCTGTCCAGCAGTATCCCCTGGCATACAGTGCTTGGTCCCGGGTGAAGTTGTGAGGCGTGTAGCAATAGATAGGTTCCTCTGTATAACAAAAAATAATATCACTTCTGTAGTTATGTTCAGAGATGAAAAATATGTTAATAAATGAAAATATGAAAAAGGAATGAGACTCTGGCAAAATGTAAACATTTGCATATCGCTTCTACTATACATAGTCACATACATTTCTGGGACTACCCTTGATGGAGCACTATAATTGGTTATGTTAATCAGACATGCATATATATACAGGCGATCCCTGACTTAACCCCTTAACGACTTGGCCCTTTTTAGTTTTTTCACTTCCTTTTTTCACTCCCCACCTTCAAAAATCTATAACTTTTTTATTTTTCCACGTAAAGAGCTCTGTGGCTTGTTTTCTGCATAACAAATTGCACTTCATAGTGATGGTATTTAATTTTCCATGTCGTGTACTGGGAAGCAGGAAAAAATTCCAAATACAGTGAAAATGGTGAAAAAAAGCATTTGCAGCGTTTTCTTGTCGGATTTTACAGCTTTCACTGTGCACCCCAAATTACATGTCTACTTTATTCTTTGGGTCGGTGCAATCACGGGGATACCAAATTTGTATAGGTCTTATTATGTTTTCATACATTTACAAAAATTAAAACCTCCTGTACAAAACAATTTTTTGGGACTTTGCCAATAATCTCGGCGTACGGAGCTTTTTTCTATCAACTTTTGATGGTGGAGAGGGCTCAGCCCGTGAGTCCTCTCCATGCACCTGGCCCCACCGGTAAGGGACACCCGACTTACAGACAACCCCTAGTTATAGAAGGACCTCTCGCCACACTATGACCTCTGGTGAAGTCTCTGGATGCTTTACTTTAGCCTTTGGCTAAAATGGTTAGCTGTAAGTTGTCTGAAATGAAGCTTTATTGCTAACCATAACACAGCACAAAATTTTGAAAAACCATTGTCACAGGGACAAAAAAATTTTTGTCTGGAGTTACAATTATAAAGTAGACCAGTTCTGACTTACATACAAATTCAACTTAAGTACAATCCTAAAGAACCTATCTTGTACATAACCCTGGGACTACCTATATAGGTTGAGTATACAGGTAACTTTCAGATGCCCCTTCAAAGAATTTGGTCTTACAGGAAGTTGCAAGGTTTTGTCTTTATAAAATATCACCTAATTTGCAGGCCACACAAGAGCACTACACCATGATTATACATTTTATCTCTTAGTCCAAATAAAAGGTTCACTGCTCCCAGGGGAACCAACACCTGCGTCATACCTTAACGCTGTCTGGGGTAATGTGCTTATTACCTGCACTATTATTCCCTTCGGTGATGTACCAATTAGTAATTGCTACTCTTTTCATATTTGCTATCTTATGCCAATGTCTGCTGCTGTACCATTATATAGTATTATTCAATACCAGTATTATGTGTTGAGCATGCTTTCACACCTGACCCAGACTCAACCCAGGAACAATACACAGTATACGTCTCTGACTATTTTTATAACATTCTGCATTAGGGGGTGGTGGTTTTGGATGGAGTTGAAAAAGCCTGCAAGTTATAACAAGTTAAAACTTCTTTTTTAGATTTTAATTAGCCAGTGGCTCATTGTAATTAATCATATGCAAAAACGCAATATACTGCAATACAGTAGTATTGCAGTATATGGTAGGAACGATCAGACCATCTAGGGTTAAAGTACCCTAAAGGGTCTAAGAAATAGTGAAAACAAAATTAAAAAAAAAGTTTAAACAGTGTAAAAAATTAATAAAATATTAAAAATTCAAATCACCCTCCTTTCCCTAGAATGATATAAAACTTCAAAACAGTAAAATCACAACACTTTATGTATTGCCTGCGTCCCAAAATCCCATCTATCAAATATAAAACGGTTATTGCTGGCGTTACCTCCATAACGGAATATGTCGCCCAAATGTCCGAAACCGACTTTTACACCTTTACACATGCATAAAAAATGTAAGAAATTGATGAAAATGTTGATTATCCTCAAAATGGTAGCAATGAAACTTCGCTCATTTCACAAACACAAAAAATGACACATCACACAAGCTCTGTACACCACAAGTTATGAAAAAGTTATTAGCGTCGAGAATTTCAAACATTTTTATTTTTCAACACATTCGTTTATTTTTGAAAATGTATTAAAACCTATATAAATTTGGTATACCGTGATCGTACCGAACCAAGTATAAAGCAAAGGTGTTTATATTGAAGCACCCCCAATTTGAATTCCCAAAATCACCACTTTTTGGATTGCCAAAGGCCATCACCACATGATCATGCTTGGGCTTTGTGAAACTGTGACCTTGCACTGGCAGATTTTATGGAAAACAGAAGTGCTGGACTGTGTTATTGATTACAGGCCTTACGTTGCTGCTGTTCCACTGGGAAGTCGGGTCTCTTCATATTCATCCTATGAGCAGAGTCTTGTCCTAGTCTTTATATTGACCAGTGCGCAATACCCTTGAATAAGAAACGTACCAGTTAAGGTAGTGGGGGTTAGATAGTGGTGTGGGAATGGTGACAGTAGTATATATGGTACCCAGTGTTTGGTGCGAGCTGATTGTGCCAGGTGTGAGTCAGTCGGCATTGGTTGTGTTCAGTGGAATCAAAGCCCCATACGCCGTTTTTAGGTAATGTAGTTCGTGGTATAGATTTACGGTAGAACAATCGCAGCTGGAAGCACTGGGCAAGGTCTCGTCTTTGTGCTATTCGACGGGTGCCTGTTCTGTGTAGACCGTGCTGTTTGCGCCGGGGTGATTCTAAACCGTGGGTGGGAGGGTGATGGTCGATCTCCGGACTACTGCGCCCACTTAGTCACGGTAACATGGTTGGTGTTGCGTGTTGCAGCGCATGTGCAGAGACATCGATTGACGACCGGGTCTATCAGTTAGAAGTTCCAGGGAGTACGGCGGGGGAGCTAATGGGGTGCGCGTGCCCAGGCGGTGCTGGTCGGCTGAGTTAGGTTAATATCTTATAAACGGATAGGGCTGTCAGTCAAATTGCCCACTGCTCATCCAGCTGGATGCAGTATAGTCTAAACCTATTTTAGTGTAGTCTTTAATTCGCTTTAAATTCAGTATATTTAGGCAAAAGCAAGTTGTCTAGCTAATATAGATCTAGGGGACATCAATGGTAATTTGATTTTCAGAATCAAGGAGTACTTGTTTTGTAGATGTTCATGCTCACAGAAAAGCAATCTTTAGGCATTATTTTCAACCTGAGACGGTGGGGTCTAGATTGTAATATCCTGCTATAGGTTGTTAACCTATTGTTTTACAGCTTCACCTGTGAAACTGTCCTGTTATAAACATATGTGGATTAAATTATATTATAAGACATTGACATGCTCGTCTTTGATGCAAAATGGTCAGTCTTGGCCCTCTATGGTATATTATATACAGACAACAGATGGTAGAGAATTCATGTTGTTAATCGTACTATGAAAAGTTCACAAAGGATATGTTATTTCCAACAAATATATACATGCTGAGAATTATGCCATCTGTTTCTTTTAAGGAAGGGCATTCTAGTGGAAAAATATGTCATTACAAAATTATTTTGTATTTTTTTTGTAAAATTTACATTTTATTATACCTTGATTTTTTTTTACGTACAATGTTACATTATGAAGCATGAGTTTGTATGCTGGTTAACTGTACAACTCCCATTGTCCTGTATCATTGTAGCTAAAATGTATCTGCGTAATGTATGATGTCATTCATATCATTTTTTTACTTATTCAGTGTATGACTTTGAAAGACATAATCAAGTATCGTTGAAATGCATTAAATTAAGGCCCTATCCTTTCATTTTTGCAGAACTAATTGATTGTAAGTGCCCCTTTCTGAATACTGTTTTAGTTCAGCACTTCCAACTGACATATTATAAAATGTTCAACTACAATAAAATAAATAAAGAAGTTGGTATTAACCCAATATCAGAACCACACCCTGTGCATAAAAAGAAATGTCACCTTATCATGTCATTTTGCCATCTAGATAGATTGTTTTTTAGAACAAATGTTTTTTAACATATTTAAATAACGAAGATGGATTTTTATGAAATTGTAGCCTCATTCACCAACTCAGTGCCGAAGCCCCTCGGACCAGCAGAGCTACACAACACAGCCATTTCAATTAAGAACACAGAGCCAACATAGAAGGTGAGCTGGATTACAAACTTTACTATTTTTGTCCTCATGTTCAGAAAAATAAACAACACCTACATGATATCCAGATCATGCATTTTGTAACTTTTTCTATATCTATTAATTATGGATTTATGTGTTTTTGTAAAGTTTTCTCCACCTATGCAACTTTCACCATGGTGGGGGATAGGGAATACATTGTAGAATGTGGGGGTCCCATCATTTGGACCTGCACAGTCACAAAACCAGGTCCTTTATACTACTGATTATAGCAGACTGTCCCGTTACCAGTTTGACAATGACCTGGACCAGGATGGCAAACCTTTTATAGATCCAGTGCCCAAATTCAACCAAAACCCAATTATTATATCACAAATGCCATCAAGTAGTTTGAGTAGTAAGTGATTACTAGCTGATCTGCCACACAACTTTCAGTTTTCAGCCGTCTTGCGACACCAATACAGTTAAAGAGAAAGGCTATTGGACTATCATTGTAGGGGGCCAGCAGAGGACCTCCAAAAATAATGCAGCCCTATCTCACTATTCCTGCAGTCCCAGTAGACATTTGTGTAGTGCTGAGAGCAGCTTGAGTCTCCTGGGACTGCAGGAGATATCTTTGAGTTTGTTTGGTGAACTCTGTGCAGGATAACTGGTGTTGGGTGCCCACAGAGGGGTTCTGAGTCCACCTCTGGCACCCATGCCATAGGTTCGCCACCACTGAGCTAGCATTTAAAAAGGTTAGTCCTTCTGATCACAGTACAAAATGTCATCCAGGAATGCAGGATAATATATCATGTACCTGCACACAAACTAACAGGGTGTTCTAAAAGTGTGTATGGCTACTGTGGATTTTTAAAGCATATATAAGTTGTTTTTTTTGGAGTAGCTAATTTAAGTCTGTAGCAGGATTTTTGCTTAGACCTAGGGTGCCCCAAAATGACAGATTTCCTTCATTTCAAATTCAGTCCCACAACTCATATCTCTGTCCTTTTTTTCTGCGGTTTATGGAATTGAATACGAGAATTAATTTGGAAGGTACAATTGGTACAACCTACCTCCTGTGTTTAGTTTTTGCTCAGTTTTTTGTTCCTGTGTTTCATTTTGGCGCACAACAGGGATGTTGCCCAGTTGTTACCTAGGATGGATAAGAAGTAGGTAGGGACAGCTGAGTGGATTTACATTAAGGGTCTTCTCTTATTTTTCCCTTGGTTGCAATGTCCCCTATTAGCAACATTCGACACTACCAATAAAGCCTATATCTTAACGATCTGACAACTATAGTACAAGTTGTTTTGGGTCATAATGCAAAAAAAGGTGCCAAGCTTAAAGAGACGCCTTTCACCACCCCCAATTTATTAAATATAACATACCAGAATGTAAGGCTTGTACATGGATTCAGGGCTCTTTGAATTGTGTTCCTATCCCTACGCGTTACCAAGTATGAGCACGTTTCTCTGACATTCATCATGTACTGATCTTCAGAGTGGAGGTGCTGCACCAGGTTGGGGGCGCCTGTGATCTATGCTAATTCTTCTCTGACCCATCCACATCAGCGGCGGACAATGCCAGAGAAGATCTTTCTTAGGCATGTGAACTTGCTACAACTTGCAATGCTACAGCTAGCGCTACCACTCCCCTGCGTGCTCCCCGTTCACTCTGATCTTCTGTCTGCCTGTGCACACTGCTGGTTTTGTTCGGCACATAACAAAGCATAATCTATGGAACATGCTCTGAACATAAGGAATGATCTCGGGAGGAATGCTCATTCACAGCGGCTGAGAAATGTCTTCTCTGACACTGTGCCACTGATTGGACATTAACATCCCCTGCTGCAGCAGCACTTCCTCTCTGAAAATCCGGTACATTATATGCGTCAGAGAACGGTGCTCATGCTCGTAACGTGGGGGTAGATATACAATTCAAAGCGCCCCCGAATCAGTGTGCAAGCCCCTACATTATGCTATAGATTAATAGTTTGGGGGTGGTGAAAGGTCCTTTTTAAAACCCCTTTAAATGTTTTCCTTATTTCCTTCCTCAAATACAATACCAGAGATTGAATGCCTCCCAGCCTCCACCCCCTGAAAGGGCATTTAATGGAAAACTAACCATTTCCCCTTACCAGACCCCTTTTCCTATTTTTGCGCTTCCATATTTACTCCCTCTTTCACAAGCCATATTTTTTTATTTTCCCAATTACAGATACATATGAGGGCTTGCCATCTTGGGGTAAAAATTTAGTTCCTGCTGATGCCATTTTATATTTTGTTTGGTGAACAAGGAATGGTGAATATATGTTCTATAGGCTTTATTTTTACATTTTTCCTGAGTACAAGCATCCTCTCATGTTTATTTCTAAAACACTAATGATCCCTTCTTCCCAATAGTCTATAGGTCTATAGTTTGGTAATGTGTTGCCACATAAATTTGTCGGATATTTTTATTAAAGATTTGATACAATCGTCTAGTAAAAAAGAGAAAACAAAAATTAATGCTACAAGTTAGGCCTCAAACACATCAATCTGTGCTCAGTCCTTTAATCTAGACAACGTAGTGACACAATTTCGTGGACCACACACTTCTACGGAGACAGACTCAAAGCATCATAGTTATTTATGATTGGAGGAGTTCTATAAGAACGCAAGGAGCTTCACAAAACCTTTAACCATGATGATAACAGTTTGCTGTTGTTCCAATGAGAAACAGGGAATCCCATGGAGTCCCATGTTGTCACCCATGAGATCTGCCACCACATGGTCTATGATACACAGTTACAAGGACAAGTTTGTAGGCAGAGTATTGGGTCTGTTGCATCATATGGTTGCTAGTATTCAAAACTCCAGTGAAATCCTAAATACGACAGTGTGCATGCGACCTTATATTGGTAGAAAATTTCTTAGTGATTAATGAAACAAAGAATATCAGCAGCTGGCAATGCCATAAACATGGTACATAAGTACTTTCTTTCTTTACCACCAATGTCACCTCTAAGTACTTAATGTTTATTTTGGATAAGAATTGGATACATAGTCAATATTGGTAGATTACCCACATCTGACAAAATCATGGAAGTTGCCCCAGAGAAACATAGCAGATTCTATTTTTTTTTTTTTTTTTTTTTTAAAAAGCAGCTGTAATACAAGCATGGGCTCATGGTACCTATTTCTCTTGCACCACTTTTATTAATTTTCCAGTGTGTCCGAAGAGCATCTTTTTTTCAGTTTATCTCTAAAGATAATTGGATAGGTAATAGCATGGGTATTCTAACTAATTATCACCAATCCATTCATGCACATAATACCACATATGGCCTATTCACAATCCAAATCACAAAATAAAAAGAATGCATCAATCACAAAGGGCAAGAAGTAACTGCTGTGGTCTTTTTAAATCCTGAGGGAGTCTTATTGGATTGCTGCATCTATACATGAGTTTTAATGAGAGAAGAAGAGGCTGCATGGTGACATCACATTTGACTTACCACAAAGTTTTTTGTGAGACCAAGGTTACAAGGAGTATGGGATAAGAACTGTGCCAATAGTAACCACTCGGTCAAAGGGAAGTTCCAGTTTCAAACTGGACCATAAGAGCTGCCCAAAGTCCCAGCTTTATCATCCTGCTGCCCCGGCAGGATCAATTCTTTCAGTTTCTCTCCAGCTAGCAAAGCATAGCCATGTCTGGAATGGTTATCAATGATATGTTGCATAAGCGTTTTGATTTTTGATTGAGGCTATTCTTTTATGTGTTTGTCACCCAGCTACTGAGGTAACTGCTGTTGGTTCCGAGAAGAATCAAGTCTGTATAAAATTCCATGCAGAACATGTAAAGATCCTCTACTATCACTTTCTTAACTGCAAATGTATGCAATAAATTTATAGCAAATTACTATCTGATAATTCTATTTGAGCGATGTATTAAAATACAAGAAATGTCAACAGAAAAACGACTGTCATGAAGACTTTAGTCATTAGATGCAACATCTGCATTCAGCTGCATGCCACATAGGTAAGCCATGCAAATAGTTGACAGAAATCATTTATATAAACATTTATTTAACAAAGATTTATATTTACCTGCTGTAATATCCCCTGATTTCAGAAGGTGATGTGCAAGAAGCTGCCATCTACAGATTTCAGGCAGATTGAAAACTTACATTGCTGTCCCTGGCAAGCCGGCAAAATGTTCAACTGTGGATGAGTGTAAGTGAATTGTGCATTTGCCTGGAAACCTTCTCTAATGCTGCAAGATAGATGGAATTGTCTCATCTGCAATCTCAATGCATCCAGATTAATAAAGAATTTGCTTTTCTTATGGATGAAGGATTGGTAGAAAATAGAACTTCTTGTCGGCCATATAACAGAGGAGAAAAGATACATTGCAATTCCTTTACTGCAGGCTTCAGAAAGGAGGCCGGGGTCTCTTGCTGTGGTAAAGCATTACAAAGCCTCACTGCTCTACGCAACAATAGTGTTCTCTCTCTCTCCTCCCCAGAGAAAGGAGCAGGCCTATGCCCATTAACATTTGATGTCGATTTTTGTGTTTTCTGGCATTTCTTAATTTATTAGCAAATTTGAAATCTCCATCCACTCTTATGACATGCAGGTCTCTGATTCTCATCTACATGGATGGAGGGAGGTACGTTTAAAAAAAAAATGCACGGAAAGAAATCTGAGAATAATTTATTAGTAACATACTAAATAGATAAAGCTTAGTTATCTAGTGGCTACTTGTCAAATTGTAGTATACTAGTGTATTAACAGGGTTACCTAAATTGCATTAAAATGTAAGTTACCATATATACTCGAGTATAAGCTGACCCAGTATAAGCCGATACCCCCTAATTTTAACCACCGAAAACTGGGAAAACCTATTGACTTCGAGTAATAGCCGAGGTGTAGTATACAGCACTCCCCACATCCATTATTATAAGCCCTCCCCCAGTATATACCTGCCCCAGTAGTATACAGCTTGCCCCCATAGTATTACGCCTTGCCCCCCGATATACACCGCCCCAGTGTATACAAGCTTGTCCCCTGCATCTTCGAATGTAAATGACAAGGCTGCCCGTAAACGCGCATTCCCCAGGTGATATACTCCTTCCTCCAGTACTATTCGCTGCCTCCCTTTAACACTCTCCATGTCACGTCCGCAGCCCCTCTAAGTTGCCCACCCTCTACGGTTCACGTCTTTTCCTCCCCCAGTATAGCCTCCATATATACCTGCCCCCAGTAGTATACGGCTGCCCCCCAGTATGTACACAGCTGCCCCCCTAGTATAAGTCCATAAGCCGCTTGTCCCCAGTATATACAGCTGCCCCCAGTATATACAGCATTTGCCTGCCGCGTGCAGCTTGCCCGAGTATACAGCAGCCCCTAGACATACAGAATGAACCCGTGTAATACACCATCACTATAACACACCTCCCCAGTGTATACGCCTCCGTAGTTCACTATGCGGCCCCAAGCTTCCGCCATGCCCCCATTAAACAGCCGCACCCAGTGGTCATTCGCCAGCTCTCCTCACGTGAAGATCAGCTGCGGCCGTATCCTGCCCCACGTATCTGCAGTCGCCTAGTAGAACAGCCAACGAAAACATAACCCTCGTTTCATGTCAGCGGCGCTTCTACATCGCCTCCGCTCCCTCTTCTGCCGAATCTGGCTCATCTACCAGTGTGCCGTGATACACAGTGTCGCCCAGCGTGATCTCCCCCATGGCAAGAGATGAAGAAGCCGCCGGATCCCCCCCCGCGACAGGGATCGGGATGCCGCCGGGAGCCGCAGGAGCATCGGGACAGACCGGAGTGGTAGTATTAATGTATTTTATTTTTATCATTGACTCGTGTATAGCCGAGGCGAGGTTTTTTTATTGCACATTTTTTGTGCTGAAAATCTCGCGCTTCACGCGTAATACGTAATATCTACGGAAGGAAACTCACCACCAGTACAAACGATTGTAAACCAATCCACTCGTGTTTTTTACTTCTTATGCTCTTGGATTTTTTTTTTAACGGCTTACAAATTAGCAAATGAGGGACTGAGTATAAGCCATGTGGGAATGCAATGAATGTCCAGCAGCCTCCCACATGGAAAAATGTCCACTCACGCAGAGCCCCCTCAAAACCCACAGCCTTCATAGTACATGTTCCCGCCAGCCCACAGAGTAATGTCCCGCTGCCAGCCCCCATCAGTGATGTCCCCCTGCCCTCCAGTAGCCCCCTGCCTGTTTCCAGAACACTCCATGCTCGGTTCTGGAAATGTGGCTTACACGATGCCTTTGTCTATCTCCAGCACTATTAATATCCTCTCCTCTGAATTGTAGTGGTTAGATGCAGTGTCAAACCTGCCACACCCATCAATTATGGAACAGACCCTATTTCATGATCATGGAGAGCTCCAATCAGCCTACGATGATCTAATAATACTTGTGAACCCATTTTGATCTAACTCCTTCCCAGATGAACCACGGTGAGATGGAAATGAAGTCAATTGTTGCCAAAAGCATTTAAAATAATGTAATTAACATTTATAAAGAAAAAGTACATATAAAATATGTATAGAATAAATTAAAATGAGGACAATAAGATCTTGAATATGTCTTAGCAACAAACTCTGACTAAAACTAATTCTGCCACCACCACCTTGTTGGGCCTGAAGGCCAATGTTCTGGGGGCGTACTGACATCGATGTGGTCACAAACCCTGCCTTGGGAGACAACAGCCGGGGCCCAATGCCAGCCGGAACCCGAGGGACGGCTCCTGGGTGATACTTGTACTAGCAGAGTGGAATAATCTAGACCCCTAATATGGGGTGCTCACCGAATGTCCACCGTGAGTTTTCGCATCAACCAATGGAGTAGCAGACTGGATCCGATCTCTGAGGAAGAGATTACCGTTAATTGAATGTAATAAAATGAGTCCCAAAAGCTGCTTTTTTGCCAATTAACCGGGGCATACCGCAAAGTTTTTGAATTCAGTGAAAAATATATACAATGTATGATACTATATTGTGCTGACTTAAAAGTAAGGGAGTTGCAAGGTAACATAAAATTGCGATGTCAAGACATTATTTTTTTCTACACTCATTACATTTACAATCCCAAATTTACATAAAGAAATTTAAAATTTAACATATACAGAGTAACTGACCTAAAGAAATAAGGGTGATCTGTCTTTTGGACAGCATGTTTAAAGTTTTGTAAATAAAGACAAAGCCTGTCAGAAAATGGCTGAACTGCATTTTTCTGGTCGATTCCCCCACATTTGATTTTTTTTTTTTTCGGCTTCCTACAGTACACGCACAGAATATTACATTATTCCCACTAGGAGGCAATTTTGTTCTTTCATATAACAAGCCCTCAGATGGCTCTGAAATGGGACCATAAACTATGTGGCGTTAGACATGCGGTAAGTGGAAACGCAAAATCTGAAAATCATCAGTCAACTCTCTAATAAATCCTATATTTTTTATAGAGAGTCAGATTTATATTCATTGTGAAAAAGTTGAAAATTAAGAAAGCTTTCAAAACAGAGGTTGTTAATAGTTATGCAGAAAAAACAACTCAATTCCTTTTGGAATTTTCCTTCAAAAAGAAATCTTTAGGTTCATTTGCAGTTCAAACATCTTGGGAACTAACTGCAGATCTATGGAAATAAAAACTGATTTGTAGTAACATGGGAGTAGAACTGGTAAGTTGGGAACAACTAAACCTCTGCAAGCAATGGGTCGGGAAGAGTTTTTTCATTTTTAAACCACTTCAGGACTATAGCATATACTCGAGCATCAAAGCTCATCTGAGTATCCACTCTCCCCCAGTAATATAGCCAGTGTACGGGACCCCCGCGATCCTGTCTCGGATCGCGGGGCACCCGTGTCCCGCGTGCTGCCCGGAGGTCCCCCACTGCCCCCACACCAGGTCGCATCTCTCCCTCACGGCTCCGGACTCCACGAGATCCCTTCTGGTCCCAGCTTGTCTTTCCTCCGAGGCACGCGCTCCCGATGCCTATGGCGGCGGCGCCCGGCTCTTCAGGAATTTAAAGGGTCCAGCGTCCCTCCTTATTGGTTGCTGGCAATTAAGGCTCTGCTATAGAGCCTGGCCAACGCCCAGCATCCCCTCCGGATCTTCCATGTCCCTGTTACTGAAGAGAAAGCCCTCCGCGTCCCCGAGCGTTTCCAGACGCCTCCCTGTGTTATGTGTTCCCGTTTTCCGTCGTGTTCCAGTGTTCTGTGCGTCCTTGGTGTCCTGTGGCGGGCCTGTGTCCTGTGGCGTCCCTGGTGGTCTGTGGCGGTCCTGGTGTCCTGTGGCGATCGCTGTTATCCTGTGGCGTCCTGGTACCTGTTGCCGTCCGGTATCCCGTGGCGATCCTGGTATGGCGGAGCCTGCTGCTGGAGGAATCATCCGAAGAGTGGCTGCGATTTTATCCAAGAAGTTCTTTTGCGCAGCAATCTCTTGGAGGATGGTATCCGGTGGCGGTCTGCGTCTCTAGTAGCGTCCTCCAGCCATCCGAGGTCCTGTCCTTCTCCCGTGGTCTTGCCTTCCCATGGCCCGGCTTCCCGTGGTCTGCCTTCCCGTGGTCCCATGTCCCTCTCCGGGCTGCCACCTCGGGCTATCGCAACCCGCAGAGCGACCTGGTGACTCCAGCCACAGCAAGACATCCCGCTTTGTGGCAGGCTCTTGGCGAAGACCAGGAGTTGTTCAGGTTGCAGATATTATTGTTATCCCCCCGTGGTCCCAGGGAGTCCACTGACTAGTCCCTAAGACTTGTGGACTCCGCCAGGGTCATGATCTCTGCAAAAAGCCCTGGACAAGTGGTCGAGGTCTGTACCAGCTTTCTGGGTGGACCTTCCAGCACTATTGCCCAGCAGTCCCAAGATATTTCTGCCAAAAAGACCTCTTGGATAAACTTCGCAGCCACTGTTCGATGATGCCCTCCCAGTAGCAGGCTCCTGCGACTCGCCCCTGTTGCTTCTGTTTCCCCCATGTTTTCTTCCCGGCATTACACTGGACCTGAACATTTTTTGCCTAACAAATTGGATGGCAATCCCAAATTTTTGCAGGATGATTTGCTTCCAAGTGTTTTTTGCGCACCTTGAACTGATGTCCACCCCGTCCACCCAGAACGCACTACGTTTGGCATTTGTTTTTGCTTTGCTCACTGATATGCGCTGGACTGGGCTACGCCTCTATGGGAAGGGTGACCCAGAATGGTTCCCTTACCAAGTTTTCTGAGAAAAATCCACCTCCTGTTCGGCTACTTCGCCCCTCCTGTCTGTCCCAGTGTCCCACAGTCGAATTCGGCAGCTTCCCAGAGCGCTCCCGTGGCTTCACTGCTTCCAATTAGCGCTTCCAGCCGTGCCCAAGCCTCTCAGCTTCCCAGAGCTGCTACAGTGGCGCCCAAGCCTCTGCAGCTTCCGCAGAGCTGCTCCCCAGCAGCACCCAAGCCTCGCAGCTTCCCGCAGCTGCTCTGCGCTTCCTGCAGCCTGCTTTGCTCCAGTGGCTCTGCAGCTTCCCTCCCGCGCTTGCTCCAGTGGCTCTGCAGCTTCCGCGCACTGCTCCATGGCTCCACCGCTTCCCGCAGTGCTCCAGTGGCTCCACAGTTCCCCAGCTGCTCCAGTGCTCACAGCTTCCCGTAGCGGCTCCATTGGTCTCCGCAGCTTCCATTGTGCTGCTCCAGAGACTCCGGCCACGGCCTCCTTATTGGTGCTGGCATCAACTCTGCTATATAGCCTGGCGACTCCCAGCATCCCTGCCGGATCTTCATGTCCTGTTACTGAAGATAAAGCCCTCCGTGTTTCCCGAGCATTTCCAGACGCCTCCGTGTTTCTTCTGCGATTCCGGTGTTCCGCGTTGTTCCCGTGTTCCTGTTATTCCAGTGGCGGTCCTGTATCCTGTGGCGGTCCGTATCCTGTGGCGGTCTGGATTCTGTGCGATCCTGGTATCCTGGGCGGTCCGGTAATGCAGTGCCTTCCGAGATCCTGCCAGCCCATCCGAGTCCTGCCTTCCCGGTTCCCCCGTGTGCGTACCTTGGCTGCCACCCCCGGCGGGCCTACTCCACCTGCAGAGCGACTGGGACTCCGCGGCGCAGCAGACCATCTCCCGCTTTGCGGCAGGCTCTGGCGAAGACCATGATTTCACTTAGACTCCTCTACCAGCCCCGTTTGCGGCTAGTATTGTTTTCCACCGCGGTGGCAGTGGAGTCCACTGACTATTCCCATAGACTGGGCTAGTCCCGTCCGCATTATACAGTCCGGATACTGCCTGCCCCAGTATAAGCCACTAAGCCCCTTGCTGCTTCCTCAGAATTTAGCCCTGACAGCCCGCCCTGTTATAGCCAGCAGCCCCTGCCTCCTAGAATATAGCCAGCAAGCCCCTGCCCAGTGTATACAGTAATTCAGTCCAGTATCTAGCCTGCAGCCCAAGTATATGCATGCAGCCCCTGCCCCCAATTAGACATTCAGTCCCCAGTATACCAGCCTGGCAGCCGGCCCTGCCCTCACTATTTAGCCATTCATCCCCAGTATATGACCTTGCAGTCTTGCCCCACGATATAAAGGGAACACAGAGGCCGGATCATCGCTGGAGAAAGAGAAGACCTGCAGAGGGGGGGCCAGTCGTAAGGTGACATTTTTTGTGCTGAAACTTGGCAGAAAATTTCTTTTTGCACCTCCATGTCAGATATGCATAGCTGACATGACTTAAGTCGACACCTGGAAGCGGAGTCGAAGGGGCAACCGGGTGTTCCACCAGACCGGCGGCATAGCGGGTTGGACTGCTGTGGCGTGGTCCCGCCAGGTCGCTCCACAGTCAACGACTTTGTCCGTGGTGGTGTCTAAAAACGAGGTGGCAGAGAATCTTGAGGCAGAGATGGATTGGACAGCAAGCACAAGCGCGAATTCATGAATGGAATTGAGGTTACCAACGAAAATTCACTATAAACACACAGGACATAGGAAACAAGTTTTTTTATAGGGCACAGGCTCAAAGATCCGCAGGGGACACAGTAGGGGCGGCGATTTATAGGGCAGGCCACTGGTCAGTGCCGCAATTAGCAGCGACTGGCCAGTGTACACGCTCCTAGGAGGCGGAACACAACGGGCCGAGCATGGGAGACGCGGCAAAGGAGTCAGGGAGGTATGTGAGGCTGGAGACACGATCCGGGCACAGGAGGCACATGGGTGTGCCTGTAACCAGGGATATTAGTCGCAGGAGACCCGTCAAAGTACCCTCCCCCTTCGTACCCCCCGCCTTCTTGTTGAAGGAACCTCTTCAGGAGAGTCACGGTCCAGGATGTTATCCTCAGTTCCCATTATCTCTCTGACCACCTGGAGGGAAGATAAATCATTTTTTAAAAAAGTGGAAAACAAGTAAAAAAATACAACATATTCCCAAAATTCCCAATCTATAAAAATGATTTTCTTGAAATATAAAAATAAAAAAAAAAAAATCCTCTCAAGATGTCCGAATCAACAACACTTTTTGGTCCCTTTTTTCACCATAAAAAAAATGTAAAAAAACTGATCTAAGAATCGCACAGTCCCCAAAATGGAGCAAGAAAACGTCAGCTCGACCCAGACAAAATGACACTTTTCCATACTCCTAATCTGAAAAAGTTATTGAGTCAAAATATGGTAAAAGTAATAATTTAATATAAACCTAATAAAACCCATATGAATTTGGTATCCCTGTCATCGTAGCGACCAAAGTAATATTAGAGATGCCTATTTGGAGTGTCCAGTGATCATTACGAGTCACATTAAAATAAGGTATTTCCTTGCTGCAGAGGTCTGTTAGGGTGTTGTAGAATGTTGGGTCATGCTCAATATGCTAGGGAGCGTGTTTTAAGTATGACACGCACATGACTCCGCTGCTTTAGAATTGCTACACTCTTCATTTCATGGGCACTTACAAGGGCCAACTTGACCGAATAAGTGAAGGCGGGACACAGCCTGACAAGGTACGTCAGCTCGAAAAAGGACTGAGCTGAGGGCCAGACCCATTTAACATCAAAGAGTGGCACTCTTTTTACACTGAGATCAAATGATTCCAAGATTACGACATAACCTTGTTTTCTGTTAAATGCTGCTACATAGAAACTACCCCCACAAAAGAATGGAGAGGGTGGTCAGCCAGTAATTTTGCAATTGACGCACAACTGATTATTTTTCCCTTCTATTCATCCAATCCATCAGTGTCCGCGTTTAATTGGTCAAATAATCCATAATATTGCTAAGCCAAAACAACAGAGTTGATCCAAAACAGAGATGACCATTAAATGGATATTTGCATGTTCTCTGTGTTCTGTACCCTGCTGCTTTTTGCTTCAATCCTGAAGCTTTTCATTCTCGAACAAATGAAATGAAGGGGAAAACCACACATAGTGGCAATGTCATAGAGAGGGGAGGGTGAAAACAGCATTTCTGGAAATCACGGTGTTCCAAGGATACATTGGTCATTTGGCAGCACATGAGTAGCGCAGAGTGGGCACAATGAAAACGTCTGGAACTGCAACAACATCATAGGGCACAGAGTGGCAGAATGAAACAGAGTGTGGAGGGTGGCGGCAACGCAGCATCATGAGTCGAAGTGGCCAAATAAAAAAGTTCTGGAACTGCAGCAAACATGTAGGCCACGTGGGGCCAATGGACAGATGTGGAGTGGTGGGGGAGCTGCCTGAGGTCAGCCGAGTGGCACAATGCAACTTCTGGTGGGGGTAGCAACATGGTGGGGGGCCAGCAGTGTAGCACAATGACAAGCGGGAAGGTGGCAGCAGCAGCAGGAGTTCATAGATTGGGCACAATGACAAATTCTGGAGGTGCAGCAACATGGTATGCCACAGGGTTGGCAACAAGACAATATGTGGTGGTGGAGCAGCAGGAGGTCAGAGAGTGGGCACAGTCACAGTGTGTGTAGGTGGGGCGGTAGCAGTAGCAGCAGCAGCACATGAGGCCAGATAGTAGCACAAGAACATATTCCTGGTGAGGCAGCAGATTTGGGCCACATTATCACAATACAGAAAGTCGCAAATGAGAGAGTTGGAGTTGGGTGAACAAGTCCAGTCCCTGGTAAGAGGGTGGGAGAGACCATCTGGCAGCCGATGTGTGGTAACAGGCGGGTGGCAGCAATCGAATAGTGAGTGAGGCAGTAGTTAGAATTCAGACCTAATTTCCTCATTTTGGGGAGGCGTCATGGCTGACTAATTGATTGCATAAGGCTTGGTGTGTTGAAATCCTGGCCGATCCACACCTGATTCATCTTGAAAAGGTCAGTCTCTCCACATTACGGGTGAACAGGGCGGGGTCTCCTTGGGGTAACGATGGACCCCCTCGTACTGAACACCCTCTCTGAAGCCACACTACTGGCCGGAAGGACAGCTTCTCTACTGAAAACTCTGCAAGATGCTCCACAAATAATCAGTTTGGTTTTCATGCTGAAATGACAAGCCGCATGTCCACATCTTGGCAAAGTTTTTTGGATTAGGTAGGGCCACCACCTGCCTGGTGCAGGTTCTGCTCCATTCCTGCTGCTGGCTGTGGGAGGCTACCCTCCCCAATTGCCCCTCTCTAATTGGAGATTCGGGCGCCTGTTGCCACCCAAATTGCTCCCCAGAAAAATAAATGCCACCTTCTCTTTAAAACACAGGTTGTGATTTACATGCGGATCGACGCAGCTAATTCGGCTTGTAATTGTCGCTCCATAGTATGAGTGACGCAGGTGGCAGATGAGATGTCTGCCACCGGTTCACTGAGAGGAGCCAACTGCTGACAGAAGAGCCGTCAAGAAGCCAACCCCCCCGGCGTGCAAGCTCCTTGCCTGCCGGTTTAAGTATAAGTTTCTATTATTTAGCTGCCCAAATATTGCTGAAATTGAGGGAATATACACTCACCGGCCACTTATTAGGATACACCATGCTATAACGGGTTGGACCCCCTTTTGCTTCAAACTGCCTAAATTCTTTCGTGCCATAGATTCAACAAGGGTGCTTGAGCATTCCCTCAGAGATTTGGTTCCATATTGACATGATGGCATCACACAGTTGCCTCAGATTTGTCGATGCACATCCATGATGCGACTCTCCCATTCCACCACATCCCAAGATGCGCTACTGGATTGAGATCAGTATGCTGTGGCGTTGCATACGAGCTCATGCACCAAGGGCCCAAGAGTGCCAATAAAATATTCCCACACATGACAACCACCCCACCAGCCTGAACCGTTGATACAATGCAGGATGGATCCATCCATGGCTTTCATGTTGTTGATGGCAATTCTGACCTACCATCCGAATGTCGCAGCAAAATCGAGACTCAATCAGACAGGCAATGTTTTTCCAATCTTCTACTGTCCCATTTCGATGAGCTGTGCAAATTGTAGCCTCAGTTTTCCGTTCTTAGCTGAAAGGATGGCACACCGGTGTGGCTTCTGCTGCTGTAGGCCCCTCTGCCTAAAAGTTCTACGTACATGCTTTCCCCACTTAAGTTACAAAAGTACACCCTACTTACAACAACTCATAGTTACAGACAACCCCTCTTCCCACTGTGACCCTGTGAAGCTACGGATGCTTTACTTTAGCCTCCCCAGGCTGCTAGGATCACTGTAATGTGTCTGATGAATGACTTATATTGATAATCCTCCAAACACACAAACAACTTTTGAAACTCAATTGTCACTGGGACAAAAAAAAAAATTTGTCTGAGTTACAATATAAAATACCAGTTCAACTTACATACAAATTCACACTTAAGTCAATCATAACAAACCCTATCTTGTAATTAACCCAGGGACTGCCTGTACTTTGGTTCATAGATGCTCTTTGCCTAACTGGTTGTAACGGGTGGCAATTGAGTCACTGTTGCTTTCTATCAGCTCGAACCAGTCTATACCCATTCTCCTCTTACCTCTAGCATCAACAAGCCTTTCGCCCACAAAACTGCCGCTCAGGTGTTTTTTTCTTTTCGGACCATTCTCTGTAAACCCTAGAGATGGTTGGTGCGTGAAAATCCAGTAGATCAGCAGTTTTCTGAAAATAACTCCGACCAGCCTTCTGGCACCACGCAACCATCCACGTTTCAAAGCACTCACATCACCTTTCTTTTCTTCCCCTACGAGCTCGGTTTTAACTTCAGGAGATTTCTTGACCATGTCTACATGCCTAAATGCACTGAGTTTGCCGCCACGTGATGGCTGGATTAGAAATTAATTTTTGGAACGGTGTACCTAATAAAGTTGGCCTTGATGTCTTAAACTGTATATATATGGGAGATGGAGACAATTTCTTTTGGAGGGAGGGGGGGGGGGGTCGGGGCTCTGTATATAAAACGCTTGCGGGGGGATATATATGTGCTGGATACAATAAAATAAGTTGGAGGTGGCTATTAGGAGATTTATATACTGACTTGGGGGGGAGGCTTCTGAATAATAAAAAAAACGATTGGGCAATCATAATTTGGGGGCATGTAATAATTTTAACTGGGAACACTACATATGAGGTGGCTGTAATATAATTTAACTGAGGAGGTGGGCTTATATATTGGGCCAGCTAGTAATTCACAGGGCTGTGACTATATTCCGGATTGGATTTTATAAAAAACTAGTTGACAGCTGTTATAGATGCGATATATAACTAAAACCCTGTGGGGGCTGGTATATGGGCCAGATTTATCATAAGATGTAGGAGATCTGTAATTTGGGAGCTTTATATATAATTTAATTGACGGGGGGGGGGTTTTGTATATTTAGCCTTTAAATGCATTAAAGTGCGTGCTATATAGAGAAAATGAGGGATTATAGGTATATATTTATTAAGGGGTGCTGTATATTGATTGTTCATGGTGACACTGTAATATAAAATGATTAGGACTGTATATAACTTAATAATAACAGGGTGGGATACCTAGTTTGAAATGCACTAGGGGTGCTATATATATGTTATTTGGGTGCTGTACTATAATTCTATAAATGACGGTATTTTTATATGTGTGGGGAGTGAGGTAAGTTGTTGTGCGGGGTATATAATATTTATGAGGCCAGTGTTGTTATCCAAGTGACTTTTTGGTACAGTAAGTGGACAGTGGTATTTTTTTGAGGGACGCTGTGTGGAAGATAGCTGCATGGAGCTGAAGAGATCTGGCTGTGAATTCAGCAGTTATACGTCATGATGGAAAACCGAAAATAAAGTCTTTCCTATGGAAGAAATGTCATTATAAGGTACTGGAATGCAGCCAATGATCCAGTCAGTCACACGCTCGTGTCAAGTGATCCTGCTGTCGTAATGTTTAACAGTTTTAGTAATTTTTTTAAAAACATTTACTGAACATGATGTGGACCCCCTTTAAAGATTTGTCAGATTTTTTCCTGTTCCCTGCCACATATAAAGCAGGGGATAAGAGGTAGGCTACTGAAGGATTAGAAGGGGACACATTTTAATTTTTCATCTTCAGGCAGCAAATGTGCCTAAAATTGGCTCATGAAGTAGGGTCTTTTTTACTGCTTTCCACTTCCACTCTTTCCTTTGTAGATTGTTTCCTTTTATATTGATCCCGCGCAGAGATCCATCTTTTGGAAAACGGATTTTGACTGAAAAAATAGAAGAAAATCAGGGGTGAGGCCCATGGTCTGCCGGTACTTGTTGTGCAGCACAGTTCCAATACACCGGACAACTTTGGGCGATTTGCACAAGCTATACCTCACAGGCATGGCATTCTATAGTTTGAACAACGGTCATCTTACGGGGACGGTGAAAAAAAAAGTAAACTAAAATATTAGACAATTGAATAAAAATGTGATAACACTACTTAAACTCCCAATGAACATAAATAGTGGAAAATCAACACACAAACCCCACAAATTTGGGGATCCTCACAATAAAAACAAAATATTTTCTGATCAATTAATGATGCCCACAAAGTAATACTAAAAAAATACTGTAAAACTATATTTTTGTGGCATCCACCAAACAAAACGTGATAAGAGATAATCAAAAGTCAATTTACCTCATCCCTTATCCTATAAAAGTACAACATGTCCGCCTCAAAATCTAATCACAAAACACACATACAAAAAAACGAAATAGAATAATGCAAAACATGTATTTTATTTCTGCAAAATCCAAGGAAAGCTAAGGCAGGATGGCAAACCTGAAAGGTTGGTCTGTCTGTATAGACCGTCTACTGTCAAAGGCCGTGGAGCTTTGGGCAGTTAACTGATACTACTGTGAGTTTTTGGGTGCCTGGCATAGGCCAGCACCTGTTAACCTCTATTTTTGCTGTTTTTTGTTTACTGCCGAATAAACTGTCTGAGGTCAAATTGTACCCAAATGCAGAGGTGGACAGTGAAGTTACTTGTGTGCGGGTGAATTGTGCCTGTCCTCCCAGGATTACGACAACCCGTACCGAATCCCCTTACACTATATAAATGGGATATTGCCGAATCCATTTTTTTGCATTGTGGTCTTTCCACCCCAATAGTATAAAAATTACTGTATTTCTTCAGGGCTAGTTAGTTTTCCAAAGTGGGATTCACTCTTTTAAGGTTTCCTTTGTTTTGGTGTCTATAGGCACTAAAGTGTCCACATGTGGGGTAACTACCATACTTTGTTTTTGAGGATGGGGGCTTGCTGTGGACATTTTTGTGGGGAATGTGCGGACTGGCTCTGCTGGACATTTCATTGCATTTCCCACATGGGCTTACTCAAGTCCCTCATTTGATTAATTTGTAAGCAGTAATTTTGTAACAGCGTAAAAAAATCCAAGAGCATAAGAAGTTAAAAAAAGAGTGGATTTGGTTTTACAATCGTTTGTCTGGTGGTAGATTTCCTTACCGTTAATTACGTATATACTCGTGGATGAGCCGAGATTTTCAGCACAAAATCTGCATAAAAAAACCTCGCCGGCTTCTATACACGAGTCAATGATAAAAATAAATACATTAATACTCACCTCCGGTGTCCCCGATGTTCCCGCGGGCTCCCCGGCGGCTCCCGCCCTGCGCGGTCCCCGGCGGCTTCTTCACTCTTCACTGGCTGGGAGATCACGCTGGCCGTCGCACACATGTGTATCAGATTGCGACGAGCACAGCTGCCAGGCATCAACAGTGTGCGACGGCTCCCAGGCGATCCCGGCCAGGCAGAGAAGAGTGGAAGACGAAGCCGTGGAGCCGCGATGGGGATCGGAAGCCGCCGGGAGCCGCGATGACCTCGGGAAAACGAGGGTGAGGTGAGTTTTAAGTATTTCGTTATCGTATGGATGGTCTATCACTAGGGGCTGTCCAGCACTGTATTCTGGGGACCAGGCTGTTATCTAGGGAAGCGGTATACTACTGGGGGCTGTGCTTGTTGTACTATGGGGGCAGGCTGTATACTACTGGGGGACAGGCTTTTTGTATACTACTGGGGGCAGGCTTGTATAACTGGGGGCCAGTGTATACTACTGGGGGCAGGCTTGTTATACTACGGGGACAGGCTGTATACTACTGGGGGGGAGAGGGAAGGCTGTATTAATACGGGGCGGCAAGCTGTATACTACGGGGGGCAAGCTGTATACTACTGGGGGCAGGCTGTATACTACTGGGGCACAGGCTGTATCTGTATACTACTGGGGGCAAGCTATATATACTACTGGGGGCAAGCTGTATACTACTGGGGGATGGCTGTATACTACACCCTCGGCTTATACTCGAGTCAATAGGTTTTCCCAGTTTTCGGTGGTAAAATTAGGGGTCTCGGCTTATACTCGGGTCAGCTTATACTCGAGTATATATGGTAACTTACATTTTTAATGCAATTTAGGTAACCCTGTTAATACACTAGTATACTACAATTTGACAAGTAGCCACTAGATAACTAAAGCTTTATCATTTTAGTATTGTTACTAATAAATTATTCTCACTGATTTCCTTTCCTGTGCATTTTTTTTTAAACGTACCTCCCTCCATCCATGTAGATGAGAATCAGAGACCTGCATGTCATAAAGAGTGGATGGAGATTTCAAATTTGCTATAAATATAAGAAATGCCAGAAAACACAAAAATCGACATCAAATGTTAATGGCATAGCCTGCTCCTTTCTCTGGGAGGAAGAGAGAACACATATTGTTGCGTAGAGCAGTGAGGCTTGTAATGCTTTACCACAGCAAGAGACCCCGCCTCCTTTCTGAAACCTGCAGTAAATGGAATTGCAATGTATCTTTTCTCCTCTGTTCATATGGCCGACAAGAATTCCTATTTTCTACCAATCCTTCATCCATAAGAAAGCAAATTCTTTATTTAATCTGGATGCATTGAGATTGCAGATGAGACAATTCCATCTATCTTGCAGCATTAGAGACAGGTTTCCAGGCAAATGACAATCTCACTTCACTCATCCACAGTTGAACATTTTGCCGGCTTGCCAGGGACATGCAATGTAAGTTTTCAATCTGCCTGAAATCTGTAGATGGCAGCTTTCTTGCACATCACCTTTCTGAAACTCAGGGGATATTCAGCAGGTAAATATAAATCATTTGTATACATAAATGTTTATTCATAAATGATTTCTGTCAACTATTTAGCATGGCTGTACCTATGTGGCACTGCAGCTGAATGCAGATGTTGCATCTAATGACTAAAGTCTTCATGACAGTCTGTTTTTCATGTTGCCATTTCTTTGTATTTTAATACATCGCTCACAATAGAATTATCAGATAGTAATTTGCTATAAATTTATTGCATACATTTGTCAAGTTAAGAAAGTGATAGTAGAGGATCTTTACATGTTCTGCATGTATTTTTATACAGACTTGACTTCTTCTCGGAACCAACAGCAGTTACCTCAGTAGCTGGTGACAACACATAAAAGAATAGCCTCCAATCAAAATCACAAACGCTTATGCAACATATCATTGATAACCATCCAGACATGGCTACTGCTTTGCTAGCTGGAGAGAAACTGAAAGAATTGATCCTGCCGGGGCAGCAGGATGATAAAGCTGGATCTTTGGCAGCTCTTATGGTCCAGTTGAAACTGGAACTTCCCTTTGACCGAGTGGTTACTATTGGCACAGTTCTTATTCCCATACTCCTTGTAACCTTGGTCTTCACAAAAAACTTTGCTGGTAAGTCAAATGTGATGTCACCAATGCAGCCTCTTCTTACTCTCATTAAAACTCATGGTATAGATGCAGCAATCCAATATAGACTCCATCTCATGGATTTAAACAGACCACAGCAGTATACTTCTTGCCTTTTGTGATTGATGCATTCTTTTCTTTATTTGTGATTTGGATGTGAATAGGCCATATGTGGTATTATGTGCATGAATGGATTGGTGATAATTATTTAGAATACCCATGCTATTACCTATCCAATATCTTTAGAGATAAACTGAAAAAAGATGCTCCTTCCGGACAAACTGGAAAATTAATTAAAAGTGGTGCAAGAGAAATAGGTACCATGAGCCCATGCTTGTATTACAGCTGCTTTTTAAAAAAAAAAAAAAAAAAAAAAAAAAAATAGAATCTGCTATGTTTCTCTGGGCAACTTCCATGATTTTTTGTCAGATGTGGGTAATCTACCAATATTGACTATGTATCCAATTCTTATCCAAAATAAACATTAAGTACTTAGAGGTGACATTGGTGGTAAAGAAAGTACTTATGTACCATGTTTATGGCATTGCCAGCTGCTGAATATTCTTTGTTTCATTAATCACTAAGAAATTTTCTACCAATATAAGGTCGCATGCACACTGTCGTATTTAGGATTTCACTGGAGTTTTGAATACAGCAACCATATGATGCTACAGACCCATACTCTGCCTACAAACTTGTCCTTGTAACTGTGTATCATAGACCATGTGGTGGCCAGATCTCATGGTCTGTGACAGACATGGGACTCCATGGGATTCCCTGTTTCTCATTGGAACAACAGCAAACTGTTATCATCATGGTTTAAAGGTTTTGTGGAAGCTCCTTGCGTCTTATAGAACTCCTCCAATCATAAATAACTATGATGCTTTGAGTCCTGTCTCCGTAGAAGTGTGTGGTCCACGAAATTGTGTCACCACGTTGTCCTAGATTAAAGGACTGAGCACATTGATGTGTTTGAGGCCTAACTTGTAGCATTAATTATTTTTGTTTTCTCTTTTTTACTAGACGATTGTATTCAAATCTTTAATAAAATATCCACTATTGAATTACCAATATATGACTAATTTGGGAAGAAGGGATCATTTAGTGTTTTAGAAATAAATATGAGAGGATTGCTTGTACTCAGGAAAAATGTAAAAATAAAGCCTATAGAAATATATTCACCTTCCTTGTTCACCAAACAAAATATAAAATGGCATCAGCAGGAACTAAATTTTTCCCACAGATGGCAAGCCCTCATATGTCTCTGTAATTGGGAAAATAAAAAACATATGGCTTGTAGAAAGAGGGGAGTAAATATGGAAGCGCAAAATAGGAAAAGGGTCTGGTAAGGAAATGGTTTAGTTTTCCATTAAATGCCCTTTCAGGGGTGTGGAGGCTGGGAGGCCATTCAATCTCTGGTATTGTATTCTGAGAAGGAAATAAGGAAAACATTTAAAGGGGTTTAAAAAGGACCTTTCACCACCCCCAACTTATTAAATCTATCATACCATAATGTAGGGGCTTGCACACTGATTCGGGGGCGCTTTGAATTGTATATCTACCCCCACCGTTACCGAGATATGAGCACCGTTCTCTGACGATATAATGTACCGGATTTTCAGAGAGGAAGTGCTGCAGCAGGGATGTTAATCGTCCAATCAGTGGCAACAGTGTCAGAGAAGACATTTCTCAGCCGCTGTGAATGAGCATCTCCTCCCGAGATCATTCCTTATGTTCAGAGCATTTCCACATAGATTATGCTTTGTTCTATGTGCCGAACAAAACAGCAGTGTGCACAGGGCAGACAGAATGATCAGAGTGAACGGGGAGCACGCAGGGGAGTGGTAGCGCTAGCTGTAGCATTACAAGTTGTAGCAAGTTCACAATGCCTAAGAAAGATCTTCTCTGGCATTGTCCGCCGCTGATTGGATGGTGTCAGAGAAGATTAGCATAGTCACAGGCGCCCCCAACCCTGGTGCAGCACCTCCACTCTGAAGATCCAGTACATTGAATGGTCAGAGAACGATGCTCATATCTTGGTAACGGTAGGGGCTAGGAACACAATTCAAAGAGCCCCTGAATCCATGTACAAGCCCTTACATTCTGGTATGTTATATTTAATAAATTGGGGGTGGTGAAAGGTCCTCTTTAAGCTTGGCACCTTTTTTGGCATTATGACCCAAAACAACTGTACTATTTTTTAAAATTGAGAATAAGAATGTACTCTTATTTATGTTGTAATCGAACAGTTGAAAGGGTTGACATGTCTGTTAGAGATATAGGCTTTATTGGTATAGTGTCGAATGTTGCTAATAGGGGACATGCAACCAAGGGAAAAATAAGAGAAGACCCTTAATGTTAAATCCACTCAGCTGTCCCTACCTACTTACTTATCCTATCCTAGGTAACAACTGGGCAACATCCCTTTGTCGCGCCAAAATGAAACACAGGAACAAAAACAGAGCAAAAACTAAACACAGGAGGTAGGTTGTACCAATTGTACCTTCCAAATCTAATTCTCGTATTCAATTCACCATAAACCGCAGAAAAAAAGGACAGAGATATGAGTTGTGGGACTGAATTTGAAATGAAGGAAATCTGTCATTTTGGGGCACCCTAGGTATAAGCAAAAATCCTGCTACAGACTTAAATTAGCTGCTCCAAAAAAAAACAACTTATATATGCTTTAAAAATTCCACAGTAAGCCATACACACCTTTTAGAACACCCTGTTAGTTTTGTGCTGCAGGTACATGATATATTTATCCTGCATTCCTGGAATGACATTTTGTACTGTGATCAGAAGGACTAACCCTTTTTAAATGTCTAGCTCAGTGGTGGCGAACCTATGGCATGGGTGCCAGAGGTGGCACTCAGAGCCCTCTCTGTGGGCACCCAAACCATTTATCCTGCACAGAGTTCACCAAACAAACTCAAAGAATCCTCCTGCAGTCCCAGGAGACTCAAGCTGCTCTCAGCACTACACATAATTGTCTACTTGGGACTGCAGGAATAGTGAGATAGGGCTGCATTATTTTTGGAGGTCCTTCTGCTGGCCCCTACAATGATAGTCCAATAGCCTTTCTTCTTTTAACTGTATTGGTGTCGTCAAGAGGCTGAAACAATTGAAAGTTGTGGCAGATCAGCTAGTAATCACTTACTACTCAAACTACTTTGATGGCACTTTGTGATTAATAATTGGGTTTTGGTTGAAATTTGGGCACTGGATCTATAAAAGGTTTGCCATCACTGGTCCAGGTCATTGTCAACTGGGACAGTCTGCTATAATCAGTAGGTATAAAGGACCTGGTTCTTGTGACCTGTGCAGGTCCAAATGATGGGACCCCCACCATTCTACAATGTATTCCCTATCCCCCACCATGGGTGAAAGTTGCATAGGTGAGAAAACTTTTACAAAAACACTAATCCATAATTAATAGATGTAGAAAAAGTTACAAAATGCATGATCTGGATATCATGTAGGTGTGTTTCTTTTTCTGAACATGAGACAAAAATAGTAAAGTTTGTAATCCAGCTCACCTTCTATGTTGCTCTGTGTTCATTAATTGAAATGGGTGTGCTTGTGTAGCTCTGCTGGTCCGAGGGGCTTCGGCACTGAGTTGGTGAATGAGGCTACAATTTCATATAAAAATCCATCTTCTTTATTTAAATATGTTAAAAAACATTTGTTCTAAAAAACAATCTATCTAGATGGCAAAATGTACATGATAAGGTGACATTTCTTTTTATGCACAGGGTGTTGGTCTGATATTGGCTTAATACCAACTTCTTTATTTATTTAATTGTAGTTGAACATTTTATAATATGTCAGTTGGAAGTGCTGAACTAAACATGTATTCAGAAAGGGCACTTACAATCAATAGTTCTGCAATAAATGAAAGGATAGGGCCTTAATTTAATGCATTTCAACGATACTTGATTATGTCTTTCAAAGTCATACACTGAATACATGTAAAAAAATGATATGAATGACATGAATACATTAAGCAGATACATTTAGCTACAATGATACAGGACAATGGGATGTATTGTACAGTTAAACAGCATACAACTCATGCTTCATAATGTAACATTGTACGTAAAAAAAATCAAGTATAATAAAATGTAAATTTTACAAAAAAAAATTACAAAATAATTTTTGTAATTACATATTTTTTCCACTAGAATGCCCTTCCTTAAAAGAACAGATGGCATAATTCTCATGCATGTATATTATTTGTTGGAAATACATATCCCTTTGTGACTTTTTCATGTACAGATTAACAAATGAATTCTCTACCATCTGTGTCTGTATATAATATATATCCATAGAGGGCCAAGACTGACCATTTTGCATCAAAGACGAGCATGTCAATGTCTTATAATATAATTTAATCCACATATGTTTATAACAGGACAGTGTCACAGGTTGAAGCTGTAAAACAATAGGTTAACAACCTATAGCAGGTATATTACAATCTAGACCCCACCGTCTCAGGTTGAAATAATGCTAAAGATTGCTTTTCTGTGAGCATGAACATCTACAAAACAAGTACTCCTTGATTCTGAAAATCAAATTACCATTGATGTCCCCTAGTCTTGTTTCTCAACATATGGACTAAAACTTATGACAAGTCATTATCGGCTGACCATTGTATTATGCTAACAGAGTTCAACTTTAAGAGGATAAGTGTTGATAAAAGCTTATGATAATTCACCACAATGTGACGGTTTATGTTGTGGTAGTATAAGATAGGAACTGTTGGGGAATTACTTTTATCATGGGACATGACATCAGGTGGTAGTGTTCAACAGAGTACAGGTTTCAGTAGGTTTGCTCATTTTTTTACTCATCCCTGCACGTCCAATGAGATACTATAATGAGAAGCTAGGCATGCCTTGAGTAGTAAGTCTATCCTCCTATACCATTCTTGTCCTTGATGATCTAATGGAAACGGCCCAGACATATTCGTTATTGCAATTCCCTTTATACTCAGCTCTTTATATTCTACTGATATCCTAATAATAACATAGTTACAAAGTACAGTTGAAAAAAAACTTAATGTATGGTCATCAAGTTCAACCGAGGAGGCAAGGAACTTACTCATGCTCTCATTACCTCCTCAGATCAATCATCAAACATGATGTGTATGTGTCTATATGAGGAACATGCTAGTGAAGGAGTCTCAAGAAAGTAACTTATTGCAGGTCTATAGAATTTGGATAAGTTACAGATCATGAGGGTTGTGGCCGTTGAGACCAGAACTAATTAACTTATCATCACAGGAAACCAAAAGTCTCCTTTTTGGCAAGAAGTGAAAGGATGTTGGTTATGGAGTGAGATGTCTCCACACGTGAATACAGTTAACCAACATAAGCAGGAAGTAAAAGATGTAATTGTGGGATTTTAAATAAATGAACAGTCACTATTTGATAGAAATAGATGTCTGAGCTTGAATGAGAAACCTTCACGAGCACCTCACATACAACAACAAATTAAATGGCGCAGGGAAGTGTTGCGATTTCACTAGAAAAATAAAATATGTACTGTATGTATCAAAGGCAATCACATAAGCATCGTAATGGATATTCTTCAGGAAACTTTATTTGCGCTAAATGTTTGACATGTACTTGATAAGCTTCTCAATCAAACTATTTTTTATGTCCTTGATACTAGCAGTCAGATCAGACACAGAGGCCCACATTTCACTAAGGGATGTGCGCCAGTTTTCTGTCGGATTTTGCCACAGTCTTTCTAGTGCAAACTGCTTGCACAGGTATTTAAGAAGGGGCGCAAGCAACCCTTATGTATTACGGCTCACACTGTTCTTTATGAAACACAAATTTTTGCACTGAGGGGGGCGTTCCAGTGCTCACTCAGACTGTGCAGCAGTATTTAACATGCAAAGTCCGATAGAATTTTGTCGCCCATTTAAAGGTGCACCAAAAAAAAGAGGCGCACTCTTGTAGCAGTGCAGGATGCACCAGATTCATGAAGAACTGCCACCATAAATAATGAATCTGGCGCACTCTGCACTATACACAGGCAAACTGCACATAGTACAGACTGCACTGTTCTCAGTAAATTGCCCCAAAACTAGAACATAACTTCATTTTATTTTATGAGATACTTGTGTTGTCACTGGCATTTTGGACTGCAGTATGGTACATATGGCTGTGACGCCTGGGAGCCAAAACACGCACCGACATAACATCTGTTGAAATATCACTATTTTACATCTCAGCTTGTGGAGTTTTATTTTAGCATTATTTGGGCTCTAAAGATTAATTGGTACTTTTTTTAAATGTAGTAAGGCTTTCATAATGAATATAGAAACTTAATCATTGTTTGTAGCTAGTAAATATATACCTAGTAGCATAAACAACATAGATGACTTTGCAGACCTTACCTTTACCAGAGTTTGATAAATGTGTCATCACACCTTCATTTTGGCTCAGAAACCATTTTCTTGGCTTTCAGATGTTGCATATGAGCAGTTTCCTGTGCTTCTGGTTTGGCCTTTTTATTGCTAAGTATATGGTTGACCTCTAGGGAAAAGTGACGAGAATGTTTCTTGTCACTGATGATGCTGGCATCACTCTTTGACAGGAAGGCTGGGGTGAAGATTTTGAAGAAGTTTTCTAAAAGCGGGCATTAAGGTATCTGTAGCAGTTTTTCCTCCTTACTGGCTTTGGCTTTTCTGGCTTACTATTTTCAATCTTCATTATGGCTAATTGTTCCTTGAAGGGCTGGGTAAAGGGTTGCTACTTGGAATCCACTTCATTTTCTTTCTAGGTCGCTTTATAACAAGATGCTCATTGACCTCAATGTCTGCTGGTCCTAGACTGGGGTCCACAGTTTGGATTCCAGAATCTCGCAATGTTGGTGTGGCATCATAATTAACTGTGCTAATGCTGCAAGTAATTGACGAACCACATTGTCATACATCAGGTCGCTTTCATTTGTTATGAAATCAAGGCGATTTAAAGATTTTATATGGTCACGGTTTTCATTGCAAAACAAGGCTAGAATTTTATATCACAAAATTGTGATTTTTTGCCATTGCTTCTTAGTCTTTATGCCACCTTTATTTTAATTTGTCAAAATAAAAAGTTGGACTTTCTAACAATGAAAGATGTATTAATTATAAGGATTATGAGGTTCATGAAACTGAGAAGAAAATATCTACGGAAGCAATAATTCTTTGGAGCTGAACTGATGGCATCTTACAATTTACCCTTACATGCAACCTTGAGCTAGTGGTTTAAGATGAGTTCTCCTAGTGCACATGTGAACTCATTCTGCTTCTGTGTAGCATAATAAGTACTTAAGTAAGTAATGGCATGATACTTAAAAATAATGATGACAAATGTCTTGCTAAATATAGCTTAGCTAAAAAGTTACTCCGACTCGTCGTTCAAGATATTTTTCAAATAGATTTTGTTCAGGGCTTTTTTTTCCTTTTCTGCATTTTCTAATCTCACTTTTTCCTTTTCTGTAATACCTGGACCCTTTGATTGAATTTGCTTTTCTATTTTGGTGCCCTTCCTTCTGCAGCTCGGTGATAGCATTTGTCAATTTCTTGAATATAAAGTTCAACTCTGAAGTCATCTTGTTGAGGCAAGGAACTCCCATCCTAGGGCAGGAATATACATGATTCCAGCAAAAGCCAAAAGAGCATATGGCAGGAACTTGTGTTCAACAATGAGGCCATTGGCTAGCATTGACACCTGGAAGTGCGTCTTTAAGTTCTGTCCAGCAGTATCCCCTGGCATACAGTGCTTGGTCCCGGGTGAAGTTGTGGGGCGTGTAGCAATAGATAGGTTCCTCTGTATAACAAAAAAAATATCACTTCTGTAGTTATGTTCGAGATTAAAAATATTGTTAATAAAGGAAAATATGAAGAAGGAATGAGACTCTGGCAAAATGTAAACAATTGCATATTGCTTCTACTATATATAGTCACATACATTTCTGGGACTACCCTTGATGGAGCACTATAATTGGTTATGTTAATCAGACATGCATATATACACAGGCGATCCCTGACGTTACCCCTTAACGACTTGGCCTTTTTAGTTTTTTCACTTCCTTTTTTTCACTCCCCACCTTCAAAAATCTATAACTTTTTTTATTTTTTCCACGTAAAGAGCTCTGTGGCTTGTTTCTCTGCATAACAATTGGCACTTCATAGTGATGGTATTTAATTTTCCATGTCGTGTACTGGGAAGCAGGAAAAAATTCCAAATACAGTGAAAATGGTGAAAAAAGCATTTGCAGCGTTTTTTTGTCGGATTTTACAGCTTTCACACTGTGCCCCCAAATTACATGTCTACTTTATTCTTTGGGTCGGTGCAATCACGGGGATACCAAATTTGTATAGGTCTTATTATGTTTTCATACATTTACAAAATAAACCCTCCTGTACAAAACAATTTTTTTGGGACTTTGCCAATAATCTCCGGCGTACGGAGCTTTTTTCTATCAACTTTTGATGGTGGAGAGGGCTCAGCCCGTGAGTCCTCTCCATGCACCTGGCCCCACCGGTAGGGACACCCGACTTACAGACAACCCCTAGTTTATAGAAGGACCTCTCGCCCCACTATGATCTCTGGTGAAGTCTCTGGATGCTTTACTTTAAGCCTTTGGCTAAAATGGTTAGCTGTAAGTTGTCTGAAATGAAGCTTTATTGCTAACCATAACACAGGCACAAAATTTTGAAAACCATTGTCACAGGGACAAAAAATTTTGTCTGATGTTACAATTATAAAGTAGACCAGTTCTGACTTACAATACAAATTCAACTTAAGTACAAATGCTAAAGAAACCTATCTTGTACATACCCGGGACTACCTATATAGGTTGAGTATACAGGTAACTTTCAGATGCCCCTTCAAAGATTTGGTCTTACAGGAAGTTGCAAGGTTTTGTCTTTATAAAATATCACCTAATTTGCAGGCCACACAAGAGCACTACACCATGATTATACATTTTATCTCTTAGTCCAAATAAAGGTTCACTGCTCCCAGGGGAACCAACACCTGCTCATAACCTTAACGCTGTCTGGGGTAATGTGCTTATTACCTGCACTATTATTCCCTTCGGTGATGTACCAATTTGTAATTGCTACCTTTTTCATATTTGCTATCTTATCCAATGTCTGCTGCTGTCCCATTATATTATTATTCAATACCAAGTATGATGTGTTGAGCATGCTTTCAACACCTGACCCAGACTTTCAACCCAGGAACAATCACAGTATACAGGCTCTGACTATATTTTAACATTCTGCATTAGGTGGTTGGTTTTGGATGAAGTTGAAAAAGCCTGCAAGTTATAACAAGTAAAACTTCTTTTTAGATTTTAATTAACCCCTTCACGCTCTGCGACGATATATCCGCCGCAGAGCTTTAAGAATGTATTTCTTCTTTTCTTTTTTTTTTTTTAAATAGATAATCTTTATTAACAAATTCCCAAAAATTTACACCAGGTAAAAACAACATCAACAATTCAATTCATTATATAGAAGGATGCATACACGTTATATCCTTGTATCTTTACCGGACAAAATCCTTACACACTTATGCACATTCTTTGTATCCCCCTCCCTACATCGACCGAATGAGAAAAAAAAAATAAAAATTAAAAAAAAAAATAAAAAAAAATTAAAAAATACCTTTTTCGCTTTTCATTTTTCCGCCCTGGAGTTGTACAAAGCTTATTATTTAATGCATCATTACCTCCATTTTCCCATATATTTTCCCACTTCTTCTTACCTCTCCCACCCTGCTTGGTGAACCATAACTTTTCCATACAACTTAATCCTGTTAACCATATTATTCACCCAGATATGGGAACACACCTCTGGATTCCCCCAATTTCTTGCAACACACCACCCGTCCCCACTTGCATAACTCTGTTCAGCAATTTTTGAGTTCCCTGATCTACCCCCAAAGCTTTGAAGAATGTAATGAAGAGGGCTCATACAGAGATGGGCTTTTGCTGCATATTGCAGCAATGACCCATCTCTAAACACCCGCGTCAGAACCGAGGCTGCATGTTCCTGAAGATTTTTTTACAATGAGCCAGTGGCTCATTGTAATGAATCCTATGCAAAAACGCGATATACTGCAATACAGTAGTATTGCAGAATATGGTAGGAACGATCAGACCATCTAGGGTTAAAGTACCCTAAAGGTCTAAGAAATGTGAAAACAAAATTTAAAAAAAAGTTTAAAATTAATAAATATTAAAAATTCAAATCACCCCCCTTTCCTAGACTGATATAAAACGTCATAACAGTAAAATCACAAACACTTAGGTATTGCTGCGTCCCAAAATGCCCGATCTATCAAAATATAAAAACGGTTATTGCTGGCGGTTACCTCCATAACGGAATATGGCGCCCAAATGTCCGAAACGCGACTTTTACACCTTTTACATGGCATAAAAAATGTAAGAAAAAGTGATGAAAATGTTGATTAGTCCTCAAAATGGTAGCAATGAAAACATCGGCTCATTTCACAAAAAATGACACATCACACAGCTCTGTACACCAAAGTATGAAAAAGTTATTAGCGTCAGAAGATTTCAAAAACATTTTTATTTTTCATACACATTCGTTTAATTTTGAAAATGTATTAAACCTATATAAATTTGGTATCACCGTGATCGTACCGAACCAAGTATAAAGCAAAGGTGTTATATTTGAGCACCCCCAATTTGAATTCCCAAATCACCACTTTTTTGGATTGCCAAAGGCCATCACCACATGATCATGCTTGGGCTTTGTGAAACTGTGCCAAAAGAAAAAATGTATCACTTGGAAGGAGTTCCGATAAGGTTATAATAAGTGTATATAGAGGTCCCAACACTTTAGTCCACGTGGGGGTTAGCGTGGTGGTGGCTACTATAATTTAGGTGCGGGGAAGGTGGGTACTCTGTTCGATGTTCTCGTTAATCTGGCAGCGAGGTGAGTGGAGGTGGACGTGCAGTACTTGGAATATAGAAGAGTGGTTGAAGGTGATGATTGGGGGGTTAATAGTGGGTGGGGTGGGGAATGGTGGGAAGGGTTTGGGAGTGATGATATGGTGACCCGAGTGTTTGGTGCGGAGCGTGATTTGTGGGGTGTTGTGAGTCGTGCGGCAAAGAGCTTGGGGCTTGGTGAGTACTCAGTCGAAGAGGAATCGAGAAGAAACGGTTTTTAGGTGGAGATTGGTAGGATTTCGGTGCGGGCTACTGAGATTTTTTTAGGGTAGGATAAATGCAGTGGAGCATCTGGAGGCTAAGGGTTTCGATCTTGTGTTGTTGAGTTGAGGGGGGAGGGTTTGCCGTAGAGGTTCTGTGTGAGGAGACCGATTGTTTGCGCGGGGTGCGAATTGCTAGGGGTTGGGAGGGGGGGTGTGGATATGGACATCAGTATGGTGGGTTGCGGATTGCAGTCGATGTGTAGGACATATTGAGATGGGTCTTGTTAAAGTTTCCAGGGTGTGGGAGGGGGGGGTATTGTTAAGGTGGATGAGGTGAGGGCTGGTGTTTGGTCGGCTGAGTGTGGTTGCTTTTGATAGGATGGCTGTGTGATCCATTCATCACTGATGAATGCAAAGAGTTCCTTGTCCTAGTCTTTATATTTACAGTGCAGCATATACAATATTCAATTCAAGTCATATTTATGCAAAAGCAAGTTGTCTGCTAATATAATTTAATTTTTGAAAATGTATTAAAACCTATATAAATTTGGTATTACCGTGATCGTACCGAACCAGAGTATAAAGCAAAGGTGTTATATTGAGCACCCCCAATTTGAATTCCAAAATCACCACTTTTTGGATTGCCAAAGGCCATCACCACATGATCATGCTTGGGCTTTGTGAAACTGTGACCTTGCACTGGCCAGATTTTATGGAAAACAGAAGTGCTGGACTGTGTTATTGATTACAGTCCTTACAGTTGCTGCTGTTCCACTGGGAAGCAGGGACTCATTACATCATTCATCACTATGATGCACAGAGTCTTGTCCTAGTCTTTATATTACAAGGGCAGCATATACCATATTAAAGGAAACCTACCACTTACAAGTGGTAGGTTTAGACACATACGTAGAAGTGAGTACAATTTGTTCACACATTCAGACCTAGACAAGCTGTGGACAGACTGGCTGGGACCGACACGGAGCTTGGAATTACAGAATGCTGCTATGTAACCATGACTAGTCAGAAGCCTACTCACTGAGCTAAATGACTCAACACAGCAGCTGGGGGATGTGCAGCACTTGGATTATTCTTCTGGCAAGAATGAGAACTTGCAGATATGATTGGATGCAATCAGAGATAAACTCGCCTGCCTATGAGAGCACAAAGCTAGCGCCAGAAGCAGAGATAGAAAGCCACAGCGCTGTTTTATCACAAAACCACTCAGCTCATGGATTAACCAAGATATCCCTGTGTGCTAAGCAATTCTCAAGGTATGTTTTGCTTCATACTGTCAATAAAGCAAATGGTAGAATTTCCTATAAATAAGGATAACAAAATAACACATTCTCTTAATTCACTGTTATTACGGGCACCTAACCACCACAAAGTGTACTATAAAGGTAATCGGGTGTAGGTGGAATCAATTGGACGTGAAGGGAATAGCCGTTTAAAAGGGCTAATCCTCACGTTCCCCATCGCACTTTTTTAATAACTTTTATTACATTCATATGTTAATTTAACTTTGCGCTAACTGGGCGTGGAGTGCCGCATCTGAGGTTCACGAGGCTGTACCTCCACGCCCCGGTAGCCACATTACCGCCTCCTACTCACCATGTTCGGCGCGCATCTGCTCCTTAGCTGCGCGCACCCCGGCGTCCCCTATGCCTGCCTCTTCGCATGCGCATAACAGCATGCCCGCGCCTGCGCAGCCCCCGCTTCAGAGGCATGACCGCGCAGCGCGGGCCTGCTGTTCTGGCTCATGCCAGACGTCATGATCGGCTGACGAGGGCGCGCACTACGATCATCTGCTCGCCGAACATGGGTGAGTAGGAGGGTATGTGGCTACCGGGGCGTGGAGTAGCCGCCTCGGTAACCGTCAATGCGGCTACTCCACGGCCCCATAGCCGCTAAGTAAATTAACATATTGATGTAAAAAGTTTATAAAACAGTGCGGGGCACGTGAGGATTAGCCCTTAAAGGCTATCCTCACGTCCCATTGATTCACCTACCACCTCGATCTAACCTTTATAGGTAGATTTGTTGGTGGTTTTCCCCTTTAAGAAAAATACAGCATTTCACAGATAAAATTAGCAAAAATCGTCATTTTCAAAATTCTAAATAATCTTTTCTTATACTAATAGTTTTATGAACCTAATTAGTTACTGACAATTTTCCCAACTCTCTGGTTTATATTGTAAAAATATCCTTTTATTTTATGAGAATATTAGAAGCTTACAACTCTTCAGGATTTTTCCCCACTTTTGAAGTATTTTGTAACTAATAATTTTGTGGGGATGATTTTTTTTAGTTTTAAATGAGATTTAAAATTATAATATAGAAATCCCAATGAATCACCCCGTTTTCATTTCAAAAGATTGCCACTGTGCAAAATATTAGAAACAAAACCTTTTAGGCGGCGTCACACGTGACAGTAAAGCATGTGTTTACAAAAACACACAGTTAATGTCAAATTAACCCCTAAGCGACCACCCATACTGATTTCTCTCTTTCCATCGTCAGTAACTTACGGTCGTGCATGGGCCCCTCATGGCAGGGATTGGCAAGGGCCCCACTGTCTTAGAAACAGTCTGGACCTTGTTCTAAACCGTCCGGATCAGAATGAGTTAAGGACGATCCGGCTGTTAACCCCGTTTAACCGTGGAATCCATGTACCTCAGAGGGAGGGGCTCCCGGCACCCAGCACCTCATCTTCACTGCCAGCAACTGGGGACCTAATGAAGGTTCATGGGTCTGGTCATGCCTGTCCGCCTATGCAAGGGTATAGGTGGACACTTCCTAAGCAATACTGCAATACAGGCATTCCCCAGGTTACTACAGATAGGGTCTGTAGGGTTGTTCTTAAGTTGAATTTGTATGGAAGTCCGGAACTGTATATTTTAATCAATTGTAATCCCAGACATAACTTTTTTTTGCTCATGTGACCAACTGGATTTGAAAAGGTTGTGGTTTGTCATAAAGAATCAATATTAACCAAAGCTTCATACAGACCACATTTGCTAACTGTTACACGCTGGTTTATTGTACCTAGGACTAAAGTACAATAATTACCAATATCCAGAGGTCCTGTTGTAACTAGTGGGTCGTATGTAAGTTCGAGTGTTCTTAGTAGGGAATGCCTGTACAATGTTATTGCACGGCATTATTATGAACTCAATCATATGATAGTCTTGTAAAATTAAAAAGTAAAATAAAACACAAACAATAAAATTCATGGAAATGTCCCAAAAGCCCCCTAACTTTAAAAGGTCCAAAATACTCAAGAACACGTCAGCTCGTCCTGGAAAAAAAAATGACACCTTAGGCAAATCTGTACTCCTAATCTGAAAAAGTTTTGGATTCAGAATATGGTAAAAGGTAACAACTTTTTTTCGTACAAAAGGTTTTCAACTAATAAAAACCTAACATACGTTTGCTATCGCCCTGTATTATACCACAACCAAAGTATAATTTATAGATGCCATTTGAAGTACAGTGAAAGATGTAAAAACATAGCCACAAAAAATGGCACATGGGGGTTATTGTTACATTACTGCATTTTGAATTTTTATCTCCACAAGCATGAATATAAAACCGTCAAGGAAGAAAACAACTCTCATACAGCTTTGTACATGAAAAAAATAAAAAAGTTTTGACCTTTTAAAGCGGTGAGCGACAGAAAAGTAAAATGGAAAAGCCCATCAGGGCCAGGTTTTAAAAATTAAATGCCCCCTATACCACATGATAAACGTTACAAATTCTCTTCTCTGGATAGCTTTGTGGTAACGAGGCCAGGTTCAAACGTGGCATTTTGGTTGCATTTGGAAACGCAGTCCAATGGCTCCACTCCTGGTAACATTGTGTTTCCTAACATCGTTAACTAAACGCGAAGGAAATGTAATCTTACTTGCAACATGCGATTGCAGGTGGACCTTTGAAATGCATCCAATGCCACTTGGAACTCGGCGTCAGGGGGTCTAACAAACAACGTCATGGCACCTAAAACTATCTGTTCCCTACAAAACTCAATGGCTCTGTCCCTTTCGCACCTCCAGCCATGTCCCGACAGTGGTTACATTCACATGTGGTGTGTCTTTTACTCCAAGAACTGCACAAAATATTCGTAAATGCATTTCTACTTTTAATTCAGTTAACATGGGGTAAATTAGCTGCTAAATGAATGATGGATACATATTAGTGAATTTCAAACCTTCATATTTTATTTGACGTTCTGTAACATACTTAAAGGGTAAACAAGCTTCCTACCTGCTGTTTCGATAGTTTGAATGGATAACTTAATAGAACGGGGTGATATGTGGGGGGTTTTCAATACCGACTTCATTTCTAACATTCTAGACATTTTCTTGATAATTTGATCAAAACAATGCTGTTCGAATTTGGTGCTGTTCGATAGATGTCGCATAAACAAAAGGACCTTCTAAACATGACGCCAACACAAACTGAAGATATGGTAAATGTTAGTTCGGTAACTAATTCGTTATCAGACATTGGGGCGATTTACTTACCCCGGTCGTTTGCGATCCAGCCGGCGCGGTCTCTGCGCTGGATTCGGGTCCGGCCGCGGGATTCATCAAGGTAGTTCTTAAAGCATCTGAACCGCACTCAAGTTTCACGGGCGCGGACCAAGTGAGGATAAGCGCGTCCAAGCGAACACTTTGATTGTTTAAATTCGGCGGTTTTTCCGAATCCGTCGGTTTTTCCCGCTCCGCGGGCATACTCCCCGCCGCCCCCCCATTTCCGTTGCGTGTCATGCCGGCGCCAATGCGCCGCAATCCCGATTGCGTGCGTCTAAAATCCCGGGGTAATACAGGGAAATCATCGCAAATCGAAATCTTCGGAGTCAACACGTTGGGAAAACGCTATCGGCCCTTAGTAAATACCCCCTATAGTTTTGCAAACGAACAGTGCAATCATCAAATCGCTGACAACAATGCACTTCGGTGCACTCCCGCGGACTCAGGTAATAATATGCGCACAGTTCTTTTATTGTTGTCTGTGTATCCATGAGAGCTCCATCCTTGAATCAAGGGAGGGCCGCTGCAGGGAGCAAGAGGAAGAGAGAGAATAGCTCCTTTGACCCTCAGACAAGATGGCTGAAATTGTGTACACCAGACTGATAAGACAGTTTTGGGAATTTATATCGTCATGCTGTATTTTTGTTAATTTACAGTGAATGTGCCTATTTTCTTATCCTGAGTACATTAGAAAACTTTGTCTTCATGGAATACACCTTTAAATGTAAGTTTTGTATATAAACGTGGCTGTGGTGCCATTTTTAATAATTTTGTTTTTTATGTTAAAAAAAAAAAAACTTTTTTCTTTTACTTTTTTTTAAGTCCAACTATAACCACTTGTGCATAGCAAGCATAGATAACAGTGTGATACTGGTGTCTTGCAGGCTAATGCAGACTTATACCAGGTATCTGACTCACACATACACATCTACATTCCCTAACTATGGGTCAGTCCAGGGTCCACTCGAGTTTGTACGACTCGCTGGCCACTCCATGGGGACTAGAAACACAGCTGGATAACCAAATTGATTAACTTATCTTTTTTAATTTTGGGAAAAAATAAAAACTCTGACCATGTCTCACTATTCTTTAATGGGCATGGGGGAGTCAGAAAAGGTCTCCTGATGACACATCCTTTTAACTTGCTAAGGTAATTTTCCAATAGTTTTTATTGTGACATCTTCTACTTCATGTTATGGTTCTTCTTGGTTTAAATAATTTGCACTTCGTTATAAAAAATGGAAATTTGGTGAAATTTTTAAAATATTGCGTTTTTCAAAATGTTATGCTATCATACCATTGTTCTTACCACCCCGAACTGATACGAAGTAATATTTACTATATGTTGGCTTAGAGTCTGGCATTATTTTTTAAAATGAATTTCATTTTATTCGATATAGGAGGCGTCCAAATTGACAGAATACAGTTCAATTCTTTTTTAGGCCCATTCATATTTATTGGGGTTTTTAAAAAAATTCTGCTATTAGAAACTTCCCCAACTCAACCTTTTTGAAAAACCTCACCCCCTCAAATTATTCAAAGTGGCTTTGGTTGAACTGTTAATCCCTTTGATCATCTCACATAAAATTAAAAAAAAAAGGACGTTCTATGTTTTTAGCCCTAAACATTTTGGATCATAATGCTTGCAGAATCAAAGAGAAACCCAATCTCAAATTGATTGTTGAGTTTTCTTAAGAGGATGGTAGTACCCCACGTGGACCCTTTAGTTGCCTAATAGACCAAAACAAAGGAAACCTTTAAAGAGGTGATCCCATTTGAACTAAGCCCCTGAAGAAATCAGTAATACATTTGGGGGTGGAAATACCACATGGCAAAAAAATGTTCGGGCAATATCCCATTTATATAGTGTAAGGGATCGGTCCGGGATTGTCGCTCCTGGTGAGACAGGCACAATCACCCGCACACAAGTAACTTCCAACTGTCCACAATCTGCGTTTTGGGTACAATGACCTCAGCCATTTTATTCGGCAGTAAAACAAAACAGCAAAAAATAGAGGTTAACAGGTGCTGGCCTACTGCCAGGCACCCAAAAACTCACAGTACAGTTAACTGCCAAAGCTCCACCGTCCTTTGACGTAGCCTGTCTATCAGACAGACCCAACCTCTCATGGTCGCCACTGCTTAGCTTTTCCTTAGGATTTTGCAGAAATAAAATACAATTTGTTTTGCATTATCATATTCGAGTTTTTTTGTTTATTGTGCTGTTTTAGTGCTTATAATTTGTGAGCGGACAGTTGTCCTTTTTATGGTATAGGGATGAGGTAAATTTGCTTTTTGATTATCTCTTATCACGTGTTTGTGTGGTTGGATGCACAAAAATATCGTTTTACAGTATTTTTTTTATATTTCCTTTGTGGCATCCATATATGGATTATCAAATTTTTGTTTTATTTTGTGCTGTCCATCCAAATTTGTGGGGTTTGTTGTGTTTGATTTCCCTATTCTTATGTCATTTGGGAGTTTATAACATATTTTTATTCATTTTCTAATATTTTTATTTACTCTTTTTTTTTACCGTCCCAGTAGATTACCGTTGTTCAAACTAATAGCAATGGCCATCCTGTTAGTATAGCTTGTGCAAATCGCCCAAAGTTGTTCCTGTGTATTGGAACCTGTGCTTCACACAAGTCCCCTGCAGACATGTGCCCACCCCTGATTTCTTCTATTTTTTCAGTCAAATCCCGTTTCTCAAAAGATGGATCTTGCTCGTGATGCAATATAAAGGGAACAATCTACCAAGGAAAAGTGGAAGTTGGGAAGCCGTAAAAAAGACACCTACTTCAATGGCCAATTTTTAGCACATTTGCTGCCTGATATGAAAATTAAAATGCTGCTCCCGCCTTCTTAATCCTTCAGTATCCTACCTCTTATCCCCTGCTATATATGTGTGCGAGGGAACGGAACAAATCTGCAATCTTTTAAAGTGTCCACAATCCTGTTCGTAAATGTTTTAAAACTTTACTAACACTGTTAACATTCCGACAGGCAGGATCACTGACACGATGTGACTGACTGAGATTCATTGGCTGCATACCAGTACCTTATAGATGACAATTTCTTTCCATATGAAAGGCTTTTTTCGGTGTCTTCCATCCATGAACGTATAACTGGAATTCACAGCCGATTCTTCAGCTCCATGCGCATATCGCACCCATCGTCCCTAAAAATACCACTGTCACGTAACTGTACAAAGTCACTTGATACAACAACTGTTCTCCTACTATTATATACCCCTCACAACAACTTATACACTCACTCTCCCACCAACATATAAACTCCCGTCATTTAGAATTATAGTACAGCCCCAAATAACATTATTGCACCCCCTAGTGCAATTTCAAAACTAATGTATCCCAACCCTGGTATTATTAGTTATATACAGTCTCCTAATCATTTTATATACATGTCACCATGAACCAAGCAATATATACAGCACCCCTTAATAATATATACATATATATCCCCTCACTTTTCTCTATATGGCCGCACTTTAATGCATTAAAGGCTTAATATACAAACCCCCCCCCCCCGCAATTAAATTCCTAAAGCTCCCAAATACAGATCTCCTCCATCTTATATCAAATCCTGGCCCATATTACACACCCTCCCAGGTTTAGTTAATATCGACACTTATATACAGCTGCCACTAGTTTTTTAATTAATCCAACTCCTGATTAGTCTCCCCTCAGCCCTGTTGATTACTAGCTGAGCCCCAATTATAGCCCACCTCCTCATTAAATATATACAGCACCTCATATGTGTTCCCATTTAAAATATACAATGCCCCCCAAATATGGATTTGCCCCAAATCAGTTTTTTTTTTATTCAGAAGGCCTCCCCCCCCAAGTCAGTTATAGACATCCTCCTACTAGCCACCTCCACATATTTTATGTATCAGCACATATATATTCCCCCGCAAAAAGCGTTTTTATATACAGAGCCCCCGACCGCCCCCCCCCCTCCCTCCCAAAAAGAAAATTGTCCCATCTCATATATATACAGTTTATATACCCCGTCACCGGCCAACTTTATTAGGTACACCTGTTCCAAGACACTTACTTTCTAATCAGCCCATCCACGTGCGGCAACTCAGTGCATTTAGGCATGTAGACATGTGTGCAAGACAATCCCTGCAGTTCAACCGATCACAGTATGGGGAAGAAAGTTGATTTGATGCTTTGAACGTGGCATGGTTGGTGGTGCCAGAATGGGGGGGGCTGGTCTGAGTATTCAGAACTGCTGATCTACTTGGATTTTCACGCACACATCGCTAGGGTTTACAGAGAATGTCCGAAAAGAAAAAAGATCCATGAGCGGCAGTTTTGTGGGCGGAAATGGGCTTTTTGATGCTAGAGGTCATAGGAGAATGGGTAGACTGTTCGAGCTGAAGAAAGGCAACATGACTCAAATTGCCACCCGTTATCAACCAAGTTAGCAGAAGAGTGCCTCTGCTCTGAACGCAAGTAACAAGGCATCCCCGGTTACATACAAATATGGTCCTGGATTTGTTCCTTAAGTGAATTTGTTATGTAAGTTGAAAAACTGTAATAGTTTATAATTGACTTTCTAGACAACTTTTTTTCTTTTGTCCCGTGATAATGGAGTTTCAAAACTTTTTGTTGTAATTGGACCCAGATTATCCAAAAGCTTCATTACATACACGCTACAGCTGAGCATAGCAGCTGGGATATCGTAAAGCATCCAGATAAGCTTCACCATGAGGCACAGTGGGCAGATGGGTCTGTCCTGTAAACTATGAATTGGCCTGTAAGTCGGGTGACTTAAGTATGGGACCGCCTGACGCGAACTTTGAGGCAGATGGGCTACAGCAGCAGAAGCCCACACCGGGGCCACTCCGTTTCGCTAAGAACAGGAAACTGAGGCTACAATTTGCACAAGGCTTACATCGAAATGCGACAGATAGATGATTGGAAAAACGTTTGCCTGTCCTGAGTGAGTCTCTGAGTTCTGCTGCGACATTGATGGTAGGGTCAGAATTGATCAAACAACAGGAAAGCATGGATCCATCCTGCCTTGTGATCAACGGTTCAGGCTGGGTGGTGTGTTGGTGTAATTGGTTCCGGGCTGGACCAATGGCATTGAATGCCACCTTTATTGTCTCATTCCATGGACCACAATGCACATCTATGGATAGCAGGATTCTCCAGTATAAGCTGAACATCAGACTGGTACTATACACTGGTCATGTCTCAACGCCCACAGCCTACCATATCTCAATCCAAGAGAGCTTCTGGGCTGGATGTGGATGGGAAGGAGATATCATCATGGATGTGCAGCCGACAAATCTGTCGGCAACTGTGTGATGCCATATGTCAATTGGACCAAAAGCTCTGAGGAATGCTTTCAGCACCTTGTTGAATCTATGCACGAAGAATTGTAGGCAGTTCTGAAGGCCAAAAGGGGGGTCCACCGTTACTAGCATGGGGTACCCTATAAGTGGCCGGTGAGTGTAATTCCCTCAACTTTAGGCAATATTTTGGGCAGCTAAAAAATAGACTTATACTCAACCTGCAGGCAAGGAGCTTGCCACGCCGGTGGGTTTTCGTCTTCTTGCGGTCTCTTCTTCAGCCGTGGCCCTCCTCTCAGTGACACAGGTGGCATGACATTCCATCACTGCCACCTGTTTCACTGCATACTGAGGAGTCGACAATACAGCGGAATCAGCTGCGTCGCTCCGCATGTAAATCCACCACCTGTTTTTTAAAGATACAGGTGCCATTTATTTTTCTGGTGAGGCAATTTGGGTGCAACAGCGCCGAATCGATCCACATTATAGAGGCATATTTGAGGAGGGTGCCTCCACCAGCAGCAGCAGGACATTGAGCAGACCCTGCACCAGCAGGTGGTGCCTACCATAAATCCCAAAAAACTTGGCCAGATGTTAGTAGAACCTTCGGCTGTCATCAGGCAATTTGGAAAACTCAACTTACTATGTGGACTGCAGCATCTGCAGAGTTTTCAGTAGACGAGCTTTGGTCACTTCCCGCCAGTATTGTGGCTTCAGAGAGGGTTTCAGTACAGCGGTGTCCATCGTTACCCCAGGATACCCCGCCTTGTCCACCCGTAATGTGGAGAGACTGACCTTTGTCAAGATGAATCAGGTGTGGAATCGGCCAGAAGTTTCACAACATCACCAATGCCTTATGCATCAGATTCGGTAGCCATGACGCCTCCTCCCCAAACATTGAGAAATTAGTCTGATTCTATACTACCAATACCTGCCTCACTCACTATTCTGATGCGCACCCACCTCCCACGCCTGTTACCACAAATCGGCTGCCAGATCTGTCTCCCACCATCTTTACCAGGGACTGGAATTGTCACCCACTCCACACTCTCGTCATTGTGCACTTTCTGTCATATGTGGCCATCACTGTGGCCCACAATCTTGCTGCTCCACCAGAATATGTCCATTGTGCTACTCTCTGCCTCAGCTGCTGCTGCTGCTACTGCTCCCCTGCCCACCTACACACAACTGTGGACTGTGCCACTCTCTGACCTCCTGCTGCATCCACCCCACATTGTCATTGTGCCACCCTGTGGCCTACCAGGTTGCTGCCACCCTCCAGAATTTTCATTGTGCCACTCTCTGACCTCCTGCCTGCTGCTGCCACCTTCCCGCTTTGTCATTGTGCTACACTGTGGCCACACCTGTTGCTAACCACCACACAATGTGTCATTGTGCCACTCTCTGACCTCAGGCACTCCCACCACGCTCCACACTCTGGATTGTTGCCACACTGTGGGCCTAACTCCGGTTGCTGCCGTTCCAGACTTTTTTATTGTGCCACTTTCCTGACTCATGATGCTGCGGTTGCCGCCAACCTTCCACACTCCTGTCATTCGGCCACTCTGTGGCCTATGATGTTGTTGCCAGTTCAGCTTGTTCATTGTTCCACTCTGCAGCTTAACTCATGCTGCTGCCAACTGAACCACTGTCTCCTTGGAACACCCTGGTGAATTTCCATAATGCTGTTTTCACCCTCCACCTCTCTATGACCTTGCCACTAAGGTGTTGGTTTCCCTTCATTTCATTTGTCAGAAGATGAAAAGCTTCAGGATTGAAAGCCAAAAGCAAGTGTATACCGAACACAAGCAGAACTGCAATGATCCATTTTACTGGTCATCTCTGTTTGGATCAACTCCTGTTTTTTTTTGGCTAGCCTATTTAGGGCTATTGCACACAATTAAGCCGGACACTGATGGATTAATAGAAGGGGAAAAGATCAGTGACGTCATGCAAAATACTGCTGACACCCCCATCTCCATTCTTTTGTGGGGTTTCTACATGTATCATCATTTAACGAACAGGTTCTGCGTAATCTATGGGATCATCTGATCTCAGTTAAAAAGATGCACCTTGAAATGTTATAATGGGATCTTGGCCCTCACTGCATCCTTTTTTTCGAGCTGACGTTACCTTGTCAGGCTGTGTTCCCGCTTCACTTATTCTGATCAAAGTTGGCCCCCTGTAAGTGCCCATGAAATTGAAAGAGTGTAGCAATTCTAAAAGCAGCGTCTGCATGTGGTGTCATACTAAAACACTCTCCCTAGTCATTTGAGCATGACACAACATTCTACAACACCCCTACAGACTCTCGCAGCAGGAAATCCTGTAGTTTAATGTGACTCGTCATGATTCACGTGTACACTCCAAATAGCACTTCTAATATAAACTTTGGTTCGCTACGATGACATGGATCCCAATCCTATGGTTTTCATTAGATGTTATTTTCAAATTATTACTTTTAAAACCCATATTTTGACTCCACACTTTTTTTCATACTTAGAGTAGTAGTGTCATTTTTTCTGCGGTCGTGCTGACGTTTTTATTGGCTCCCATTTTGGGACTGTGCGATCTTTAGATCAGTTTTTTTACAATTTTTATGTGAAAAAGGGAAAAAAAGTGTTGATATCGGACATTTGAGCGGATTTTTGCTATTTTTTATTTCCAAGAATACTCATTTTTATAGTATGGGAATTTTTGGAATATGTGTACTTTTTTTTACTTTTTTCTCACTTTTTTTAAAAAAAATGATTTATTCTTCCTCCCAAGTGTCATGGAGATCAGGGGAACCTGAGGATAACATCCTGGACGCGTACTCTCCTGCATAGGTTCCTTCAGGACCAAGAAGAGTGGGATCTGAAGGGGGAGGTACTTTCACGGGTGCGCCTGCGACTCATATCCCTGGTTTACAGCACACCCATTGCCTCCTGTGGCCCCTGGATCGTGTCTCCCCCAGCCTCACATTACCTTCCCTGACTCCTGCGCGGTCCCCTGCTCTGGGCCCCGTTGTTCCGCCTCCTAGTTCGCGTGTACACTGGCATGCGTCGCTAATTGGCATCTGACCAGTTGCCTGCCTAATAAATCGCCCGTCCGCCCTACTGTGTCCCCGGCTGATCTTTTGAGGCCTTGTTCCCTATAAAAACTTGTTTCCTAGTCTTGTGTTTATAGTGAATTTCTTTGTACCTCAATTCATTCATAATTCGCTTGTGGCTGCCTGTCCATCGCCATCTCTGGCCTCACATTCTTGCACCTCGTTATTTAGCCACCACCACGCGCAAAGTCGTGACTGTGGAGCGTCCTGGCGGGACCTACGCCACGCAGTCCAACCCGCTTTGCCGCGGCTCGGGTGGAAACCGGTTGCCCCTTAGACTTCTCTTCCAGGTGTCGACGTACGGTCATTGTCAGCTATGATATCTTGACAAGGAGGTGCAAAACAAGACACTTTCTTGCCAATGTTTTTCAGGCACAAAAAATGGTCACCTTTCGACGCCCCCGCCCTCGTCAGGTCTTCTTCTTTCTCCACGATGCTCCGGCTCTGTGCCTTTATATAGTGGGGGCAAAGGACTGCAGGTATATACGGGGCTGAATGGTAAATAGTGATGGCAGGGCTGCATGCTGTATACGGGGGCTGAATTGCTATAATAATGGGGGCAGGGGCTGCATGCTATATCTTAGGCTGCAGGCTATATACCTGGCTGAATTACTGTATACACTGGGCAGGGGCCTGCTTGCTATATTCTAGGAGGCAGGGCTGCTGACTATATCAGGGGCAAGGGGCGTCAGGCTAAATTCTAGGAAGCAAGGGCTAGCTGGCTGTATACTGGGGGCAGGCAGTATCGGCCGTAACCTGCGGACAGGGACTAGCCCAGTCTAATGGGAATGTCGTGGACTCCCTGGACCACCGCGGTTGATACAATACTAGCCGCACACGGTAGCGGAGTCTACGGAACTCCGTCTTCGCCCAGAGCCTGCCGCCAAGCGGGATGGTCTGCTGCCCCGGGAGTCACCAGGTCGCTCTGCGTGCGAGTAGCCCGCGGGTGCAGCCAAGGTACGCAACGGGGACCACGGGAGCAGGCCTCGGATGGCTGGCATGATCTCGTAAAGGCTACTGGATTACCGGACGCGCACAGGATACCAGGAATCTCACAGAATACCAGGACCGCCACCAGATACCAGGACCGCCACAAGGTCCCAGGACCTCCACTTGGATCACAGGACCGGGAACACCCCGCGGAAACACGGGAATCGCAGAACACACACGGAGGCGTCTGAATGCTCGGGACACGGAGGCTTCTCTTCATTAACAGGACATGAAGATCCTGCAGGGGATGCTGGAGTCCGCCCGCTATATAATGCAGCAGCCTTTGATGCCAGCACCATAGGAGGAACGCGGCCTGGAGTCTCTGGAGCAGCACTGGGAATCGGCGGACCACTGGAGCGCTACGGGAAGCTGCTGAGCCCCTGGAGCAGCTGGGGAACTGTGGACCAACTGGAGCATCTGCGGGAAGCTGTGGAGCACTGGAGCAGCTGCGGAGTCTCAGAGCCCCTGGAGCAGCTGCCGGGAACTGCAGAGCCACTGGAGCAGCTGCAGAATCTGCCAGAGCAGCTGCGGAATCTGCGGAGGCTTGGGTGCTGCTGGAGTCCGCTCTGGGAAGCTGCAGAGCTTGGTCGCCACTTTAGCAGCTCTGGGAATCTGCAGAGGCTTGGGCAACTGGCTGGAGCATCTCTGGAAGCAGTGAACTAACGGGAGCAGCTCTGGGAAGCTGCGAATCACTGGGGAACTGGGACCAGACCTGAGGGGCGAAGTAGCTAACATGAGGGATTTTTTCTCAGAACTTGGTAAGGGTAACCATTTTTCTGGGTCACCAACTTTCCGCATAGAGAGTACACCAGTCCAGCGCCTCTCCAGTGAGTAAGCAAAAACAATGCCAACTTAGTGCGTTCTTCTGGGTGGACGGGGTGAATCAGTTCGATTGCTCAAACACTTTGAAGCAAATCTCCTGCAAAATTTGGGTATTGGCCATCCAATTTTGTTGGCAAAAAATGTTCAGGTCCAGTCTGTATGCCGGAAAAACATGCTGACAGAGCAACATGAAGGAGTCGCAGGAGGCCTGCTACTGGGACGCAATCATCCGACAGTTGCTGCGAGTTTATCCAGAGTTCTTTTGCGCAGCAATCTCTTTGGACCTGCTGGTGCACTAGTGCTGGGAAGGGGTCACCTCAGAGCTGGTACACAGATCCTCGACACTGTCCATGGCTTTTTCAGAGATCATGACGCCTTGCGGAGTCCAGTTCTATGGGAATAGTCAGTGGACTCGCTGGACCACGGGGGTAACAATAATATCTGCAAACCTGAACTCCTGGTCTTCGCCAGAGCCTGCCACAAAGCGTGATGGTCTTGCTGTGCTTGGAGTCACCAGGTGGCTCTGCGGGTGCGACTAGGCCCGTCAGGTGGAAGCCCAGGAGAGGGACATGGGGACTCACTGAAGCAGACCACGGGAAGCCATTGGGCATGGAAGGCAAGACCACGGAAGCAGGACCTCGGATTGCTGTGCATGACGCTACTAGATTACCCCTACCGGACCGCCACCGGATAACCAGTCCCAAAGCTTGCTGCGCAAAAAGACTTCTTGGATAACTCGCAGCCACTCTTCGGATGATTGCCCTCCCAGCAGCAGGCTCCTGATACGCAGGATCGCCACTGGATATCCAGACGCACAGGATACCAGGACCGCCAAGGTTAACAGGAAAATCGCCACAGGACACCAGGACCGCCACAGGACACCAGGACCGCCCAAGAACACCAGGACCGCCACAGGACACCAGGACCGCCACAGAACACTGGAACAACGAGAACACGTGGAATCACAATAACACAGTGAGGCGTCTGAAACGCTCGGGGCACGCGGAGGGCTTTCTCTTCATCAACATGACATTAAGATCCGGCAGTGGATTGGCTTGGAGTTGCCAGGCTATATAGCAGAGTCCCTTAATGCCATCAACCATAAAGGAGGCGCTGGCCCTTTAAATTCCTGAATAGCCGGCGCGCGTCGCCCTCGCATCCGGGAGCGCTTGGCCCTCGGAGGAAGCCGCGTGGACCCACGGTATCGACGTGGAGTCCGCGCCAGTTGAGGATAGTTGGCGCTGTGGGTGGGGGAGTGGGGACGCGCGGCAGCACAGCCGGGACCGGTGCCGCCCGCGATCCGAGACAAGGGATCGGGGGTCACCCGTGACACGGTGCTATATACTGGGGGAGTGGGGGGCTACTCAGATGAGCTTATGCTCGAGGTATATGCTATAGTCCTGAGTGGTTTAAATGAAACTCTTCCTACCATTGTAGCAAGTTTTTATTTGTTCCTACCGCCGTCATTCATCCCTTACAAATCAGGTTTTATTTCCATAGATCTGCAGTTAGATCTCCAAGATGTGTGGAACTGCAAATAACCTAACTGATTTCTGTTTTGAAGGAAATTCAAAGAATTGCAGTTGTATTTTTTCTGATTAACTCTTCACACCTCTGTTTTTTGAAATCTTCTTATTTTCAACTTTTTTCACACTGAATAAATCTTTCTTCTCTATAAATATATGGATCTTATAGAATTGACTGTATGATGTTCCAGATTTTGCGTTTCCACTTACCGCATTTTTCTAAAGCCACATCGTTTTAATTTTCCGCATTACAGAGCCATATGAGGGCTTGTTATATGAAAGACAAATTCTCTTCCTAGTGGAATAATGTAATATTCTGTGCTGATGTTACTGGGAAGCCCGACAAAAAATCAACTGTGGTGGAAATCGACAAAAATGCAGTTCAGCCATTTTTGAACGGCTTGTCGTTACCACTTCAACATGCCTGTCCAAAAGACAGATCACCCTTATTCTTTAGTCAGTAACTCTGTATATTTAAATGTTAATTTCTTTGTAAATTTTGGATTGTAAATTGTAATGATTGTAGAAACAAAATAATGTCTGGACCTCGCAATATTATGGTACGCTGCAACTCCCTTACATTTTAATGTCAGCACCAATATAGTATCATACATTTCATATATTTTTCACTGAATTCAACTTTGCGGTAGTACCGGTTAATGGCCAAAAGCAGCTTTTGTGACATCAATTTCTTGACATCAATTACCGGTAATCTCTTCTCAGAGATCTGATCCAGTCCTGCTACTCCATTGTGGTTTGATGCAGGAAAACTCAAGTGGACATCGTGAGCACCCCATATTAGGGGTCCTAGATTTATTCCACTCGGCTCGACAATAATCAACCCAGGAGCAGTCCCTCGGGTCCGGCTGGCATTTGGGCCCTGCTGGTTAGTAATCTCACGGCAGTGGTTGAAAAATACTGTAGTAGCCATCAGCAACATTGGCCTTAGTAAAAGGTGGTGGTGGGCAGATTAGTTTTAGTCAGAGTTTGTTGCATTAAGAACATATTAAGATATTATATTGTAAGAATTTTTCAATTTATTTAATAAATATTTCATTATGTTTACTTTTATTTTATTAAATGATTAATCTTATTAAATGCTTTTGCCAAAGTGACTTCATCTTCCATCACATTGTGTTTCTTAGGGAAAGAGTAGGGGGAAAATAAAAAAAATAGGTTAAACCAAGTATTATTATAATCTCTGTGGCTGTTGGGATCCCTCCCCATTATCATGAAAACGTAGGTCTTGTGCCTTCCTAATTGATGGTGTGCGGTCTGAACATGCATCCCTACTAACCTCAATTCAGAAATTTGTATAGGATATATTAATATTGCTGGAATAGAAAGCATAGTGCTAAAGCAATTTCCAGAACATGAATGGAGCTGTTTCTGTAACAGCTATGCAGGGACATCCACTTATGGGGCTAGGCACGGACCTTACTATGTTGTCTGGCGTGAACATTACATGAAGGCTGTGTGGTGTTTTTGAGGGGGCCCCCCTCTGCCTGTGGCCATTTTTTGAATGTTGGGGAGGCTGCGGAGACATTTCATTGCTTTTTCCCCACACTTGGCTTATACTCAAGTCCCTCATTTGCATAATTTTGTAAAGCGTAAAAAAATCCAAGAGCATAAGAAGTTAAAAAAAGGAGTGGATTTGGTTACAATCGTTTGTCCTGGTGGTAGATTTCCTTACCGTAATGTTACGTATTACTCGGGATAAGCCGAGATTTTTTCAGCACCAAAAGGTGCTTAAAAAACCTCGCCTCGGCTTACATACACGAGTTCAATGATAAAAAAAATACATTACTACTCACCCGCCGGTGTCCCCGATGTTCCTCGGCGGCTCCCGGCGGCCTCCCGATCCCTGTCGCGGCTCCCGGCGCTTCTTTCACTCCTTCACTTGCCGGAGATCACCTGCCGTCTCGCAACACTGTTATCATCAGCTGCGACAGGCGTGGCATCACAGTGTGCATCGCCAGCGCGATCTCCCGCCCCAGAGACGAGTGAAGAAAGCCGCCGAGCCGCGATGGATAGGAAGGCCGCGGGAGCCGTCGATGAAACATCGGGACAACGAGGGTGAGATTAATTTTATTTCTCTTTAATCGTATATTGGCTGCTGTATACTACTGATGGCAGACTGTATACTATGGGGGCAGGCGTATATTACTGGGACAAGCTGTATACGACTGGGCCTGTGCTGGTGTCCTAACTGGGTGGCAACAGGCTGGTATACTAAACTGGGGGCAGGCTGTTACTACTGGGGGCAAGCTGTACTACTACTGGGGGCAGGCTGTATACTACTGGGGACAGGCTGTATACTACTGGGGGCAGGCTTGTATACTACTGGGGGCAGCTGTATACTACGGTGGCAAGCTGTATACTACGGGGGGCAAGCTGTATCCCTACGGGGGTCAAGCTGTATACTACTGGGGGCAAGCTGTATACTACTGGGGGCAAGCGTATACTACTGGGTTCAGGCTGTATACTACGGGGGCAAGCTGTATACTATGGGGCAGCTGTATACTAACTGGGGGCAAGCTGTATCTACTGGGGGCAGGCTTATACGCAAGGGACAAGCGGGTAAAAAGAAACATATTGGAACGTCACCGTGCAGAAGGTCTGTTGCAGGTCTTCAGAGTCGTGTGCTTACTTGACTCCTAGATAATATTGATTGTATGTGGGTGTTTGGACAACTATTTGGATCTCGAGAAGGGAGGGGGAAAGCAAGATAAAGGGACGAAAGGGAACCGGTGTCTTTTTCCTCCTCCCCTCCCTCTTTTAGTGAAAGAAAAAGTTTATATTCCACCATTATCGACTTTTTCTGCCTTATCATTAAAGGCAGTCTCAAGCATTGGCAAGGGGACAGGCTGTATACTACTGGGGGCAGGCTGTATACTACTGCAGGGTCTACTGGGGGCTGTATACTACTGGGGGCAAGCTGTTTACTACTGGGGGCAAGTGTATACTACTGGGGGAGGCTGTATACTACATGGGGGCAATGGGCTGTATACTACTGGGGGATGGCTGTATACTACACCCTCGGCTTTATACTCGAATCAATAGGTTTTCCCAGTTTTCGGTGGTAAAATTAGGGGTCTCGACTTATATCGGGTCAGCTTATACTCGAGTATATATGGAATTACATTTTTATGCAATTTAGGTAACCCTGTTAAACACTAGTATACTACAATTGACAGTAGCCACTAGATAACTAAAGCTTTATCCTTTTAGTATTGTTACTAATAAATTATTCTCACTGATTTCCTTTCCTGTGCATTTTTTTTTAAACGTACCTCCCTCCATCCATGTAGAATGAAATCAGAGACCTGCATGTCATAAGAAGTGGATGGAGATTTCAAATTTGCTATAATAATACGCAATGCCAGAAAACAAAAATGCGACATCAAATGTAATGCATAGCCTGCTCCTTTCTCTGGAGGAAGAGAGAACACTATTGTTGCGTAGGCAGTGAGGCTTGTAATGCTTTACCACGCAAGAGACCCCGCCTCCTTTTGAAGCCTGCAGTAAAGGAATTGCAATGTATCTTTTCTCCTCTGTTCATATGGCCGACAAAGATTCCTATTTCTACCAATCCTCATCATAAGAAAGCAAATTCTTTATTAATCTGGATGCATTGAGATTGCAGATGAGACAATCCATCTATCTTGCAGCATTAGAGACAGGTTTCCAGGCAAATGACAATCTCACTTACACTCATCCACAGTTGAAACATTTTGCCGGCTTCCAGGGACAATTCAATGTAAGTTTTCAATCTGCCTGAAATCTTAGATGGCAGCTTTCTTGCACATCCCTTTCTGAAATCAGGGGATATTCCGCAGTAAATATAAATCATTTGTATACATAAATGTTTATTCATAAATGATTTCGTCAACATTTGCATGGCTGTACCTATGGTGGCACTGCAGCTGAAGCAGATGTTGCATCTAATGACTACAGTCTTCATGACAGTCTGTTTTTCATGTTGACATTCTTGTATTTTAATACATCGCTCACAATAGAATTATCAGATGTAATTTGCTATAAATGTATTGCATACATTTGTCAGTTAAGAAAGTGATAGTAGAGGATCTTTACATGTTCTGCATGTATTTTTATACGACTGGACTTCTTCTCGGAACCAACAGACGGTACCTCAGTGAGCTGGTGACAACACATAAAAGAATCCTCCAATCAAAATCCACAAACGCTTATGCAACATAATCATTGATAACATCCAGCATGGCTATGCTTTGCTAGGCGAAGAGAAACTGAAAGAATTGATCCTGCCGGGGCAGCAGGATGATAAAGCTGGATCTTTGGCAGCTCTTATGTCCAGTTACGAAACTGGAACTTCCCTTTGGACCGAGTGGTTACTATGGCCACGTTCTTATTCCCATACTCCTTGTAACCTTGGTCTCACAAAAAACTTTGCGGTAAGTCAAATGTGATGTCACCAATGCAGCCTCTTCTTACTCTCATAAAAAACTCATGGTATAGATGCAGCAATCCAATATAGACTCCTCTCAGGATTTAAACAGACCACGCAGTATACTTCTTGGCCTTTGTGATTGATGCATTCTTTTCTTTATTTGTGATTTGGATGTGAATAGGCCATATGTGGTATATGTGCATGAATGGATTGGTGATAATTATTAGAATACCCATGCTATACACTATCCAATATCTTTAGAGATAACTGAAAAAAAGATGCTCCTTCCGGACAAACTGGAAAATTAATTAAAGTGGTGCAAGAGAAATAGGTACCATGAGCCCATGCTTGTATTACATCTGCTTTTTAAAAAAAAAAAAAAAAAAAATAGAATCTGCTATGTTTCTCTGGGCAACTTCATGATTTTGTCAGATGTGGGTAATCTACCAATATTGACTATGATCCAATTCTTATCCAAAATAAACTTAAGTACTTAGTAGGGACATTGGTGGTAAAGAAAAGTACTTATGTACCAGTTTATGGCATGCCAGCTGCTGAATATTCTTTGTTTCATTAATCACTAAGAATTTTCTACCAATATAGGTCGCATGCAACACTGTCGTATTAGGATTTCACTGGAGTTTTGAATACAGCAAACCATATGATGCTAAAGACCCATACTCTGCCTACAAACTTGTCCTTGTAACTGTGTATCATAGACCATGTGGTGGCCAGATCTCATGGTCTGTGACAGACATGGGACTCCATGGGATTCCCTTTTTTCTCATTGGAACAACAGCAAACTGTTATCATCATGGTTTAAAGGTTTTGTGGAAGCTCTTGCGTCTTATAGAACTCCTCCAATCATAAATAACTATGATGCTTTGAGTCCTGTCTCCGTAGAAGTGTGTGGTCCACGAAATTGTTTCACTACGTTGTCCTCAGATTAAGGACTGAGCACAGTGATGTGTTTGAGGCCTAACTTGTAGCATTAATATTTTTGTTTTCTCTTTTTTACTAGACATTGTCAATTCAATCTTTAATGACAACAGTTAACATCCTACTTATTTGAATGTACCAATATATGACTAATTGGGAAGAAGGGATCATTAGTGTTTTTAGAAATAAACATGAGAGGATGCTTGTACTCAGGAAAAATTGTAAAAAAAGCCTATAGAAATATATTCACCTTCCTTGTTCACCAAACAAAATTAAAATGGCATCAGCAGGAACTAAATTTTTCCCACAGATGGCAAGCCCTCATATGTCTCTGTAATGGGAAAATAAAAAAACATATGGCTTGTAGAAAGAGGGGAGTAAATATGGAAGCGCAAAAAGGAAAAGGGTCTGGGTAAGGAATGGTTTATTTTCCATTAAATGCCCTTTCAGGGGTGTTGGAGGCTGGGAGGCCATTCAATCTCTGGTATTGTATTCTGAGAAGGAATAAGGAAAAATTTAAAGGGGTTTTAAAAAGGACCTTTCACCACCCCCAACTTATTAAATCTATCATAGCATAATGTAGGGGCTTGCACACTGATTCGGGGGCGCTTTGAATTGTATATCTACCCCACCGTTACCGAGCAATGAGCACACGTTCTCTACGATATAATGTACCGGATTTTCAGAGAGGAAGTGCTGCAGCAGGGATGTTAATCTGTCCAATCAGTGGCAACAGTGTCAGAGAAGACATTCTCAGCCGCTGTGAATGAGCATCTCCTCCCGAGATCATTCCTATGTTCAGAGCATTTCACATAGATTATGCTTTGTTCTATGTGCGAACAAACCAGCAGTGTGCACAGGGCAGACAGATGATCAGAGTGAACGGGGAGCACGCAGGGGAGTGGTAGCGCTTAGCTGTAGCATTGCAAGTTGTAGCAAGTTCACATGCCTAGAAAGATCTTCTCTGGCATTGTCCGCCGCTGATTGGATGGTGTCAGAGAAGATTAGCATAGTCACAGGCGCCCCCAACCCTGGTGCAGCACCTCCACTCTGAAGATCAGTAATGAATGGTCAGAGAACGGTGCTCATATCTTGGTAACGGTAGGTAGGACATCACAATTCAAAGAGCCCTGAATCCATGTACAAGCCCTTACATTCTGGTATGTATATTTAATAAATTGGGGGTGGTGAAAGGTCCTCTTTAAGCTTGGCACCTTTTTGCATTATGACCCAAACAACTGGTGCTAGTGGACTATGTATCATGATTATGTAGAGTATGGCTTTATTTGGTTAGTGGTCGAATTTGCTAATAGGGACATGCAACAAGGGGAAAAATAAGAGAAGACCCTTATGTTAAATCCACTCAGCTGTCCCCACCTACTTCTTATCCTTCTAGGTAACAACTGGGCACATCCCTTTGTGCGCCAAATGAAACACAGGAACAAAACAGCAACAACCTAAACACAGGAGGTAGGTTGTACCAATTGTACCTTCCAAATCTAATTCTCGTATTCAATTCACCATAACCGCAGAAAAAAAGGACAGAGATATGAGTTGTGGGACTGAATTTGAAATGAAGGAAATCTGTCATTTTGGGGCACCCAGGTCTAAGCAAAAATCCTGCTACAGACTTAATTAGCTACTCCAAAAAAACAACTTATATTGCTTTAAAATTCCACAGTAAGCCATACACACTCTTAGAACACCTGTTAGTTTTGTGCTGCAGGTAATGATATATTATCCTGCATTCTGGAATGACATTTTGTACTGTGATCAGAAGGACTAACCCTTTTTAAATGCTAGCTCAGTGGTGGCGAACCATGGCATGGGTGCCAGAGTGGCACTCAGAACCCTCTCTGTTGGGCACCCAAACCTTATCCTGCACAGAGTTCACCAAACAACTCAAAGAATCCTCCTGCAGTCCCAGGAGACTCAAGCTGCTCTCAGCACTACATATGTCTACTTGGGACTGCAGGAATAGTGAGATAGGGCTGCATTATTTTGGAGGTCCTCTGCTGGCCCCTACAATGATAGTCCAATAGCCTTTCTCTCTTTAACTGTATTGGTGTCGTCAAAGGCTGAAAACATTGAAAGTTGTGGCAGATCAGCTAGTAATCACTATACTACTCAAACTACTTTGATGGCACTTTGTGATAAATAATTGGGTTTTGGTTGAATTTGGGCACTGGATCTATAAAAGGTTTGCCATCACTGGTCCAGGTCATTGTCAACTGGGACAGTTGCTATAATCAGTAGTATAAAGGACCTGGTTCTTGTGACCTGTGCAGGTCCAAATGATGGGACCCCCACATTCTACAATGTATTCCCTATCCCCCACCAGGGTGAAAGTTGGCATAGGTGAAGAAAACTTTTACAAAAACACTAATCCATAATTAATAGATATAGAAAAAGTTACAAAATGCATGATCTGATATCATGTAGGTGTGTTTTTTTTCTGAACATGAGACAAAAATAGTAAAGTTTGTAATCCAGCTCACCTTCTATGTTGCTCTGTGTTCATTAATTGAAATGGGTGTGCTTGTGTAGCTCTGCTGGTCCGAGGGGCTTCGGCACTGAGTGGTGAATGAGGCTACAATTTCATATAAAAATCCATCTTCTTTTTAAATATGTTAAAAAACATTTGTTCTAAAAAACAATCTATCAGATGGCAAAATGCATGATAAGGTGACATTCTTTTTAATCACAGGGTGTTGGTCTGATATTGGCTTAATACCAACTTCTTATTTATTTAATTGTAGTTGAACATTTTATAATATGTCAGTTGGAAGTGCTGAACTAAACATGTATTCAGAAAGGGCACTTACAATCAATAGTTCTGCAATAAATGAAAGGATAGGGCCTTAATTTAATGCATTTCAACGATACTTGATTAGTCTTTCAAAGTCATACACTGAATACATGTAAAACAATGATATGAATGACATAATCATTAAGCAAACATTTAGCTACAATGATACAGGACAATGGGATGTAGTACATTAACCAGCATACAACTCATGCTTCATATGTAACATTGTACGTAAAAAAAATCAAGTATAATAAAATGTAAATTTACAAAAAAAAATACAAAAATATTTTTGTAATGACATATTTTTCCACTAGAATGCCCTTCCTTAAAAGACAGATGGCATAATTCTCATGCATGTATATTATTTGTGGAAATACATATCCTTTGTGACTTTTCATGTACAGATTAACAAATGAATTCTCTACCATCTGTGTCTGTATATAATATATCCATAGAGGGCCAGACTGACCATTTGCATCAAAGACGAGCATGTCAATGTCTTATATAATTTAATCCACATATGTTTATAACAGGACAGTTCACAGGTTGAAGCTGTAAAACAATAGGTAACAACCTATAGCAGGTATATTACAATCTAGACCCCACCGTCTCAGGTTGAAATAATGCCAAAGATTGCTTTTCTGTGAGCATGAACATCTACAAAACAAGTACTCCTTGATTCTGAAAATCAAATTACCATTGATGTCCCCTAGATCTATATTAGCTAGACAACTTGCTTTTGCCTAAATATACTGAATTTAAGGAACCTCCCACTTAACAGTGTAGGTTTAGCCACATATACATGCACCACTCGGGTGAGCTAGTGCCAGAGCAATATTTTGTTAGGGGAACAAAGCCCCTATCGCCGTTTTATAAGTTATTTAACTTATAACTCGGCGCAACCGCCACTTGTCACGGCGCAACCAGTGCGTGCCCGTGCGGTTGCGCCGGATTCTCAAGTGCTGGAGAGCGTGAGTCACCGCGCTCTCGCACATGCGCGCCTGCGCAACTTACAGGCCCTGTTTCCCCGTGCCCTAAGTGCGCAGGCGCACGTGTGCCCGGGGAGTCGGTACAATCACCGCCTCTCCAGCACGTTAGAAAATCCGGCGCACTCACGAGTCACGCGCATGTGTGCCGTGCCCCAAGTGCGGTGCGCCGAGTTCATAAGTTAATATACAATTAAAAACCGGCGATAGGGCTTTGTTCCCCTAACAAAAATATGACCTGGCACCATCTCACCCCTGAGCTTGTGCCCATGTAATTTATTTTTATCATTGACTCGTGTATAAGCCGAGGCGAGGTTTTTTAGCACATTTTTGTGCTGAAAATCTCGGCTTATACACGAGTATATACGGTAACATATACGGTAAGGAAATCTACCACCAGGACAAACGATTGTAAACCAAATCCACTCTTTTTTTAACTTCTTATGCTCTTGGATTTTTTTAACGCTTTACAAATTATGCAAATGAGGGACTTGAGTATAAGCCAAGTGTGGGAAATGCAATGAAATGTCCAGCAGCCTCCCCACATTAATAAAATGTCCACAGCAGAGCCCCCTCAAAAACACACAGCCTTCATAGTAATGTTCACTGCCAGCCCACATAGTAATGTCCCCTGCCTAGCCCCCATAGTGATGTCCCCTGCCTAGCTCCCATAGTGATGTCCCCTGCACAGCTGTTTCCAGAACAGCTCCATTCACTGTTCTGGAAATTGCTTAGCACTATGCTTTTCTATCTCCAGCACTATTATATTCTGAATTGAGTGTTAGATGCATGCTCAACCTGCCACACCATCAATTAGGAGGAACAAGACCCTAGTTTTCATGATCATGGGAGGATCCCAATCAGCCACAGAGATCTATATAATACTTGGTTTAACCTATTTTTATTCCTACTCTTTCCCTAGATAACACACTGTGATGGGAAATGAAGTCAATTTTGCCAAAGCATTTAATAATTTATTAATCATTTAATAAAATAAAAGTAACATAATGAAAATGATTAATTAAATAAATTAAAATTATTACAATATTAATATCTTAATATGTTCTTAAGCAACAAACTCTGACTAAAACTAATTCTGCCCACCACCACCTTGTTCCTAAGGCCAATGTTGCTGATGGCTACTACAGTATTTTTCAACCACTGCCTTGGATACTAACCAGCAGGGGCCCAAATCCAGCCGGACCCGAGGACTGCTCCTTGGGTGATATTCAATCGGCGCCACAAAACCGTCGTACACCGGAAACGCGACTTTACCCTTTTAATTGCATAAAAAATGAAAAAAGTGGATTTCAAAAATGTTGATTAGTCCTTCAAATGGTTAGCAATGAAAACTTCGGCCTCATTTACAAAAAATGACACATCACACAGCTCTGTACCACAAAGTAGAAAAAGTTATTAACGTCAGAAGATTCAAAAACATTTTTTATTGTTCTACACATTCGTAATTTTTGAAAATGTATTTAAAACCATATAAATTGGATATCACAGTGATCGTTACCGAACCAGAGTATAAAGCCAGGTGTTTATATGGAGCACCCCCAATTGAATTCCAAAATCACCAATTTTTGGATGCCAAGGCCATCACCACTTGATGATCATGCTTGGGCTTTGTGGAAAACTGTGACCTTGCACTGGCCAGATTTTATGGAAACAGAAGTGCTGGACTGTGTAATGATTACAGTCCTTACCGTAGTTGCGCTGTTCCCGGGAAGCAGGGACTCATTACATCTTCACACTATGATGCACAGAGTCTTGTCCTAGTCTTTATATTAAAAGGCAGCATTATACCATTTAAAGGAAACCTACCACTTAAAGTGGTAGGTTAGACACATATACATGGGCACAAGCTCAGGGGTGAGATGGTGCCAGGTCATATTTTTGTTAGGGGAACAAAGCCCTATCGCCGGTTTTTAATTGTATATTAACTTATGAACTCGGCGCACCGCACTTGGGGCACGGCACACATGCGCGTGACTCGTGAGTGCGCCGGATTTTCTAACGTGCTGGAGAGGCGGTGATTGTACCGACTCCCCGGGCACACGTGCGCCTGCGCACTTAGGGCACGGGGAAACAGGGCCTGTAAGTTGCGCAGGCGCGCATGTGCGAGAGCGCGGTGACTCACGCTCTCCAGCACTTGAGAATCCGGCGCAACCGCACGGGCACGCACTGGTTGCGCCGTGACAAGTGGCGGTTGCGCCGAGTTATAAGTTAAATAACTTATAAAACGGCGATAGGGGCTTTGTTCCCCTAACAAAATATTGCTCTGGCACTAGCTCACCCGAGTGGTGCATGTATATGTGGCTAAACCTACACTGTTAAGTGGGAGGTTCCTTAAATTCAGTTATATTTAGCAAAAACAAGTTGTCTGCTAATATAATCTAGGGACACAATGGTAATTTGATTTTCAGAATCAAGGAGTACTTGTTTTGTAGGTGTTCATTGTCACAGAAAAGCAATCTTTCGCATTTTTAACCTGAGAAGGTGGGGTCTAGATTGTAATATCCTGCATAAGGTTGTTAACCTATTGTTTTACACAGCTTCAACCTGTGACACTGTCCTGTTATAACATATGTGGATTAAATTATGATTAAGACTTGACATGACTCGTTCTTTGATGCAAAATGGTCAGTCTGGCCCTCTATGGAATTATTATATACAGACACGATGGGTAGAGATTATTTGTTAATCTGTACATGGAAAAAGTCACAACAAGGGTAGTGTATTCCAACAAATAATATACATGCATGGAAATATGCCATCCTGTTCTTTAAGGACGGGCATTCTAGTGGAAAAATATGGTTTACAAATATCTTTGTAATTTTTTTTTGTAAAATTTACAAATTTTAATTATACTGATCTTTTTTTACGGTACAATGTTACTATGAGCATGAGTTGTATGCTGTTTACCTGCAACATCCCATTTGTCTGTAATCATTGTAGCTAAATGTCTTGCTTAATGATTCATGTCATTCATATCATTTTTTACATGTATTCAGTGTATGATTTGAAAGACATAATCAAGTATCGTTGAAATTCATTAAATTGAAGGCCCTATCCTTTCATTTATTGCAGAACTATTGATTGTAAGTGCCCTTGTCTGAATACATGTTTAGTTCAGCACTTCCACTGACCATATTATAAAATGTTAACACTACAATTAAAATAAATAAGAAGTTGGTATTAGCCAATATCAGACCAACACCCTGGCATTAAAAAAGAATGTCACCTTATCAGTGCATTTTGCCATCTGATAGAGTTGTTTTTTAGAACAAATGTTTTTTAACATATTTAAATAAGAAGATGGATTTTTAATGAAATTGTAGCCTCATCACCAACTCAGTGCCGAAGCCCCTCGGACCAGCAGAGCTACACAAGCACACCCATTTCAATTAATGAACACAGAGCCAACATAGAAGGTGAGCTGGATTACAAACTTTACTATTTTTTGTCTCTGTTCAGAAAAATAAACACACCTACATGATATCCAGATCATGCATTTTGTAACTTTTTCTACATCTATTAATTATGGATTAGTGTTTTTGTAAAAGTTTCTCACCTATGCAACTTTCACCCATGGTGGGGATAGGGAATACATTGTAGAATGTGGGGGTCCCATCATTTGGACCTGCACAGGTCACAAGAACCAGGTCCTTTATACTACTGATTATAGCAACTGTCCCAGTTTGACAATGACCTGGACCAGTGATGGCAAACCTTTTATAGATCCGTGCCCAAATTCAACCAAAACCCAATTATATATCACAAAGTGCCATCAAAGTAGTTTGAGTAGTAGTGAACTAGCTGATCTGCCACACACTTTCAATAGTTTCAGCCTCTTGACGACACCAATACAGTTTAAAAAAGAGAAAGGCTATTGGACTTCATTGTAGGGGCCAGCAGAGGACCTCCAAAAATAATGCAGCCCTATCTCACTATTCCTTGCAGTCCCAAGTAACAATAGGTAGTGCTGAGAGCAGCTTGAGTCTCCTGGGACTGCAGGAGTTCTTTGAGTTGTTTGGTGAACTCTGTGCAGGATAAAGGTTTGGGTGCCCAAAGAGAGGGTTCTGAGTGCCACGTCTGGCACCCATGCCATGGTTCGCCACCACTGTGCTAGACATTTAAAAGGGTAGTCCTTCTGATCACAGTACAAAATGTCATTCCAGGAATGCAGGATAAATATATCATTTACCTGCAGCACAAACTAACAGGGTGTTCTAAGGTGTGTAGGCTTACTGTGGAATTTGTAAAGCAATATAAGTTGTTTTTTTGGAGTAGCTAATTTAAGTCTGTAGCAGGATTGTTGCTTATAAGAGTGGTGCCCCAAAATGAAGATTTCCTTCATTTCAATTCAGTCCCACAACTCATATCTCTGTCCTTTTTTTCTGCGGTTATGGTGAATTGAATACGAGAATTAATTTGGAAGGTACAATTGGTACAACCTACCTCCTGTGTTTAGTTTTGCTCAGTTTTTTCCGTGTTTCATTTTGGCGCCGACAAAGGGATGTGCCCAGTTGTTACCTAGAAGGATAAGTAAGTAGGTAGGGACAGCTGAGTGATTTAACATAAGGGTCTTCTCTTATTTTTCCCTTGTTGCATGTCCCCTATTAGCAATTCGACCACTATACCAATAAAGCCTATATCTCTAAAACATGTAATCAAGTCGACTTAGACCAGCTCAGTGTTTGGGTCATAATGCAAAAAGGTGCCAAGCTTAAAAGGACCTTCCCACCCCCATGTTATTAAATATACATAAAGAAGTAAGGGCTTGTACATGGATTCAGGGGTCTTGAATTGTGTTATGCCTACCAATCCTTACCAAGAGATATGAGCACCGTTCTCTACCATTCATGTACTGGATCTTCAGAGTGGAGGTGCTGCACCAGGGTTGGGGGCGCCTGTGACTATGCTAATCTTCTCTGACACCATCCAATCAGCGGCGGACAATGCCAGAGAAGATCTTTCTGTAGGCATGTGAACTTTGCTACAACTTGCAATGCTACAGCTAGCGCACCACTCCCCTGCGTGCTCCCCGTTCACTCTGATCATTCTGTCTGCCCTGTTCACACTACTGGTTTTGTTCGCACATAGAACAAAGCATATCTATGTGAAATGCTCTGAACATAGGAATGATACTCGGAGGAGAGCTCATTCACAGCGGCTGAGAATGTCTTCTCTGACACTGTTGCCACTGATTGACAGTTAACATCCCTGCTGCAGCACTTCCTCTTGAAAAATCCGGTACATTATATCGTCAGAGAACGGTGCTCATTGCTCGTAACGGTTGGGGTAGATATACAATTCAAAAGCGCCCCCGAATCAGTGTGCAAGCCCCTACATTATGCTGATAGATTTAATAAGTTGGGGGTGGTGAAAGGTCCTTTTTAAAACCCCTTTAATGTTTTCCTTATTCCTTCTCAAATACAAATACCAGAGATTGAATGGCCTCCCAGCCTCCACAACCCCTGAAAGGGCATTTAAGGAAAAAAAACCATTCCTTACCAGACCCTTTTCCTATTTTGCGCTTCCATATTACTCCCCTCTTTCTACAAGCCATATTTTTTTTATTTTCCCATTACAGAGACATATGAGGGCTTGCCATCTGTGGGAAAAATTTAGTTCCTGCTGATGCCATTTTAATTTTGTTTGGTGAACAAGGAAGGTGAATATATTTCTATGGCTTTTTTTACAATTTTCCTGAGTACAAGCAATCCTCTCATTTATTTCTAAAAACACTAAATGATCCCTTCTTCCAATTAGTCATATATTGGTACTTCAAGTAATGTGGATAAGTTTTGTATTAAAGATGGTGGAATTACAATGTCTAGTAAAAAGAGAAAACAAAAATATTAATGCTACAAGTTAGGCCTCAAACACATCAATGTGCTCAGTCCTTAATCTAGGACAACGTAGTGAACAATTTCGTGGGACCACACACTTCTACGGAGACAGACTCAAAGCATCATAGTTATTTATGATTGGAGGAGTTCTATAAGACGCAAGGAGCTTCCACAAAACCTTTAAACCATGATGATAACAGTTTGCTGTTGTTCCAATAAGAAAACAGGGAATCCCATGGAGTCCCATGTCTGTCACAGACCATGAGATCTGGCCACCACACTGGTCTATGATACACAGTTACAAGGACAGTTTGTAGGCAGAGTATGGGTCTTAGCATCATATGGTTGCTGTATTCAAAACTCATGAAATCCTAATACGACAGTGTTGCATGCGACCTTATATTGGTAGAAAATTTCTTAGTGATAATGAAACAAAGAATATTCAGCAGCTGGCAATGCCATAAACATGGTACATAAGTACTTTTCTTTACCACCAATGTCACCTACTAAGTACTTAATGTTTATTTTGGGATAAGAATTGGATACATAGTCAATATTGGTAGATTACCCACATCTGACAAAAATCATGGAAGTTGCCCAGAGAAACATAGCAGATTCTATTTTTTTTTTTTTTTTTTTTAAAAAGCAGTGTAATACAGCATGGGCTCATGGTACCTATTTCTCTTGCACCACTTTTATTAATTTTCCAGTTTGTCCGGAAGGAGCATCTTTTTTCAGTTATCTCTAAAGATATTGGATAGGTAATAGCATGGGTATTCTAATAATTATCACCATCCATTCATGCACATAATACCACATATGGCCTATTCACATCCAAATCACAAATAAAGAAAAGAATGCAATCAATCACAAAGGCAAGAAGTATACTGCGTGGTCTGTTTAAATCCTGAGAGGAGTCTATATTGGATTGCTGGCATCTATACCATGAGTTTTTTATGAGAGTAAGAAGAGGCTGCATGGTGACATCACATTTGACTTACCACAAGTTTTTGTGAAGACCAAGGTTACAAGGGTATGGGAATAAGAACTGCCAATAGTAACCACTCGGTCAAAGGAAGTTCCAGTTTCAACTGGACATAAAGCTGCCAAGATCCAGCTTTATCATCCTGCTGCCCCGGCGGATCAATTCTTCAGTTTCTCTTCAGCTAGCAAAGCATAGCCATGCTGGATGTTATCAATGATATGTTGCTAAGCGTTTGTGATTTTGATTGGAGGCTATTCTTTTTGTGTTTCACCACTACTGAGGTAACTGCTGTTGGTTCCGAGAAGAAGTCCAGTCGTATAAAAATACATGCAGAACATGTAAAGATCCTCTACTATCACTTTCTTAACTACAAATGTATGCAATAATTTTAGCAAATTACATCTGATAATTCTATTGTGAGCGATGTATTACAATACAAAGAATGAAACATGAAAAACAGATGTCATGAAGACTTTAGTCATTAGATGCAACATCTGCATTCAGCTGCAGTGCCACATAGGTACAGCCATGCTAAATAGTTGACGAAATCATTTATGAATAAACATTTATGTATACAAATGATTTATATTTACGGCCGTGAATATCCCCTGAGTTTCAGAAAGGGTATGTGCAAGAAAGCTGCATCTACAGATTTCAGGCGATTGAAAACTTAATTGATTGTCCCTGGCAAGCCGGCAAAATGTTCAACTGTGGATGAGTGTAAGTGAGATTGTCATTTGCCTGGAAACCTGTCTCTAATGATGCAAGATAGATGGAATTGTCTCATCTGCAATCTCATGCATCCAGATAATAAAGAATTTGCTTTCTTATGATGCAAGATTGGTAGAAAATAGGAATTCTTGTCGGCCATATGAACAGAGGAGAAAAGATACATTGCAATTCCATTTATGCAGGTTTCAGAAAGGAGGCGGGGTCTCTTGCTGTGGTAAAGATTACAGCCCACTGCTACGCAACAATAGTGTTCTCTCTTCCTCCGAGAAGAGAGCAGGCTATGCCATTACATTTGATGTCGCTTTTGTGTTTTCTGGCATTGTCGTATATTTATAGCAAATTTGAAATCTCCATCCACTTTTATGACATGCAGGTCTCTGATTTCTTCTACATGGATGGAGGGAGGTACGTTTAAAAAAAAATGCACAGAAAGGAAATCTGAGAATAATTTATAGTAACAATACTAAAAGTGATAAAGCTTTAGTTTCTAGTGGCTACTGTCAAATTGTAGTATACTAGTGTTTAACAGGTTACCTAAATTGCATAAAAATGTAAGTCCAATATATACTCAGTATAAGCTGACCCGAGTATAAGCCGAGACCCTAATTTTACCACCGAAAACTGGGAAAACCTATTGATCGAGTATAAACCGAGTGTAGTATCAGCCACCCCCATTAGATACAGGCCAGCCCCCAGTAGTATACAGCCTCCCCCAGTAGTATACACTTGCCCCCAGTAGTATACAGCTGCCCCCAGTAGTATACAGCCCCTTGACCCCAGTAGTATACAGCCTGCCCCCAGTAGTATACAGCTGTCCCCTTGCCCCATATACAGCTTCCCGGAGTACAGCCTGCCTTAATGGATAACAGCTGTCCCAGAAAAGTGCCCAGTATAATACAGTGGCCCAGTATATAAACTTTCTTTCACATAGTATAAGGCCCCCGTAGGAAAGCGCCCCAGGTACAACAAGACACAGGCTTCGCCCTATAGACTAGCTTTCCTCCCTTCTCGAGATCCAATAGTCTGTCCACACCCACAGGTAACAATTATCAGGCAGTAAGTAACAGCACGACCATAAGACTACAGACTCTAGTACGCCATGTCTTACCGTGTCGTACCTCCCAGGTAGCGCCCCATTGTAGTCCATGCACCCCGTGTATGCCTACCCGTATTACGCTCCCCTGTCCTCCCATATACACGACCGAGTACGCTTGCCCCCTAGTATCCAAGCTGCCGTCAGTTCAGCGCCCCCATAGAAAGCTGCCCAGTAGATCGCCGTCCCCATAGTAACAGCCTGGCCCCAGTGAGCAGCTTCCCCCAGTAGTAAGCCGCCCCCGTTTGAAGCGTGCACCGCTTAGGACCCGAGGCCCGTCGATAACACTTGTCCGTGTATACGCCTCGCCCATAGTTACAGTCGCTGAGTGATCAGCACATATGTTAAGACGAATTATCGTCCCCTGCGTGTCCCCATGCATCGAGGCTCCGCGCTTCTGATCCACGCGAGCGGGCTCTTCACTCGTCGGCGGGAGAGCGCTGCGCCCGTGATGAGCGCGCGGATGAACTGGCAGACGCAGGGTCTCCGGCAAGTAGGAGTGAAGACGGAGCCGCGACGATGACGCCGGGAGCCGAGGACATCGGGGACACCGGGGGTGAGTAGTAATGTATTTTTTTTATCATTGAACTTCGTGTTTAAGCCGAGGCGAGGTTTTTTAGCACGTTTTGTGTGAAAAATCTCGGCTCATCCCGACGTATATACGTAAATTACGGTAAGGAAATCTACCACCAGGACAAACGATTGTAACCAAATCCACTCTTTTTTTAACTTCTTATACTCTTGATTTTGTTACGCTTTACAAAATTAATGCAAATGAGGGACTTGAGTATAAGCCAGTGGGAAAATGCAATGAAATGCTCCGCAGGCCTCCCACATTCAAGACAATGGCCACAGGCAAGGGGGCCCCCTCAAAAACACCACACAGCCTTCATAGTAATGTTCACGCCAGACACACTATATGTCTCGAGCATAGTGGTCCGTGCCTAGCCCCATAAGTGATGTCCCCTGTCCTGACGCTGGTTACCAGAACAGCTCCATTCATCGTTCTGGACTTCTTAGCACTATGCTTTCTATTCCCAGCAACTTATATCTATACAATTCTGAATTGAGGTTGTGTGATGCATGTTCAGACCGCAAAAAAAAAAAAAAAAAAAAAAACATCCATCAATTAGGAGGCACAAGACCCTAGTTTTCCATGATCATGGAGAGGATCCAACAGCCACAGAGATTATATAATACTGTGTTTAACCTATTTTTTATTTCCCCCTACATCTTCCCTAAGATACAACACTGTGATGGAAATGAAGTCACTTTGCACAAAGCATTTAATAAGATTTATACTCATTTAATAAAATAAAAGTAAACATAATGAAAATTATATAAATAAATTAAAATTCATTACAATATAATATCTTAATATGTTCTTGATGCAACAAACTCTGACTAAAACTATTCTCTGCCCACCACCACCGTTTTCTAGGCCAATGTTGCCTGAGGCTACTACAGTATTTTTCAACCACTGCCTTGGATACTAACCAGCAGGGGCCCAAATCCAGCCGGACCCGAGGACTGCTCCTTGGGTGATATTATCTAGCAGAGTGGAATAAATCTAGACCCCTAATATGGGGTGCTCACCTGATGTCCACTTGAGTTTTCTGCATCAAACCCAATGGAGTAGCAGACTGGATCAGATCTCTGAGAAGAGATTACCGGTAATTGATGTCAAGAAATTGATGTCACAAAAGCTGCTTTTGGCCATTAACCGGAATACCGCAAAGTTGAATTCAGTGAAAAATATATAAAATGTATGATACTATATTGGTGCTGACATTAAAAGTAAGGGAGTTGCAGGTAACATAATATTGCGATGTCAAGACATTATTTTTTTTCTACAATCATTACAATTTACAATCCAAAATTTACAATAAAGAAATTTAAAATTTAACATATACAGAGTACTGACCTAAAGAATAAGGGTGATCTGTCTTTTGGACAGCATGTTGAAAGTTGTAAAGACAAAGCCTGTTCAGAAAATGGCTGAACTGCATTTTCTGTCGATTCCACCACATTTGATTTTTTTTTCCGGCTTCCCAGTACACAGCACAGAATATTACATTATTCCACTAGGAAGTGCAATTTGTCTTTCATATAACAAGCCCTCATATGGCTCTGTAAATGGGAAAATAAAACGATGTGGCTTTAGAAATGCGGTAAGTGGAAACGCAAAATCTGAAAATCATACAGTCAACTTCTATAAGATCCATCTATTTTATAGAGAGATAAGATTTATTCAGTTGTGAAAAAAGTTGAAAATTAAGAAAGCTTTCAAAAACAGAGGTGTTAATAGTTAATCAGAAAAATACAACTCAATTCCTTTTGAATTTCCTTCAAAACAGAAATCATTTAGGTTCATTTGCAGTTCCAAACATCTTGGAGATCTAACTGCAGATCTATGGGAAATAAAAACTGATTTGTAAGGGATTAAGACTGGGTAGGGAACAACTAAACTCTGCTACAATGGGTAGGAAGAGTATCATTTTTAACCACTTCAGGACTATAGCATATACTCGAGCATAAGCTCATCTGAGTAGCCACTCTCCCCAGTATATAGCCAGTGTCACGGGTGACCCCGCGATCCATGTCTCGGATCGCGGGGGCACCCGTGTCCCGCTGTGCTGCCGCGGTCCCCACTCCCCCAGGTCCATACTCTCCTCAACTGGCGCCGGACTCCACGTCGATCCCGTCTGGGTCCCACGCCGGCTTCCTCCGAGGCCACGCGCTCCCGATGCTAGGGCGCGCGCGCCCGGCTCTTCAGGAATTTAAAGGGCCAGCGTCCTCCTTATTGGTGCTGGCATTAAGGCTCTGCTATATAGCCTGGCAACTCCCAGCATCCCCTGCCGGATCTTCATGTCCTGTTACTGAAGAGAAAGCCCTCCGCGTCCCCGAGCGTTTCCAGACGCCTCCCTGTGTTATGTGATTCCCGTGTTCCGTCGTGTTCCAGTGTTCTGTCGCGGTCCTGGTGTCCTGTGGCGGTCCTGGTGTCCTGTGGCGATGCTGTTATCCTGTGGCGGTCCTGGTATCCTGTGGCAGTCCTGGTATCCAGTGGCGATCCTGGTATGCAGGAGCCTGCTGCTGGGAGGCAATCATCCGAAGAGTGGCTGCGAGTTTATCCAAGAGTTCTTTTTGCGCAGCAATCTCTTGGGACTGGTATCCGGTGGCGGTCCGGTAATCTAGTAGCGTCCTGCCAGCCATCCGAGGTCCTGCCTTCCCGTGGTCTTGCCTTCCCATGGCCCTGGCTTCCCGTGGTCCTGCCTTCCCGTGGTCCCCATGTCCCTCTCCTGGCTGCCACCGCGGGCCTAGTCGCACCCGCAGAGCGACCTGGTGACTCCCAGCCACAGCAAGACCATCCCGCTTTGTGGCAGGCTCTGGCGAAGACCAGGAGTTCAGGTTGCAGATATTATTGTTATCCCCCCGCGGTCCAGGGAGTCCACTGACTATTCCCATAGACTGTGACTGTAAGATCTGGCCATGGACTCCGCCAAGGTCATGATCTCTGCAAAAGCCATGGACAGTGTCGAGGATCCGTACCAGCTTCTGGGTGACCTTCCCAGCACTATTGCCCAGCAGTCCCAGAGATTGCTGCGCAAAAAGAACTCTTGGATAAACTCGCAGCCACTCTTCGGATGATTGCCTCCCAGTAGCAGGCTCCTGCGACTCCTCCTGTTGCTTCTGTTTCCCAGCCATGTTTTCCGGCATTACAGACTGGACCTGAACATTTTTTGCCTAACAAATTTGATGGCAATCCCAAATTTTGCAGGAGATTTGTTTCCAAGTGTTTGCAGCACCTTGAACTGATGTCCACCCCGTCCACCCCAGAACGCACTAAGTTGGCATTTGTTTTTGCTTTGCTCACTGGAGAGGCGCTGGACTGGGCTACTCCTCTATGGGAAAGTGGTGACCCAGAAATGGTTACCCTTACCAAGTTCCTGAGAAAAATCCACCTCATGTTCGGCTACTTCGCCCCTCCTGTCTGGTCCCAGTGTCCCCAGTGATTCTGCAGCTTCCCAGAGCTGCTCCCGTGGCTTCACTGCTTCCAAGAGCTGCTCCAGCAGTGCCCAAGCCTCTGCAGCTTCCCAGAGCTGCTAAAGTGGCGCCCAAGCCTCTGCAGCTTCCCAGAGCTGCTCCAGCAGCACCCAAGCCTCCGCAGCTTCCCGCAGCTGCTCTGCAGCTTCCTGCAGCTGCTCCAGTGGCTCTGCAGCTTCCCGCAGCTGCTCCAGTGGCTCTGCAGCTTCCCGCAGCTGCTCCAGTGGCTCCACAGCTTCCCGCAGATGTTCCAGTGGCTCCACAGCTTCCCCAGCTGCTCCAGTGGCTCAGCAGCTTCCTGCAGCTGCTCCAGTGGCTCCGCAGCTTCCCGCAGCTGCTCCAGTGGCTCCACAGCTTCCCGCAGATGCTCCAGTGGCTCCACAGCTTCCCCAGCTGCTCCAGTGGCTCAGCAGCTTCCCGTAGCTGCTCCAGTGGCTCCGCAGCTTCCCAGTGCTGCTCCAGAGACTCCAGGCCAGCGTCCTCCTTATTGGTGCTGGCATCAAGGCTCTGCTATATAGCCTGGCGACTCCCAGCATCCCCTGCCGGATCTTCATTTCCTGTTACTGAAGAGAAAGCCCTCCGTGTTCCCGAGCATTTCCAGACGCCTCCGTGTGTTCTGCGATTCCCGTGTTCCGCGGTGTTCCCGTGTTCCTGTTATCCAGTGGCGGTCCTGGTATCCTGTGGCGGTCCTGGTATCCTGTGGCGGTCCTGGTATTCTGTGCGATCCTGGTATCCTGTGGCGGTCCGGTAATCCAGTAGCCTTCCGAGATCCTGCCAGCCATCCGAGGTCCTGCCTTCCCGTGGTCCCCGTGTGCGTACCTTGGCTGCCACCGCGGGCCTACTCGCACCTGCAGAGCGACCTGGTGACTCCCCGGCGCAGCAAGACCATCCCGCTTTGCGGCAGGCTCTGGCGAAGACCAGGAGTTCACTTAGACTCCGCTACCGTGTTGCGGCTAGTATTGTTATCCACCGCGGTGGTCCAGGGAGTCCACTGACTATTCCCATAGACTGGGCTAGTCCCTGTCCGCAGTATACGGCCGGATACTGCCTGCCCCAGTATACAGCCAGCTAGCCCTTGCTTCCTAGAATTTAGCCTGACAGCCCCTGCCCCTGTATATAGCCAGCAGCCCCTGCCTCCTAGAATATAGCCAGCAGCCCCTGCCCAGTGTATACAGTAATTCAGTCCAGGTATATAGCCTGCAGCCCAAGGATATAGCATGCAGCCCCTGCCCCCATTATATAGCCATTCAGCCCCAGTATACAGCCTGCAGCCCCTGCCCTCACTATTTAGCCATTCAGCCCCAGTATATACCTTGCAGTCCTTGCCCCCACTATATAAAGGGACACAGAGCCGGAGCATCGCTGGAGAAAGAAGAAGACCTGCAGAGGGGGGGCGTCGTAAAGGTGACATTTTTTGTGCTGAAAAACTTGGCAAGAAAATTTCTTGTTTTGCACCTCCATGTCAAGATATGCATAGCTGACAATGACGTAAGTCGACACCTGGAAGCGGAGTCTAAGGGGCAACCGGTTTCCACCAGAGCCGCGGCAAAGCGGGTTGGACTTGCTGTGGCGTGGTCCCGCCAGGTCGCTCCACAGTCACGACTTTGTCCGTGGTGGTGGCTAAAACGAGGTGCAAGAATCGTGAGGCAGAGATGGCATGGACAGGCAGCACAAGAGCGAATTCATGAATGGAATTGAGGTTACAACGAAAATTCACTATAAACACACAGGACATAGGAAACAAGTTTTTTATAGGGCACAAGGCTCAAAGATCCAGCAGGGGACACAGGTAGGGGCGGGCGATTTATTAGGGCAGGCAACTGGTCAGTGCCAATTAGCAGCGCACTGGCCAGTGTGCACGCGCACTAGGAGGCGGAACACACGGGCCAGAGCATGGGGACCGCGGCAGGAGTCAGGGAAGGTATGTGAGGCTGGAGACACGATCCAGGGGCACAGGGAGGCACATGGGTGTGCCTGTAACCAGGGATATGAGTCGCAGGAGCACCCGTGAAAGTACCCTCCCCCTTCAGTATCCCCCCTCTTCTTGGTCTGAAGGAACCTCTGCAGGAGAGTACGGTCCAGGATGTTATCCTCAGGTTCCCATGATCTCTCATGACCACCTGGAGGGAAGATAAATCATTTTAAAAAAGTGGAAAAAAAGTTAAAAAATACAACATATTCCCAAAATTCCCAATCTATAAAAATGATTATTCTTGGAAATATAAAAATAGAAAAATCCGCTCAAATGTCCGAATCAACACTTTTTTGCCCTTTTTCACATAAAAAATGTAAAAAAACTGATCTAAAGATCGCACAGTCCCAAAAATTGGAGCAATAAAAACGTCAGCTCGACCCAGAAAAAATGACACTCCATACTCCTAAGTATGAAAAAGTTATTGGAGTCAAAATATGGTAAAAGTAATAATTTTAATAATAACACCTAATAAAACCCATATGAATTTGGTATCCCTGTCATCGTAGCGAACCAAAGTATATATTAGAGATGCTATTTGGAGTGTACAGTGAATCATGACGAGTCACATTAAAATACAGGTATTTCCTGGCTGCAGAGAGTCTGTAGGGTGTTGTAGAATGTTGTGTCATGCTCAAATATGAATAGGGAGCGTGTTTTAGTATGACACGCACATGACAGCCGCTGCTAGACAAAGGGATGCATGCACCCCTGCCCCCATTATTATAGCAATTCAGCCCCCGTATACAGCACTGCAGCCCTGCCATCACTATTTACAATTCATTCAGCCCCAGTATATACCTTGCAGTCTATTGCCCCCATATATAAAGGCACAGAGCCGGAGCATCGTGGAGGAAAGAAGAAGACCTGACAGAGGCGGGGGCGTCGAAAGGGACCATTTTTGTGCTGAAAAACATTGGCAAGAAAATGCTTGTTTTGCACCCACATTGTCAAGATATGCATAGCTGACAATGACGTTTTAGTCGACACCTGGAAGGAAGTCTAAGGGCAACGGTTTCCCCGAGCCGCGGCAAAGCGGGATTGGACTTGACCTGTGGCAGTAGGTCCCGCCAGGTCGCTCACAGTCACGACTTGCGCGTGGTGGGTGGCTAAAAACGAGGTGCAGAATGTGAGGCCAGAGGATGGCGATGGGACAGGCAGCCACAAAGATGCGAATTCATGAACTGGAATTTGAAGGTTACAAAGAAATTCACTATAAACACAAAGCGACTAGGAAACAAGTTTTTATAGGCACAAGGCTCACAAAGATCGCCAGGGGACACAGGTAGGGGGCGGGCGATTTATTAGGGAGGCAACTGGTCGATGCCAATTAGCAGCGCAGCTCGCCAGTGTGCCACGCGAACTAGGGAGGGGAACACACGGGCCAGAGCAGGGGACCGCGCAGGTAGTCAGGGAAGGTAAGATGAGGCTGGGAGACACGATCAGGGGCACAGGGAGGCAAATGGTGTGCTGGTAAACCAGGATATGAGTCGAGCGCACCCGTGTGACAGTACCCGCCCCTTCAAGTATCCACCTTCTTGTCCTGAAGGGAACCTATGCAGGAGAGTACGGTCCAGGATGTTACAACTCAGGTTCCCCATGATCTCTCATGACACTCTGGGAGGAAGATAAATCATTTTTTTTAAAAAAAGTGAGAAAAAAGTAAAAAATAATACCATATTCCAAAATTCACCAACTAGAAAAATGGACTTCTTGGAAATAAAAAATAGCGAAAAATCCGCTCAAATGCCGATATCAAACACTTTTTTCCCTTTTTAACATAAAAATGCTAAAAAAATGATCTAAAGAGCGACACAGTCCCAAAAATGGGAGCAATTAAAAAACGTCAGCATCGACCCAGAAAAAATGACACTACCATACTCTATAGTATGAAAAAAGTATTGGAGTCAAAATATGGTTTAAAAGTAATAATTTGAAAATAACATCTAATAAACCATATGAATTGGTATCCTGTCATCGTAGACGAACCAAAGTATTATATTAGAAGATGCTATTTGGAGTATACAGTGAAAGACATAAAAAACAATGGGGGTAATTTAACTAAGGCCCGATCGCGTTTTTTTCCCGAGTGTTACCCGAATATCGATTTGCGACGATTTCCCCCTGATTGGCCCGGGATTTTGGCCCACGCGATCGGATTGTGGTGCACGGCGCGGCAGCACGTGAAGGAAGCGGGGGCTGTGGCCGAACAAAACCCGGAGGATTCGGAAACTGCCGATTTTAAAAAAAAAATCTGCTTGCGGAGCTTGCACTGCCTTCACTCAGCTCGGCTTGGTGACTCAAGTGCGTTCGTGCTTTTCAGCACAGCAGCGACACCAGTGGACGTGGAGGAAAGGGAAATACCTAAGGATCAGGCCGGACCCGAATCCAGAAAAGCGTCGTTGGATCGCGAATGGACCGGGGTAAGTAAATATGCCCATATGTCAATATTACCAATTTGAATTATTATTCCCGCCTTCAACAAATACACGGCATTGAATATAAAATACCATTGCTATGAAGTATAATTTGTTACGCAAGCTCTGTACATGGAAAAAAAAGCAATAAACAGAAAGTAAAATGGAAAAAGCCAAATCACGGCAAAGGGGTTTTTTTTTAAAATGTCCCATATACCACATGATAATAATAATAATCTTATTATGTAGCGCACAGACAGATTAGCAGCGATGCACAAAAAGCCCCCAAAATTCAAATTGGTCCCTGTCCCCAGGGGGGCTCACAATCCTTAAAAACCTAACAGTATGTTTGGAGTGTGGGAGGAAACGGATACCGGAGGAAACCCCACGAAACACGGAGAGAACATACAAACTCTTGCAGATGTTGACATGGGTGGGATTCGAAACCAGGACGCCAGTGGTTTTGTGCTACTCACTCAGCCACCGTGCTGCAATGAGAAAAAGTTACATTTTTCTGGGATAAAGGTTACTGTACCAGAGGCCCACGTTCACAGTGGCATTTTGGTTGCATTTGGAAACACATTTCCAAAGGCAACACTTTGTGATAACATATTTGGTAACATTGGGCAGAGTTATACTACCCAGTCCAGTCGCCGACAGCGGCTGGTTCTCCGACACTATCGGGTTCCGGCCAGGAGTACTAAGGTCTGTGCACCGAATCAACTAGTGTCGCTGTGCGCGCCAAGGTCCGCTGAGTCACCGGAAATCGGCTTCTATTTTTGGTGAAGGTAAGTGTGTGTAAGCGAACTTTTTAATTTTTTAATACCGAGTTTTTCCGAATCGTCGTGTTTTGTATTTAGTATTGGCCACTCATCCTCCCCAATTTCCCTCACATGCAACCTGGCCCTGAAATACGACGCGGTGACCCAAAAATCCCGGCGGAATTGGCCCAAATCGGAAATCGTGGGATACCCGACGGATTGTGCGATTTGGACCATTAGTAAATGAGCCCGTTATGTTCACAACAAAAAGCCAATCTTACCCTCAACGTGCTGATGCAGGCAGGTGGAGCCTTGGATTGGTTTCAAAACTAACCAAATGCCATGTGTGAAAGTGGCCTAAGGGGATTACAAACACATATGCACCTGAAAAATATCCGGCCCTACAAAAGGTCAAGGCTCTTCCCTTCCCAGCTTCACCATGTGCCCTGGGCAGAGGGTTAATCCAACTGGGAGGTGGTTCTTACTCGCAAAAAAACTGCCATAGAATTCGCGATTATTTTCTACTTTTAATCAGTAATTGGATAAATTTAGCATCTAAATGAAGATTGAAGATAACTATTAGTGAATCAAATCAAACCTTCATTTGGTTTGAAGTTCTGTAAAAACATAAAGAGTTAACAATTCTATCTGATGTTTGCTGCTTTCTATTAACCAAAACTTCCAAAACCACTATAGAAATTAACCCCGGTACCCTAACAACTCACATTTAATCTAAAATTTTATTAAAAACCTGAGAAAATCCTGTTCGCTTTGGGAACTTTCTAGCATCGTAATAAAACAAAAGGACTAGAGATGGGCGAATTTTTCAAAAATTAGGTTTGCCGAGTTTGCTTTGACCCGAATCGAATCATGACGAGTCACATTAAAATACAGGTATTTCCTGGCTGCAGAGAGTCTGTAGGGTGTTGTAGAATGTTGTGTCATGCTCAAATATGAATAGGGAGCGTGTTTTAGTATGACACGCACATGACAGCCGCTGCTTTTAGAATTGCTACACTCTTCAATTTCATGGGCACTTACAGGGGCCAACTTGACCGAATAAGTGAAGCGGGAACACAGCCTGACAAGGTAACGTCAGCTCGAAAAAGGACTGAGCTGAGGGCCAAGATCCCATTATAACATCAAAGAGTGCACTCTTTTTACACTGAGATCAGATGATTCCATAGATTACGACAGAACCTGTTCTGTTAAATGCTGATACATGTAGAAACCCCACAAAAGAATGGAGAGGGTGTCAGCAGTAATTTTGCATTGACGTCACTGATTATTTTCCCCTTCTATTCATCCATCAGTGTCCGCTTTTAATTGGTCAATAATCCATAAATATTGCTAAAGCCAAAAACAAACAGGAGTTGATCCAAAACAGAGATGACCAGTAAATGGGATATTTGCATGTTCTCTGTGTTCTGTATCCACTGCTGCTTTTGGCTTTCAATCCTGAAGCTTTTCATTCCTTCTGACAAATGAAATGAAGGGGAAAACCAAACATAGTGGCAATGTCATAGAGAGGTGGAGGGTGAAAACAGCATTATGGAAATCACAGGGTGTTCCAAGGAGACAGTGGTCAGTTGGCAGCAGCATGAGTAAGCTGCAGAGTGGCACAATGAAAAAGTCTGGAACTGGCAACAACATCATAGGCCACAGAGTGGCAGAATGACAGGAGTGTGGAAGGTTGGCGGCAACCGCAGCATCATGAGTCAGGAAAGTGGCACAAATAAAAAAGCTGGAACTGGCAGCAACCATGTAGGCCCACAGTGTGGCAGATGCAGAATCCAGAGTGTGGATGGGGTGGTGGGAGCTGCTGCTGAGGTCAGAGAGTGCGCACAATGACAAATTTGTGTGGTGGCTTAGCAAGCACATGGTGGGCCAACAGTGTAGCACAATGACAAAGCGGGAATGGTGGCAGCAGACAGGAGGTCAGAGAGTGGCACAATGAAAATTCTGGAGGGTGCGCGCAACTGGTAGGCCACAGGGTGGCACAATGACAATGTGGGGTGGAGGCAGCAGGAGGTCAGAGAGTGGCACAGTCACAGTGTGTGTAGGTGGGCGGTAGCAGTAGCAGCAGCAGCAGCATGAGGCCAGGGAGTGGCACAATGACATATTCTGGTGGAGGCAGCAAGATTGTGGGCCACAGTATGGCACAATGACAGAAAGTAGCACAATGAGAGAGTGTGGAGTTGGGTGACAATTCCAGTCCCTGGTAAAGATGGTGGGAGACAGATCTGGCAGCCGATTTGTGGTAACAGGCGGGTGGCAGCATCAGAATAGTGAGTGAGGCAGGTAGTTAGAATTCAGACTAATTTCTCAATGTTTGGGGAGGCGTCATGGCTGACCTAATCTGATGCATAAGGCATTGGTGTGTTGAAATCCTGGCCGATCCACACCTGATTCATCTTGACAAAGGTCAGTCTCTCCACATTACGGGTGGACAGGCGGGGTCTCCTTGGGGTAACGATGGACCCCGCTGTACTGAACACCCTCTCTGAAGCCACACTACTGGCCGGGAAGGACAGCTTCTCTACTGAAAACTCTGCAAGATGCGTCCACATATCAAGTTTGGTTTTCAAATGCCTGATGACATCCCAATGTCTTCAACATCTTGCAAGTTTTTTGGGATTTATGGTAGGCCACCACCTGCTGGTGCAGGGTCTGCTCCATGTCCTGCTGCTGCTGGTGGCGGCTACCCTCCTCCAAATTTGCCTCTCTAATGTGGATGATTCAGGCGCCTGTTGCCACCCAAATTGCTCACCAGAAAAATAAATGGCACCTGTCTCTTTAAAACACAGGTGTGATTTACATGCGGAGCGACGCAGCTGAATTCCGGCTGTATTGTCGCTCCATAGTATGCAGTGACACAGGTGGCAGATGATGGATGTCATGCCACCTGTGTCACTGAGAGGAGCCACGGCTGAAAGAAGAGGCGCAAGAAGACGAAACCCACGCGGCGTGCAAGCTCCTTGCCTGCAGGTGAGTATAAGTTCTATTATTTTAGCTGCCCAAATATTGCTGAAAGTGAGGGGAATATACACTCACCGGCCACTTTATTAGGTACACCATGCTAGTAACGGGTTGGACCCCCCTTTTGCCTTCAGAACTGCCTAAATTCTTAGTGCCATAGATTCAACAAGGGTGCTGAAGCATCCCTCAGAGATTTCGGTTCCATATTGACATGATGGCATCACACAGTTGCCGACAGAGTTGTGTCGATGCACATCCATGATGGACTTCCCATTCCACCACATCCAAGATGCTCTACTGGATTGAGATAGTAGGCTGTGGGCGTTGCACCTAGATGCTCATGCACAAGGGGCCCAAAGAGTGCCAAGGAAAATATTCCCCACACCATGACACCACACCACCAGCCTGAACCGTTGATACAAGCAGGAGGAATCCATGCTTTCCTGTTGTTGATGCAATTCTGACCCTACCATCGAATGTCGCAGCAGAAATCGAGAGACTCTATCGACAGGCAATGTTTTTCCAATCTTCTACTGTCCAATTTCGATGAGCTTGTGCAAAATTGTAGCCTTCAGTTTCCTGTTCTTAGCTGAAAGGTGGCACCGGTGTGGCTTCTGCTGCTGTAGCCCATCTGCCTAAAAGTTCGTCGTACATGCGGTCCCACTAAGTTAAAGTCACCCGTACTTACAGCACAATCATAGTTTACAGGACAACCCTCTGTCCCACTGTGCCTCATGGTGAAGCTTACGGATGCTTTACGATACTCCCCACTGCTAGCATCACTGTACATGTGTACTGTAATGAAGCTTTTGTGATAATCTTGGTCCAATTACAACAAACAATTTTGAAACTCCAATTATCACTGGGACAAAAGAAAAAAAATTGTCTAGAAGCTCAATTATAAACATTACAGTTTTCAACTTACATAACAAATTCCACTTAAGAACAAATCCAGACCTATTTGTATGTAACCCAGGGATGCCTGTACTTGGTTCAGAGCAGGCCTCTTTGCTAACTTGGTTGTAACGGGTGGCAATTGAGTCACTGTTGCTTTCTTCAGCTCGAACCAGTCTACCCATTCTCCTACTGACCTCTAGCATCAAAAAGCCATTTCCGCCCACAAAACTGCCGCTCAGGATTTTTTTCTTTTCGGACCATTCTCTGTAAACCCTAGGATGGTTGTGCGTGAAAATCCAGTAGATCAGCAGTTTCTGAATACTCAGACCAGCCTTCTGGCACCACCAACCATGCCACGTTCAAAGCACTCAAATCAACTTTCTTCCCCATACTGTGATCGGTTGAACTGCAGGAGATTGTCTTGACCATGTCTACATGCCTAAATGCACTGAGTTGCCGCACGTGATGGCTGGATTAGAAAGTAAGTGTCTTGGAACAGGTGTACCTAATAAAGTGGCCGGTGAGTGTATATAAACTGTATATATATGGGAGATGGAGACTATTTCTTCCGGAGGGGAGGGGGGGGTCGGGGGCTCTGTATATAAAAACGCTTGCTGGGGGAATATATATGTGCTGGATACAATAAAATAAGTTGGAGGTGGCTATGTAGGAGGATGTATATAACTGACTTGGGGGGAGGCTTCTGAATATAAAAAAACTGATTTGGGGCAATCCATATTTGGGGGGCATGTAATAATTTTACTGGGAACACTATATGAGGTGCTGTATATAATTTAACTGAGGAGGTGGGCTATATATTGGGGCCAGCTAGTAATTCAACAGGGCTGGTAGACTATATTCAGGAGTTGGATTTTAATAAAACTAGTGGACAGCTGTATATGGGTGCGATATATAACTAACCTGGGAGGGCTGTGTATATAGGGCCAGATTTTATATAAGATGGAGGAGATCTGTATTTGGGAGCTTTATATAATTTAATTGAGGGGGGGGGGTTGTATATTAAAGCCTTTAAATGCATTAAAGTGCGGCTATATAGAGAAAATGAGGGGATATATATGTATATATTTATTAAGGGGTGCTGTATATATTGATTGGTCATGGTGACACTGTATATAAAATGATTAGGAGCTGTATATAACTTAATAATAACAGGGTGGGATACATTAGTTTGAAATGCACTAGGGGGTGCTATATATATGTTATTTGGGTGCTGTACTATAATTCTATAATGACGGGATGTTTTATATGTGTGGGAGAGTGAGGTAAGTTGTTGTGAGGGGTATATAATATTTAGGAGCACAGTGTTGTTATCCAAGTGACTTTGTACAGTAAGTAACAGTGGTATTTTTAGGGACGCTGGGTGGAGATATGCTGCATGGAGCTGAAGATATCTGGCTGTGAATTCAGCAGTTATACATCATGGATGGAAGAAACCGAAATAAAGTCCTTTCCATATGGAAGAAATTGTCATCTATAAGGTACTGGATGCAGCCAATGAATCTCAGTCAGTCACATCGTGTCAGTGATCCTGCCTGTCGGAATGTTAACAGTTGTTAGTAAAGTTTTAAACATTTACTGAACAGGATGTGGACACCTTTAAAAGATTTGTCAGATTTGTTCCTGTTCCCCTGCCACATATATAGCAGGGGATAAGAGGTAGGCTACTGAAGGATTAAGAAGGGGGAGCAGCATTTTAATTTTCATCTCAGGCAGCAAATGTGCTAAAATTGGCCATGAAGTAGGGTCTTTTTTACTGCTTCCAACTTCCACTCTTTCCTTTGGTAGATTGTTCCCTTTTATATTGATCCCGAGCAGAGATCCATCTTTTGGAAACGGATTTGACTGAAAAAAAAGAAGAAAATCAGGGGTGAGGCACATGTCTGCAGGGGACTTGTGTGCAGCACAGGTTCCAATACACAGGACAACTTTGGGCGATTTGCACAAGCTATACATAACAGGATGGCATTCTATTAGTTTGAACAAACGGTCATCTTACTGGGACGGTAAAAAAAAAGTAAAATAAAAATATTAGAAAATTGAATAAAAAATGTTATAAAACTCCCAAATGACATAAAATAGGGAAAATCAACACACAAACCCCACAAATTTGGGGATCCGCACAATAAAACAAAAATATTTTCTGAATCCATATTATGGATGCCACAAAGTAAATATAAAAAAATACTGTAAAACGTATATTTTTTGTGCATCCAACCAAACAAAAACGTGATAAGAGATAATCAAAAAGTCAAATTTACCTCATCCTTATACCTATAAAAAGTACAACATGTCCGCTCAAAAATATAAGCACTAAAACAGCACAATAAACAAAAAAACTAAATATGATAATGCAAAAACAAATGTATTTTATTTCTGCAAAATCCTAAGGAAAAGCTAAGCAGATGGCAGACCTGAGAAGGTTGGGTCTGTCTGATAGACAGGCTACGTCAAAGGCCGGTGGAGCTTTGGCAGTTAACTGATACTGTGAGTTTTTGGGGTGCCTGGCAGTAGGCCAGCACCTGTTAACCTCTATTTTTGCTGTTTTGTTTTACTGCCGAATAAAACTGGCTGAGGTCAATTGTACCCAAATTGCAGAGTGTGGACAGTGAAGTTACTTGTGTGCGGGTGAATTGTGCCTGTCTACCCCAGGAGACGACAATCCCGGACCGAATCCCTTACACTATATAAATGGGATATTGCCGAATCCATTTTTTTGCATGTGGTATTTCCACCCCCAAATAGTATTACTGTATTTCTTCAGGGGCTTAGTTTCCAAATGGGATCACTCTTTAAAGGTTTCCTTTGTTTTGGTGTCTATAGGCACTAAAGGGTCCACATACTACCATACTCTTAAGAAACTCAACAATACAATTTGAGATGTGTTTTCTCATTTTATTCTGCAAGCATTATATCCAAAATGTTAGGGCTAAATAAACATAGAACCTCCTTTTTGTTTTAATTTATGTGAGATGATCAAAGGGATAACAAGTTCACCAAAGCCATTTGAATAATTTGAGGGGGTGAGGTTTTTAAAAAGAGTTGATGTCTGGGAAGTTTCTAACTAGCAGAACTTTTAAAACCCCAATAAATATGAATGGGCCTTAAAAAGAATTGAATCTGTATTCTGTTCAATTTGGAAGCCTCCTTATATCGTAATAAAATGAAATTTCATTAAAAAATAATGCCAGACTAAAGCAAACATATAGTAAATATTACTTAGTTATCAGTTCGGGTGGTAAGAACAATTGTATGATGAGCATAACATTTTGAAAAACGCAAATATTTTAAAAATTTCACCAAATTTCCATTTTTATAAAGAAGTGCAAATTATTTAAACCAAAAGAACCCACTAACATGAAGTAGAAGATGTCACAATAAAAACTATTGGAAAATTACCTTAGCAAGTTAAAGGGACTGTGTCATCAGGAGCCCTTTTTCTGCCTCCCCCATGCCCCCTTAAAGAATAGTGTAGACATGGTCAGAGTTTTTATTTTTTCTCAAAATAAAAAAGATAAGTTAATCACTTTTTTGTATCCAGCTGTGTTTCTAGTCCCATGGGAGTGGCCAGAGAGTAGTACAAACCTCGAGTGGACCCCTGGACTGTCCATAGTTAGGGCATGTAAGATTGTGTCTGTGTGGTCAGATACCTGGTATAAGTCTGCATAGCCTGCAATACACCAGTATCACACTGTTATCTCATGCTTGCTTGCACAAGTGGTATAGTTGGACTTAAAGAAAAGTAAAAGAAAAAAGTTTTAAAATAAAAAACAAATTATAAAAATGGCCCACAGCCACTTTTATATACAAAACTTACATTTAAAGGTGTATTCCCATGAAGACAAGTTTCTTAAATGTACTCAGGATAAGAAAATAGCACATTCACTGTAATTAACAAAAATACAGCATATTACAGATATAAGTCCAACCTGTCTCTATCAGTCCTGGTGTACACAATTTCAGCCATCTTGTCTGAGGCTTCACAGAGCTATTCTCTCTCTCTGTCTGCTCCCTGCAGCGGCCCCTCCCTTGCATTCCAGGATGGAGCTCTCATGGATACACAGACACAATACACAGACACTGTGCGGCATATTTACTTACCTGGTCTGCGGAGTGCACCGAAAGTGCATTGTCCAGCGATAATGCACTGTTCTGTTTTTCAAACTTATAGGGGGTCATTTACTAAGGGCCCGATTCGCGTTTTCCCAACGTGTTACCCGAATATTTCAGATTTGCGCTGATTTTCCCTGTATTACCCCGGGATTTTGGCGCACGCGATACCCCGATGGATTCGGAAAAACCGCCGCATTTAAAACAATAAAAGTGTCGCTTGGGACGCGCTTACCCTCACTTGGTCTGGCCCAGTGAACTTGAGTGCGTTCAGATGCTTTTTAAGGAACTACCTTGATGAATCCCGGCCGGACCCGAATCCAGCGCAGAGAACGCGCCGCTGGATCGCAAACGGACCGGGTAAGTAAATCTGCCCCAATGTCTTGCTACCGAATTAGTTACTAACTAACATTTACCATATCTCAGCTTTGTGTTGGCGTCATTTTAGAAGTGCCCTTTTGTTTTATTGCGACACTAAGCGAACAGCACAAATCGAACAGCATTGGCTCAAATTATCAAGAAAATGTTAGAATGTTAGAAATGAAAGTTCGGTATTGAAACCCCCCACATATCACCCCGTTCTATTAAGTTCATCCCTCAAACTATTCGAAACAGCAGGTAGGAAGCTTGTTTACCCTTTAAGTATGTTACAGAACTTCAAATAAAATGAAGGTTTGAAATTCACTAATATTTATCACTAATACATTCATTTAGCAGCTAAATTTACCCAAGTTAACTGAATAAAAGTAGAAAATGCATTTACGAATATTTTGTGCAGTTTCTTGGGAGTAAAAGGACACCCCTCATGTGAATGTAACCCACTGTCAGGGCACATGGAGGGGTGCGAAAGGGACGGAGCCATTGAGTTTTTGTAGGGCAGAATAGTTTTCAGGTGCCATGACGTGTTTGTAGACCCCCTGACGCCGCGTTCACAGGTGGCATTTTGGATGCATTTTCAAAGGCTCCACCTGCAATCGCATGTTGCAGTAAGATTACATTTCCTTCGCGTTTAGTTAACGTGTAGGAAACACAATGTTACCAGGAGTGGAGCCATTGGACTGCGTTTCCAAATGCAACCAAAATGCCACGTGTGAACCTGGCCTCAGTTACCACAAAGCCTTATCCCAGAGAATTTGTTAACGTTTTATCATGTGGTATAGGGGGCATTTTAATTTTTAACACCTTGTCCCTGATGGGCTTTTTCCATTTTACTTTCTGTCGCTCACCGCTTTCAAAAGTCAAAACTTTTTTATTTTTTCATGTACAAAGCTGTATGCGAGTTTGTTTTCTTCCTAGTGACGGTATTTTATATTCCATGCTGTGGAGATAAAATTCAAAATGCAGTAATGTTAACAAGAACCCCCATTTGTGCCATTTTTTTGTGGGCTCTGTTTTTACATCTTTCACTGTACATTCCAAATGGCATCTCTAATTTATACTTTGGTTTGGTATAATCACAGGGATAGCAAACGTATGTAGGTTTTATTAGTTGAAACCTTTTGTACGAAAAAAATTGTTTTTACCTTTACCATATTCTGAATCCAATAACTTTTTCATACTTAGGAGTACAGATTTGCCTAAGGTGTCATTTTTTTCCAGGACGAGCTGACGTTTTCTTTGAGTATTTTGGGACCTTTAAAGTTAGGGGCTTTTGGGACATTTCCATGAATTTTATTTTTTTGTGTTTTATTTTTACTTTTTTAATTTTTACAATACTATCATATGAACTTGAGTTCATACTAATGCACTGCAATAACCATGTACAGGCATTCCCCTACTTAAGAACACTCGACTTACATACGACCCCTAGTTACAACCGGACCTCTGGATATTGGTAATTTATTGTACTTTAGTCCTAGGCTACAATAAACAGCTGTAACAGTTATCAAATGTGTCTGTAATGAAGCTTTAGTGTTAATATTGATTCTTATGACAACCCAACATTTTTCAAATCCAGTTGTCACAGAGACCAAAAAAGTTATGTCTGGGATTACAATGATAAAATATACAGTTCCGACTTACATACAAATTCAACTTAAGAACAAACCTACAGACCCTATCTTGTATGTAACCTGGGGACTGCCTGTATTGCAGTGCATTAGAAGTGTCCACCTATACCCTTGCATAGGCTGACAGGCAGCTACTCTGTCCAGCGAGCAGCCACTTGCAATGACAGACCCATGGAACCTTCATTAGGTCCCCAGTTGCCTGGCAGTGAAGATGCGATTGCTGGGTGCCGGGAGCCCCCTCCCTCTGAAGGTACATGGATTCCACGGTTAACGGGTTAACAGCCGGATCGTAACTCATTCTGATCCGGACTGTTAGAACAAGGTCCAGACTGTCATAAGACAGCTGGGGCCCTGCCAATCCCTGCATGAGGGGCCCATGCAGACCTTAAGTTAGGCTGACCGATGGAGAAATCAGTATGGGTGGTCGCTTAGGTGTTAATTTTGCATTAACATGTGTGTTTTTGTAAACACATGCTTTACTGTCACGCGTGAACGCGCCCTAAAAGTTGTTTCTAATATTTTGCACAGTGCAATCTTGAAAACGGGGTGATTCATTGGGGATTTCTAATATTATATATTTTAAATCTCTATAAAACTAAAAATTATCCCCAAAAAATTATAGTCTACAAAATTACTTCAAAATTGGGAAAATCACTGAATGAGTTGTAAGCTTTCTAATATCATCATAAAATAAAAGGATATTTTACATAAACCAGAGATATGGGAAATGTCAGTAACTAATTTGGCTCATAAAACTATTAGTATAAGAAACAGATTATTTAGAATTTTGAAAATGACGATTTTTGCAGAATTTTATCTGTGAAATGCTGTATTTTTCTTAATAACAGTGAATCAGAGAATGTGTTATTTTGTTATCCTGAGTATATTTATAGGAAATCTACCATTTGATTTAATGCAGTATGAAGCAAACATACCTTGAGAATGCTGTAGCTACACAGGATATCTTGGTTAATCCCTGAGCTGAGTGGTTTTGCTGATAAAACAGCTCTGTGGCTTCTATCTCTGCTCTGGCGCTAGCTTTGTTGCTTCTCATAGCAGGAGAGTTTCTCTCTGATTGCATCATCATATCCTGCAGTTCTCATCTTGCCAGACAGAATAATCAATTGCTGCACCATCCCCCAGCTGCTGTGTATGAGTCATTCAGCTCAGGTTGATTAGTGCTTGACTAGTCATGGTTTACATAGCAGCCATTTGTAATTCCAAGCTCCCGTGTCGTCCCGCCGTCTGTCCCAGCTTTCCGTAAGGTCCTGCAAGGCGATAGAATTGGTTTTTTCAGCAAACCACTCAGCCAGGGATTAACCACATATATCCGCTCAGTGTAGCAACACCATTCTCAAGGTATGTTTGCTTCATAATGCATCAAATCAAAAGGAAAGTTTACTTTAAGAATCTTGTGTTTGTGGAAATACCACTTTAAGTCATAAAGTGGCTGCTTCCTGAAGGGGTTACACAGAGTGTCTGTGAATGGTGCACCAGACTTCACATAAGAAGGTGACTAAATGTGTTATCAACTAAAACGTCATATAATCCACTAACATGCAAAACAATCCTGCCAAGGCGGCACTCACTTTGGAAATTTTAATATCTTGTGAATTTACAAATCCCTTGATTCTGTGTCGGATTATCCTTAACCTATTAATCTCTTCAGAGCTTTATTGCAGGCGGATTGTAACCAGCAGAGACTGGGCCCACAACTATGCACCATTTGAATGGGCCCACCCTTCCCTTAAAACAAACGTGCATATTTAGTCCACACGTACACAATCACGATCTTTAGTACACTAATACCGTGTCTACACAGATTTATAACATTTATACACACATAGTATCGCATAACGACATCATATACCACCTGCAGTATATACATCAAATTTAAACAAACATATACAACATACACATCAGCAATATAGCAAAAACACCACATATTCTATACAATTATCATATATACACACAAACATATCATACACACAGAATATACAGCATTATTACACATGCAATTCCAACTAAGTTACACACAATCATCAGACAGCTATATAATCCCTATCCAGTATATCAACAACACACCCAACTACAGAGTAATCTCACAACCTATCACCAGGTATCAAACACATACACACAGATATACAGATTATCACCACATAACGCGTTGACTGATACGAGATCCGATACACATACACAGATAATCGCAATATATATAACTATCATCCAGTATATCAACATACACACCAGAACATTCAGTATATTCATACATCAAGTACATCACCACGAGTATTTACAAACTACATACAGATTATCACAAGCATATTACACACATAACAAGAATTATACAAACAACATCCACCAGTAGTACAACCCAAAAAAAATCTAGTATATCTCCACATTAAAAGAATACAGATTAACACACGACAATTCAATGGGGATAGTATGAGTACCATCAGTGCTCACTTGCAATACGATGAAGGAGTGAGATCTCGTGAATGATATACTTTTTTTGGTACCTTTGGTACACCACAACCATAAAGGCTGGTATCATTCACCTTTGAAGATGTTGTGAAAATGTATCCAAACATGGGACTATTTCCCTCAGTGACAAGGAATAAAATTTCTTTGACGTGTGTAGGATTTTTCCCAAGTCATAACAATTTTACACCATTACATGGAATATATGTGTTTTATACATCCTATTTATTTTCATAAACTGATCACGATAATGGTTGATGGATCCTTTGCTTTGGGACTCACACAATGTACATGTGCATCTTTTCCTCATCACTACCTCATTTTAAAATGGATATAGAATAAAAATAATGCAAGATAGCCATCTAGTGGGCAGAGCAGTGAATAGTGCCTAATATCTCTATGCATTACAGATCTTATACAATGGAAACTCAACACAAACATTATATTACTGGCAGTGAAAATCATTCCATACCAATCAGGCTACTTTACAACAAACATAGTGTCCCGTGTGGGCAAATGTCTATATATGACTATAGCAAAAGTAAAAGACTTCTGGAAAATATATACCTAATATGGTATATGGTAAGCAGCGTATATACTTGAGTATAAGCTGACCCTAGTCAAAGCGGAGTGTAATGGGAGAACGGAAATTAGTGATAACGGACAGGACACTGAGCCCTAAACTAAGCGCCCCAAAAGGTCACCTGCCTACTTACTGGGTGCTAGCCTAAGTAGTGACAGTAAAAGGTCGACAGACCGTCTCTGCAACAAATTGAGAACACAAAACAAGACAGACAATAAACACTGAAGAGTAACAAGCGTTCTGGGTCACAAAGAGATGGCAGATAAAGTACCTAATTAAAGATACAAAAGGAAAAGTCAATACATGAAAGCTGAAATTAGGGAAGCAGAGATAATAGAAGACTTAAAGAGGAGACAAAGTAAGCAGCTCTAGTGCTTAAAAACCACAAACGCCGCTGTGTTGAGAGGAACATTCCAGAAACCTCTCGTAAGCTTCTAACACTGCAGCGAAGTCAAATGTAAACGTCGGAATCGCCTCGCCAAGCCGGTCCGATGTATTCATGAGGGGGCAGGTGTGGCCGTGGTTAGGGCGCGGTGACTGCCGATGACACGCGCAGTCACTGCCGTTAGTACAATACAGATTAAATTTGAAAACTCCTCGTTCTAAACTCTACCCTGATTTCTTTCTATTATCTTGGGAAGAAGCACCTCGCTATCACCCCCTCATGAATACGTCGGACAACTTTGCGAGCGGTCCAACGATTACATTGTTCTCTGCCGCAGTGTTTCGATAACGTTATCTCTCTAACACTGCGGTGCTTGTTCAAGCACTAGGAGCTGATTACTTTAGTAAGCAGCTCTTATTGCCCGATTTATGGGTGACAGCTCCTCTTTAAGTGTGTAAAACATCAGAGAGCTGAGTTGCAAATATAACGAGTGCTGGACTAACTGTGCATGGAAACTAGATAAGTGGCGAGAGAACCTCCCCCCGCTGCTGACTGGGGCAATGGTCTGTCCATCACAGCTAGTTAACCATTGCAGGGAACTGGGTGTGGTGCAATAAGTCTAACTCCAGAAACAACCTTAGCCACAGCTTACACACACAAAAACACAGATGTGAATCAGTGCCTTCTAAGCCACACTCTGCACAGAGTGCAGATGAGGCTGGCACGATTATTACACTGAGGCACCTAATTTTACCACAAAAAAATGGGAAAACCTATTGACTTGGTCACAGGTTCCCTCACTAATGAAATGCCCAGCAGCAGCCTCTCCTACTAATAAAATTCCCAGCAGCAGCTTCCCCTCACTAAAGAAATGCTCAGCAGCAGTCTCACCAAGTAGTAAAATTCCCTGCAGCCTCCCATCACTAATGAAATGGCCTGCAGCTTTCTACTCACTAATAAAATTCCCAGCAGCCTCCCCCCCCACTAATGAAATGCCCAGCAGCCTCTCCTCACTAATGAAAAGCCCAGCGACAGTCTCCCTGAGTAATAAAATGCCCTGCAGCCTCCCCTCACTAATAAAATGCCCAGCAGCAGCCTCCCCTCACTAATGAAATGCCCAGCAGCCTCCACCCACTAATGAAATGCCCAGTAGCACCTCCCCTCACTAATGAAATGCCCAGCAGCCTCCACCCACTAATGAAATGCCCAGCAGAAGGCTCCTCATTAGTAATGGGAATTATGGCTCTTTTTAGTAAGATGGCTCATTAGGCTCCACTCACTAAGAAGAGCCAGCACTTCTGGCTCCAAAATGGTTCCCTATTACAACAGCCTCCCCTGACTAATGAAATGTCCAGCTCCTTTTCCTTCTCTACTTCCTGTGTAACAGCATGGGTAGAGACATTCTATGAGTAAAGGGCCAATCTATTGAATGTTGCCTTCTCAACTGTCTTTACCTAAGAACATCCACTGGTGGAAGAAAGGATGAGGAATAATGTAAATTTACATTGTAATGTCAACAATTTAACCCAACGAATGGTACAGTGCCGCCTCACAAACACTAAAATAGAGAAATCATCAGGCCAAGATGGTACACACCCCTGGGTACAGCATGAACTATGTACCATGATAGACAGACAATTATTTTTAATATTTGAAGATTCTTTGAGGACTGGTTCTGTTCAACAGGGATGACGCATAGCAAATGTGGTGCCAATATTCAGTGGCGTAACTTGAAGCCTCAGTGCAAAGTCTGTGCCAGGCATAATGGTTTTGTATCATCATCCAACGGCGATGGTCAGGGTTAATGGGGACCTTACTGGCCCGTTCGCTATAAGCAATGGGACCCGCCAAGGGTGCCCCCTCTCACCGTTGCTATACATCTTAGTGATGGAATCCTTGGCATATGCCATTAGAGCTAATGAATCCATCAGGGGCCTGCATCTTGGCGGGTACCATCACAAAATGGCCATCTTTGCGGATGACCTATTAGTATTCATCACATAACCACGTACAACACTCCTAACGGTTATGGCAGAGTTTAAAATCTTTTCCGAACTGTCTAACTTCAAGGTGAATCTCACCAAATCCGAAATACTCAAAGTGAACTTGCCTGACACCCTAGTGGGAGATAATAGGGACGTGTTCCAGTTTCGTTGGGCTGAGAAAGCTATCACGTATCTAGGGATACAAATCCCAACAGAATTGTCTAGTCTTTTTCAGGTTAATTACCTGCCCCTCTTGACAACAATTGAGAAGGACCTTCTCGCCTGGAAGCGCCTTCCGCTTTCCTGGTTTGGAAGGATTAGTGTAATTAAAATGGACAGCTTGCCGAAAATACTTATTTTTTCCAACCAATCTCCCTACACGTGGCTTCTCCCTTCTTTACTAGACTTAAAAGGTTAATATCAGGCTTTGTATGGGACTCCTCCAGACCCCGGATGTCACACAATCTCCTCACCAGGCCCAAAGAACTAGGAGGAGTGGGTCTGCCCGACATGGGTTTATACTATGAAGCCTCTACGTTTTAAGTTTTTAAGTTCGCTCTCTAAGTTGTGGGCAATGTTAGAAGCCTCCTTAAATTCGACACCTTTGGCGGCATCCCTATGGCTTCCCGCCACAAACCGCGCTGTATCCTCAACCCGTACACATCTATATAAAATATTCATTAGTAGTTGGGACATGATGAGGTAACGTCACAATCTGACTTCCATACCAAGCCCTATGTCACCAATATTTTTAGATCCTAGGTGTCCTCTGCGAGACATGAACCCTGATTTGTTTGGACACCCATCAACCTCGGTGGTGCAGGTACGGCATGCATTGGTAGACCGAGATGTACACTGCCTGGAAGGGTGGTTTCCCACAGACATGAGGGGTAGCAGATGGTTTACGGCCAAACAGTTGAGTAGTTTTATCCAGTCATTAGGCCCATCAACATTTATAGAACAGATTTTCACAAACAAGGTCTCTCCTAGTCACTTGATCTCTACGGTCTATGGGTGGTTGCTGAGAGAGAGGGCTAAGAGAGGGCTAAGGCTCAGCCCCATTTTTTGGATTCTGACTTGCGTCGCTTTATATAGTTATAACTTTTGAACTCTGTTACTTATCAAAGCGATTCTGAGATTGTTTTTTCCCCACATGTTGTACTTCATTTTAGTGGTGAATGTTGGCTGATAAGTTTTGCGTTTATTTACAAAAAAAAGAAAAAATTATGAATTTTTTGTAAAATTTCACTTTTTTGAAATTCGAAATCATTGTGTTTTCAGGCAGATACATTTACCACCTAAATAAGCTGCTGAATAACATTTCCCCTTTACCTTTTTAATTTTTTTAGGAATGTCTGGATAATTTATTTTGATGTTGCGCGGCTAACAAATCGAATAGTGATTTTGAATGAAATTTTACATATTGAACATCAAAACCCCCTATATAATCAACTCATTTTCAAATATGCACCCCTCAAACTACCAGAAACAGCTTTTAGGAAGATTGTTAACCCCTTGAGATCTTCATAGTACAGTAATTGAATCAAAACGAAGGTGAAATTTAGAATGGTAAAATTTTGTCGGTTATACGTTCATTTAGCCCTAAAATGTACACATTTCCAAAAGATAAAAATACAAACTCACCATACCATTTGTTCAGCAGTTTCTCTCGAGTACAGAGACCCCCAACATGTGGCCGTTACTTGTTTTATGGGCGCACAGCAGGGCACAGAATTCAAGGAGGGACCTGCAGCTGCCAGGATTTTAGTTTCCTCATTGGTCCCTTTTGTAGGCTATAAAATTTTTGCTTTTTCGTTATTGGGGCCATGTAACGCCATTTTTCTTTTTCGAGAGGAGATGCTTTTTCCAATGTTACCAGTTTGGGGTTGGTATCCCCAAGTGTTGTCCTTTTTTATTAGGACAGGAGTAGAAAAGCTTCAATTCTGTACTGGATTTTTTTCTTTTTTTTTTGGGTGTTCACTATATAGCCTAATAATCATGTTATCTTTATTCTATGGGTCGATACGATTACGGGGATACCAACAAGAATATTTTTTCATACGTTTTACTAAATATGTCAAATAAAACCCTAATGTGGGAAAAATCTATTATTTTTGCATTGCCGTCTTCCGAGTGGCACAACATTTTTAATTTTTTGGCTACAGAGCTGGTTGATAGCTTGTTTTTTGTGGGAGATGTTGTACCTTTTCCACGGTGAGGCCCCATTTGTCTTTCTTCATGGTTTTTAAATTTTCATTATGTATTGTTGAATTAATAAAGGCTAATTCTGATGTTTTAAACTGTGTACTGTGTTAGTGCCCTCCTCTCCCTTCCCTTTTGGAGGGTAATTTTGGGATTGAATAGGTTAAAATCATAATTTTTGGAGGGATTTTAGCAGTTTTTTTTACGGCATTCATCATACGGGTTCAATAATTATTTACTTTTATTCGACGGGTTGTTACGGACGCGGTGATACTATATATGTGGGGTTTGTGTTATGATTTAGACTTTTTTTTGTGTATATGTCTCTTTATATGTTATGGGGCTTATGGGCATTTTTATTGATTTATTACTTTATTTTTTATTGAAAAACATTTTTTTTTTTACTTTTTTACTTGTTCCACCATGCGACATGAACAAGCAATCATCTGATTGCTTGTTCATGATAATACTCTGCAATACTCATGTATTGCAGATTATTAGCAGTGTCAGCCTATGCACTTGCATAGGCTGCCACTGTGCCGGTAAGATGACGTCACAGACGCCATATTACTAGCAGTGCCTGCAGGCAGTGCTGGGGACCAGATCGGACCCCAGCACTGCCATAGCAACAATCGGCGCACCCCGAAAACGGCGCGGGGTGCCGATAGTGGGGGAAAGACCCCCCAACGGCAGGTTAAATGTTGCGGTCACGTTGACCACAGCATTTAACGGGTTAAACACCCGAAATCGGAGCCCACTCCGACTGCGGGTGTTACACTGGGGTGCCGGCTATTACTTACAGCCGGCACCCTGTGTTTCCCGATGCTGGTTCGGCTCTGATCCAGAGCCAAGCCGGCATCAGCTCAATGGCAGATACATCCGGCCCTGAGCGCTAAGGGGTTAAGGAGAACGTGTCAGGCAAATTAACCCCCCAAGTCTAAATATATTTTCATAAACTGCCATTAGAGAGCATTGCCCCTATCCCTACATTGTCTCTCTACAGGCCTTTAAACTTAAACAATCAGGCCCTAAAGCTGCATGCAAATGACCTGAGATGGGTCTAATGAATCATTATCATATTCAGCAGTCCAGCTTATTCATGAGTAGGAGGCACAGCCACACCCCCCAGTACTTGACTGACAGGATTTATAATGATGTGACACTGCTGGCGCTGGCTCCTCTACGTGCTTCCTGGTTCTGGCAATCATGCCCCCAGCAGCCTGTGCATGAGAGAACTGCTACAGAATGCAGCCATATATATGGGAGGAGAGAGCATGTCCGGTACTGAATATCTGATCTCTGTGTTTCATATGTGTGTAGGAGAATAGAGCATTTCAGGTACATGTGTAGCTGAGAGTAAAGAGATAACTCAGCACTTTACAGCTAATACTCACGTTCTGGCTATCTTTTAGAAAACTTTATTAGGCTAGTATGTAAATTTTGTTAAGCGGCTGCTGGGGCGTGGAGTTGCCGGGCATGAGGCTACACGTCGTGGCTACTCCACGCCCCAGTAGGCTATTTTCTCCTCCTACCTTGAGATCTTACACCCTTATAGGTAGAATCGTGGTGGTAGGTTCTCTTTAATTCTTCTTTTATTTCTACACAAATAATGTATATAACTTCTTTGACATTTTGGTTAAATTATAACCTTCCTCAGAAAACAGATTGCTGGAAGGTAAGGGAATGAAGATAAGATGTCCCGTGGCCGTGTCGGTGTATAGTGTCTGGAGGGTACAGGCGCATGGCTGGAAAAAAATGGAGGAGAAGCTGCTGCTAGTTCCCAAGTGTTGAGTTCTAAACGGATCTGCCTTAGGCCGCGGTCACATGTTCGGCTAGTTTTGCATTCATAACGCTACACTAGCGCCCTAGTATTTTAGGGAAATGCATGTGATCGGTAACCACATCCCTGTGTCTTGTATTGCTTAAATGCTGTTCTGGAAACGTATATGCGATTGCTCCGAGGCCCACCCCAGTGCGCTAGTGTTGTGTTATGAACGATGAACATGTTACCGCGGCCTTGGGGTGAATTCATATTTTTCTGTGATCATTCCGGACACTAAAAGTGCCGTGCCTCGGGCTCCATGCATAATATTGATATGAGTTCTTGTTTCCCTGTTATGCAGAATAGCCACTAGTACAGTGTTGGCTCTGCTGCATATTGTGCATCATATATCAATATTATGCACAGAGTTTAGTCCCCAGCACAGTGATCAGTCTTTGGCAGGGAACTTGTTATGGCCGTGATTACAGAAAGATGTGAATCCAGCCTCTGGGTACATTTGCTATGGGGGCCGTAATCTGGTTGCATCATTTGCGACCCGATCATGGTCCCCATAGACTTCTATCGCTCCCAGTCACGACGTGGGGAGCACAAGGTGCTTCAATGCACTGTGGATGAGTCAGTTCTGCCTATAGAGGTAGGAGGGGTGAAGAGTACTCGGCCCTCCTCCTCCTGTTCTGGGCGAACACCTGACCTTGTGAATGAGCCCTAAGGTTTTCGACCTCCCTACTCTGCTTAAGCAGTGTTTCAGTTTAAGTAATGTAACACCAAATAGAAAGGGGCTAGCACAACCAAAAGATATGTAGATGAGCTGGTGCACAATATAATCACCTAAACAGAGAAAGAAAGAGTATGCACCAAAAAAGCTCTGTCAATACAATATGCGATAAAATCGTCTCAACTTTATTAAATGCAAAAACGGGATACATATATGACAAACATCTAAAAGCATCTAAAACATGAAATTTACACAATAATCAACTGGCGACCACTGTCCAGGTCAGCACTGTAAAGACCCCTGCTGGTTCGCCCTGCGGCGAATTGCAAATCCTCCCAACCAAAGGAATATAGGGGATAACAAAATATCAAAGGTCCAGATCGCAAACAAATCCTAATGGTCTATCCCTAATACCTAAGTAGGCCCTAATAGCTGCCAGACACCATGTCAGCAATGGCCCACATGAATACCACACATGAAAAGTGCAAGTGCGTAGGCTGTATGGGTATTACCTAAAAAGACAATATCTAAAGTGCTCCTAGTGGTCAGGCAGGTGGGAGGAAAGCAGGGGTGACGGGCTCCCCACGCGTATCGTCGTCCTAGACGACTTCCTCAGGGGTTGGTTTCAGTTTAAGTAATGAAGTAATTGTTAATAAAGGGCAACGTATGAACATGGCCTATTTGCATCAGTTTAGCATCCAATTTTCATGGATCATCACAAACTGTAGTCTAATCAGAGCAGTTTTTAAAAATCACTGACTATGACATGCTCTACATTATAATTCATGGGTAGCATGGTCCACTAAAATTATGGGCATGGGCACTGATCCATTAAATGTATTGCATCTAGTGCAGCTGTGTGCCGACCGTATACCATATAATGGCCGATCTTTACTTCATCTACCCTTAACTGAAAACTGTTTGTGTACACCCTATAGTAGGATCTGGCTTCACATTTGTATTCTTTAGAAAATGGTGGAAAAAAAATTCAGGACTTGTGTATGCCAACGTGAAATGTGGCTGTCTATGAGCTCATGCACATGGCCGTCTGCATGGACTGCAAACTTGGGCAGGAATAAGACCAGCTCTACCTTTTGTGACCAGGCAGTAGTCTCTTGCGGAGGGCCAAGAAATAAGCCAGGCCATGTGCATAAGCTCATAGAAAGAAATTGGGACATGTGCTGAGGTACTAAAAAAAATGGCCTTTTTCGCCTATCATGTATGAAGAGGGCTCAGCCTGTGAGCTCTCTTCATACATCCTTTACTTCACCTGTGGGTAAGTGGTGATGATTTTGACACCGTGATGTAGACAAAGCTTTTTTCAACCTAAAAAAAATTGTGATATGATAAAGAAAGTAAATTAAACCCTTTGCGCATCACGAAGTACTATAACGGTGTGCTGCTGCGGTGATGTATAACACAGCTGACTCCCACCTTTAACTGCTCTGGTGCTAGCACTGATCACAGCAGTTAACCTAACAGTGCTGCCATCTTGGATGGCCAATTGACAGCTCCCACCCTCAGACTTGTAGGCCTGTCATGGATACTGGTCTGTAATAGCTTGCTGATGGCATGCTGTTAGAGATCCGCCGTAAAATTACAATATTTTGCAATACAGTAGTATATTGTATGATCAATCAAACCCCCAAGGGGTTAAAGGACCCTATGGAGAAAAAAAGGAAGTTTAAATTGCCCTCTTTCCGTAGACCATATATAAAAATAGTAAAAATCATAAACATGTTGGGTATCACCATGTCCCAAAATGCCAGTTTTATCAAAATATTAAAATGGTTATTCCCCTGCACCCAAATGTCCGAATCACTTTATCACCATTTTTTCCATCCATAATATATTTTTTTTTTTCAAATTCCTTTATTGAAAGAATAACATAACAAATATGCACAAATGTATAACAAATATACATATAAAGAATCAGATTGTGACAGATACATACTTGTGTTTCTATAGTCTATATGTACATCCATAATATATTTGAATAAATAATATTGTCAAATTGTCATAAAGGTCCCAAATTAATATAAATGAAAACATCACATCCTGCAAAAAAAAATGTATGCCTTATACAGGTACGTACACCAACGTATGAGAAAGTTACCTGTCCAGAATTGGCAAAAATTGTAATTTTTCGAAATCTACTAAATGATAATAAAACCTGTATACATTTATTATCCATGTGATCACACTGGGAAGGGGAGGTCATTTGGAGCACACAATGAAAGACGTAAAAACAGATCCCACTAGAAAATGCCGCAAATGCAATTTTTGTGTCAATTTCATGGCACTTACAATTTTTTGCCAGTATGTTGTAAGGAATATTAAATGTCACCACTGATAAGTATAATTGCCCTGCAGATAACACATTCTCATACATTGTTTGGAAATGGGAAATTTTAAAAGTTATGGCTTTTAGGCTAAGAGGAGTAAAAAAAAGAAATGCACAAACGAAAAAGGGTTAATCAACAGGTCACTTTTCTGCGGTGAATTGAGTAGAAGACGCTTGTGCCATATGAAGGTGTTTCATTATATATAAATGATTTTCCTGATGACTGGTTCCCATTATAGAAAATCTACCATCAAAAACCAGCATGATGAACCAGGGACACTTACTCGTAGATCCAGGCACTGTGGCGGTGATAATCTCCTTATATTTACTATCTGTGGCCTTTTTCCTTCCAAAGACCCCCAGCAGGTCCTCTTCCATACATTGCGGTCCCGTCATCAGCTCAGTGTCCTGGTCCGTGGCAGGAATAGTGACATCTGACGCTCGCTGACATTTGTGCCAGCATCGGCACACATTATGATGTTTGTGAGCGGCTGATGTCAGGGTTCCTGCGACGGACCGCGTGTGGACACTGAGCTGAGCTGGATAGAAGAGCCATACCCTTTGGCAGCCTCATAACTAGATGATTTTCTCTTACTCGGCTCGGTACTCGGTTCTTCGGATCAGGTAGTAAGACATCAAGTTTCAAGGGTTTGCCATATTTTAGAACGCTTAGGTTAGCTCATAAATCCTGAAAAATCCTCTGACTCCCACCCAACACAAACTTTTTTCCATTTCCATCAGATCAGCCATGTTTCTGCTAGCTCATTTGACGTCTGCAATCCCAGCAGTTCCTTGGGCCCAATTTCATTCAAGAATCCTTCAAAATGTTCTACTTCTAGTTAGGGACAGACACATAGATTCCTTAGACAGTACCCTTCAGGTTCCAAAGGGTATACTGGGGTCCATAACATAGACCTATCTGTTGTTCTAAATGTAGTATTATAACCTCCCTTTTGAACCTTTAGGGGATATTTCCAGTAAACTGATTCCTCTTAAAGGACATCTACCATCAGATTTACTCATGGTAGATGTCCCAACCGTACTTGCTCGTTGTTTAGGCTAGGGGATGACCTCACTTTTTCTAAGTCCTGGAATGGCTGGATAATTATAAAAGAGACTTTATAAAAATATTCAAATAAGCTGCAGGCACCCCAGGCTACATTTCTTTATATATTCATATATTCATGTCCCTCTCCGTGTTCATGGCACCCTAGTCCCGCCTGCTGATTCGCTGACGTCAAGATCAGCGGCGGGACCAGGCTGCCATGAACATAGAGGGGACCTGCTATTTTATTATTATCCGCCGTTCCAGGACTAAGCGAGGTCATCCCCTAGCCTAAACAACGAGCAAGTAAGTTTGGGACAACAGTAAATCTGACAGTAATGTCCTGACAGTCTTCCTGACTGCCATAGCATCAGATAAGAGTAGGGAAATTGTCTGCTCTTTCATGGAGACCTCCATATTTCTTGCTCTTTCGACAATCATTCTTAAACCAGACCCTGAATTCCTACCCTAAGAACTCTCAAATTTCCATATATCTGAAGATATATATCTCCCCTCCAAATCCAGAACAGGAAATTTCCTTTCGTCATCTGGATGTTAGACATATCATAATCCATTTCTTAGAGGTTTCTAGGCTCTGGCAGAAATCGGATAGTGTTTTTTTTTTTTCTCATTTTTTTTCCAGAAAGAAAGGGAAAAAGGCTTATCTACAACTATTGTTCTGCTATTGCCAGATGGTTCAGACTCTCTTTCCAGCTGACTTATGAAGTGGCTGGAGAATCTGTCCCTGAGAGAATTTGTGCCCACTCTACCAGGGTGCTGGCAACATGCTGGGCAGAATAAAGGAATACTTATGATTCGAATATATTCATATCCCTCCCTCACTTTCAGGCAAGTCCAAAATTCTGGGACCGAACTTGCTCATGGGCAACAGGGTTCACATGACTGATTCTCTGGTGCATTGAAATCAATGGAAGTGTCACTCTTTTTCCTGTCCACTTATGGGTAAATCAATGACCTTCTATTCTTAGCTGATGTCACAGAAACATTTATGTAAAGGGAACAAATGGGAGATTTAAAATATTTACATGTAAATTACAATTATGGCCACAGTCGGTATTCTGCATCAGGAATTATAGGCCAAAACCAGCTGTGGGCTCAAAACACCGACAAGATGAAGAGCTTTCCATTATTCCTTTTCTCTTGATAGATACCACCTCTTGTTTTTGGCTTTAAACACTGATACAAAATACTTATGAAATCCTGACTGTCTGCAAGTGGCCTATATTTAATAAATGATAACTAATTGCTTTTTGATTGATTGCCTGGTCCTTTCTTTGGGTAATGATTATTTCCTCCTAATTGGGAATGAAAACTGGTGAGTTTGCAGCATTAATATTAGAATAAATGTATGTGTATAGTATTTATTCCCTTTCAAGTGTTTCAATAAAGCATCATGACGTTGTAAGATTTAATATTGCATGTTGCCCACTGAGTGCCCATAAAAGAAATCGATGTACAGTATACAATTATGTGAATAGGTTACTTGCCTCATAGAAAATGCTGGCTAGGCAGAACTACTGCTCAATATAAAGGCATGCAAGTCTACAACAACTACTCATTGATTCCTTTTATTATCCTCTAATGTTTGTCTCTCTAAGAGAATGCTGACTTTAGTCATATTCAGACATTTTTATACTTCTGTAGTGAAAACTTACTCCAGAAGTGGATTTCTCAATGGTCTAATAGCCATTTTCAGATCCATGTTTCTTGAGGCAAGTGGCCCTCAAATAAGTTTTTTTTTTTATTTGTAGACAATGTTGCCATGTTTGCTTTTAGATTAAAAAGGTTTTACACAAATAAGGCTCATTTCACACTACTAAAATTTACACATTGATTTTGTTTGTGTCCCCCTTGAAATAGTTAATAAAATCTCATGAATAAGCTATAGACCCCCAAAATGAATTATCTATACATTGTATCTCATCCCGTAAAAAAATAAGCCCTCATATGTTTGCATTACCCCAAAAAATTAAAATTTATAGGTTGTACAATGTGACAATACAAATCTGCTGTGAATGGCGCCTCCATTCATTCTATACTTGGCCGTGCGCCCGTACAGAAGTTTACCACCTCATATGGGGTATCAGTACACTCGGGAGGAATTGGGCATCAAACGTTGCAGTGTGTTTCATCATTTAATTTATTCTGAAACTGTCAGTTTGGCCTAAATGAATGTATTTTCCAAAAAAATTCCATAGTTTCTAAATCGCAGGTCCATATTGTTTTAACCCATGTGAAACACTTAAAGGGTTAATGGACTTAATAGAAGTTGTTTTACATATGTTGAGGGGTGAAGTTTCTATAGTGGGGTAATTTATGGGGTTTTACTATTATTTAGGCCTCTCAAAGTCACTTGAAAGCTGAGTTATCCCTCAAAATGTGAGTTTTGGCAATTTTCATGAAAATGAGAAAAATCGCACCTAAAGTTCTGCGCCTCATAACATCCTAGAAAAATGAGAAGATGCAATATCATCTCAATATAAAGCAGACATTCCGTAAATGTTAATTATCAAGCTTTTTGGGTAGTTTTACTTCCTGTCTGGAAAGCAGAACATTTCAAACTTGGAAAATGAAGAATTTTTACAAACTTTTGCCAAATTTTCACTTTTTTTCAGAACGAATCGCAAAACTTATCACTTAAATTTTATAACTAACATGAAGTACAATGTGTCACAAGAAACATTCTCAAAATCACCGGGATATGTTAAAGCGTTCCAAAGTTATAACCAATTATCGTGAGACATGTCAGATTTGAAAAATAGATAACGGATCCATGCTAAACTGACCATAACAGATGACCTAAAATTTACATTGATGTCACTGGGATTTTTAACTGATACATTTAACCTCCATTAAATCTCCATTCTTTACTATTTTAACCGAGGGAATGAACAGTAGTGTGAATTTAGCCTAACACCATACCGACATTTCATATACTGCAGTCTCATAGAAGTGAAAAGAGCAATGGTCACGTGTACCATACACTTGGAGTACTTGTGGCTCATTCTCGTGCTCACTGGGCGTCCCAGTGGTCTGATGGCCAGTGTTCATCCACTATCCACAGGATGGGGGATAAGTGTTAAGAGAACACATCTTTTAATGGCATTGGCCCAAGTCTGATTGTTGTTCTTTATAGAATGATTACAGTACAATAATTTATCACCCTTTCATGCCATTCCGTGTCTATGGGAGTGCTGGTAATAGCGAAGTACAGTTGGTTAATGACAGTAGCTATTTGCTATTTGTCTATAGGAGGCCATGAAGTAACCATTGCTAGATCTGCGGCTTTATGGACCCTTGTTCTGAGCAATGATTGTACATTTTGAAGGTCAAAACACTATTTACACTTCTTGATAAATTTCTTGGGGTTATAGTTTCCAAGAGGTGCTCACTGACATCTCATAGGTCCTGCAGAAGTTAAATGGCCTCCCAAGCCATTCAACTTCCTTTTCTTATGTACTCTTTTGTTGCACTCACCACATGTCATATGTGGGCATAAACTACTTTTTGGGAATATGGCACGGCAGTGCAGGAGTAGAGGGTGCAACATAGCACCAGAAAATGTCAAAATCCTGCAAAATCCTTCTTGTGTGCTCCCTGCCATGTTCCGGTAAAACAGTCAATATCCACATGTACTGTGGTGCCATCTTTGGGATCAAAGTGCACAACAAACTTTTGAGGTAATTCTTTGAAAAAACTTTGTAAGAACTTAAATGCAATGTATTTCACTCAAAATTTACACAAAATAACACCCACACAACCCTCAACTGGTATTGCCAGTTGTCAATTTCTTTATAAGCTTCTAGAAGGAGTTAAAACCATGGCATCTCTATACTGTATAGAGAAGTGTTCTCTGAAAATGAGTTCCGGGGATGGGTGATTGGTCCTCTTTAAATGGATTGTCAACTCTGATTGAGGTCATTTAACCAACGGGGCGAACCTAAAAAATTTGGGTACAAACCCCCCGCCTTCCTCCCCCTCCCCCTTCCCGCCAAGTAAATAAACTGAACCTGAACACCTCATCTGCTGCAGAACCTCATTATACACAACTTTGCTGCTGCCTAATCTCATAATACGCATCTCATCTGCTGCAGAACCTCATAATAAACATCTCAGCTGCTGTGAAACCTCATAATACATATCTCATATGGAACCTCACTGCTGACACAGATCCTTCTTGCGTACATTTGAGGTGATTAATATTTTTAGTCTATAAGTCTGCACCAATCCACACATGCAGAAAGACATACATACAGGCAGACACACACATGCTGACAGACACAGATGCATGCAGACACACATGCAGGTAAATATACAAGCTGGCAGAAACATTATCACACAAACAATACACTCGTTATATGGATCTGTAATGCACATCCATACATGTCACCACAAACCTTGTGGTGTCTGCAGCAAACCCTGGTATAACACAGAGTAGTCTTCACTGTGCTCCTCCTCTACTCTCGTCCCGATATCAGCTTTCCCTGCAGTACCAAGTGAAGAGGTGATGGGAGAGGGGTTAAAATATAATGTACTGCATCACACAGGGCTTTGTATATTTCAGTAGCCTGTGCCTGTGCTGTGCTTTGTTTGAGTTCAGATGAGTGGGGGAGGAACAGCGCATGTGGACCCCTAGCAGCTCTCTGGGCCCTGGAACTTGCCTACGTATGCTGGGTGCCTTGATGGTATGCTTGCCATAGTTTAAAGAGTAACTGTCATTTAAAAAAAAAAAAAAAGTCCACCGATGGTCAAATACCTATATATACATGATAAATAGATCACAGTAACCTGTATAGAATGTCTGGTCCTCGTAACAAGCTATGGTATTTGCTTAACAACAAGTATTGCACAAGGGACTCATACACGGGTATATACAGACCAAGGGTGGACACCACCTGACACGTTTCACCTTTTTTTCCTCAGGGGTGTATGTGTATGTAGACCTCTGTATATGTCCTCTATACTCTTATTCCTCTGGGTATTCCTCTATTTTATCAGTCCTGGGCAGGTATAGGATCTGCTCTCGCAGTCGATCCACACACGGCATACACATGGTGTCAAAGAGCCGATAGAAGTGCATTTGTCCACAGACAAAATCTGCATTTGTGTGCAGGGACACTGTATTGCAGTATGTTTGTTGTGTGCTCCTCTATCTTGTGTTATATTAATAATTTCATGTACACAGCAATACCTTAGCATCTCTTAGTTCTTCCTATAATAATTATGTCTTCTGTAGATCCATAGCGGATTTAGACTTTCTTAAATCTGCATGAAAAGTGTAGTAAGCATACCACTTCAGGAGTCTAATGCAGATCAGATGATAAGAAAGCGCATTAGAATCGGACTAAAGGCAGTAAATTAAAATTATTCCATAATTTACTAACTTTTATTCCCGTTTTTTGACAGTGGTGGACATGAGGACAACGGCTGTCTTTATTGCAAATGCCATAATAAGGTATTGGAATATTTAATTTTTTTTTCTGCTTTTCCAATTATATTCTATGGAAGCTGTCCCCCAATGAGAAGACTACCCCTTTAAAAGACCAGTTTTATGTGCAAAATTGGGCAGACTGCTAATTTTCAATACACACCCCATCACATTGAAAAACATGCGACAATCGCAGAATTGATAGACATGATGTATAATAGATGACAAAATGGAAACAAAATATTTAAAAACATTTCGGTCTGCTCAGTATTGGCTTTTCCATGCCCCAAAAAACCCCTAGTAATACAGCTTGGCGTGCTGTCAATGATGTTATAAATGGGTTGTCGGTGTGCGCCCCCTGCTCTCATTCTCGTTTTTCTTGGTTCACCCAACCACTGGTACATACAGGGTCGGACTGGGGGGCCTAGGGCCCACCAGTGAAATAGATTCTGGGGGCCCACCTACCTCTACATGGAAATATTACCTATATATTCTTAACCCCTTAGCGATCCGCGCCGTAGTTCTACGGCGCTGGGTCCTGTGATTAGCGCTCAGCACCGACATAGGGGGTCGCGGGATGTCAGTGGTAATCTACCACGTACATCCCCGGGTGTTTAACCCGTTAAATGACGCGGTCAGTGCGACGGCGGCGGCATTTAACTTGCCTTTGGGAGGGAGCCGATCGTTGCTATGGCAGCTCTGCAAACGGAGGCCCCTGCAATAGCTTCAGGTATCTGCAGGGCCAGATTAAGGGTCCCAGTGGTATGGAGCACCTCATTTAGGACAGGGCCCCCCCTGCTTAGCAGCAGATGCCGGGCCCTTCTCAAAACAATATTTGTAACAAGATACCAGATATTTAGACTACATTCACATGAACGTATGCCCGCTGTCCAGTGCTGGAGAGGTGGAGGGATGTACACTGCACAAACTGGGAAGGTAGGACATCTTTTCCTTGTGCATGGAGAGGTATGATGCCACACATGTGGGGACATATATACGACTGTATGGACTGTCATGTAAATGTGGCCTTTTTAAAATACAATTGCCACGGAGATCAAAAAAAATGTAGCTGGGTTTACAGTGATAAAGTATACAACTTATATACAAATTCAACTTAAGAACAAACTTGCTGAATCTACCTTGGGACTGCCTGTACTGTTACCAATTAAAACTACGACAAGACCAATATTCGAAACAATAGCGCTACAATTTCCAAATAATCCCTCCAAACTGCGACCCACAGCATCACCACAACATAAAGAGAATACCAACACCCTGATAATGAAGACAAGACTCTATACACAGACCAGTATTACCAGCAATTTACCACATATAAACTCCACTTACTGATGATCTTTACCACCATATTGTTATTATACAAACACCATTCAGCAAAGGGCAATATCACTAATGACACCTCTGTAAAAGGCCCAAATAATAATATTACATCACGATTATCACTTCTACATAATGACTAAATAATACTGCAATACTATAGGACAGTGATGGCTAACCTATGGCACTGGTGCCAGAGGTGGCACTCGGAGCCCTTTCTGTGGGCACTCAGGTCATCACCAGAGATGACTCCAGGTATCTTCCTGCAGTCCCAGACAGCCCAGGACTTGCTGTGCACAGAGGTATTTTAAAGTGACAGCTCTACCTGGGACTATTTTCTGCTTTATTGGTGTCCTCAGGGGGCTGGTAGGTAGAGAAGGGAGTATAAATCACAAATTAAATTTCTGTGTTGGCACTTTGCGATAAATAAGTGGGTCTTTGTTGTAGTTTGGGCACGCGGCCTCTAAAAGGTTTGCCATCACTGCTATAGGATACCCTACACACAGACCAGTATTTACCACCATATAGTGACCATATAGTAACACATACCAGTCCTGCACAGAGTCTGCAGTGTAATCCAATGACTTACAGGTGACGTCCCTGATTCTGTCTCCTCCCTTCTTTCTTATCTTCCAGGAGACTTCTTCCATCCATGACTCTGCCGGTTTATAAAACAGACATGGTCGGCATCATCCTATATACACCTCTCACCTGACCCTCACATACACAACTGATCACATTGTGCCCTCGCACATATTTTATATACCCTTCACCTCACAAGTGACCACACTGTTCCCCTATGTATATTATATACACCCCTCACACCACAACTGATCACTTTGTGCCCTCACATATATCATATATACCCCTCACACAACTGACCACACTGTGCCCCACATATATATCATATATACCCAACACACCACAACTGATCACTCTGTGCCCCCACATATCATATATACCCCTCACACCACAACTGACCAAACTGTAACCCCACATATATCATATATACCCCTCACACCACAACTGATGATACTGTGACCTCACATATATCATATATACCCCTCACACCACAACTGACCACACTGTACCTCACATATCATATATACCCCTCACACCACAACTGACCAAACTGTGCCCCCACATATATCATAAATACCCCTCACAACACAACTGACCACACTGTGCCCCCACATATATCATAAATACCCCTCACACCACAACGTCGTTCCTTTGGGGGGTAACGTCACAATACTGACTTCCCATACCAAGCCCTAGTCAACAATATTTTTACGATCCTAGGTGTCCTCTGCGAAGACATGAACCCTGATTTGTTTGGACACCATAAACCTCGGTGGTGAGGTTACGCATTGCAGTGGTTAGACCGAGATGTACACGGGCCTGAAGTGGAGTTCCCACAATACATGAGGGTAGCAGATGGGTTACGGCAAACAGTTGAGTAGTTTATCCAGTCATAGGCCCATCACATTTTATAGAACAGATTTTCACAAACAAGGTCTCTCCTAGGACTGCTGATCTTAGGTCGATGGGTGGTGCGATAGTAGAAGGCTAAAGAGAGGCTAAGGCTCAGCCACATTTTTGGATTTTGACTGCGTCGTTTATATAGTTATAAATTTTGAACTCTGTTACTTATCAAAGCGATTCTGAGATTGTTTTTTCCCACATTGTTGATAATTCATTTTAGTGAGTGAATGTTTGGCTGATAATGATAAGTGTTTTGCGTTTATTTACAAAAAAAAGAAAAATTATGAAATTTTTTGATAAACAATTCACTTTTTGAAATTCGCAATCATGTGTTTTCAGCAGATACATTTACCACCTAAATAAGCTGCTGAATAACATTTCTTTTACTTTTTATTTTTTAGGAATGTCTGGATAATTTAGTTGACGTTGCTGGGATAAAAACGAATAGTGATTTTGAATGAAATTTACATATTTAACTTCAAAACCCCCCTATATAATCAAATCATTTCAAATATGCACCCCTCAAACTCCCCAGAAACAGATTTAGGAAGTTGTTAACCTTGAGATCTCATAGTACAGTAATGAAGAAAAACGAAGGTGAAATTTCGAAATGGTAAAAATTTTGGTCGGTTTTTTATCCGTTCATTTACCCTTAAAATTGTACCTTTCCAAAAGATAAAAATACAAAATTCACATCCCATTTGTTCAGCAGTTTCTCTCGAGTACAGAGACCACCAAACATGTGGCGTTACTGTTGTTGGGCGCACACGAAGGGCACAGAATCCAAGGAGGGACCTGCAGGCTGCCAGGATTTTAGTTTCCTCATTGGTCCCTTTTGTAGGGCTATAAACATTTGGCTTTTTGTGTTAACAGTTTGGGGTGTCTCCCAAGTGTTTGTCCTTTTTTTATTAGGAAGGAGTAGAAAAGCTTCAATTCTGTACTGGATTTTTTCTGTTTTTTGGGTGTCCCTAGATAGCCTAATAATCATTGTTATCTTTATTCTATGGGTCGATACGATGACGGGGAGGGGATCCCAACAAGACTATTTTCATACGTTTTACCCAAATAAAACCCTAATGTGGGAAAAAATTATTATTTTTTTGCATTGCCGGTCTTCCGATCAGAGTGGACACACATTTTTAATTTTTTGGCTACAGAGTGCGTTGATAGCTGTTTTTTGTGGGAGGATGTTGTACTTTTCCACGGGTGAGGCCCATTTGTCTTTCTCATGGTTTTTAAAATTTTTCATTATGTATTGTTGATTAATAAAGGCTAATTCTGTTTTAAAACGTGGTACTGTGTTAGTGCCCTCCTTTCCCTTCTTGGAGGGTAATTTTTGGGATTGAATAGGTTAAAATCATAATGTTTGGAGGGATTTTAGCAGTTTTTTTTACGGCCATTAATCATACGGTTCAATAATTATTTACGTATTCGACGGGTGTTACGAGCGGTGATACTATATATGTGGGGTTTGTTGTTATGATTAGACTTTTTTTGTTGTAATGTCTCCTTATTATGTAGGGGGCTTATGGCATTCTTATGATGTATTACTTTATTATTTAGTGAAAAACATTTTTTTTTTTTATTTTTTAACTTGTTCCACCATGCGACATGAACAAGCAATCATCTGATGCTTGTTCATGATTAATACTCTGCATATCATGTATTGGCGGTATTAGTAGTGTCAAGCCTATGACTTGCATAGGCTGCACGGGATGGGTAAGTGACGTCACAGACGCATATTAATAGCAGTGCCTGCAGGGAGTGCTGGGACCAGAATCGGACCCAGCACTGGCATAGCACGATCGGCGCACCCCGAAAAACGGCGCGGGTGACGAGTAGTGGGGGAAAGACCCCCAACGGAAGGTTAAATGTTGCGGTCCGTTGACACGGCTTTAACGTGTTGTAAACACACCGAAAGGGAGCCCACTCCGACTGCGGGTGTTCACTGGGGTGCCGAGCTATTACTTACAGCCGGCACCCTGTGTTTCCGATGTCCGGTTCGGTCTGATCCAGAGCCAAGCCGGCACTCAGCTCAGTGGCGGATATATCCGTCCATGAGCGCTAACGGGGTTAAGGAGAAACGTTGGTCAGCAAAGACCCCCCAAGTCTAACATAGATTTATAAACTGCATTAGAGGCATGGCCCCGATCCCTAAATGTCTATCTACAGCCTTGTAACTATTAAACAAGCAGGCCCTAAAGCTGTATGCAAATGACCTGAGATGGGTTAATGAATCATTACATATCAGCAGTCAAGCTATTCATGAGTAGGAGGCACAGCCACACCCCCCAGTACTTGACTGACAGGATTATAATGATTTGACACGTGGCGCTGGCTCCTCTACTGCTTCCTGGTTCTGGGACAATCATGCCCCAAGCAGCATGTGCGTGAGAGAAGTGCTAAAGAATGCAGCCATATATATGGGAGGAGGAGAGAGCATGTCCGGTTAATGAATATTGATCTCTGTTGTTTCAATGTGTGTTTAGGGAGAATAGCGCTTTCAGGTACAGTGTAGCGAGTAGTAATAGAGATACCAGCACTACAGCAAATACTCAGTTCTTGCTATTTTTTTCGAAAACTTTATTAGGCTAGTATGAAATTTGTAAGCGGCTGCTGAGGCGTGGACGTGCCGGGCATTGAGGACCACGTGTGGCTACTCCACGCCCCAGTAGGCTATTTTCTCCTCCTACCTTGAGATCACACCCTTATAGGAAAGAGTGGGGGTAGGTTATCTTTAATTCTTATTTTATTTCTTACCCAAATAATTTATATAACTTCTTTGAATTTTGGTTAAATATAACCTTCCTCAGAAAATAAGATGCTGGGAAAGTAAGGGAATTGAGATAAGATTGTCCCAGGCGTGTCGGTGTATAATGTTATGAGGTACCGGCGCATGGATGGAAAAAAATGAGGAGAAGCGAGCATGGTTCTCATCTTTATTTCCATCAGGGGACGACTGTAAGGCGATGAGCTCCGTCAAAGATCTACAGCGCTATACACCGAAAGGCTATGTATTATACTATACATAACACAGAGTCGAGCAGGGGAAGGAAAGGGGAAGGGTTACAGGGGGGGGTTGACATCACTGTCTCCCTCCTGTACCCAGGCCTCATTTAATGATAATAAAAGATGATTTTGAAGGATTAAGTATGAATTTGAAGATAAGGACTGATGAATGGAATCCTTGTGAGCTATCCAAAGGTAGAGTGACAGAATTGTTACAGAGAACCTGATGCCTTGTATGTTATGGGGGGGGGGGGGGGGGCCGGCATCCGTTCTATGACAGTTGGGAATCTATGAGAGACTTCCAGGCATGTCACTGAGCATGAAAATCCCCATATGCTACAATACACCCCTCTTTCTTTAGAATTGATATAAAAATTAAAAAAATAAAATCATGAACATGTTAGGTATTGTTGTGTCCCAAAATGTGACATTATCAAATATCGAATTGTTATCTCAGAAAGAAAAATCGTTAGTAATAGAATTTCCAAATTGCAACGTTTTGCCATACTACACCCATAAAAATTTAATAAAAAGTGATTAAAAGGCTGTACAGTCTCCAAATTGGTAGCAATGAAAAAAACGCATCTAATCCATGCCAAAAAAGGTATGCCTTACACATTCTGTACTCCAACCTATGAAAATGTTATGGCGGCAAAACGGCAAATGATTACTTTTTTTAAAAAAATCTCCATAAAAATGTAGGTTTCTAAAATTCGGGCCCTATCACAGTGATGGGACCCGCCCAGAGCATTAGAACAAGGAGTCTGATTTGTAACCCAGTTGGACTCTTTGTTCCTCGAGATGAGCAGGGCGCCCACATTGGTCCCGGCGGCCACGTCCGTGATCTGTGGGGGTCCCTATCACTGTGGGGATAGGGTCTAACTTGTTTTTTGGGAAAACCCTGTAAGGGGTTAAGTTCATTAAAACATTATACCTTTTAAAAATGAGGAGAACCAAGTAATGAAAAAGATTATTCCTCCCTTGATTGATGGATTAGAAATTCGAAACAATGTTAGTGTGAACCTATCCATTTAGTTGTAAATGGACAATTAGAACATATCCATTCTTCTCCCGATTATAGCGCCCCTATGTGGTTGCGATCGAAATCACTCCCACGAGTGCAGAGACCGGCCTGGGGCACATTTGTGGGTTATTTATAAAGCATGCACCCGTGCTGAAGGGTGAGGAGAGGGACACTAGGACCGTGAGGGACAACTTTGGAGCTTCGGTTTGTGTCAAATTCGCCAAAAAAAACCGAGCATAACTCGGGTGGTGTGTCCCCTTGCAAAAAAAAAACAAATTTTGTTGATTATTTATTGTTTAATAACAAATATGTATAATTATTTACCTTCTAGGTTACTTTAATCCTAGGTTGCTGATGATCCTACCATGTACTCATACTTACAAGTACAGGGTGTATTGGGGGATTTCAACATCTCTATTTTACAAGTTGTGGACAATCCTCAAGCCTCCCAGGCGGACTGGCACCTGGCTGTGTAGGAGCCGAGAATGAATCTCAGGCATGGCCGCGTGTCACTGAAAAGGGCTATGCGTGTCAGCACTGACACGCGTGTCATAGGTTGGCCATCACTCAATAGGAGGTAATAGTGCGGGTCATCCATGGAAGAACGCGGAGGCAGGCTCCCAATGCGGACGTGACGGCGCCCGGCCTCGGTACCACACAGCGCTGGTTGACAGTGACACGGCTCCACAGGAAGCGGACATAGGTAGTAACAACTCACTGGTCAGCGCCGCTCCCGACAATGAGGGCTGCTGCAAGGGGGGGCCCCCGCTCGGGAGCGCGCGCCGTTCCCGTTTGTCTGGTGTATGAGTGAAGTCCAGGCGCGCCCCCGGGTGTGGATCAGGGTCGGAGTTCGGGGTAAGGCCCCCAAAAGAGGGCTGCTGGCGCGCCCCGAACCCCTGCCGCCTTTGACAGCGGGTGATGACTGTGCGTGTGTACGAGGACAGCTGCGGGAGTGAGGCGGATCCCGGGCTATGTGGTGCGGCCGTGCTCAGACTGCCTGCTCGAAGCGCCACCCTCCTCTGTGTTGTAGATGAGGATGCTCACAATGGGGAAAGCGCAGCCACCCCGGAAACAAACAAAAAAACAAAGAGGTAAAATCAGCAATGTCCGGAGCAGGCATGCCGCAGTGATTCAGCGGCTTGTAGCATCCTTATGCCCGGGCCACCCCCCTTATCCCCTGCGGGCATAGCACAGGGCCGGCCTAAAGGGAAAAAGGGTTAGAGCGCAGAATTGGAAGAGACATTGCGGACATTGGCTGTGCTGGAGGCTGCGGGCGAGGGCTGTCATAGGCATTCTCCTCAAAGTTTCTCCTGGAAAGCAGAGCAGGCAGAGTGAGGAGCCGGCCATTACGCTATTGTGTGGGCTTGTTGTTCTGAGAAGGAAATAATTGGTAGCGGAATAAAAGGGGAAGATGCGGCTCAGTGGCGGTACAGACATCCGCCCTGGTTACACATGGGGCTCCGGTATCCCTTCACACCTGGGGAGCACAGAAGTTACAACCACATTGTATGTTTCGCGTGTGTGTGATATGTAGCAGGACACTGTTGTTTCGTGGTGTGTGTGTGTGTGTGTGTGTGTGTGTGTGTGAGATGTAGCAAGGACACTGCGTTTTCGTGTCATGGTGTGTGGGTGTATGTAGCAGGACAAGACACTTGTATGTTTCGTGTGTGTGTGATATGTAGCAGGAATTGTATGTTTGTTGTGTGTGTGTGATAGTAGAAGACACGTGGCTGTTTAGATTGTGTTTGTGTGTAGGTAGCAGGAAACTGTCTGTTTCGTGTAGTCGGTGTGTGATTGTAGAAGGACACTGTCTGTTTCGGTGTGTGTGTGAATGTAGCAGGACACTTGCTGTTTCGTTGTGTTGGGTGATTATGTAGGCAGACAATGTACTGTTTCGTGGTGTGGGCTGTGTGTGATATGTAGCAGGAAAATGTGTGCGGTTTAGTGGGGGTGGATAGGTAGCAGGCACTTGTTTTTTTTTCTCTGTTCGATGTGTGTGTGATATGTCAGCCGGAAACTTGTTGTTTCCGTGTGGCTGTGTGATATGTAGCAGGACATCTCGTTCGTGTGTGTGTTGATATGTAGCAGGACACTTGTTGATTTCGTGGGTGGGCTATGTAGCAGGACCCACTTGTACTGTTCGTGTGTGTGTGATTGTAGCAGGGACACGGTCTGTTTTGGTTGGGTGATATGTCGCAGGACACTTGTCTGTTTTTGTGTGTGTGGTGATAGTAGCAGGACACTGTCTGTTTGTGTGTGTGTGTGAGATGTAAGCAGCGACAGCTTGTTCTGTGTTGTGTGTGGGTGTTGTGTATGTCGCAGGACAATTGTCTGTTTTGTGGGTGTGTGTGATATAGTAGCAGGAACACTTGTCTGTTGGTGTTGTGTGTATAGTGCAGGACATTGTCTGTTTTGTTTGTGTGTGAATTAGGCAGGACACTGTCTGTTTTGTTGTGTGTGATATGTAGCAGGGACACTTGTCTGTTTTGTGTGTGTGTATATGTAGAGGACATTGTCTGTTTTGTGTGGGGTGATATTAGCAGGACATTGTCTGTTTTGTGGTGTGTATATGTAGCAGGACACTTGTCTTTTTGTGTGTGTGTGATATGTAGCAGGACACTTGTGTGTCTGTGTGTGTGATATGTGCAGGACACTTGTCTGTTTGTGTTGTGTGTGAATGTAGCAGGACACTTGTCTGTTTTGTGGTGGTGATAGGTAGCAGGGACACTTGTTGTTTGTGTGTGTGTGTGATATTGTAGCAGGACACTTGTCTGTTTTGTTGTGTGTGTGTGAATGTAGCAGGACACTGTTTTTTTATGTTGTGTGTGGATTGTGTGTGATATGTAGCAGCGACACTTGTATTTTTGTGTGTGTGTGTGTTGTGATATGTAGTAGGCAGTACACTTGTTGTTTTGTGTGGTGTGTGGTATGTGCAGGACACTGTCGTTTTGTGTGTGTGTGTGTGATATTGTAGCAGGACAATTGTCTGTTTTGTGTGTGATATGTAGCAGAGACACTTGTCGTTTTGTGTATAGTAAGAAGGACACTGTCTGTTGTGTGTGGTGATATGTACGCAGGCCACTTGTCTGTTTTGTGATGTGTTGATATGTAGCAGGGACACTTGTCTGTTGTGGGTGTGAGATGTAGCAGGACACTTGTCTGTTTTGTGTGATATGTAGCAGGACACTTGTCTGTTTTGTGTGTGATATGTAGGAAGGGACACTTGTCTGTTTGTGTGTGATATGTAGCAGGACCTTGTCGTTTGTGTGTGATTGTAGCAGGACATTGTCTGTTTTGTGTGTGATATGTAGCAGGACACTTGTTGTTTCGTGTGTGTGTTGATATGTGAGGACACTGTCTGTTTAGGTCGGTGTTGTGATATGTAGAAGGACACTTGTCTGTTTCGTGTGTGTGGTGTGTGTGTGTGTGTGGAGATGTAGAGGACACTTGTCTGTTCGTGTGTGTGTGTATTGTAGCGGACACTTGTATGTTCGTGTGTGTGGTGATATGTAGCAGGACACTGTCCTGTTTCGTTTGTGTGTGGGATATGTAGCAGGACACTGTCTGTTCGGTGTGTGTGATATGATAGCAGGACCACTTGTATGTTGTGTGTGTGTGATATGTAGGCAGGACACTTGTCTGTTTAGAGTTGGTGTTTGATATGTAGAAAAAAAAGGGACACTTGTAGGATGATTCACCACAACCTAAATGAAGGTTTACACAGGTCTAGGAATAAGGTGAGAAGATCCCTCCCGAGTGTCACTACCGGGGTCCACATTTGCATGTATGAAGGGGTACTGGATTCTTTGGCTTTCACATGGGATTATATGAAAAAAAACAGGCCATAATGATGGGGGCGAAAATAATTGAAAAGTGCGTTCTGCTTCATGTTACCGCAACACTCTAAAATCTGAAACCTGAAAGTGTAGATGCACCCGTAGAATACACTCACCAGGCAGTACAAAAATGACCAGTTCTGCAGCCCACGCACTTGTGAACGCGGGGCTGGGATTGTGCAGTTGTTTTTTGTTTTTAGTTGGTTGAAAGAAATTTCTGCATCATATGTGGCATGTGACGACAAGTGTGTGTGTGTATTATTGTCGATATATATATTATATGATATAGATATATCTCTATAGATATATATCTATAATATATATATATGCTGTGTATAGATATATATATAGATTTATTTTTTTTTTCTGCACTAGAATAGATTATAAATGCAGGTGTGACTACACTCTAAAGCCCTGTCACACATGGGGTTTGCGGTGTTTTCCATAATGATACACAGGATTCTTCTCAATCACCCATTTGAAGTAGGGCTTACAGAGTAACCGCAATGTACTGTAAATGCACACGGTGAGCCATCTCCATGCAGTGGCAAGCCAGGTGTCAATATATTCGTACGTCATTAAGGGGTTGGCTAACTGTAGAAAATTGATATAAAGAGTACAAAATTTTCTTCGAGGATAAACAAGCCACTAAGGGTGCAGATTTTCAGATGCAAGTTTATTGAGCCAAAAACAGATAATGGATCATAAAGGGGTTGAATAACATCATGATATAAGCTTTTCTCCATCTGTGTTTAACTCCCCACCGTTTGGGCATAAAAGTGCATCGAAAAACTGAAATGTGAACGCATCCTAAGGATGTGTTTACTTGTTGCACTAGAAACAACAAAGTGTTTACAGCGGGGACTTTATAATAAAGATTATATAACGGGGAAGGAGTACTCCTGAAAAGGAAGATGTGTGTACACTAAAGATTTGCCTTCACAACTAGCACATGTGTTTGCATTGTTACTAGCACGTGGCTAGTTCAAGGGTTGGTTCTAAAGGATATGCCTTAGGCCGCGGTCACATGTTCGGCTAGTTGTTGCATTCATAAAGCTACACTGAGCGCCCCTAGTATTTTTTTAGGGAAAGCATGTTGATCGGTAACCCACATCCTGTGTCTTGTATTGCTATAAATGCTGTTCTGGAAACGATATGCGATTGCTCCGAGGACCACCCCAGTGCGGCTAGTGGGTGTGTTATGAAACGAATTTGAAAATGGTACCGCGGCCTAGGGCTGAATTATATTTTTCTGTGATCATTCGGACACTAAAAGTGCCGTCCTCGGGCTTCCATGCATAATATGATATGAGTTTGGTTCCCTGTTAGCAGATAGCACCAGTACAGTGTTGGCTCGCTGCATATTGTGCATCATATCTCCATATATGCCAGGTAGTCCCCAGCACAGTGATCAGTCTTTGGCAGGGGAACTTGTTATGGCCGTGATTACAGAAAGATGTGAGATCCGCCTCTGGGTACAATTCGCTATGGGGCCGTGAATATGGTGCATTCATTGCGACCCGATTCATGGTCCCCAAGACTTCATCGCTCCCAGTCACGACGTGGGGAGCACAAGTGGCTTCAATGCATGTGGACGAGTCAGTTCTGGCCTAGGGGTAGGAGTGGTGAAGAGTACTATCGCCCCTACTCAATCCTGTTCTGGGCCGAAACACCATGACCTTGCTGAATAGCCCTAAGGTTTTCGACCTCCCTACTCGCTTTAAGCAATGTTTTCAGTTAAGTAATGTGTAACACCAAATGAAAGGGGCTAGCACAACCAAAAGCTATGTAGATGAGCTGGTGCACAAATTATAATCACATAAAACAAGAAAGAAAGAGGTATGCACCAAAAAAGTCTCGTCACTACAATATGCGATTAAAATCGTCGTCTCTCAACTTATTAAATGCTAAAAACGGGATTACATATATGACAAACATCAAAAGCATCTAAAACATGAATTTACACAATAATCAATGGCGACCATGTCCAGGTCTCAGCATGTAAAGACCCTGCTGAGTTGCCTGCGGCGATGGCAAAATCCTCCCAACCAAAGGACTATATCGAGGGATAACAAAATATCAAAGGTCAGATCGCAAACAAATCCTAGTGGTTATCCTAATAACTAAGTAGGCCTAATAGCTGCCAAGACACCATGTCAGCAATGGCCCACATGAATACCACACATTGAAAATGTGCAAGTGACGTAGGCTGTATGGGTATACCTAAAAGACATATCTAAGTGTCCTAGGGTCAGGACAGGGGGAGGAAAGCGGGGTGACGGGCTCCCCACGGCGTACGTCGTCCTATGACGACTCCTCAGGGGTTGATTACGTGTATTTAGTAATGAATAATTGTTAATAAAGGGCACGTATGAACAGGCCTATTTGCATCAGTTGAGCATCAATTTTCATGGATCATCACAAATGTCAGTCTAATCAGAGCAGTTTTACAATCACTGTATGACACTCACAAATTCAGGTAGCAGTCACTAATTATGCATGGCATATCCAATGTATGCTGTTGCAGCTTTCCGCTTCAATCTCATACAATCATCTGATTATCGGGTTCATACGAACTCTTATCCCCCCCCCGGATTGCACTAGTATCCACTTATGCAGGTCTCTCCCCCACTGACCCACTTAGGATGCCTTGTCCGACCGTATAACCAGTATAATGGCCGATCTTTACTTCATCACCCTAACTGAAAACATGTTTTGTGTGACACCCTATAGTAGGATCTGGCTTCACATTGTATTCTTTAGAAAATGGTGGAAAAAAAATTCAGGACGTGTGTTATGCCAACGTGAAAGTGGCTGTCTATGAGCTCATGCACATGGCCGTCTGCAGGACTGCAAACTTGGGCAGGAATAAGACCAGCTCTACCTTTTGTGACCAGGCAGTAGTCTCTTGCGGAGGGCCAAGCAATAAGCCAGGCCATGTGCATAAGCTCATAGAAAGAAATTGGGACATGTGCTGAGGGGTACTAAAAAAAATGGCCTTTTTCGCCTAAATGTATGAAGAGGGCTCAGCCGTGAGCTCTCTTCATACATCCTTTCACTTCACCTGGGGTAAGTGGTGGATGATTTTGACACCGGGTAGACAAAGCTTTTTTCAACCTAAAAAAAATTTGTGATTGATAAAGAAAGTACAATTTAACCCTTTGCGCAGACGAAACAGAGTCTATAACGGTGTGCTGCTGCGGTGATGTATAACACAAAGCGACTCCCACCTTAACTGCTCTGGTGCTAGCACTGATCAAGCAGTTAACTAACAGTGCTGCCATCTTGTGTGGCAAATTGACAGCTTCCCACCTCAGACTTGTAGGCCTGTATGGATACTGGTCTGTAATAGCTTGCTGATGGCATGCTGTCGAGATCCCGTAAAATACAATATTTTGCAATCAGTAGTAATATGTATGATCAATCAAACCCCCAAGGGTTAAAGGACCCTATGGAGAAAAAAGAAGTTTAAATTGCCCTCTTCCGTAGCCCATATATAAAATAGTAAAAATCATAAAAATGTTGGTATTACAATGTCCCAAAATGCCAGAGTTTATCAAAAAATATTAAATGGTTATTCCCATGCACCCAAATGTCCGAATCACTTTATCACCATTTTTTCCATCTCAAATAATTTTTTTTTTCAAATTCCTTTATTGAGAAAGAATAACAAATAATACATATAAAGAATCAGATTGGACAGATACATTACTTGTGTTTCTATAGTCTATATGTACATCATAAATATTTGAATAAATAATATTGTCAAATTGTCATAAAGGTCCCAAGTAATATAAATGAAAAAAATCAAATCCTGCAAAAAAAAAGTATGCCTTATACAGGTACGTATACACAAACGTATGAGAAAGTTACCTGTCCGGAATTGGCAAAAATGTAATTTTTCGAAATCTACTAAATGATAATAAAACCTGTATACATATTATCCATGTGATCACAACTGGGAAGGGGAGGTCTTGGAGCACACAATGAAAGACGTAAAAACAGATCCCACTAGAAAATGCGCAAATGCAATTTTGTGGTCAATTTCATGCCTACTTACAATTTTTTGCAGTATGTTGTAAGGAATATTAAATGTCACCAAGATAAGTATAATGCCCTGCAGATAACACATTCTCATCATTGTTGGAAATGGGAAATTTTAAAAGTTATGGCTTTTGGTACTTAAGAGAGAGTAAAAAAAAGAAATGCCACAAACGAAAAGGGTTAATCAACAGGTCACTTTTCTGCGGTGATAGAATGAGTAGAAGACGCTTGTGCCATATGAAGTGTTTCATTTTATATATAATGATTCATGTGAGTGGTTCCCTTTAGAAGAAATCTACCATCAAAAACCAGCATGATGAACCAGGGACAATTACTCGTAGATCCAGGCAAGTGGCGGATTGATAATCCCTTATTTACTATATGTGGCCTTTTTCCTTCAAATCGGCAAAGAAGTTTCAGAAAATGTGTGGGGGGTGGGGGGGGGGAGTGGTCTGGGCAGGTGAGCAGCGGTCGGAAGGATGAGAAAGTCAACAGCACGGGGAATGTAAAAATCTTGCCCGAGTTTCAGCACAAAAAATGTGCTGAAAAACCTCAACTCGTGTATACTGAGTCAAGAGAAAAAAAAAACAAACAAAAAGTGTACTCCTTCTGACCGACCCCAGAGGCTCTTCCATACATGGCTGGTCCGTCTAGTAGTGTCTGGTCCTGCAGAATAGTGAACTGACGCTCGCTGACATTGTGCCAGCATCGGCACACATAAGTTTGTGAGCGGCTGATTCCGGGTTCGCGACGGACCCGGTTGGACACTGAGCTGAGATGGATAGAAGGACATACCTTTGGCAGCTCATAACTAGAGATTTTCTCTTATACTCGGTGGTACCGGTTCTCGGATCAGTAGTAAGCTCAAGTTCAAGGGTTTGCCATATTTAGCGCTGGTAGCTAAATCCTGAAAAATCCTCTGACTCCCACCAACACAAACTTTTTCCATTTCCATCAGATCAGCCATGTTTCTGCTGCTCATTTGAGGTCTGCAATCCAGCAGTTCCTTGGGCCCATTCATTCAAGAATCCTTCAAATGTTCTACTTCTAGTAGGGACAGACACATAGTCATTAGACAGTACCCTTCAGGTTCCAAAGGGTATACTGGTGGGGGTCCATAACATAGACCATCTGTTGTTCTAAATGTAGTATTATAACCTCCCTTTTGAACTTAGGGATATTCCAGTAAACTGATTCTCTTAAAGGACATCTACCATCAGATTTACTCATGGTAGATGTCCCAAACGTACTTGCTCGTTGTTTAGGCTAGGGGATGACCTCACTTTCTACGTCTCTGGAATGGCGATAATTATAAAAGACTTTATAAAAATATTCAAATAAGCTGCAGGCACCCCAGGCTTACATTTCTTTATATATTCATATATTCATGTCCCTCTCCGTGTTCATGGCACCCTAGTCCCGCTGCTGATTCGCTGAAGTCAAGATCAGCGGCGGGACCAGGCTGCCATGAACATAGAGGGGACCTGCTATTTTATATTATCCGCCGTTCCAGGACTAAGCGCGGTCATCCGTAGCCTAAACAACGAGCAAGTAAGTTTGGGACAACAGTAAATCTGAAGTAATGTCTGACAGTCTTCCTGGACGGCCATAGCATCAGATAAGAGTAGGGAAACGTTGCTCTTTCATGGAACCTCCATATTTCTTGCTCTTTCGACAAATTCTCTAAACCAGACCCCTGAATTCCTACCCGAAGTACATCTCAAATTCCATATATCTGAAGTATATATCTCCTACAAATCCGAACAGGAAATTCTTTCGCATCTGGATGTTAGACATACATAATCCATTTCTTAGAGGTTTCTGCTATGGAGAAAATCGGATAGTGTTTTTTTTGCCTCATTGTTTTCAGAAAGAAAGGGAAAAGGCCTTATATCAACTATTGTTCAAGCTATTGCCAGAGGTTAGACTCTTTTCCAGCTGACTATGAGGGGTGAGAGGAATCTGCCTGAGAGAATTGTGCCCACTCTACCAGGGTGCTGGCAACATCCTGGCAGAATTAAGGAATACTTATGATTCGAATATATTCAATCCCTCCCTCATTTCAGGCAAGTCCAAAATTCTGGGAACCGAAACTTGCTCATGGCAAATGGGTTCACAGACTGATTCTCTGGTGCATTGAAATCAATGGAAGTGTCACTCTTTTCCTGTCACTATGGGGAATCAATGACCTTCTATTCTTAGTGCTGTGCACCGAGAAACATTTATGTAAAGGAACAAATGGGAGATTAAAATATTAACATGTAAATACCAATTATGGCCACAGTCGGTATTTGCATCAGGAATGAAGGGCCAAAAACCAGCTGTGGGCTCAAAACACCGACAAGAGAAGAGCTTTCCATTATTCCTTTTCTCTTGATAGATACAACCTCTTGTTTTTGGCTTTAAAACACTGATACAAAATACTTATGAAATCTGCGGTCTGCAGTGGCCTATATTTAATAAATGATAAACTAATTGCTTTTTGATGAATTGCCTGGTCCTTTCTTTGGGTAATGATTAGTCCTCTAATGGGAATGAAAACTGGTGAGTTGCAGCATTAATATTAGAATAAATGTATGTGTATATATTATTCCCTTTCAAGTGTTTCAATAAAGCATACATGAACTTGTAAGATTTAATATTGCATGTTGCCCCCACTGAGTGCACATAAAGAAATCGATGTACGTATACAATTATGTGAATAGGTTACTTTCCTCATAGAAAATGCTGGTAGGCAGAACTACTGCTCAATTATAAAGGCATGCAAACAATAACAATTGATTCCTTTTATATCCTCTAATGTTTGTGTCTCTAAGAGGAATGCCTGACTTTAGTCATATTCAGAATTTTTTTACTTCTGTAGTGAAAACTTACTCCAGAAGTGGATTTTCATGGTCTAATAGATTTAGATCCATGTTCTTGAGGCAGGTGCCTAACTAAGTTTTTTTTTTTTTTTTTTTTTTGTAGACAAATGTTGCCATGTTTGCTTTTAGATTAAAAAGGTTTTACACAAATAAGGCTCATTTCACACTACTAAAATTTACATTTGATTTTGTTTGTGTCCCCCTGAAATAGTTAATAAAATTCATGAATAAGCTATAGACCCCAAAATGGAATTATCTATACATTGTCTCTCACCCGTAAAAAATAAGCCCTCATATGTTTGGCATTACCCACAAAAAATTGAAATTTATAGGTTATGCTGACAATACAAATCTGCTGGGAATGGCGCCCATTCATTTCATACTGGGCGGCGCCCTCGTACAGAAGTTTACCACCTCTTATGGGTATCAGTACACTGGGAGGAATGGCATCAAACATTGCAGTGGTTCATCATTTAATTTATTCTGTGAAAACTGTCAGTTTGGCCTAAATGAATGTATTTTCCAAAAAAATCCATAGTTTCTAAATCGCAGGTCCATATTGTTTTAACCCATGTGAAACTTATAGGGTTTAGGACGGAATAGGTGTTTTACATTATGTTGAGGGGTTAAGTTCTATGTGGGTAATTTATGGGGTGTTACTATATTTAGGCTCTCCACAGTCACTTGAAAGCTGAGTTGTCCCTCAAATGTGAGAGTTTGGCAATTTTCATGAAATAGAAAAAATCGCACCTAAAGTTCTGGCCTATGAACATCCTAGAAAAATGAGAAGATGCAATCTCATCTCAATATAAAGCAAGGACATTCCGTAAATGTTAATTATCAAACTTTTTGGGTAAGTTTTACTTTCTGTCTGGAAAGCAGAACATTTCAAACTTGGAAATAAAGAATTTTTACAACTTTTGCCAAATTTTCACTTTTTCAGAACGAATCGCAAAACTGCGGCTTTATGACCCTGTTCTGAGCAAATGATTGTACATTTGAAGGTAAAAAACATATTACACTTCTTGATAAATTTATTGGGTATATAGTTTCTAAGAGGTGCTCACTGACATCTCTAGGTCTGAGAAGTTAAATGGCCTACCAAGCCATTTCAACTTCCTTTTCTTATGTACTCTTTTGTGTGCACTCACCACCATGTCATATGTGGGCAATAAACTACTTTTGGAATATGGCACAGGCAGTGAAGTAGAGGGTGCAACATTAGCACCAGAAATGTCAAAATCGCAAAATCTTCTGTGTGCTCCCTGCCAGTTCCGGTAAAACAGTCAATACCACATGGACTTGTGTGTGCCATCTTGGGATCAAATGCACAAAAACTTTGAGGAATCTTTGAAAAAAACTTTGTAAGACACTTAATGCAATGGTATGTCACTAAAATTACACCAAAAAATAACACCCACACAACCATAAATGGGTTATTGCAGTGTTCAATTTCTTTAGAAGTTCTAGAAGGAGTTTAAAACCATGGTCTCTATAACTGTATAGAGAAGTGTTTCTGAAAATGAGTTCACGGGGATGGGTGAGTGGGTCATCTTTAAATGGATTGTCAACTGTGAGGTCATTAACCAACGGGGCGAACCTAAAAAATTGTGTCAAACCCCCGCCTTCCTCCCCATCCCCTTCCAGCAAGTAAATAAACTGAACCTGAAACACTCATTGCTGCAGAAACCTCATTATACCAACTTTGCATGACTGCCTAATTCATAATCGCATTTCTCATATGCTGCAAGAACTCATAATAAACGTCTCAGCTGCTGTGAACCTCATAACATATCTCATATGGAAACCTCACTGTCGACAAAAACGGATCTTCTTGCGACATTGAGGTGATTAATATTTTTAGTCTAAGTCTGCACCCAATCCACCATGCAGAAAGACATAACATTACAGGCAGACACACCAATGTGCTCAGACACACATGCATGCAGACACACAATGCAGGTAAATACAAGCTGGCAGAAACATTATAGCACAACAAACAATACAACTCGTTATATCGATCTGTAAGCACATCCATAATGTCACCACAAACCTTGTAGCGTGCTGCAGCAAACCCTGGATAACACAGAGTAGTCTCATGGCTTCTCCTCTACTCTTGTCCCGATTATCAGCGTTTTCCATGAAGCACCAAGGAAGGTGATGGGAGAGGGTTGTTTAAAATATAATGTACTGCTACACAGGGCTTTGTATATTTCAGTAGCCTGTGCCTGTGCTGTGCTTGGTTTGAGTTCAGATGAGTGGGGGAGAACGAGGAACAGGATGTGGCCCCTAGCAGCTCTCTGGCCCTGGAACCTTGCCTACGTATGTGGTGCTTGATGGGTATGCTTGCCATAGTTTAAAGGTAACTGTCATTTAAAAAAAAAAAAAAAAAAGTCCAACGATGGTCAAAGATCGTATATATACATGATAAATAGATCACAGTAACTGTATAGAATGGTATGGTCCTCGTAACAAGCTAAGGATTTGCTTTAACACAAGTATTGCACAAGGACTCTACCGGGTATATACAGAGACCAAGGGTGGGACACCACCTGAACGTTTACCTTTTTTTCTCAGGGTGATGTGTATGTAGACCTCTGTATATTGTCCTCCTATACTCTTATTCCTCTGGTGTATTCTCATTTTATCAGTCTAGGCAGGTATAGGATCTGCTCTCGCAGTCGGCCACACACGGCATACCATTGGTTTTGTAAAGAGAAGATAGAAGCTGCATTTGTCCAAGCAAAAATCTGCATTTTGTGTGCAGGGTTGCGTTTGTTGTGTGCAGCGATTGTGTGCTCTCTACTTGTGTATATTAATAATTCATGTACACAGCAATCCTTAGCACTCGTAGTTCTTCATAAATAATTATTGTCTTTGTAGTTCCATAGCGGAATTTAGGACTTTCTAATCTGATGGAAAAGTGTTAGTAAGCTAACCACTTCAGGAGCTCTAATGCAGATGCAGATGATAAGAAAGACGCATTAGAATCGGACTAAAGGCAGTAAATTAAAATTTTCCAAATTTATAACTTTTATCCCGTTTTTGACCAGTGGGTGGAATGAGGGACAACGGCTCTGTCTTTATTGCAAAATGCATAATAGGTATTGGAATATTCATTTTTTTTTTCTGCTTTTTCCATTATATTCTATGGAAGCTGTCCCCAAGGGAAGACTACCCCTTTAAAGACCAGTTTATGGCAAAAATTGGAGAGCTGAATTTTCAATACCCAACCCAAATCACATTGGAAAACATGCGACAATACGCAGAGGGGGAATTTTTTTTTTTGAATATTGACATGGATGTATAATAGAGCACGAAATGGACACAAATATTAAAAAACATTCGGTACTGTCAAGTATTGGCTTTTACATGCCCAAAAAACCCTAGTTAATACAGTGCGTGCGTCAATGATGATTATAATGGGTTGTCGGTGTGGCGCCCCCTGCTCCTCATTTCTAGTTTTCTTGGTTAACCACAACCACTGGTACATACAGGTCGGACGGGGGGCCTAGGGCCACACCAGGGTGAAATAGATTTGGGGGCCCCCTACCTCTAATCAAATAGTATACATATATTCTTAACCCCTAGCGATCCGCCGCCGTAGTTCTACGGGCTGTGGGTCTGGTGATTAGCCGCTCAGCACCGAACATAGGGGGTCTGCGAGGGATGTCAGAGTGGTAATTTACCACGTACATCCCCGGGGTTTAACCGTTAAATAGCGGTGGTCAGTGCGACGGCGGCGGCATTAACTTGCCCTTTGGGAGGAAAGCGATCGTTGCTATGGCAGCAGATCTGCAACGGAAGGGGCCCCGTGCAATAGCTTCAGGATCTGCAGGGCCCAGATTAGGGGTCCCAGTGGTTGGAGCACCTCATTTAGACGGGGCCCCCTGCTTAGTAGCCAGCAGATGCCAGGGCCTTCTCAAACAAATACTTGTAACAAGGATACCAGATATTAGACTACATTCACATGAACGTATGCCCGCGTGTCCAGTGCTGAAAGAGGTGGAGGGACGTACGCTGACAAACGGGGAAGGTAGGACATTCGGCCTTGTGCATGAGAGGTTATGATGCCACACATGTGGGGGACATTATATACGACTGTATGGACTGTATGTAAAGTGGCCTTTTTAAAATACAATTGCCACAGAGATCAAAAAAAAATGTAAGGGCGGTTTACAGTGACAAAAGTATACAACTTTGATAAAAATTCAAACTAAGAACAACTTGAGAACTTCCTTGGGATATGCCTGTACTGTCACCAATTAAAAACTACGTGCAGACCAATATTCGAAACAATAGCGCTACAATTTCCAAATAATCCCTCCAACTGCGACCCACAGCATTCACCACAACATTAAAGAGAATACACAACCCTGATACTGAAGACAAGATCTATTACACAGACCAGTTTACCAGCAATTTACCACAATATAAACTCCACTTGACTGATGATCTTTACACCATATTGTTAGTATACAAACACCATTCAGCGCAAAAGGGCAAATCACTAATGCCACTCTGTAAAAAGGCCCCAAATAATCAATATTACATACAGATTACACTTCTATCATACTGACTAAATGAATACTGCCAATACTATAGGATACCCTACACACAGACCAGATGTACAGCATATAGGTGACCAATAGTAGTATATACCAATCTGCACAGAGGCTGCCAGTGATGAATCCAATGATTTTACAAGGTGACGTCCCTGACTTCTTCTCCCGGTTTATCTTCCAGGAGACTTCTTCAATCATGACTCTGCGGTTATATAAAACAGACATGGCGGCATCATCCTATATACAACCTCTCACTTGACCTCACTAAACAAACTGGATCAATGTGCCCTCGCACTTCTATATACCATTCACCTCCACAAGTGACCACACTGTTCCACTATGTTATTATATACACACCCTCACACACAAACTGATCACTTTGTGCCTCACAACTATATCTATATACCCCCAACAACTGACCCACACTGTGCCCCAAATATTTATATAATACCAAAACACACCACAACTGATCACTCTGTGCCCCACATATCATATATACCCCTCACACACAAAATGACCAAACTGTACAACCACACATATATCATATTACCACTCAACAACAACTGATGATACTGGACCTCACCATCATACATGATTACCCTCACACCACAAACTGACCACACTGTACCGCACTATCATATATACCCCTCACACCACAACGACCAAACTGTGCCCAACTATATCATAAATACCCTCACAACACAACTGACCACACGTGCCCCACATATATCATAAACTACCCCTCACACCACAACTCACCACACTGTGCCCCCACATATATCATAAATACCCCTACAACACGCACAATCGACAACACTGTGCCCCCCACATATATCATATTGCCCCTTCACACCACAAAACTGATGATTGACTGTGCCCCCACAATAGATCACTATTACCCCGCACACAACAACTGGACCACACTGTTACCTCACTATTCATATATACCCTCACATCTACAAATGACCACAGTAAACCCCAAATATCATGTTGACCCTCACACTACAACTACCAAACGTTGTACGCACATATATATATATACCCCTAACCACACACAACGAACCACCTGTGCCCCCACATCTATCATATATATGTGGTCAACCAAAGGGTTAGACAATCACACAAGGTTTGTGCTGATTCGGTTGTTAGCAAGGGGCTATTTCGTGCCAATGTGCAGCAAAAACATACATGTCTGTTGACGAGAGCTCGCCCTGTGCCCTCTACACAGCACTTAACACCCCATTCCGTAATATACGGCAATATATATATATATATACTGGGCCCTCTGTATTAGTAATATACAGAGGCCCGAAATAAATAAGGGACGTCACACATACCAGAAAGTCATAGGGGGCTGTGCTCGGCTAGATCTAATCGACGTTGGCCAGTGAAACTCGTGTCTTGATTCACGGCAATAGGTTTCGGGCCGAGGCTTAGGACCCTGCGACTAACGCTGGGAAAACACAGAGGTTAGCGATACATGTGACCGCACTCTTAATTATACTGGGCCCCCCTTCATTGCTTGTTTAATATACTACCCCACCTTGTCAACCATTTTATATATGGGCCTAAATAATTATAAATTATACTGGTATCCCCCCATAATGAATGATTGAATAACTGCCCCAATAATTATTGAATACATGCCCCCAATATAAATACTAGGAATAATGCCCTCCCATAATAAATTATAGGATATACTGCCCCCCATAATAAATTATTGGATATACTGCCCCCCATAATTAATGAATATGCTGCCCCCCATAATACATTATTTAATATACGGTCCCCCAAAATGAATGAATATACTGCACCCCATGATAAATTATAGGATATACTGCCCCCACACCTATTGAATATACTGCCCCCTTAATATTGAACTGCAAGAATAAATTTGGAATACTGCCCCAATAATAAAGTATTGGAAATCTGCCCCCCAATGCAAATCCAATAAACATTATAGATATACAGACCCCACAAATTATGGAAATATTACTACCCCCCCATATAAATTATTGTATATACGTGTGCCATCATAAATTAATGAATATTACGCACCCCATAATAAATTATTGAATATACTGCACTCCACATATAGGAATATACTGTCCCCCATAATAAATGTGTATATAGTCGCCCATAATTAAGAATATACTGCACCCCGATTAATAATTATAGGAAGTATACTGCCCCCACAATGATTGAAATACAACTGCCCCCTAGTAAATATTGATATACTGCCCCAATAAATAAATTATTGGCATATAATGCCCCAATAATAAAATTATAGGAATACAGCCCCCACAATTATTGAAATATAATGCCCCCCATAATACATTATTGGATAACTGTCGCCCCATAAGTTATGAATAACTGCCAACCCATAATAAATTATGAATATACTGCGCCGCCCTCATATAATAAATTACTAGGATATACTGCCCCCACCAATTAGTGAATATACTGTCCCCCATAGTAAATTATGTGATATATACTGTCCCCATAGTATATAACTTATGAATATACTGTCCCCCATAGTAAATTATTAAATATACTGTCCCCCATAATAAATTATTGAATATACTGCCCATATGATACGCCACCATAATAGATATTGGATATACTGACCCCCCCCTATAATTACATGAACATATACTGCCCTCCCCCCCCCCCCCCAATAATGAATAATATACTGCCCCCCCCATAATGAATGGAATATACTGCACCCCCACCTCATAAGAGATGAATATATTGCCACCCCCCTGATACACTCCCCCCATAATGAATGAATATTACTGCCCCCCCAATAATGAATTAATATACTTGCCCCCCCATATGAATGAATATGTGCCAGCTCACTCAATTAATTATTGATATATTTGGACCGGGGCCCACATCTTTACTGACTGTTAAATAAAAAAATCTTTTGTATCACCTCCTGAGTCTTCTTCTCTTCTGAGGCAGGCAGGAAAGGAAGGAGTGTGCCGCGGGTGTCGCGCATCAAAGTCAAAAGAGCGATGTGCACCGGGGCTGCTTCCGCCACATCGCTCTTGTAATATGGCTTGTGCGGTGGAAATGGCCGCTCGAGCACTATAGTATCGCTGGCAGGTGGCTTCCTGTCGGAGTGGAAGGAGGCCCCTGCCTTACTGCTGGGTGTCGGCCGGGGCCCATGGTGGCGCCGAGTAGATTATCATTGGCGCTATTGCAGTGCCAGGCCAGGGCCTATGCAAAATAGTCTGGGTCACGGGGCCTGGCGCTGGTGCTACAATCCGGCTCTGGGTGTCTGGGACAGGGGCCCATCAGGGGAATACCCCGGCCTCCAGCCAGGCCAGTCCGAGCCTGGGTACATATAATATTGAACAGTGCTGACATCACAGCTCATGCTTTTTGCTGGAGTCCTAGATCAAAGCGCCAATTCAGATTTCTACAGCAAGTGACGATAGCTGACAAGTAGAAGAACGGAAGATATTGCAATACCTCAAGAAGAATAGATCTCATATTTTAGGTTTCATGTGGCTGTTCTGATACCAAACCTCAGGCCCCAATTGATTGTGAAGTGTATTCTGTGTATTTACTTGTCCACAGCGCTTCATTATAATATGTGTTTTCTATTTTTTTTAGTTTGTTTTGTAGTTGCCAGAAGGATGAGCCATTCTTTAGAAAACTCCATTCCATATGAAGACTACCTGAGAATGAAAGCCCAGACTATTCCTCCCCACCGCATGAAAGATTTCTTAGATTCACTGAATGGCAAAGGAGCAGAGGAAATGCAACAGTTTGTTCATTCACCAATTTCCGTATATCAACAGAGGAACCATTACTTCTACATGGACAATTCTGATGTGGCTGGTTCTTTGCTGGAGCTAGCTAGACCTATCGCTTCTCCTTTACAACATTCTACTGTTAGTCCTGTTGTCCCTCTTGATCAGCATCATGTCCCTGTGCATCATGTCCAGTTGCGACAAGGCCACAATATTGATGTTCAGCCAGGCCAACCAAATAAGACTCTTCAGCAACAGGTTGATGGCCAATCTGTTTCTGATGGCCAGAATGCTAGCATTGTCGGTACAGCTGCTTCTCAAGATCGAAGACCTTGCTCTTCAGGATTATCTCAACCTGTTAAAAAAAGGAAGTTTGATTTGCCTGTTGAGGACAGCTACACTATTAACCATGCAGCTTTACAAAACACTCCTGCTACAGTCGTAGCACTGCCTTTGCAAAGTCAGCAACAGGCTTACATTCCTATTCGTCAGGAGCTGCTCACTGTGGATAGTAGTCAGTTATATGGGCTAGTACCTGCTAGTACTTCCCCATCTGGACAACTACCTAATGTGGAATCCTGGGCGATATTCTCTGCCCATGCAACCTGTCCGGAATCTCAGACTCTAATAAACACTTCTGTACCCCAGGACAGTTGTGGAATAGTTCAGATGGGCGAGATTCCAATGCACACAAGTAGTGTTAAACTAGAAGATAGCAAAGAGAGCTTTGATGTCAAGAAGAACATGACAGATAAAACCATGCATGCTGCTGGTACATCAGGGTTCTCCATGCCATTGTTAAACATGAATGGTAATATTCAGATTCCCTTATCCTTACAAACAAGTGGACGTCTGTACCAGTCTACAAAATATTGGGACCAGCAAGTACAGGTAAACTTTTTCTTTAGAAACCGTTTTTCTAAAATGGCTGAGAGTGTTAATATAAACTGAATATTTTGCCATTTAAAAAGGTTTGCATGTGAAAAAAGTCCTCAAATGTTAATCTATTAGTGATGCTAACATGATAAATATAAATTTTAACCCCTTACTTACCAATTTTACTCAGCAGTGTGGACGGGTACTTGCAGATGTTTCCTGACGCCTCTGTGTTGTGCTCCGGCACAAGATGCTGTGTGTTGACAATGTACTTGGATCATCATGGTACAGGGTTTAGCTAAACTTTCATTTTAGCTTATAATTATTCTTATATAGAAAAAGAGAGCTGAAACAGATCAAACACAATGACGCACTCATCTTGACTATTTCACCTAACCAATCACATACTTAGCACTGCTATGCCCACACCTTCTTCCCTTGGATCAAGATGCTTATCTTGTTTATGGAGCTTCTCCCCTCTTCACTCTGCTGGAAGTGGCTCTGCGCATCCTCCCTCTCTCCCCTGCTCTGGTAGCATGGGAGATGCACATTCATGTAAGAGGAATCTGCTCAAGCATAGTCAGGACGGTTGGATCCATGGGCAACCAAAAAGCACTACAACAGGACTGATGGAGACGGGTTAGAGTTATATATCACAACAGTGAATTAGAGAACTTGTTATTTTGCCATCCTGAGTACAGGCAGTCCCCGGGTTACATACAAGATAGGGTCTGTAGATGTGTTCTTAAGTTGAATTTGTATATAAGTCAGAACTGTATATTTTATCATTGTAATCCCAGCCAGAACTTTTTTGGTTTCTTTGACAATTAGATTTTAAAAATGTTGGGTTGTCATAAGAATCAGGATTAACCCTAAAGCTTCATTGCAGACACCTGTGATAACTGTTACAGCTGATCATTGTAGCCTAGGACTAAAGTACAATAAATTACCAATATCCAGAGGTCCGGTTGTAACTAGGGGTCGTATGTAAGTTGAGTGTTCTTAAGTTGGGGACCGCCTGTATATTTAAGAGTTTTGTGTGGTAATACCCCTCCATTGACATTATGAAATGTCTGCCTTTAATTTTATTGATTTCATATATGATTTTTTTTATGGGAATGTTGTAGATGTATTCCAGGAATTTTCTGCAGCAGAGGACTCTGTGCAATCATAATCGAATATGTCTGCTATCAACTTCTAGTTTATGATACGTGAACAGTGTCTTAGCTTGCACATATAGCTCTCCAAAATTCACATTCATTATGCAGTAGTTCTGTACAAGATGCAGCTGGAATAGATTCTACCATTAAGATATTTTGGGCTACTCTCCACCCCCACACACAAATGTGATTTACACTTTTACTAAAGGGAACGTGTTGCCAGATTTTACCCCACTAAACTAGTTAGGATATGATGTATACTTCCTAGTATTGCTTCTTTTATGTAAAATTTAGTTGGTTTACCTATAAATCTACTCAAAGATAGAGTGAAAGTAAGCAGAGAAAAGTCTTAGAGGCTGGAGGGAAGTGTTACTTTAGATTCTTAAATCTGTTTCATGGATCATAAATGCTTGCAACTATTGAGACGGTAAAATATTAAATATATATTTAATATGCCTCCCCTATCTCTTTTCTAGCCTCAAGGTGTGCAGTGTTCCCCATCTGAGCCACAGCTGCGAATACAAAACAATAGTGATTTTCCTTGCACTCTTAAGCCAGAAGAAGGAGCTTTGTTCTGGAGGACTTGGGCCCAGATTAAAAATGCAGAAACTCTCAAGGAATCTGAGAACAAGGCAACATGGATAGGAAGTATGCATCATTATTCACCGTTTGGCATAAAATTATATTCTTAAGATACATGCACATTTGGTTGGAGATTGAAGTTTCTCATTAGTTTTCTCACTAGTTAACATTCTGAATTATTTATATCTGCTTTTATTCACAGCTCATTGTAACCTTTGTAATATTAGAACAATCACACGTGTATGTGCGTCTGGTATTGCAGCTCTGCTTTATTAGTGCACACGCTTAGGCCGCGTTCACACTTTGTGCTTGGAATTTGTTATGAAACGCTTTGCAGGTGCATTGGGGGGAAAAGACTTAAAGTGAAGAAATCTTTAGTTGGAAATGTCTTCATGGAATGAAGGAAGACATGCACATTATATGAACATTCATTGGAATAGAAGATTACAACAACTGTGAGCTCTGGTTAGATTAAGACATTTTTAAAAAATTAGCATTAGGTGAAAAAGTTGCATTACTCATTGGGAAAAATCTATTATATTACATTTACTCTGAAGACCTGTTCTTGAAAGTTTAGCAAGTACATGTAGTGCAAATGAAGTAGAGGTGAAGCAAAGCAATTGGTGCATGTTGCCTGTATCTTCTGGTCATTCTGCGTGACCCATCTAGTATAGCAGTCTTCTCTATAATGAGGCAAGGGTGTGACTATGGTTTGCACTAGCTGTAACAATTTTTCCATTCTTTCCAGAAAGAAGACCTTTAATTTTTAAAGAAGATGTGCTGTCCGTTCCAATTGCAGAATTAAATTATGGATTATGTTTAATAACCAAAGAAGCCCGGAGGCATGATGGCTCATCTTATGATGCAGATATGATGTATTATTTGCTCCTTTGTGTACAAAAGGTAAGACTTTGACTTTGGTTCTGGATTTTATCTGCCATAAAATAAAGCATGATAAACCAGACGCATTTAGTCATAGATCCAGGCACCGTGACTGTGGTAATCTTATGTTTCTTATCCATGGCCTCCTTCCTTCTGAAATCAACTTTTAAAATAATGCTAATGAGTCTCTGTGCTGTAGGTTCACAAGCTATTTCACTGTGCAGAGCACTTCCATCCTCCCATTGTGCGAGATTACAGCAGGCGGAGTGGGGGTGGGGGATTGGCATCTGAGTTTGCACAGAGTAACGGCCTGCTATCGCCCCAAGAGCCTTTTGACTCATTGGCATAATTTGAAATGCTGCCTTTTTTTTTTTTTTTTTTTAAATTTATGTGCAGTAAATGGATTTAAAACAATCCGATCTCTTGCCAAATAAGAGGTCAGATTGTGTACCGGCGCGCTGGCAGTCGGCGTTATTCATTAGGGGGCATGCCCCCGGCAGCGGACACATTGTACAAGAAGCCGGCAGCATCGCATCGCTGCCGGCTCGCAATGTGAATAAGCCAGGTTACAGCAATGCTGCCGGCTTCTTGTACAATGTGTCCGCTGGCGCTAATGAATAACGCCGACTACCAGCGTGCCAGATACACGATCCGACCTCTTATTTGGTAATAGGTCGGATCGTGTTAAATCCATTTACTGCACATAAATATAAAAAAAAAAAATGGCTAGGGAGAAAGGGGCTGGGGGGAGGATTATGTTGGGCACATTTGGTCTGTGGGTTTTCCGCGGTGACTGGTCCTCTTTAAGGTCTGCTCAGAAAATCACCTACGCTATCTCTAGTAGCGTGACCGTGTGTTTAGACATGGTGCGGGCCCAGTGCTACTGCATAATGCACTTCTATAGCGGCTGTGAACTGGCTGTTTTTGCAGCTAGCTGATGCATGCCATATACTGACATGTGCATAGAGCCATAGTTTCCTGACATGTCCCCTGCTGGTCTTGTACTTGTCCTGCAGAAGTTATTTGATTATACATGTTGTAAAGATATAGCGATTAGGAAATGTATATAGTCAGCTGCTGCAGCCTTTCGCATGGTAGGTAGCATGTACTCCAGTGAAAGATTAAAATGGGAGCCATGGAGGAAGCGACACTAGCTAACCTCCTCAGGAGTACTGGCACTACCACCCCCTCTGAAATGAACTATTAAAGTGTTTTATTTTTTCTCATCTTTTCCTAGCATATGTTTGACAACAACAGGATTGATAACATTTTTGCTGACCTTTACTATTCAAAATTTTTGGAAAAACTACATGAAGTACTTAAGGAATATTGCCCAAGAGTCAATCCATTTGGTAGGTTCTATTTTATAGTTGCATTCATCATTGCTATATAACTTCAGTATGTTGGTGATTTATGGAAATTTCTCCTCCACAGGTTACGTGATATCCAGCTGCATTTCTGAAGAAATGTTGTGGGACTGTAAGCAGCTAGGTGCCCATTCACCCACTACTCTACTTTTTACCCTAATGTATTTCAATACCAAGTAAGCGTATAAAGAAAATGTATGTATGTAGGGGAGCAATTTTGCCACACATTTACTTGAATGATAACTCTGGCATATGATCTGTCATATGATCATTGCCAAAGGTAGCACTATAGGCTTTATTTTCTTTTCCCATCCTGGAAAATCTATTTGCTCATTCCTTTCTCAGGCTTTTTTGTAGTTTGCACTTAGCCATCAAGGTTTAATCCCATCACTTTATTTGCTAAATCTTAGCGTATCTGCTGTCCAGGCACACAGTTCATACAGGTTTAGAAGCATCCGTGCCTCCAGCCCGTACACTAGACCTAATACCCTTTGCATATGGGAACCCACCCTAACCAACAGCAGAGGGATTATTAACAACATAGATGTGGAAGTAAGTAGTATCTTTGGTATACATAGGACGCTTTGGGTGCTATAGAAAATGGGAATGTAGTGGGACCCCCCTTTACAGGGGAACTTGGCACGTGTGTTTGGGGACCTTCACATGATTGTGGGAGGAGTTAAAATCACTAAGGTTTATGGCTCTGGAGAACAGATGACACAAAATGCACACACATATAAATTAATTTCAGTCAGTGGGGAAATTTGAGAAGCGGTTGAAAAGGTGAGCATTTTCTCTTGTAGAATGTGCATTTGCTGAAGCGAATTCGTTTTTTTTTTGTGTACTACTATGTATTCTGGAAGATGTAAATGTGTAAAGTGGATTGCCTTTGTTTTATTCTATAGTAAAGTGTTTTTTTTTTTTTTTATTAAAACATTGGAAAGAATTTAATTCTATAATTATAAAGATTTTTTTTCCATTTGTTGAAAATGTTTTTTCCCCCAGATATTTCAGGAATAACATTAGAATACTGCATGTTCATATTGTGCAGGCTTTTGGTGTCTTTCTAAGTAAAAGGGTATTTAGGGTATTGGGTTGCTTTCACATTAACGTTGGCAATGGCCAGGCTTAGCATATATTTGGCTGGAGAGATGGAATGGTAAGCTCTCCTCACCCCTCCCTACTCCATAGAGAGACATACTGCCAGCCGTACACACTGGGGCAGATTTACTTACCCGGTCCATTCGCGATCCAGCGGCGCGTTCTCTGCGGTGGATTTGGGTGCGGCCGGGATTCGCAAAGGTAGTTCCTCCGACGTCCACCAGGTGGCGATGCTGCGCTGAAGTCCGCCGAAATGCACTCAAGTTCACCGGCCTATTCCTAGTGAAGGTAAGTGCAAGTTTCGAGACACACTTTTTTTTTTTCGTTGCGTTTTACCGAATCTGTCGGGTTTTCGTTTGGCCACACCCCCGATTTCCGTTGCGTGTATGCCAGCGCTGATGCGCCACAATCCAATCGCGTGCGCCAAAATCCCGGGGCAATTCAGGGAAAATCGGCGCAAATCGAAAAAATTCGGGTAACACGCCGGGAAACCGCGAATCGGGCCCTTAGTAAATGACCACCACTATCTTATGTTCTGGTGACGGCAAGGTACTGTGCACTTCTACGAAGTCTGTATGCTACCTGCCGTTTTCGCGGCTAGCATACGGCTGCCATTGACATTTTGTAAAATGGGCCTTACTTTTGTGGACAGCCTGAAACTTTTAGAGCAGCGGCACTTTTTTTCCTTATTCTTCAACAAGATGAAACTGTGCAAGCGATCACAGCGTTTTTGCTATGGTACTTTTTCTGCATATTTTCTGCAGAATTGAGGAACAAGCTGTGGGGTCAGATTCCTTTCATATCTGAAGGGGCAGCGAGAAAGATTGCCCCTGGCAGTTGTTTTTGGACAGACACTCCAGGTATATCTTGGGATAAAAGCTTTTTTTATTATCTAAATACAGAACATTTTAATTACCCACTTATCTATTCCTTCACCACAGGATAATGGTGCAGCAGGAGTCCATCTGTTAAACCCTTAGTTACTGCTGTTGCTACTGACCACAGCATATAAAAGGCTCTTTAAAGGGTAAATGTTGGGGGTCCGGAGTGAAATGAACACTAGTGTACATATCAGGTCCTTTGTCACTCCCATGGAAGTGCATTTAGCGGTTGACACTCATGTGCACTACAGCACTGCGCAAAAGTCTCCAAATCTTTTGGAGATGTTGGCCATTACCGTATAATTTACCTATGTTGGGCTACCAGATCTGGTGGAGTAACGAGGCTTGGCTATTCCACCAAGTTCCATAGAAGTGAATAACTGAAGTACACTGAACCACGATTTTCATGATTGTGTCATAGGGGATAAGTGTTATTTTAAGAAAAACCCATTTAAGTAGTATAATATTGTAGTTCTAGTTGTAATTGACATTCCCGTATTTCCAAATGCATCCTGCCATGAACTCTGCTGCATTTATCATCTTATAACTGCTTTGGGCATTGTGAGAAGGAAATGATTGTGTACAATTTGCTTGTTTTATTCTATCCTATATTTCTTTAGGTACTTTGTTTTGAAAACTGTAGAACAGCATTCACAGTTGGCTTTTTCCAAGATTACAAAGCAGACGAGAAAAAATCCAGGAATAGGAAAAGACAAAAACTGTACGATACGCTTTTTACGACTTTATGGACAAGTTCAGAGTGGCTTGAAAGGTAAAGGGAACCTCCTTGTTGGTGACAATAAATTTAGACCAACCTACAACCTTGCACTGAAGTATGTATTGCTGTGTAAGAGTCTTGACTAAAGAAATGCTTCTGAAAAGAGAACATTTTGCCCAATTCCAACTCCTAATTCTGGCATAGAATTTTTCTGTATTCCCGCTACACCATGCCATCAATGACATTTGTTTTGGTACCCAAATTAGTCTATTCAATTCCTGATTTTGCACTGGCGTCTGCCATAGAAAACCTAATCGGCTTATTTGTTGCTAAAAATGTCACAAATGTAAGTCTCAAATAAATGAATTCAGAAACGGACTTTCTCCCTGTGTGTCAGTTATAGACTCTGATAGTAAATCACAGCATGTAACTCATAATTGCTGCTAATGAAAATACCCAACTTTATATTTTTGGCTCGTCTCGATAAATAAAAATTCTGGCTTGTGTGATTGGACCTCTATCTGTTGAATGGTGCCTCCTGCTATAGTAATGCATCAGCACTGCTGGATATAGCCACCCACTGTGCTTGGCCCAATGAAGGTATATGTAGCAGCATCCCTCTTTCACAACTCTTGCTCGATGCAGATCAGGTTATAAGGCACCAACAATGTCCTAGAAATGCAGGTGGTAAGAGAATAATTGTCTCAAGGAGGACAACAGAAAAATTCTGCACCAATAATGATGTGCAGACAAGGTTTTGTCTGGTCTTGCAACTCTATTCTGTGTCTTAATAAGGGCTGAACTGCACACATATACTTGCATGAAAACATGGGTTTCTGTATATAGACTTGGTATTTGTTTGGTTATAAATGTCAAGCTCCTCTTTACAGTTGCAGAAGAGACCTACGTAGAGCAACTTGAAAATCCAGATAACCCACTACAGTGTCCCATAAAATTGTATGACTTCTATCGCTTCAAATGGTATGTACACAGCTTTTATATCAACTTTTAAGGCAATAAGCAGGTGATACATATACACAAATCTTTCATCTAAAATTGAACAAAATGTGTTAATTGCTTTTTAAGCAGCTTTCATCATAAGTATTTTCTGTTGCCTTAATGAATAAGATGGAAGCTATATTATTTTTACAGGAATTTTCCCCTCCTTCCTCCCAACCATTCCTCTAGTAGAGTGTGCTTGAGCCCTGCAGGTGGAGAATTCCCCACATATGTAGTAGCACCACATTTGTAATGACCCCTACAATAAAACAAAATCATTATTATATCCGCATGATGAACGCCGCAAAAAATAATTTTAAAAAACCACCAACAATTCTGCTTTTTACCTATTTTGTCACACTTCAAATACAATAAAAAGTGATCAAAAAACATATCAATACAAAAGCTGACATCCAGCAATGCTACTTGGAAAATGATGACGCAAAAATTAGACTTTTCCCCCACGTTAATTTTTATTGTACAAAATTCGTAAAACGCAAGCGAAAATATAGAAATTAGTTTTCCCGTTAATTGTACTGACCCGTTGAATTATTCTAACATATTACTTAGTGTATATGGTGAACTTCAGAAAAAAAAAAAAGAATTGATGTTTTTTTTTTAATGCAAACTTGGACACCCCCACCTTGGCTCGTGGCTATGACAGCTTCGGGTCATACAAAGATCTGATGCTGTTTCCGTTTACTGTTTTTTTTTTCTTTTGCAATGTGCGATTTTCACATTGTAATATATGTGTAAAATTCCGATATACTGCCAAACTAGTATAAGGTAGGATCAATCAGACAATCTAGGGTTAAAGTACCCTAGGGGGACTGAAAAATAGTAAAAAATAAAAAAAAAACTACATTTTCAAATCACTTCCCTTTCCCTAGAACTCATTCTATTTTTAACAGTAAAAATCATAAACCTGTTAGATTTGACATTTTGGGAGGCGGTGATACATATCAAAATATAATAATGGTTGTTCCCGTGGCGGGTTTTGTTGAATTTTTTTCAAAACGGCAAAGTCCTCAAAAGGCCGTACAGTCCTAAAACAGTTGTCAAAAGTCACAAAAAATTACACCACACGGGTCCGTACACTGAAGTATGAAAAAGTTATTAGCGCCAGAATATTGGCAAAATTAAGAATTTTTTTTTTGTAAAGGAGGTTTTTAATTTTTGTAAACATTATGAAAGCTATATAAATTTTGTAACCCTGTGATTGCACCAACCTAAAGAATAAAGTAGTGAAAGCTGTAAAATCCAAGACCACAAGAAAACGTCACAAATGCATTTTTTCACCATATTCACTGCATTTGGAATTTATTTCCTGCTTCCCAGCACATGACATGGAATATTAAATACCATCTCTATGAAGTGCAATTTGTTATGCAGAAAACAAGCCATCACACAGCTCATTACATGGAAAAATAAAAGTTTTTTGAAGGCGGGGAGTGAAAAATGAAAATGCAAAAAGGGCTTGGTCTTTAAGGGGTTAATTAAGTTGACTTAAAATATATAATGGATCTGCCCTATGACTTGGCAATAATGTAGGACATTTGGGTCTAACACGGAGTATTACTTTGCTGGTCATAAATCCCTAAGCAGTATTCCTAAATCTTGGAGAGAACCTTCCCTGAATAGTGGAGGATAAACTCCAGGAGGGGAGATTTCAGATGTGCCTGAAAGCAAAACTGTTCTGGTTGCCCATGGCAACCAATCAGAGCTCAGCTTTCATCATCTCACAGCTGTTTGGTTGCTATGGACAAGTAGAACAGTTCAGCTCTCAGGCACTCCTAATACACCTCCATTTATAGCCATGATGTGCTTGTTCTTACAGCACAATTTAGATGCAATGTTTATTTTTTTCATACTATGAATAAAATATTTTTGAGACTTATTTAATTGGCGTGTGAAATGACATTTATTTATTTTGTTGCTTTTCAGCCCTCAGGGAGCACGAGGACCCACTGATGCCTTCTATTTGGTCCCTGAACCAGTAGTTGCACCTAATAGCCCCATCTGGTACTCTGGGCAGCCTGTAAATGAGGAGGTCATGGAGCAAATGCTGACTCGTATTTTACTTGTTAAAGAGGTCCAGGAAGCACATGCTTCATCCCGCATTTCTGCATACTAATCACTTGCTTGTATTATATATCTGTATATACAACTATTTGTAAAGCATGAAGATACTGTGTAGACTCTTTACTGTAGTGTACTTTATTCCACAGGAAAGGTAATTGCTTTGGCTGTACAAGGCATTTACTCACCACAGTCTGTGATATGTTTGCAATGTACAGAAAGCACATTCTGCCCTTTTTCTTTGACATATAATTTATGCTGACACGACGTTGCGCACTTAACACTGTATATGCAGTGCTGATAGTCACTTGTATGGAGTAAATTTCCACTCCAAACTTACTTATAATTTTTCTATGTACATTTTCAGATTTTTCTTTTTGTTGTTTCAAATGCATCTAAGATGAATTCTTACCTTAGGTCTTACAAGTCGAAAATCTGTACCATATGAACGACTTTGTACGAAATCATTGTAACAAGCGCTTAGCATATGTATAATTTATGAATCAGTTTAGTGCAATGCGTCCATCATCATGTTCTGAATGAAACATGCTGAAATTATGGGATCGTACTGTTTTTTTCCTTTATGAAAGGAGAAGGCTTCCATGACTGGGCCTATTTGCAGAGGAGCAGAATTTCCAAGGAAATCCTCAGGTCTTTGTATACAGCATACAGACATAAAGATGTCTCCACGTGCTGAGAGGATGAAACCATGTTGCTTTCTATTTGTTCTTCACTGTTACGGAAGCAAATGTAAGCTGGGTTCACGGAAAGCTTCAATGCTGTTGCGTTATTTCCAGCCTTTGTGTTTGACGTAGTGGGTGTAATTTGTGCCTAAGTAAAATGTCACAACAGATTTGACACTTTATTGGTTAACACCTACATTTTGTGTTTGCACAGAAGGATTGCACATCATGCTGAGAATAAAAATAACTATACAACCTTACCTCAAAAATCCAGTCATGCCGTGCCTTAACACAATCCAGGCACTTGGATTTCTTTAAGTGGTGACTGTAATGTAAATTTTGATTACTTGTGTTTTTAGTAAGTTCACTTTTACAGGGAGATTTGTATATTTTCACAGAAGATTAAACATGGAAATCACTAATAGGTAAATGAGTTTGTTATATCTGATGTATGCTAGATTTCTGGTATCTTTGTTATTTAATACAGATTGAGCACTAATTTTGATTTGAAATAAAAATTGCAATTGAATGTATTTTGTTGGCTGTAGACACCTACTTAATGTGTTTCCATAACACTGTTTAGGATTCCTCGCAGCAGGCCTTGGTGTTGTACTGGTGCAAGGGCACATCCATGTAGAAGGAAGGAAGGAATATACAGATGGGGCATATGGGCGGACATGCTCTGTATGGGAGAGGCGGTAGTTTAAATGAAAATTCTTGTAAACCATTGTACATTTGTGGAATCCTGCGAAAATGTAATGCATGTCTTGTACTTAAGAGGATCCTCAAAACATGTCACAATCTTGTATAGAAGATTATTTTTCTCCATTAATGTTTTTGTTTTTAAAGTACTGGTCACATTTGTTATAATGGGTTGCCAAGTTTTAGATATTGACTCCAGATCAGTGAGGGTACCACCCCTAGCAGTCTGTTACCATGTCTCCCGGAACAGCGGTGTATATATAGAGCTGGAACCAGACGGCTCTGTAGCATCTCAGGTGACGTTCAATTGAATTGGAGTCGTGAAATAAACTTCATAAACTATTAAACCTACATCATGCAGCCATAGCAGCTCGTTGGTAGAGATTTTGGGTGCGGGAATAGGGAATTAGGGTCTCTAACCCTAAAGAACAGGGGTACGAAGTTAAGTCATTTGAATGTAGCATTGATTGCATATGTGTAGTAAGCATGACTGTCTGATTGTGTGTTGGATTCAAATAGCAGAGCCCCATCAGCGGTGTTGGCTGGCATGTGTCCTAGAGGTCAGGAAAACCACCATGGCACAGTTTTGAGACGTGCACTAGCCATTGTTTTATAAGCTAGCATATGTCCCTATTGTATGTGCTCACATACACACTGCCCTGTGGATGAGCCAACTGACCAAGACACAAATTTTAGAACAAGTTTTTTTTTTCCTTTTTGGGGCTTGTGAATTCTTTTTCTACTCTTGTTGTTTGCGTGGCCAATATTGCAAATAATCTCAGTGGTAGTAATAGGCTGGTGAATTGGTTTGCTCCCTTGATAATAAAGAGTAGGTTTACTTTAAAGCTTTAAACTAGACAGCAAGCTGTACTTCTCCGGACTTCTGAAGTCATTGGAAAGGACGGGACTCCTTGCATTATACAGAAAAATTGATGCAAGGTCTCCTGGTCGAAGTGCAGTCCGGCATTGTGGCCATCATACCGGTCTGCTTCCACAAGCTGCACACATTCGCCTTACAAAGGGGGTTCCAGTTAGTGGCAAATTCCTTCACTTGCTAGTGTGGAGATATTATATCCAATTTCTACCTGCTTAGATAACCCTGATACCCAGATGGATCTGTGAGATTGTTCAGCTGTAAAGGATCATTGTCTTTCACACAGTAGCACATAAGTCACATGGTCACAGGGGGGGCTGTTACATGCTTTTAGAAATGCAATGTAAACATCTAGTGGCAAGTATTAACCAGATTGCTTATGCATTTCAATTGAATGCATGCGACCGGCAACACTCACTCCCCGTACGTTTGCAATGCTTTTCTAAACGCAATTACAGGCTGCTTTCACATGAACGACCACTAGACCCGGGCCAGGACCCAGGCGTAGCATACAATCTGCTGAAGGGCTTTCGTATATATTGAAAAAGATGGAGTACCCCCTATCCTTTTTCCAGCGATGGCACAGAATGTACATATCGAAAAATGCAACTTGCAACCTAAAAATTGGTATAGATTGTTTTGACATTTTGTAATGTAACATTAGGAAATGAAGCATGATAAACAAAGGCCACTTACTCATAGATCCAGGCACTATGACTGTGGCAATCTTATTTATCTATGGCCACCTTCCTTCTAAAATTCAACTTTTATAATTATGCTTATGAGCCTGAAAGGATGGGAGGAGATTGGGTGAGAGTAGTTTTGCTCATTGTAACAAGTGAATCTCTAGCAGTAATGGGCTCTGGTAATGCCCACAGAGCCCTTTAGGCTCATTAGCATAATTTGATGTTTCCTTAGAAGGAAGGAGGCAATTTCTAACAAATATAAGAATATTAACACCGTCAGTGGTCAGTGCTTTGATCTTGATGGAAGATTTTTTTTTAAAATCATATTGAGAAAACCTCCTCCTTTAAACACTGGCTTCTCTACCCCCCTTCCTAATCTACCCCAAAATTTTGCAACATTTCCAATTTTTACAACACTTTTTTAAAAAAGTGTGTGATAGTCATATTTGATAGATCTGGTATATATTTTTTTCAAATCTCAAAATAAATCTAAATAGTAAATGGAGAAAGGTGCTAGACTTGATAGATGTACCAAATTCATTCAGAGGTTTTACTGTATATTGCTTGTAGGAAAATTTGTAAAGGTGCTACTAGTTTACAGGGACTTTTAGGCACCACAACATCTGGTGGTGAAAATGTAGCGTTCTTGCCACATGTAATTTGCATAAATATGTAGAATGCTGATTAAAATGAATATTGCATTGTTCAATGTGTGAAACGGGCACTTGTTGCTCCGTGTGGCAGCTGGATTTTTTTTCCTTGGTTGTCATGGGGCTTAGAATTGTGGGTGCAATTTTCCACATTTTCTATGAAAACTGCCAAAACCTATATTAACTGGCACGTGCTGAGTTTTAAGTGATTTTGAAAGGCCTTATATTAGTAAAACCACATAAATTACCAAATTATACAAACTACACCCCTTAATGTATGAGAAACCAACTTTAAGAAGTTTGTTAACCCTTTAGGTGTTTTACAGGGGTAAAAACAAATTTACAATTAAATTTTTTTTTGGGACAATACATTAAATTTGGCCCAAAATGTAAAATTCACAATGCATTACATGACAAAAAGCTCCACAAAGTTTAATACCTAACTTCTCTCGAGTATAGTGATACTCCATATGTCGTGGTAAACTGCTTTACGGGCACACAGCCGAACATAGAATGGAAGAGCACAGTTCCATTGTCACATTTTACAGGCCAGAAAATGTTTTTTATATACGGGGGGTGGGGGGGCTTATTATTTCCGAGATGAGATCCACTTTTCAGTTGAATCATTTAGGACAGTGATGGCGTACCTTTTAGAGACCGAGTGCCCAAACTGCAACCCAAAACCTAATTACTTATCGCAAAGTGCCAGTACGGCAATTTAACCAGAAAACTGACGGTTTAGTTCAGAATCAATTTACACAGGACTGTCTGAGCTCGGATTACAGCAGTCCTATACACACTGAAACGCCACTTTTACACCATTTTACATCACATAAAAGAGTAATAAAAAGTTATCAAAAGGTCACGCAGTCCTCAAAATGGTAGCAATGAAAACAGTTTATAAGCAAAAAAAAAACACCTCCCCAGCTCCGTACACTAAAGTTATTAGCCTCACAAGATGGCGAAACTATTTTTCTTTTTCGTACACTGTTTTAATTATAGAAAAGCATTAAAACACTTGTGGTAGCGGGCGCATTTGTGCAGTGACTTTCGGGCCGGTTGCGGGCGGAGTTTTATGGGAGGTGCGTGAGCGGGCAGGAAATCAGCCTTCCTGCTGATCTATTATGCCCCGTGGATGCGCTGAATTAAAAAAATAAATAAATAAATACACTCACCTCAGACTCCGCGTTCCTCCGGCTGATCACTGCAGCGCACACGAAGTAAGGTTCCCCAGCGCTGGCAGCGTAATGACATAATTTCGCTGCCAGCGCTGGACGCTTTACCGTCCTGTGCGCTGCTGTGACAAGAGTGACAAGACAGGCGTGTCAGCACCTGCGCTTCATGGCTGTTAGCAGTATCGAGCACAGCTCCGATACTGCCAGCAGCTATGACAACCAGGTGTGGACAGTGGTTGTCCTCACCTGGCAGTGGTTGGGAGGATGGGGCGCGTGCCAGCAGTGAGGGCTCTGTGTGCCATAGGTTCGCCACAGCTGATTTAGGAGGTTCAATAGCTAATTGATGAGATTTCATTAACACTTTTTTGTTGAGAATAAGAAAATCATTAATTGTGGTTTAGGGTTTTTAGTTTTTTCTTTGTAGGCCGTTCACTGTACCATAAAAATATGTTATCTTTATTCTACAAGTCACCATGATTTTTATGGTCACCTTGTTTTGCACTATATAAAACACAATTGTTGAGAAATTTGCTTGTTTTTGCTTCACCATGTTCTACAAGGCAAAATAATTTTTTTTTAATACTGAGATTCATTAGGGCTTATTTTTTGCCGGAAAAGCTGTACTTTTTATTAGTATTATGTTGGTGTACATGTTACTTTTTGATTGCATTTTATTAATTTATTTTTTTTAGGTTGAATGTAAAAATATCGCAAATTTTGCGTCATTAACTTTTTTTTTTCACTGCGTTCACCATATGGGTTCAGTAACAATTTTATTGTATGGGTTGTTACAGATGTGGTGATATGTAGTGTTTTATGGTGATTTTTTATATTTTTTTTTTAAAGTGTAAAAGTAGAATTAGAATATTAATTTAGCCAATGCACTCTACATAGGACTGCCAGCAGTAGCTGCCTGTTAGATCGTGCTTTCAGCACGATCTAACACAGTGCCTGTCAGCCTGAGGACCTTCATAGGACCCCATAAAAAGCAGTTACGACCCTCTGGGCGAGTACCTGACCGCATTTCCTGACGTACATGCATCTTAATGCGTTAAGGGGTTAATGACAGATTTTTATCTGTATTCTGTATGATTCAAAACAGGCATTTCAGCCAACTTAAGATCCATGATTATACACTTCAGAAAATATTAATAATATAAAGTAATAAAAAAATTCCCCTGAATAGATCAGTAAAGTCAGTAATCTGCAATCTTTTTTTTTTTAAAGGCTCAAAAATGGCTGATTTCACATTTCATATATAATACATTTTTTTTAATCCATGAGTTGGAAATAATTTAAATTTATGATAAAAAAAATTAAATCTTAAAAAAAGTTACTATAGGGTCTTCTTTTTAGTATAAAGAAAATATAGTTAGTATGGAAAGTATTCACTCAATTTCTCACTCTGTTTCATAGAAGCAACTTGGTAAGATAAATGATTTTTCTTTCTTTGGTGATAATATTCAGACCCTTTGCTCAGTAGAAGCAGCTTTGGAGCTTGTAGAGACATGAGTCTTTTTGGGAATGATGCAACAAGTTTTTCACACCTGGATTTGGGGATCCTCTCCAGTTCCCTCAGGTTGGATGGTGAATGTTGGTGGAAGCCATTTCCAAGTCTCTCCAGAGATGCTCAGTTGGGTTTAGGTCAGGACCGTCTGGGCCAGTCAAGAATAGTCAGAGTTGTTATGAATCCACTGCTTTGTTATTTTAGCTGTGTGCTTAGGGTCATTGTCGTGTTGGAAGGTGAACCCTTTCACCCAGTCTGAGGTCCAGAGCACTCCGGAAGAGGTTTTCATCCAGGATGTCTCTGTGCTTGTCCCATTCATCTTTCCTTCAATTGCAACCAGTCATCCTGTCCCTGCAGCTAAAACAACACCCCTATAGTATGATGCTGCCATGTTTCACTGTCAGGATTGTAATTGGCAGCCGATGCATGGGGCCTGGTTTTCTCTACACATACTGCTTAGAAGTAACACCAAAAAAGTTTAGTCTGTCTCATCAGACCAGAGAAACTTATTTCATTGTTTGAGAATCCTCCATGGGTGTGTTTTTTTTTTTTTTTGGGAACTCTATGCAAGCTTTCAGGAGAAAGGAGAGGCTTCCCTTAGCATACTCTGCCATGAAGCCCTGACTGGTGTAGGGCTGCAGTGATAGTTGACTTGATCTTGGGGTTCTTCTTCACATCTTTCACCAATGATCTGCCCCTACAATTGCTTAGTTTAGCTGGACAACCAGGTTGAGGAAGAGTTGTGGTTGTCCCAAACTTCTATTGAACACGTAGTACTACGTCACACATTGGCTGTGGGTAAATGCAGAGGGCTCATATTGCACATTTTAATGAATGAGGAAGAACTGTAGTATGTAGTATAGGAGTATATGGTAGGATCGATCAGACAACCTAGGGTACCCTAGGGGGTCTGAAAAATAGTAAAAAAAAAATTAAACCTAAAAATCCAAATCACCCCACTTTTGCCATTTGGCTGCAATGAGATTGAAACATTTAAATGGATCTGAATACTTTCTGTGCCCACTAAATCCATTAGGTTAAATTTAGATCACATATGGCACATGATTTGAACACTAATATGGACATTACCATCAGAATTTCTGATGGTAGATTGCATAAACTTGAGTGGCCATTGTGTTTTTCTTTAGTTCAGGAACACAACCTTATTTAATCATATTGCTTCCCAAACAAATTACAATAATTCAATCACACTTTCCCCAAATGTGTACATGTGAATGACTGCATGCTTGGCCCTACAGAAGCTCTGTTCAATAGGCCTTGAAGAAATGTATCTTTCAGATGAATTAAATGTCAATGCCCTGATGATATCCCTTTAATTGGATTATATGAAAAAAAGAAATGTACCTGTTTGACCATAATTTCCCATAAATGTAGTCATATTCTCCCTTAGAAATTAGATTGTTGTCATTTTATATGACCAATGCTGCTGGAAATGGTTGTTAAAAAAAAAATCAATATTTTTTTGTCCTGGAATTACTGCATGTTCTACACCTATCCTGTGGTAATGAATGCTGACTCCAGGTGGTCGTATCCAATGACCGCTATCTTGTTTCTAAAGGGACAACATGGCGGCATTTTCAGGAAAGTATAGTCACACAGGTAAATTTTTGTTAACATCCAATTGAAAAAAAAAAATGTATCTTTCAGATTAATATGAATGCCTAGATGGGATTACCGCTTTAAAGAGGTAATCTAACTATAGTGCACTTAAAGGGTAGCAGAAAGGGCAAGTGTTTAAGAAAAAAAAGTTTAGTATAACAGGAGTAATTTTTTACCCAATAACCTAACATTTGTACTTGGTGACAGGTTTTCTGCAACAAATATTTTAAAGTGTGAAGTTAATTGTGAATTAACCTAATTACTAGTTTCCCGGGATTTGTACAGGTTGTTGTGAACTTTGCAGCTAAATATTAGTTATCTCCTCCAACACATTGTTGCATGTGCATTGGGGCTTCATGATGTCAACTGGGTATTGGCCAAAATGTATTAGTAAATCAGCTGCTCTGTATACAAACCCTACTGCACATGTTTGAATCAATGGCAACCCTTGCACAGCTCCCCTGCATACAACATATTACCTGACAGGGGCCGCCTCCTGTATGCCATTGTTATAAAAAAAACTTGGTGGTCGCAGTGTGAAAAACCCCATCCATACAAGGAACTCAATGGGGTCTCAAACTTCATATTTCAGCTGACCAATCCGTTATCAATATCAGACTATGCTCCCCCAGCTTGACTGCACCATTAAAGAGGACCTGTCACCAGATTTTGCCCCGCCCCTTGACTAACAATGCCTGTTGATACAGGTTGAGGTCACACGTCACGTTTACCGCATACGTTTAAAAACGCATTGGAATAGCTGAAGTGTGTTTTGCCTAATTAAACAACTGTTAACAGGCGTTAATGGTTGCGTTTTGTAAACACACATTGTTAACATATGCGTTAACATCGAAGTTAACGCATGTGTTTGTTAACACATTGTTACAATTAGCGTTTTGTAAACGCAAGTGTTAACAGCTGTTTAATTAGGCAAATCACTCTTCAGCTATTCCAATGCGTTTTTAAACGCATGCTGTAAACGCAACTTGTGACCGCACCCAAAGGGTTACAAGTCCTCCCCACATCACCTAAAATTTGCTGACCGGGGGGACACTTTACCTTAGGCAGCCAGAGAAGCAAATTTGCATATCAGAAAAACATTAGTGGATCAGAGTCACAGATACCAGTGTGCCATGCCCCATTATTCTGACTGACAGCTCTGTGTCTCTTCAAATCCCTGCTCTGCCTCCTTGTATGTCTGATAATATTCAACTACAGACTTGTTAAGCTCTGTGTACAGATGGGAAATATTGTCAATCTTTTTACACAGTGCCTTGTGTTACATTCATGACATGTGACCAGTGACATAATCGCAGGTCCTTTAGCCTGCTAAGAATAGCAAACTGTACACCATGTATGCGATGACCTGCTGGGACTTCATGTGGTCAGATACATACATGGGTACAATTTGCTATTATTAAGAGGCTGAAGGACCTGAGATGATGTCACTCTGGTCACATGACATGAACTGTGACCAGTAAGGAGGCACAAGGCATGGGGAGGATTAGACGGGAGGTTTTGGGTTCTGAGCAGGACACGCTCTCTTTGATGCCAGTTAATAAAAGATAAAAGATGATTTATGTGTATGTAAGTGAAACAATTTTTTAGCTAAAAGAAGGGGATCAGCCAGTTATTAGAGCCCTATGGTAACCTGTCAATGGCTGTATATGTGCAAATGTGGTGACAGGATCCTTTAAGGACCTTGCCACCTAAAGCAAAAAGCCCATGTCATGGGACACCTCCCAACCCTTAAGGGTCCTCATTCGACCCAAATCCATGGACAGCCCAGAGCTTCTAGATCTGTACCAACCTTTACCCCTCTTAAGAACCGGTACACCAAGTTTCTTGTAACAACACTAGCTATCGCTCTAAATGGGAACAGGAAGTGGGTATCACACCCAAGAACCCATTTACCCATAAGCTATTCACAGCCTGTTTGCACCAGCAAAGGTCAGATGTTTTGTACCAGAGTATTAGAATGTTTTGGGATCAGAAATTCACTGAAAATAGTTTATACTAGCCAAATCCTGAAAATAGGATAGCTAATTCACACATGATGTTCCAAGATGCTCATTATAGGGCCTGCACCTTTATTGTTCCTACAATATCACTGAAAAAAAAAATGGTTGGTCCAAGAGTCAGTGTTATAACCAATCCATATGATAAAGCATAACATCCTGAATTGTAACTGTGACCTACACGGATCATGTGGACTGCAGATATTGGAGAAAATTAAATCCTCAACCATTGTGTTTAAAATGAGAGAGGACAAGTAAATTCATTGAAATCTTATAAACAAAGTAACTGGTTGTAAAGATGTGCAGGACTTGTTAGAACATCATATGGTATAATCCCAGTGAAAAGGTAAACGCATCAGACTAAGGCTACACAGTGTAGCATGATCTATTGGGGTGCAGTTTAATAGTTAAAATCAATGCAATCTTGTGGACCTGAGTGGTCAAATATATAAAATAAAATTAGAGGAACTATAAAAAAAAAAAGAACTCTGTGTAGCCACAGCCCAAACATTTATGAAAAGATTGCATAGGGAAGTTTTTATTCCCTTATTTTAGCAGTGATGGATCTCCTTGTCATCCTAGTAGTTAGAGGCGAATTTAGCTGCTCGCTGTAAAGGGACTGAATTGCTTTGTTGCTTTCGGTTATTATTTCAAATGACATATACTATACTTATACTTTACTATACTTGTGCACCCAAATAAGCTCAATGATAAATTAACAAAAGTAGCTCCATTTTGATATGCTTTTATTAACATGCTACTTAAACAATTGTGAACCACAAGGCGTCAGTAGTGTCTAAAGCAATAATGAGGAATGGACTAGACGGGAGGCTTTAGGCAATGGTATTTATCTTTGCATCCTCAGTTTACTACGGATGGTGGTTTACAAAAAAAAAAAAAAAGTTTGTGAACTAAGCCAGCCATGAATTGTAGAACAATGATAACTGCATTGAATACTGTAGAAGGGAGATCTTTGGACAGGAAAAATATACTGCCCCAAGAACATTGAAAAAGTATATCAGTGTTACATCACAGTGCCTTATTCCTTAACCCTATATTTCCAGTGCAAAGTCTAAACCACACACGTAGAACATCTTCTGGTGGACGGAGACAGATCTATCCAGTCAAATCTGCGGAGAAGCCATGTTCCCAACGATCAATCACACCTAGAAATACAACAAACAATCTCAGCAGTTATCCTTAAACATGTACAATATATTGAAGTATTATCTGTTTTAAATAGTCAAAATGTAGGAGAAGGTAATAAAAGTTCAGTCTTCAGTAGCCAATATGGTAGAATATTACGTGGAGGATTATCACAATATCCTCCCAGCAGGATACAGACTGTAGCTGCCCTTGTGATGAGTAACTGGTAGAGAAAGCTGCAATTATCTCTTAAACTCTGAAATAAATATATATACACATATACATACACACACACACACACACACACACACACACACACACATATATACATACATACATATATATATATACACACACACACACGGTAATCAGGTAAGAAGCACAGTGGATAGAAAGAGGTGTTTCTTTAAGGTACAATACAAAAACTTACTGCTGTAGAGACTCCAGAGCAAGAGGTAGATTACACCCAGTGTATGCTCCATTTATAATGCTGTATTCAAGCAGTGCACAGGCACATGGATCCTTGTCGGGGGAAAAAAAAAAAAACAGTATAGTAAATATACAGAAACATGAGCACAGAAGTCTTACTCAAAAGAAGATGCAGAGTAATAAATGCAGCTAGCTGGGCAGTTTGCTGCATTTTCTGGCCTGTTGCCTTTCGTGATTGTGCGTTTCAGAGAGAGAGAAGAGGTAGAGTCATCCTTCCTGTCCTTAATACTAAATCCCTAAATTAGTCGCTTGAGATATTGTGAGCTATGAGGAAAGGGTTAGACCAAAATAAGGTTGTACCTTCATGAGAATGTGGGGGTTTCCAAGTACAATCAGCAGGGCCTTTGCTCTAGTTGTAGCAACATTGAATCGTTTTGGATTGCAGAGAAATCCAAGCAAGCTTCTAGAATCATTATAAATGGAGTCTTCGCAGGATCGCACCTGTAAAGGTGAAACTACACATGAGACTATAATATGTAATAATTAAAATGCCACTGTTGGATTAGGGAGGATTATAAAGGCAATTGTAAGCACAAAAGAATTCTGTATGGCAAATCTGCAGGCAACTCTCTAATTGTGTGGAAGCCCAACAGCCGTGATGGTGGCAGATGAAAGGAGACAGAAGACTTCTCTACAAGGAAATGCACATAGCATACAAGGGAAAGAGAGAAAAAAAGTCCCTTTCCTAAAGTGTCACTTTAAGGGGGTTCTCCATCCACATACAAGTTATCCCTGTCCAGTGATGGGACCACCACGGATCACAAGAACAGGGGTCCATTGTACCCACTTTGTAGTTCAAGATCTATTCATCTCTTTGGCGTTGACAAAGGGGGTACACTGGACACCCATTCTTGTGATCCATGAGGCTCCAATCACAGACCTCCACCGATCGGCAAGTTAGCCTCTATCCTGTGGATAGGGGATAGCTTTTGTGGCTGGAGAACCCCTTTTAAAGAAATTTACGATTAAAATCAAGTTTTTTTAAAATTTGGGTTTATAAGGAGGCCACGGATAACAAATATAAGAAAACAGTCACTGTGTCTGGATGTATGAGTAGGTGTCCCTGGTTTATCATGCTTGAATTTATAGAAGATTTCCTTTAAGGTGACCAAACTTCTAGCAGCAGTTGGTCTTCCATTGAGGAAAAACAAATATAGATGCCTGATCCTATTTTTAATTTTCTTCCAACATCTGTGGAATGGACTTCCACTGAACACCTAATATGCATTAGATAGTTGACCAGATTTGGATGGAACAAGAAGTAGGGTTACTATGCAAAAATATATTTTAAAAAATCTGCCATCTCAACACTATTTGTAAGATAAGGCTAAGATGCTTGGAAGACATAAGCTTATTTCTTTCCTTCATAATGTGCCGGCTTACCATTGAAATAATGATTACCAGGAATTCTTGACCTTGAAATTCTTCTACTGATCCCACCTTGATATCCATTAAGTCAACTGTTCGCAAAAGTGTTCGTATTTTCTCAACCTTTAAATAAAAATTAAAAAATCCTTCTATATTTCTTGAAAGCAATGAGGAAATGGGTGTGAACAATTACCTATTGCATCAAGCCAAAATAGCTTTAACCCCTTCCCGCATTTGGACATTCTTGAACACCCTATTGCTGGGAAGGGGAGAATGAAGAGAGCTCACGGGGTTGAGCACCGATCATTGGTGTTAACCATTTAAATGTCGCCATCAAAAGTGCCGGGGGCATTACAACTTGGATTTGATTGGCGTGCCCCATGACATCATTGGGGCGCTACGACTGGTTGCCAAGACCGCCGGAAGTTTAAATCAAACTCCCAGGCCTGTCTTTAGGCGACATCTGTAACGGCCTGTGGGCAACAGACCGATACAGATGCAGGGCAGAATACCCATATACTGCAATAAAGTAGTAATTGCAATATATGATGGGAGTGATCAGGCACCCTAGGGTTCAAGTACCCTAGGGGGGTCTAAAAATACAGTAAAAAATTACTTATCCCTGGAACGGATATAAAAATAAATTAAACAAGTAATATAAAAAAAAACATGTTAGGTATTGCCGCGTCCGAAAACACCTGCTCTATCAAAATATAAAAATGTTAATTTCCAATGGTGAACCCCATTAACAGTGAAAAACAGCAACCAAATGTCAGAATCGCCACTTTTTTTTGCCATTTTGCATCAAATAAAATGGCATCATATACCCAAAATGGGAGCAATGAAAACGCCATCTTGTCCCGCAAAAAATGACTTTACACAGCTCCATACATCAAAGTACATAAAAAGATATTAACCCCTTAAGGACGCAGGGTTTTTCGGCTGATTTCTCGCTCTCCAACTTCAAAAATCCATAACTTTTTCATTTTTCCGTGTACAGACCTGTGTGAGGGCTTATTGTGTGCGTAACAAATTTACTTTCCCGTGATGTATTTATTTTAACATGCCGTGTACTGCGAAGCTGAAAAAAATTCCAAATGTGGAAAAATTTAAAAAAAAACGCACGTGCGTCGTGTTTTTACGACTTTCACTCTTCGCTCCAAATAACATGCCTACTTTATTCTTTGGTTCGGTTAGGGAAAGGGGGGTGATTTGAATTTTTAAATTTTTTTTCACAATTTTTTAGACCATCTAGGTAATTAACCCTAGATGGTCAGATCGCTCCTACCATATACTGCAATACTACAGTATGCAATATGGCATTTTTGCAGGTCATACATTACAATGAGCCACTGGCTCATTGTAACAAAAGCCATGTAGCCTCGTGTCAAAAGAAGACCCGAGCTACCATGGTAACCGATCGTGCCCCCTGGATTCGGGGGCGTGTCGATCGGAAAAAGATGGCGGCGCCGCGCGCCCCGTCTTTTAAACGCCGCCGGCGACTTGCTGGCGGCGTTTAGAGGTTAATAGCCGCGATCGGTGCAAGCACCGACCGGTTATTAGCGGTGGGGGTTTTGTGCAAAATGCAAAACCCCACCTCTGTATGAAGACAGCCCGTGAGCTTTCATAACCCTTAACCTCTGCGCCGTGAGCTTACGGCGCAGAGCGTTAGGGTAACAGAATTGGGGGGGGGGGGGGCGGGGAGATTTTTTTTTTTTTTGTACAAAATGGTTTAATTTTTAAAAATCATAAAACCATTTAAATTTGGTAATCACTAAAAAGACCCAGCACAGGGATGGATGTAGTTGTAGATAGTTGTAGCAGAGCTATGTGTGCATTGCTTTAGTGCGACCAACAGGGATATTTTAATTGGTGTAAATATTTTTCCTTTTTTGGAAGCCTAAATCTGGGTGAGTCCTATAGTAAGAAGCGTCTGATGGCAACATGACAAAATAAAAGTTTTAATTCTTGCAAATGTATGGAAATATTAAAACCTATATAAAATTTGGTATCCCCATCACCGACCCAAAAGAATAAAGTAAAGATGTCATTTGGGCGCACAGTGAAAGCAAAAAACGTAGGAAATGGGTTTTTTTCACCACTTTCACTGCATTTGGAACTTATCCTGCTCCCTAGTACATGCCATGGAATATTAAATACCAATTGCAATTTGTTCCGAAGAAAAAAGCCCTCAAACAGCTCTCTATGTGGAAAAAATAAAAAAGATTTTTGAAGGTGGGGTGAACCAAAAAGGGACTCGAGGTTAAAGTTGTAAAACGGAACTAGCCAATTTACTTTTTGTATATGATAAGTTATACAGTGTTCGAATATGCTTTGTTTTAACCCCATCCCACTTTAGCACTTTTCTGTTTTTGTGTTTAACCCCCTAAGAACGCGAGTTTTTTTTCGCTCATTTCTCGCCTCTCAACCTTTAAAAATCCATTACTTTTTCATTTTTCCGTGTACAGAGCGTGGTGAGGGCTTATTTTGTAGTGTACTGTGGAAGCAGGAAACGAATTCCAAATGTGGAAAAATTGTAAAAGAAGGCACATTCTTGTGGGCTCAATTTTAAGACTTTCAATCTGCGCTCCAAATAACACCTCTACTTTATTCTTTGGTTCGGTACGATCACAGTGATACCAATTTATATACGGTAGGTTTATTGCGTTTTAATACATTTTCAAAATAAAACAAACAGTATTTTTCGGAATATAAGGCGACCGGAGTATAAGGCGCACCATCAATAAATGCCTGCTAAAAGTCTAGGTTCATATATAATGCAAAAAGTAAAAGGAAAAAAACTCGAGAGGACGGCGCCTCGGGTGATATCTTCCAGCAAAAAAGAGGAGTAACCCACCCTATGTGGGGTGCACACCTGTCAGATGTCTTGTTTCAGGCAAAATGCCCCAATATTGGGGTCCTGGAGGGTAGATGGTGTTCCTCTTGTCTAAAAAATTTGGATCCCAGAGTTGAAGAAGAAGCCACTAGCCAAAATAGGTTTCCCACAGATCCCAAAAATAGGGAACTCGGGATCAATTGACAGAAAAGTAGAAAAAAGTAATGCAGAAATTGTGGCGCTAGTTGTAGGATATTTACCAACTCTCAAAAACGAGGATGATAGTAATAATAACAATATATATACACTGTAAAATGAATAAATAAAACATAAGTGATTTAAAGTCCTTACTGACGTGTTTCGGGCAGAGCCCTTTCTCAAAGTGTAGGACAAAAGTGAATAGAGACAGCGTACACAATTCCTATATATGCAGGAATAGAGATAGCCTGACAATGGACCAATCAATCACAAGTAATCATATATTAACCCTTTTCCTAATGTAGACAATGTGGGCATCTACCATGTATATAAATAAATTATTATTACTATCATCCTCGTTTTTGAGAGTTGGTAAATATCCCGGACAACTAGCGCCACAATTTCTCCCATTACTTTTTTCTACTTTTCGGTAGATGAATTATAAGGATGAATGACCAGCAGGTGGCACACCTGTGCATAGTTCAAGGCATCTGTTGTCTGCAAGTACGGTTCATTTACAAGGCGCAAATCAAAGGATTTTTAGTGCACCTTATAGTCCGAAAAATACGGTATTGTTTAAAGAAAAAAAAAAAAAATGTTCCCATCTTCTGCCGCTAATAACCATTTTATACTTTGGTGTACGGAGCTGTGCGATGTGCAATTTTTTGTGAAATGAGCCAACTTTTTTTTGCTAACATTTTCAGGACTCTACCCAGCACCGCAGAGGAATTGATCCGATCACCATTACAGTACCAAGTAAGCAATTCACAAAATGCACCATGTAAAGTTTCCTTAACTTTTTCCAATATAAAACATACCCCGAAAGTAAGACATAGTGGGACTTTTGGGGGTAAAAAGAATGTATGACACGGTCTTACTTTCTGGGAAATACGGTAGCATTCTAGCAGATATATCCGTCGCAGAGTGTGAAAGGGGTTAAAGCTACGAGTTTCAAAAACATTTTTTTTTTTTTCAGTGTAGAGCTGTGTCAGCGGTCATTAGTTTCAGAACGAGCTGATATTTTTGCCGATACTACATTGGGAACTGTATGACCATTTAATCACTTTTTCCTCCCCAAGTTCCAAAATGGCTAAGATTCTTTATTCCAGATAATAGGTTTTATATTTTAATGTGCATTGCCAGGTGCAGGGATACCCAAGAAGTTTATTCTAGATTTTGTTTTATAGTGAAATGAGGGAGTCTTTCAAATATTTAAAACATATAAAAATGTATTTTTATTTTGGGAAGATACCATAACACATACAGTACCTGTTTTCTATATGGTGTAATGACTCCAATGTCTCTGGCAGACACAGATGTGGTAACATGTTTAGCCAGTACACAGGAGTATCTCAAGACCTGCACGGCTTCTGATGGATTGAACCAGGATGGATTGCTTCCTTCACGCATTTCCGTTCCCTGTGGAGAAACATATTTTAGTGTGAAGGTGGTTCACAATATCTTACCTGTAGGGGAAACAATCAAAGAATGACTTGGGAAAAGAACTCTACAGACCTGATGCTATTGAAATGTCACAAATGTCTAATAAACATAACTACAGTGAAACAAAACAACAAGAAGACTTGCATACCCTGACACCATGGAAAATTAAAGGAAAGCCTTTCTTGGGCAGCTTGTCCCATCTTTGGAGACGATTTACAACTTTTGGATCTGCACAGACATCTAGCTCCTTATGATAGAACAGTTTTGATGGGAGATGAAGCAAAGATGCATGGGACCTGTAGTTCTTCTTTAATTTTGTAATCTATCAGCAATAAAAAAAAAAAAAAAAAGATCACATTATACACTGCATTAAGCATATTAGGATAATCAAAACAAAACTGTAAGTAAGTCTGGCATCTTAAAACTTAACACTAAATATCTCTTTAAAAATGTATAGATTGTGAGATTTTAAACACTGATGTTTTCACACGAACAAGCTCAAAAATAGTTTTTCTTACCAACAAAGGGTTATAATTTCCACATGCACCATAGGTTTCTTCATCCCTTAAATAAATGGGAAGGGCCATTAGCCTTTCCAGCAATGAGACACCAAGCCCATATGACAAAGCAATTCTTGACTTTATCACTGGTCCAAGCTGCATAGGATCTCCTGCAAGAACGATCTGCAATAGTAGAAGACATGTGTAAAGGCTAAATCAGTCACATAGCAGAACTGAAAGACTTGTATAACAATTATACCTGGCCGGTAATTTCTGAAACTAAACCCAGAGGTATGAGACATTCCGGTTCTGTGGCTTGTCCGGCTTCATCAACAAATACATGAGTAAAATGTCCAACTCTGCAATAAAGAAATAAGTATTCCGCTTAAAAGGAACCTGTTACCACAGAATCACACTATATACCCCTAACAGTATCTTCTAGATGACTGCAATTCTATGTTCTTGGCTCCTTTGTGTATTCTGTACGTTGCAGCTTTGTCCCCAAAACCACTTTTATTCAGCCTGGTTTTTCACATTGATGCAGTCAAGCTCTCTCCTGCCCTCTCACAGCCGGTAAACCCACTCCACACATCCCTTGGCACTGCCATCTGTTCCGATCACAGTGCTTGTGTTGGAAAACTATGTGCATGGCTGTGCACGTCCGATCAAGGCCGGCTAGCTCTAGTACATACCCAGAACCGCGCACACTACTTGAGGAGTGCTGTGACATGAACAGAGGGCAATGCCAAGGGACATGTGGAGGGCTGGGTTTGCCGGTTGGGAGGTAGCTGAGAGAGGGCGGGAGAGAACTTGACTGGTCTCCCACCCTCTGGTCTCTCAGAGCAGATTATGCATTGTCCCTTATTATTGGCTATACAATCTATGTTTTTGGCAATACGGACAAATAAGGGATTATTTTCTGGGAGATTAGATGCACTTTACAAATACTTCATTTTGTTGGGTCATTAGCTTATTGATGAGACTTTACTAACTAATACATTACTAACTAATGTATGGAGCAAAAGATCACTACGATTACGGTGATACCTCATTGATTTACTTTTTTTTATATACATTTACATTTTTACTGAAGAAAAACGAATACAGAGAACATTTCTTATTGCCTTCTTTTAGGAGGCATAATTTAAATTTTTGGTTGACAGAACTGGGCTGTTTAGGGCTTATTTTGTAAGAGTTGAGTTATTTTCACTGATACCATTTTGGCGTAACTTTACGTAAGTCACGCAACTTTTTAGAACATTTTTTGGAAGGGATTTAATGAAAAATTTACATTTTTGGCTTTTCAGGGTTTTTTTTTTTTATAGCCCTCACCGAGCGGGTCCAATAATGTTTTAGATTTATTGTACAGATTGTTATTTTGGGCGCTATTTTTATTTTATATATAGGGGATGATGGTGTTTAGGAGACTTTCACTCTAATTATTTTTATTAAAAACAAAACATTATTACGTTTTTTAAATTTTTTTTCTATTTTACGTTTTGAGTAAACATACAAACAAATGACTGGCTCGCAGGCCATTTAACATACAAACAAATGGTTGGCTCGCAGGCCATTTAACATACAAACAAATGGTTGGCTCGCAGGCCATTTAACATACAAACAAATGGTTGGCTCGCAGGCCATTTAACATACATATTCGTATACATTTTACATATCCAACAATGAGTGCGTATCAAAATGCATTTTCACTTATACAGCATAAAATGAACTCCATATTTTAATCTCTTTCGGGGTAACCCCCACCTATGTAGGGTGCCCTTAAGCTGCTCTGTCAGATACCATTGAGTAAGAGTAAAGGGCTTCATTAGTTCTATTCTTTCCTGGGTAGTGAAGTATTTTACCACAAACAACCTCCATTTTTTAAAAAGTTTGCCCGCCAACTTGGACTTATGGCGTTCTGCTTCCAGTTTTTCAGTATAAAAGAGTTTTTTCATCTGCTCAATCACTTTATTTGTTGTCGGAACCCCTGGCTCCAGCCATTGCTGTAGCAGTGATCTCTTTGCTACCAAGCACATTACATGGAACAGTTTTGGCAGCCAACAGAAGTTCTGTATGGTTTCATCCTCCTGTTGTGTGTCATAATGAAACAGATATTGCTCTGTGCATTATTCTAAAATGCGTGTCTCTCCATACCTGATTTACTACTGCGTTACTTAGGACTTGCCAGCCCTTAAGGATCTTTTCCGCTGTCTCCTCACCCCCCAATTGTGTCGCCCAGCCTGTAAACGTTAGATCTTCCTTTTCTAACTTCCGTCTCAGTGCCTTGTATAGAATCGAGATCCCTCCCGTACGAATGGGTAACAACAACATATTGTCAAACTGGTTTTGGCTCGCCTCCAATTCCATATTCCTAACCACATCCATGCAAAAATGTTTGACCTGTGCACATTGAAAAAATTGGGATCCCCTTAGATCATACTTTTCTATCAGTTCCTCCCTAGTCAGCCACCTATGTTCTTGCTGGTGTAGAAGTTCTCTCAGTGTGTATTCCTTTGTCCCTCCATTCCACAAATAACCTACTCTGTCTGCCTTGGGAAAAGCCTGGGTGGTTCCACAAAGGGAGATGCTTAGATATGAGCCATGGCAAGCGGAGGCCCTTTCGTATAGCCTTCCAGGCCGCGATGGTGTCTCTGAACATTGCTGATCGCTTAACTGTCACCGGTTGTATCCCTATTGGTACATGAAGAAGCGTTTTCAAGTCCCATGGATGACAATACTCTGCCTCCAACACCGTGTCTGAGTAATAGCTGGTATCCTTCATCCAGTCTATAATATGCCGCAGTAGGCATGCCAGATTATAGCAGCGTATATCTGGTAGCCCCATCCCCCCCTTGTCTTTAGGGACCATCAATTTGCGTATGCCTATACGTGGGCGTTTTCCCCTCCATAAAAAATGTGTGACTGTCTTGTGCAGGGACATAACATCTTTGTGTTTGATTAGTAAGGGGATAGTTTGCATGGGCTACAATAATTTAGAGAGACTCATCATTTTAACTAACTGGTTCCTACCTAAGAGCGATAGAGGCAGATTATGCCATTGCTTCAGTTCCCTAGCTATTTTGGCAAAAAGAGGCAGATAGTTCAGCACATATAAGGAGTCCGGCGTCCGGCCCACTTTAATTCCCAGATATCGTACCCACGACGCGGCTATTGGAATACCACAGATGGGCGTTCCCAGGGAATTTATGGGGGGTCTCTGTTTCCCTAAAAAAAGGATTTCACTCTTTGTTAAATTGACCTTGAACCCTGAAAAGTCTCCAAACTCATCAAATAATTGCATCACTCTCGGTAGATGGGTCATCGGATCCTCTAAAAACAACACTATATCATCCGCGAAGAGGACAACCCGGAGCGATGAATTCCCTACCTTGATGCCCTCAAACACTGGAAAGGTTGCCAGTGCTCTCGCCAGTGGCTCCAACGCAAAGTTGAACAGCAAGGGCGAGAGCGGACAGCCCTGGCGTGTACCCTTCAGTAGTGCGAAAGGCTTGGAAATAAACCCAGGGGTGTTCACCCTCGCCCACGCTCCCCGATACAGTACTGTCAAATACTCTCTGAATGGACCCGTAAACCCCATGCTGTCTAGCACCTGCCCTAGCCACTCCCAGCATACGTTTTCAAATGCTTTTTCTGCATCGATAGTGACCAGGACAGGCGCCTTGTTGCCTACAGGACAGTGCGAAGTGACATCTAATGCCAACAGCACTCTGCGTAAATTTGTTACTGCTGAACGTCCCATTGTAAAGCCCACTTGCAACGGTGATATAAGCGTGGGCATAATGGGCGTCAGTCAATCCAGATTGATCAAAGAAATTGGACGATAGGATGCAGGGTCTTCCTGGTCTTTCCCTTCCTTGGGTATCAATTTCACATAAGCAGTATTCATGTGAGTGGATAATGGGGTCCCCTGTGTAAATTTTGTAAATAAGGGAGCCAAAATTGGCGCCAACTGGGTGCGCATTGCCATCCGGCCCCGGTGCTTTGCTATTTGGGAGATTTTTAATGACATTTTGTATCTCGTTCGCCGTGATGGGGGCATTTAATGTCTGTAGTTGATCCATTGACAACGCAGGGAGTGTTACTTTATCGAGAAAGGATTTCCCCACTGTTTATAGGGCCTGAATACAATGATTTGTAAAATCCCCCCAGCAATGCGTTAATCCCAGCCGGGTCAGTCCTTACTTCCCCGTTCTTGTCCCTCATTCTGAGAGTATGGATCGGTGTCCTCCTTCCCTTCGCAAGATTAGCTAATAGCTTACCTGACTTGCCCCCGTACCTATGTAGTTCCACTTCCAATTGTGAACGAACAAATGCTTCCTTCCTTTCCGCCCACTCTAAGTACTCTCTCTGTGTTCGCATCCACCGCTCCTTGTTATCTAGTGTAGGTTGGGATAAAAATTCAGTGTACGCCCTCCTAACCTCCCCGCTCGCTTGTTGGTATTGTCTGTGCGTCGCTTTTTTAAGGCCATGATAGTATGTGTCTATACGTCCTCTCATTACTACTTTTCCCGTTTCCCAAAACAATGGTGAGTCCGTAGCGTGTTCACTATTACTTCCCAAGTATTCCTGCCACCATCCCTGTAGTTCAAAAAGTTCTCATCCTTTGTTAAAAAGGAAGGGAATCTCCATAGGATGTCGGTACCCTTGGGGCTCACATCTGCCAAGTCCGTCTGTAAAGGAGAGTGGTCTGAAATGACCATATTTTCAATCTGCGCATCCGTCAGTCTTGAGACTAAGGGGTTAGACAGCAACATATAGTCCAGTCTCGACCATGTATTATGCGGGTGGGAATAGTGTGTGAACTCTCTATCTTGCGGATGGCGTAGGCGTACCAAACTGGTCATCTGCTTAAACTGGAATAGTGGGGTTTCCCTATTGTCGGGGCGAACCTGTTGGTGACCTGGTCGTTTCCTGTCTTCCTCTGTCCTCATCACATCATTAAAATCTCCTCCCACTAATTTCCAAGACTCGCTGTCTGACAGAATCCTTGTGCTGAGTGTGTCAAAGAAGATCTTTTGTTCTGAGTTGGGGCCATACACATTGTAGATACTTAAGGCACCAGTCGGCAACAACAATTTAATTGTGATCAACCTCCCTTCTGTGTCTTGGTCCACTTGTTGGACCTGGTTAGCCAAGGTTTTGTTAACTAATATCATCACTCCCGCTTTTCTCTCTTTGGCTGGAGAACCATACACCGCCCTGACCCAGAGTTTACACATTCTGGGGAAGTCCTCTTCAGTCAAATGCGTCTCCTGTAATAACGCTAGATCTACCTTCAGTTTTTTTAAATGACGTAGTATCATCATTCGCTTTTGTGGGGCACGCAGCCCCTTTGCATTCCATGATACGACACGCATGGTTCGTGTCAATAGAAACAGGGCAGGCAACGTGTGGTATGGTATCCGACAGTATAAAGAAGCAGCCCAAGGGGACCTCCTAAGTTAGGTTTGCACCACTAGTAAAAACTATAATAACAATACAATAAGACAAAACAATAAAAACCCCTCAACCCTCCCTTTCTCCCTCCAAAATCCCTTGCCCCCTGTTATTTGCTCACTTGTTGGAGCACCATTACGAAGATTAGATCCCTAATACCTTTCCCCGTTGTTTGGGGGATACTACTAATTTACCTAGCTCTCTATCACTAAAAAGGGAAAAGAGAGAGAAAAGAGAAAAATAAAACAACAAATATGCATACAAGCTAGTGACTCCCTTTTTTTCTGATGTCGCGTAAGATTACTTCCCCCCCCCCCCCACCTTTTGTTCGGGTAACAATGTCTAAGCGTTAAAATCTCATCCCCTCCTATTGCTCCCCTTACTCCTCGTTGTCCCTTTAATCTAGCATCACAACCTTAACCCTCCAAGCAATCTGCGGGCTCCTGATCCTTTTTTCCAGCTATCTATCTCCTCGCTTACCTCCTTGGCCCTCCGGTGTATCTCATATCCTTCTCCCCCTCCCTCCCTCCCATACATAGAAATCCCACCATTGTAATCTACTTCACTATAATAGATAATGCCTTAGCGGGAGGAAAGCTTAGCATATTTAAAAGTCACTTCTATCACGGCTATTCCGGGATCCACACGACCTTTCTCCTGATCTCACCCGAGCGTCCCGACCTCCTGTAGTCTGGTGACCCTGGAAAACCAGATGCTGGCTGATCCGTCTTTCCTCCATTTCAGGTCTCCTGGGCCGTCGCTCATGTAATTGCAGGTTTTCGGCTGAAAGTTGCGCCACAAAAGATTCAGCTTCTGACGGATCATTAAATTCGCGTTGGACGCCATCTTGTGTCCTAATTCTCAGCAACGCTGGATATGCCAGTTGAAATCGAGCATTTTTTGCCGCCAGAGAAGAACATAGTGGGCTGAATAATTTGCGTTTCTTCATTACCGCAACAGAGAAGTCAGCAAAAAGAAGCACTTTCTGACCTCTTATGAAGAGTGGGGCCCGCAAGTTTCGATAAGCGCGTAATATCTCCTCTTTATCTGCATAGTTCAGATATTTAGCGATCACTTGTCTTGGCCGCTGCGCTGCTTCTGTTGTTGTCCCCACACTACCATTCACTCCAGGGGGACCTATCCGATGTGCTCTTTCCACCAGCTTCCTGGGCCCCACACCGAGAGCACGAGGTAAGTCCTCCTCAAATATTTTGCGCAGGGAGCCTCCCTGTACATTCTCCGGGAGCCCCACCAGCCGTAGGTTACTACGTCGTAACCTATTTTCCAAGTCCTCAATCCGGTCAGCCAGGGTAGCAGTTAGCTGTTCAATATGCTGCTGCGTATTCATCATGGCTACAGTCGATTCTTTTCCCGCCTCCGTACACTCTTCAAGCGTTGATATACGCACTTCGTGATCCTGCACTTTCCCTTTGACTTCCGTGAGTGTGGCCTGTAAGGCCGCCGTCAACGTGCTGACCAGGTCCGGGGCTAGGCATTTCGCCACCTCTCTAGCTAGCAGTTGATAATCCACATCACCCACCTTGGATTGTACAGTCTCTGAGAGGTGGATTTCAGGCCGTGTCATTTGGGTCTCCTCTGCAGCGCTGGTCTTATGAGACTCCAGGGACGGCATTCTCTGGTAAGGAGAGCACGCACCGCCGGTCTTCGGGCGGGGAGACGGGCACGATTTTTGGCCGCTTCGTAGCAGGTAGCGCTCCATATAAGTGTGGCACCTCTATACTGTTGGTGGCTCCAGTTATTTGGGCCACCGGTCTACTTTTGGCAGTGATCTGGAGCGAGGAGCGGCGGGGGTCAGACGGAGCACTCTAGCACGCGTCTTTCTCCATCATCGCCGGAACCGGAAGGCCACATTATTACGTTTTAAACAGGTTTTTTTTTTTCATACAGGTTAGCTTGAACAAGCAATGCTCTGATCACTTGTTCAAGCTGTTATTTACTTTAATACATTTGTATTACATTGTGTTAAGAAATACACTGAGCATGCTGAGCATGACAGGATCCGGCTCCTGAAATGCATCGTGTGGCCCCGGGGCACTGGAAGAACCCAGGCTGCCATCGGAGCAACAGACTCTCCCGCTGGGAGTTCTGATATACGTTAGAAGCTCCTTGCATGGTCATGGATTTGGGGTTCTTTGGAGAAGAGAATATAGGTTTTCTACCATTTTTAGAACAGCGGCGACCCCCTTCCCCCCACACACTCTTAACAGAAAACTCTTTTGAAGGTGTTGTTCCAAAGTAAACAGGTAATCACCACTAACGATGCTAAAAATCCTAAAGGATTAAAGGAGCTGTTAGAATAAAAAGCTGCTTTAGTGCAGCTAAGAAAAGGTCCCCTCGGTTCCCATATTAGCTATCCGCTGCCTGATACTGCAGCTCCCGTGGTGCTCATTCCAGCAACATGTCATTTGGAGACTGGTCAACACAGCAGCAAATTACCAGCTTCAACAATGACCTCTATGTAATCATCATGTAACTGACTGCTCTAAGTGATGGACATCTCTACTTGCTAGCATTTATTTGCTCCATACCCACAAACCAAAAATATTCTTCATGCAGATCCTAGGAAACCTCTCCGTAACATTGTAAATGGGACAATTGGACAAAAATACTGAAAAAATACAAAAAATACTAGTAGGAACAAAAATACTAAAAACATTTCTGTAGCTGTACTCTCTTCTATAACATTCAATAAGTTACACAAAAGTGGGGATATGGCTCTAGGAAAGCATGACAATCATATTATACCAGGGGTGTAACTAGGACAAGCAGGGCCCCATAGCAGACCTCTGAATCTGACCCTCTACCCCTGCAGAAAATGTACATACTTACACACTTATGTGGTCTGCATGAATAAGAGATGAGACGTCCATAGTCCTGTCTAACAGGACTATGTTGCTGCTGTCCCTGCTCCTTACCCAAGCTGCCGATTTATGCTGTGTATTGTGGACTGTCATATACACTCACCGGCCACTTTATTAGGTACACCTGTCCAACTGCTCGTTAACACTTAATTTCTAATCAGCCAATCACATGGCGGCAACTCAGTGCATTTAGGCATGTAGACATGGTCAAGACAATCTCCTGCAGTTCAAACCGAGCATCAGTATGGGGAAAAAAGGTGATTTGAGTGCCTTTGAACGTGGCATGGTTGTTGGTGCCAGAAGGGCTGGTCTGAGTATTTCAGAAACTGCTGATCTACTGGGATTTTCACGCACAACCATCTCTAGGGTTTACAGAGAATGCTCCGAAAAAGAAAAAACATCCAGTGAGCGGCAGTTCTGTGGGCGGAAATGCCTTGTTGATGCCAGAGGTCAGAGGAGAATGGGCAGACTGGTTCGAGCTGATAGAAAGGCAACAGTGACTCAAATCGCCACCCGTTACAACCAAGGTAGGCAGAAGAGCATCTCTGAAGCACAGTACGTCGAACTTTGAGGCAGATGGGCTACAGCAGCAGAAGACCACACCGGGTGCCACTCCTTTCAGCTAAGAACAGGAAACTGAGGCTACAATTTGCACAAGCTCATCGAAATTGGACAGTAGAAGATTGGAAAAACGTTGCCTGGTCTGATGAGTCTCGATTTCTGCTGCGACATTCGGATGGTAGGGTCAGAATTTGGCGTCAACGACATGAAAGCATGGATCCATCCTGCCTTGTATCAACGGTTCAGGCTGGTGGTGGTGGTGTCATGGTGTGGGGAATATTTTCTTGGCACTCTTTGGGCCCCTTGGAACCAATTGAGCATCGTTGCAACGCCACAGCCTACCTGAGTATTGTTGCTGACCATGACCATGTCCACCCTGGGATGTGGTGGAACGGGAGATTCGCATCATGGATGTGCAGCTGACAAATCTGCGGCAACTGTGTGATGCCATCATATCAATATGGACCAAAATCTCTGAGGAATTGCTTCCAGACACCTTGTTGAATTCTATGCCACGAAGAATTGAGGACATTCTGAAGGCAAAAGGGGGTCCAACCGTTACTAGCATGGTGTACCTAATAAAGTGGCCGGTGAGTGTACATATTATACAGTACAACGTGCAGCATAATATGTATACACGGGCGCACATCCTCCATTCTTTAGTTTGTCAGGTTGGATGCTGGGGTCCCCTGACACTGTGGGCCCCATAACAGCTCCTATGGGTGCTACCACTGTATTTGTGCTCCTGGGATTTGTGTGAGCCTTTATTGGATCTAAGCTCCAGGAATGGTATTGCACACATCCTTGATCGTAAAATATTTACAGCTTTAGTAGTCTACACACTTTTAAAAATCAGACACGCAAGTTTCTGCACGTGTGACCATAATAGGAGATTTTGTAGACAGATTGAACTTCATTTATCAAAAATGTCTGAGAGCAAAACTGTTCTAGTGGCTCATGGTGCCCAATCAGAGATAGGCTTTCATTTTATAAATTGCTATGGGAAAATGAAAGCCGAGCTCTGATTGATTGCCATGAGAAGCTAGAACAGTTTTGCTCTCACTTTTGATAAAGTTATTAGGTTCTGTTTCTTCTTGATTTCAAAATTTTAAACATACTGATAAGGATTTATCTAACCTTAAACCTATCTGGTAGAACATTCCGGCACTGCTGCAAGTAGAAATTATTATCCGAAAACGAGAGGCTTTCTGAATATCTTCTCCAGGTGCACAGTATGGTTTTACTAGGTCACCAATTGTCTAGACACATCAGGGTAGAGAAAATACAGAAAATGGACAAAAGGCATTACAGTAAGATACAGATAGCCATTAAATTTGCAATATAGGAAACAGTTTTTAAGTCATGATCTGAGCTTGTGGAATGTAACTTGTAGTGTATGTAGATTTATGATAGACACGCACAAACCAATGTAGGCCAAGTTCCACCACCGTTAAATTTCTTTATAGCTCGTTACCGTTAAGAAAAAAAAACCCAGCACATCACATAGTGATATATAGAGATGGAAAAAGCAAGAAAAGGTGAGAGAGACACATGGAATATCATAATGGAGTATATGGGAATAAAGTTTTGATCTTAGTGTGTCTTTAATGGACATCTACCACTAGGATGAAGGATTGTAAACCAAGCACACCGACATATTGGTGTGTGCCCCCTCTGTCAGGATATGATCTTTTATCTTCCTTATGCCCAGTTTTTTTTTTTTTAAGTTTTTTTAAAATTGTGCGAATGAGCGTTAAAACCTAGGCTCGTTTGCAAAATTAACCCCTACGGATGCGGCCACGTTTTTCAAATCTGCCCTGTGTCACTATAAGTGGTTATAGCTTTGGAACGCTATGAGATATCCAGGGGATTTTGAAATGGTTTTCTCTGCTCGTGACACATTGTACTCTTCAAATTAGTTTTTAAAAATTTGGATGAAATCTTTGTGTTTTAGTAATGAAAAAAAAAAACTAATTGTGGCAAAAAATTTGGAAAAATTCTATATTTCAAGTTCTCTAATTCTCTACTTTTGATGCAGATAGTCATAGCACACCAATAAATTCATAACTTACATTTCCCAAATGTCTGCTTTATGTCGGCATGGTTTCTTAAGATTCCACATATTTAACTAGACCGTGAGAGGGTAGAGTTGTTAATGACCCCATTATGGAAACGACACCCCTCAACACCCCTTTAGGTGTTTTATAGGGTTTAAAACAAAATGGAGGTGTGGTCTACAAATTGTAATATTTTTTCACAATACACTCATTTTGGGTGGAAAATTAAACATTTACAATGGATTAAATGAAAAAAGGCTCCACAAAGTTTGATACGCAATCTCTCCCGAGTACACTCCCGAGTAGCACAGGCGGGCATAGAAGGGAAGGAGGCCCCATCCAGATCAGATTTGCTATGTCACATTGTACAGGCTATAATTTTTTTTGCTTTTTTTATTGTGGACCTATAAGGGCTTATTTTTTTGCCACATGAGATGCACTTTTCTGGTACATAAATTTGGGGCATCTATAGCTAATTGGTGAGATTTTATTAACTCTTTGTTGGTGGAGAAAATGAAAATCAGCAATTTTTAGGAACTTTTTTTGTGGTATTTTTTTTGGGCCGTTTACCATACCGTAAAAATAGTATATTATTTTTATTCTATGGGTCGTCATGATTACGAAGACCTCATTTATATAGTTTTTTTTTTTTTAAATTCCCATTTTACTGAATAAAAAGTAATTAGGCATAACTTCATATTATTTCATATGCATAACTTTTTTATTTTTCGGGTTAAAAATCTGGTTAGGGGTTTATGTTTATTCTTTTTAGTGGTCTTATTTTAGAGTGCGTAAATTTTTTTAATCACTTTTTAGAGCATTTTTTAAAGGGTATTAATTGAAAATTATCTTTTTTTCGCAGCGTTTTTGAGGTTTTTTTTACGGGGTTCATTTTGCGGGTCCAATAACGATTCTGTTTTATTATGCAGATTGTTACGGACGTAGCGATACCAAATATGTGGGGGTTTTGTGTATTATATTCAATTTTACTGAATAAAAACTAAATTTGGAGACAATTTTGTTCATTTTAGCATCACCATCTTTTCATATGCAGAACTTTTTTATTTTTCGGCTGACAAATCTGGTTAAGGGCTTATTTTTTGCGAGAAGAGTTGTTCTTTTTAGTGGTCTTATTTTAGAGTGCAGAACATTTTTTAAAAAAAATTATCTAAAAAGTGATTAAAGTTATTAATTAAAAATTATCTTTTTTCGGAAAGTTTTTTGCATTTTTTTCCTCCCGCGTTTACTGTGCAGGTCCAGTAACGATTCTGTTTTATTATACAGATTGTAACGGACGCGGCATTATCAAATATGTGGCGTTTTTTTGTGTGTTTGTGGTTTTTTATACTTTATTAAGTGTTTTTATGGGAAAATGTCATTTTAGGGGCTTATATTTTTATGTATTTATTTTTTATTTATTCTAATGTGTTAACTTTAGTGTTTTTACTTATACTTACTTGAACTAGCGATGCTCTGATCGCTGGTTCAAGTTTAATACACTGCTCTACAATACTTTTTCATTGTAGAGCTGTGTGAGCATGCAGAGCATGCGCAGACAGTTTACAGTCAGACCCGGAAGGGATCTGACTGCCAGGGACATTGGGCAGCACCGGAGCACATGGCAGACTTCGGGGCTGCCCAGAAGTGGATCGGATCCCCCGTTAAGCGGCACGGGGGATCCGATCCACAGCAGGAACACCCTTACACGCCGCGGTCATGCTTGGGTGTTACAGTGCGGTGTCAGCTGTGATAGACAGCTGACAGCCGCTGCTTCTGGTGCCGGCTCCGTTCGTGAGTCGGTCCCAGAAGCTGGACGTTATACTACGTCCCGGTGTGCTTAGCATGTAGCCGCAGGGACGTAGTATAACGTCATGGTGCAAAAAGAAAAACAAAAAACAGGGAATAAGAAGATAGAAGAAGAGCAGGTCCTGACACCAGTATGTCAGTGTGCCTGGTTTACAATCCTTCATCCTGGTGGTTAATTTCTTTTAAACTAACCATATACAATTAGAAACATCTATAAAATATTGGAATAACACAACCACCACATAATGCCTTGTCCTACCTCTTCCTGACGACTGGAGGAATTCACCCGCACCATGCTTCCACGTTCTAGATGGCCACTTTCGTGAAGACGGAGACACACAAGATCAGCCGCACTGTTAGAGGGGGCACAAACCAAAATGCGACTGTCTGGCAAAGCATAATAAATCTAAAGAAAAGAAAAATTGTGATTTACATGATTGTGTTTAACATCCTAAATATAAAAGGCCTCAACTTGCTTTATGCTCATTTATTCTACAAAAAATCAGAAAATTACACACTGTACTGGGTATTAAAGGTGTATTAAAGTGTGATTAAAACACTTGCATTTTTTTTGTTTAACCCCTACGTGCACCTGGGGTAATAATACGTCCCTGCAGGAAGATACTCCCTTTACCAGGACATTCTATTATGTTCAGCATCTGGCACCGGCTCACGAACAGTGCCGGTACCAGAAGCAGTGGGGGTCAGATGTATATTACAGCCGACACCATGCTTTAACACTCGCGATCGGGGTCAGCTCCATTCAGGAGTGTTAACCCCTTACATGCTTGACGTGGCGTGTAAGGGTGTTCCCCCTAAGGATCGGACCCCGTGCCGCTTATCAGGAAATCCGATCCTCTCCTAGGCAGCCCAGAGGTCTGCCCAAGCAGTCCTACAGTCTGATCCCTTTCTGGTCTGATTGTAAACTGTCTGAGCATGCTGCATTAGTATTTTAGAGCAGTGTATTGGACTTGAACCGGCGGATCCGAGCATCGCTGGTACAGGTTCAAATACAAGTAGTAATACAATAAGTTTAAAACATTTAAATTAACAAAATTAAATATAAGCCCCTAAAATGTCACTTTTCTACACAAACATTTAATAACCCCCCCCCCCCACACAAATAATCAAAAAACCACGCACATATTTGGTATCGCCGCATCCGTAATAATCTGCATAATAAAACAGAATAGTTATTGGACCCGCACAGTAAACACTGTAAAAATAAAACTTTAAAAACCTTCTGAAAAAAGCCATTGTTTTATTAATACCCTTAACAAAATGCTATAAAAAGTGATAAAGAAATGCTACGCACTCCAATATAAAACCACTAAAAAGAACAAAACTTTTCTTGCAAAAAATAAGCCCTTAAGCCGAAAAATAAGCCCTTCAGCCGAAAAATAAAAATGTTAGATTGTGATGCTAAGATTTACAAGATTTTCTCCAAATTCGTTTGAAATTCAGTAAAATTGGGGGGGAAAAAAAAATAGAAAAGCCATATAAATTAGGTATTTCCTTAATTGGGGCAACTCAGAATAAAAATAACAAAATTTTTATGGTATGCTGAATTGCTAAAAAAAAAACTTACCAAAAATTTCTCATTTTCTCCACCAACAAAGAGTTAATAAAATCTCATCAATTAACTAAAGATTGCCCAAAATTATGTACTAGAAAAGTGCATTTCATGTTGCAAAAAATAATCCCCTAAATATAAACATTAAAAAAAAAAGAAACAAATTGTAGCCTGTACAATTTGACAATGCAAATCTGCTCTGGATGGCGCCTCCTTCCCTTCTATGCCCGGCTGTGCACCCATACAGCAGGTTATCCCCACATATGGGGTATCAATACACTCGGGAGAAATTGGGTATCAAAAGTTGGAGCTTTTTGTCAAGTTATCCATTGTGAATGTTTCCTTCTCGGACCAAAATAAATGTATTGTCAAAAAATATTACAATTTTTAAACCACACCTCCAATTAGTTTTAACCCCAATAAAACACCTAAAGCGTTAACATACTTCTTAAGGCTACATTCACACTACAGTATGGGGATCGTATATACGGCCGATATACATCCCCCATACACTTCTATGGGCTCACGGCACCCTACGGGAGCGGTACGGTGCAGCACACGTGCGGCACCGTACCGCTCCATAGCCCGGGAAAAGATAGGACATGTCCTATCTTTTCCCGTATTACGGCGCCGCGGCCATATATCACTATGGAGAGGGGCGGGGGTGAGCTGCACTCACCTCCTCCTCTCCCCGCGCTGCCGTGTGCCCGCTGTGCTACGGTGCGGCGGGCACACTGCAGTGTGCATGTAGCCTAAAAGTGCTTTTTCATATGTTCAGGGGTGTAGTTTTCTAATGGGGTAATTTACAAGCCTCGCTATTACTTAGGCCTCTCGTAGTCAATTGAAAGTAGAACAGGTCCCTTTTAAATTTCTAAAAAAATTGGAAAAAAAATGGAAAAATGCCACCCAAATTCTAAGCCTCATAACATTCTACAAAAGTATGTGGAATCTTTAAAAACCATGCCAACATAAAGCAGACATTTATACAGACATAATGTAAGTTATGAATTAATTTGGGTGCTAGGACTATCTGCTTCAAAATTTATCAGCATGGCTGTGAACTAAAACTTATATTTTTATTAGATATACCTTAAAATATACAAAAGGTCACAGGTTGTGAATTCTAAAAACAACAATCCGTACTATAGACGCCGACCTAGGCGACTATACTGATCACCACAACCCCCATCTGCTTCACATGTAGACAATGCAGAACTTTTGCCAAAAGTCAAAATGTTAAAGCGTTCCACAGCTATAACCATTTATCGTGACACAGGGCAGATTTTAAAGTCCAGAAGGGGTTCATTTACCCCAAGAAACGCAAACAAGAAAAAAAAAAAATCTTATTTTTCCAAGACTGTTAACCCCTACGGGACTCAGCCTCTTTTGGCCTTAAGACTATAAGTGTTTATAGCTTTGGAACGCTAGGAGATATCCAGGGGATTTTGAGATTGTTTTCTCGTGACACATTGGACTTCAAATTAGTTTAAAAATTTGGATGATATCTTTTGTGTTAGTAATGAAAAAAATACATTGTGGCAAAATTTGAAAAATCTTTATTTTCAAAGTCTAATTCTCTACTTTTGATGCAGATAGTCATACACCCCACCACCAAAAATTCATAACTTACATTTTCCAAATGTCTGCTTTATGTTGGCATGATTTTTTTAAGATTCCACATATTTTACTAGAATGTTATGAGGCTCAGAATTTGGGGGCCATTTTTAAAATTTAAGGGAAAAATTACCAAAACGAATATTTAGATGGACCTGCTCAACTTTTAAATGTCTGAGAGGCCTAATAATGCTAGAATCCCATTATTGGAAACTCACACCCTCGACGATTAAAAACCCCTTTTAAAGAATTTTTTTAACCCTTTAGTGTGTTATAAGGTCAAAACAAATGGAGGTGTGGTCTACAAATTGTAATATTTTTTTTACAATACACTCATTTTGGGTGAGAATTAACATTTGCAATGGATTAAATGAAAAAGGCTCCACAAGTTTGATACGCATCTCTCCCGATACCGACATCCCCCCATATGTATGGTAACCCTGCTGTATGGGCGCACGGCCGGGCATAGAAGTGAATAGCGCCATCCAGATCAATTTGCTATGTCACATTGACCGGCTATAAATTTTTTTTTTTTTTGTTTTTTTTATTGTGGACCTATAGGGGCTATTTTTTGCCACATAAGTCACTATTCTGGTACATACCGTATATACTCATTATAATCCGACCCAGTATAGACCGAGGCCCCCAATTTTACCACAAAAAAACTGGTAAAACCTACCTATATTTTTACTCGAGTAATAAGCCGAGTTTGGGTTTTCAGCACAATTTTTTGTGCTGAAAACTAGGCTTATACTAAGTTATATTGGTAATTTTGGGGGCATATATAGCTAATTGATGAGATCTTTGTTGGTGGAGGAAATGAAAATCAGCAATTTTTAGGAACTTTTTTTGTGGTATTTTTTTTGGCCGTTTACCATAACGTAAAAATAGTATATTATTACTCTATTGGTCTCCACGATTAAGAAAAGACCTCATTTATATAGTTTTTTAATTTTTTTCCCATTTTACTGAATAAAAAGTAATTAGGCAAAAATGTAAATTTTATCATCACCGACTTTCATATGCATAACTTTATTTTTCGGCTTACAAATGTGGTTAGTGGCTTATTTTTTCCGTGAAGGATTGTTCTTTTTAGTGGTTTATTTTAGAGTGCGTAACTTTTTAAAATCACTTTTTAGAGCATTTTTTAAAGGGTATTAATTGACATTTATCTTTTTTTCGCAGCGTTTTTGAGGTTGTTTTTTTACGGGGTTCATTTTGCGGGTCCAATAACAATTCTGTTTTATTATGCAGATTGTTACGGACGTAGCGATAACAAATATGTGGGGGTTTTGTGTATTATATTCAATTTTACTGAATAAAAACTAATTTTGAGACAGTTTTGTTCATTTTAGCCCTGGAGCACATGGCAGACTTCAGGGCTGCCCAGACGCTGCTTCTGGTGCCGGCTCCGTTTGCGAGTCGGTCCCAGAAGCTGGACGTTATACTATGTCCCGGTGCGCTTAGCATGTAGCCGCAGGGACGTAGTATAACGTGGTGGTGCGCCTAGGGCAGTGATGGCAAACCTTTTAGAGACCAAGTGCCCAAACTACAACCAAACCCACTTAAATACAAAGTGCCAACACCGCAATTTAAGCAATAACATGTTACTACTTTTGTAACGGCTTTTAATTGTATCAGTGTTCTGAGGACACAAATACAGTTAAAAGAAAGAGGAGATATTCAGATGATCATTGTAAGGCCAATATCGCTAACATCAGGGAAGATGTAACAAACCCCACCAAGAGACAAGAATGGATTGAGAAAATGCATAAAACTCATGATCATTACAGTAATGTACATACCTGCAGAATAGCTTCAATGACAGTCACAGTTTTTCCTGTACCCGGAGGACCAAAGAGAATATAAGGAGTAGGACGGCAGTCTCCGCTAAGTATTCTCATTACTGCCAACTTCTGGGGATCATTCAATGTTGGATTGAAGAACTGGCACATTTTTTTCATTGAAGTTTTATTTCCTGCACATAATGCATATGCACATTGTTATAACTATAACATGTACACACTGTTACAGAAACCATAATAAATGAATGCACAATAAATAAGTGACATAAAAGCAAAGCCAAAACACAAAAGGAGGCACCAACCTTGATGGTTCGTCTGTGTAGCTACGGTCACCATGTCACTCATAGATACTAAATTCTTCTCTCGAGTGAGTGACTTGTGCTGCTGAAATACAAGGCGATGAGCAGATGATGAGCAGAATGATATACTGCTTTATAGTAAAAGACTTAGGATATATGACTTCCTTGAAATACATGTCGATTCTGATCTAAGGAGTCCTGTAAACGGTGCTTCCAAAAGTTCAAGCGCTACTTCCGTGCTTCAATCGCTGCTTACAGGAGACTTCCTTATAACTGTGCTATAGGGGCGTCATGTGACTCATGTGAGGACAAGCTGGTCACATGATACCCATGTAGACGCCCTTACATGGACAGACAAAGACGTCATTTAGTGCCGACAGCTGTTTTGGCACCAGAGGCACAGAACAACATTTGTAAGTGAATAATGCATATTATGTGGGTGGACGTATTTGTGGAGGTCTTGTGGCAACAGCTTTAAAATGGAAGGTGGCAAAACCCTGGAAATATACCATCAACATAAACCAGGGGCACCATGACTGTGGTAATCTTCTTATATTTGTTATCCATGGCCTCCCTCCTAAAAGCAATGTGTGGCTCAATAGCATAATTTTACAAGGGCTCTGCTACCAGAACCCATCTGTGCTGCAGATTCACAGGTCGTTACAGGGTGACCCCCCCCCTGATGTGTGGGAGGGGGTGCCCCTGCACAGTGTAACAGCTTCATTATGGGGGGGGGGGCCCTCTCATAACGCCACACAGAAAGAACCCTTGTGGTTGTTTAGCATAATTGTAAAAGTTGATTCCATCAAGTATAGCACTGTAAACAGAATAGATACTGTGTTCATCATACCAAAAGTAATCCACATTGTAATGTGAAGCTGAAACAACAAAGGTTTGCTAGAAGCAATAGTAGAGAGTAGAGCAGTATAAGTGTTTTGAAATTGCATTTTCTCTAACATAATCCCACGCACAAATTAGAGAATTCTCAGCATATAGAGCACAGGACTGGAGTAGAAACATTTTTTGTGATCATATGAAAAGGCACTTATGATGATGGGAAAATATACTACCAAGGCACAGGTAGTTTTGCTTATACATTTGTATTAAACAGATTTCGGCTTGCACAAATGGCCCCATCTCCTTCATGGAAGAACATCTCTGTCCTTGTTCAGTAGACTTTCCTCTTTCTGTTGTATGAATGCTGGAAGGCTAGTAAACATGACACATGCCTGAATATCTCATATGGGAGGGGGATATAATAAAGATTTTATTATCTACAGCTCCCGGCAACAGCAATGATGATGCAGGCACAGCATTAACACTGTCCATTTCTATATAGGCTCTGAAATCGGAAATTCGCTACATAGGCGAACGCGTGTCATCCGCCAGCAGCAATCTTGATATTTCCATGAAGTATTTATTGAAGGTTTTTTCCTTTCCTTCTGTTTACTCAATATCCTTTTCAGCTTTGCTCAAGCATCCTGTGCACTTTTCATCATGAAGCAATAGAAAGCACAAAGTAATCTTTCCAATTGTTCCAAACAACGGCACTAACTACTCTTTGTGCAAATCAAAAGGCTTCTTCCCATCAAGAGTTTCTGTGTAACTCACCTGATTTTCATGCTGGGTGACAGTCTGCTCTTTGTCCACACCATCCTGCTTCTTCACCTCTGTGTTCACTTGTGGGGACTGCAAGATCACAGTTTCTGGAAAAAGCACTTGGGAGACCATTGAAATCAAGATAAATATCTTCCTCAATACTTATTTGTTCAGGTTCCACATAACTACATGTATACATATGGGTATATCAGGAGCGTTGCAGTATTTATACAGATGCAAACAATATGGCCCATAGTACACAATTACTGACATAGTGTAGTCTGAAAACTGCATCAATGGTCAATTTGTGCTATGGATTAGATATGCATACCTGCCAACTTCTGGGCTACCCCACCCCCACACCCGTTCATGTGGCCAACTCTGATAATGAACCCATACAATACCCCCTAATGCATATCAGAAACATGTAATACCCACTTTTTAAATGTATCTGCCCTTTACTTTCGTTACCCCACTTTTATTTATCTCCCTATACTTATAATGCCCACAACTTTCTGTACTCATGCACCCTCCCCTCTATCCCTCATAGTGCGCCCCCCCCCCCCCCCCCCCCCCTCTCCCCCCCTCGTCCTCCCCCGTTCAGGAGTTATAAAAAAAAAAAAAAAAAAAAAAAATGTACTTCCCTTTTCCTGCTTCTCCAGGGAGTTCTGAAATGACGCAGAGGAGGCGCTACCTCCACACATCTCTGCTTAAGGCTGCATTCACACACATGTATGGGGGACGCTCCGTACCCGGGAAAAAGATAGGACATCTTAGGTCCTATCTTTACCCGTAATACGGCGCTCTGCGCCATTTATCCCTATGGAGAGGGGCGGGGGTGAGCAGTGCTCTCCCCCTCCTACTCTCCCCGCGCATGTAGCCTAAGATGAGAAATAGGTGTGTCGAAGCAGCAGGAGCTAACACAACAACATTCTCCCCAACGCCCAGGACAGCACTGATAAACCATGACTGTCCTGCCGAATTTGGGGTGGTTAGGAGCTATGGATTTGCATAAATGTCATCTACAGCACTTTGCTTGTAGGATGCATTGCAGCAGATTACCTGCCACTGCAAATAAAGGTGCAAGGGACCCACCCCAAGAGTACATAGAACAGAATCACTTTTTTAGGTCAACTGCATTGCAGCAATACACATAATTGCAAGCCAAATATTTCTATTTATAACTACTGACCAGTTTGTCCAAGATGTTCTGCTTGTTCAACAGCAAACTGGCACCTCCTGCTAGTTACTCTAAAAAAAAATGCAAAAGAGAAAAAAAAAATATGTAACCATCTATTTAGATATAGTGTCTATCCACCTAGCCAAATTCCCTTGCATTCTGAGGTCACACATTAAAAAGTATACATTAGTGGTTCAAAAAAAAACAAAACCACTCTTGCATTTAATACAAAACTCTAGAATTAGTTTTCATATTATCCCTAACTTATGTACCTGTATAGTGTTACAGTATATTTTACATTTATTCAAGGTTTTAAAACGAACATGCATGGTAACAGTTTGCCTAGAGATCGCATTCTGCTGCCCTGGATGTAAATTATGAAATGTGTGGAAGGGTCCAGTGTACAAGACATAACATAAGCATGAAATATATTCCAGGCATGGTTAGGCTTCTACTTATAAGACTTACAAAGGCAATACAGATATGGTATCCAATCTTAATGCACGTAAACCTTTTTTTTTACGACATACTTATAACTTCAAAAAAAACATAAAACTTTAGTCAGTAAACATATGCCAAACTTGGAGCAAAAATTAACAGGTTGAGTTTCTAAAACAAAATTTCAATGTGCATTCCATAGCCACAAAAAAAAAATACTAATCTGTGTTCAAGCCTCTACAACTTGAATGCCTCAAGCGCTTTACTTGCCTATTATATATTTGCCTAATATATATATATTATAGTAATAAATAAGCAGAGTAACCCAGCAACCAGCAAGTACAGTAAGCTGCCTGCTTGGTTGTTTTTGGAAAACTACTCGCCCGTTTCTTTATGTAGGATCTATACAGAGCTAATAAAAACCTCTACATTCTGTTATAAAAGCATCTGAACCCTTAGACCTTAGTACAAGCTACAACAATGTAGAAACGTAACTACTAATGACACACTATAAGTAGATTGGCACATTGCCTGTTCACAGTAAATTCAACGTCCATGGGTTCATAATTGTAGGACTGCTCCAAGTTGGAATTAACACGCAGTGCAACTTCCTCATCGTGTATCTACAAAAGAAAATAAACAGGTTTTTTTTTTCACAACGTATTATGCTGCTGAAAGATTTCATGCGTATCCAAAAATATATAGGCCTTGTAATGTTTTATTCATCGCTGAACAGGCTGCTATTCTAGTATGTTCAAAGCACAGCTGGTGCAGCATGTCGCATAAGTACCTATTCAACAAGAAAATACAAGCTTGACTGCAATTTACTGCCTCTATTATGACTTGAGAGGGTATTATGGAATATGCTATAGATCAATTGTAATATCTGTAGCTTCTCAGTTTTGTAGCAGAGGCACTTTCTACCCAAACATATGAATTTGTAACAGGGCTAGATAAAATAGCATCAAAGTTTTTTTTACAAGCGATTCCATGAGCGTCAGCATCACGGCTTTAAGCACTTGCATTACTTATATAACCTGGGTGATCCGAATAGCATATCATACAGCACAGGACACGCTTCATTACGATAAATAATGAAAATCAATCAAAAAGGAAAGACGACTGAAAAAGAGCTTGTACTCTTACTTCAACTACTGTGCCAGCAAACTCTACCACCGCAGTGCTATATGACTGGTGTTTCAGCAGGACTTTGTCACCTGGATTAGAAAAAAAACAAAACAAAAAAACAAAAGCCACACAATAGAAGGGTTAAATATGTTCCCATATAAAAAAAAAAATAGTGACTTAAAAAGGGTAGGTTTACTTTTACTTAATATAACCCATAATTTCCACTTAAACGTTATGCTGAGCAAAAAAAATCTAAAAAAACCCCCATAATTCTGCTTCAGGTGTCCCTGGGAATCATTCTTCAAAGGATTTTACCTCTTGCACCACATTTAGAACCTTTATCGTCCCATAGCAACCATGGTTTCCAGGTCTAAGAAAAAATACAATCAGCAAGATGGAGGGGTGGGACCTGCTTCATGTCACCTCATCACAAGCACCTGCTGCTGTTCAATGGAACCATATATATCTATCTATCCCATATCTATCTACCTACCTACCTATCCCCTCAGCACGGCCAGGGGCGGATCTACCATGAGTCGAGAAACTCGCCTAAGGCGGCAGCGCCCCCTTGGTGGACGGTGGGGGCAGCATGAGGAAGGTCACTCACCGTGGCTCGGTTGTGACCGACAAGACGGCTCCGTCCCACCTGGGCCGCCCCTTCTGTCTGCGGCCGCCTTCCAACCCGCCTCTCCCAGACTGTCTCCAGTCCGAGGCCCACGTCTCCCGGGCGCGGCCTGGTCGAGGCGGGTGTGGTATATGGCGGAACGCTTTATATATTATATGGTGGCACGCTGTATGTATTTTTTTCTTTGTGGTAGCTCGCTTTGTTTATTATATAGTACATGGTGGCACACTATGTATTTTGCATTGTTTTATTTTCAAATTAAACCAATATGATTGGGTCTGGTCCTGACACTGCTTGATATATTACATATATGGAACGGAGAAGGGGGGGGGGGGGTCTTTCTTATCTCACCTCCAGGACAGCAAGAAGGCTAGTGTCACCCGAGTCAACAGCACTAAGGAAAGCCTGAAGACTGAAGATTGTGAGGTGATGGGGGAGGGGAAACGAGCTGCATCTTGTGTCTGTGTGGATTATTTGTTTATATACAAGTGTAGGGAAAGATAAGTGTAGTTGTGTGGTTATTACATTAGTTAGGGATCCTGGCAGCACATGACTTCTGGTGCATGCAGCTATGAGGTAAACAGCTGATAACAGGGTGAGAGGGGGGGGTGTCCTCCCTCTGTACTCAGCAACTCGGTGAAGATGGGATGTGGCTAGCAACATCTAAGGAGTCACTAACAACAGGGGGAAGTCTGCAGAATACAAGAGGAAGGAACAAGATTCGGGTAACTAATCCAATTGCAAAAGGGCTTACCTGCCCTACAACATATCAAAAGTTTTTTGAAATGACGGTTACTCTTTAACCCCTTAATGCTGAAGCCACTTTTCACTCTTCCTGAAACAGCCCATTTTTTCAAAACTTCCCTGTGTCACTATAAGTGGTTATAACTTTGGAACGCTTTAACATATTTTTAAATTGATTTCTCGCGACACTTTTTACTTCACATTAGTTGAAAAATTTTGGTGGCATGTGTTGCATTTATGTATGAGAAAATCAGATATTTGGTGAAAATTTGGAAAAATTGGCGATTTTCGAAATTCAAAATGTTCTTTTTCCACACGTTGTCATAACAGCAAAAAAACGTAATGACTAACATTTACAGAATGTCTACTTTATGTGGACATGGTTTTTTACGCATCCTCATTTTTGTAGGAGGTTATGGGACTTTAAAGTTAGGTGCGATTTTTCACATTTTCATAAAAAACGCAAAATCATGCTTTTGAGGGACCTGCTTAGGTTTCTAGTACCTTTGAGAGGCCCAAATAAAATGAAAACCCCATAAATTACCCCCATTATAGAAACTACACCCCTTAATGTATTTAAAACAACTTTTATTAAGTCTGTTAAGTCTTTAATTGTTTCATAGGGGTTAAAACAAATTCAGATGCAATTTTGAACTAAAATTTTTTTGGCTAAATGAATGCGCAATTCATAAAATGTACAAATTCTCAGTGGATAAAATACCAAAACACTCCACAAAATGTAATACCCAATCTCTCCCGAGTATAACAATACCCCATATGTGGTGGTAACCTGCTGTGTGGGCATATGCCAGGGCATGGAGGGGAAGCCGCACCATTCAGAGCAGATTATGCATTGTCACTTTTTTTTGGTTATACAATCTTATTTTTTTTGGCAATTTGGACATATAAAGAACTTATTTTTTTGCGACGAGATGCACTTTACAAATACTTCATTTTAGTGGGTCTGTAGCTTATTGATGAGATTTTATTAACTCTTGAATGTATGGAGGAAAAGAAAATTGTCAATTTTGCTTTTTTTTGGGGGGTCGTACACCGTACAGTAAAAATACTAATTTATCTTTATTCTATAGGTCACTATGATTACGGTGATACCTCATTTATATAGTTTTTCATATATTTTTGCAATTTTACTGGAAAAAAAGTAATATAAAGAAAATTTCAATTGTTTTTGTATTGCCATCTTTTCTGAGATATAACTTTATCTCAGAAAAGTTATAACTTTGGGTTGACAGAGCTGGTTTAGGGCTTATTTTTTGATGTGTTGCCTTGTCCTTTACAGTGGTAACATTTTGCCGCACATAACTTTTTTGGTCACTTTTTGGAGCATTTTTGTGTAGGGATTTTATGAAAAATGTACATTTTTGGCAAGTTTTTCGGGTTTTGTTTTTACAGCGTTCACAGGTCCACAGTCATTGTAAAGATTATTATGGACACAGATGCCAAATATGTGGGGGTTTTGGTTGATCGTGCTTTTTTTTTTAAAATAACTTTATTAGACGTGTATAAAGAATGTTTGTGTTTAGGGGACTCCGTGTTAGGGGTCAACACCCGCGATAGGAGAAATCTCAGATTGCGGGTGATAGAGGCGGGTGTCGGCTATAATATATAGCCAACATCCGCATCTTCTGGGGCCGGCTCCATTCAGGAGCCGGTGCCAGAAGCTTGACGTAATAATACTGCAAAATGCGGGAACGCACCTCCTGCCTTGCAGTATTATTATGTCACATGCCGGGTAGACACTCTATGTTACTGAATTCCATTTCACTTTGATTATAATTCAAGCCGATTCACATTTGTGTATGTGACCACACTCATCCCGCTCTTTACCCTTTTACTTTGTATATTTTCTCGATTTATTTTTCCGACACAAAAATGAGTAGGATGGTTACCAGAATAAACTATATGAGCATTACGAAAATAAATTCCTGTTTTCATGGAACTACGTCAACTTTCAAACATCTAAGTGCCAATGTATTGTTTGGGGGAAGGTGGCATGTGAGCGTTTATGAAAACAACATGGAGGTTGCAGCTAAGCAAGAAACCAATATTGCCGTACGTGCTAGCCTATTAAAATGTGGCAAATTGCAGAGAATGTACAAGTTACAACCCGGGACCCGGGTAAAGCACATATTCGGCTTTGGAGGTAGAAGCATGAGAACTGTTCACCCCTCCACTCACCCCATAGGGATATCTGCTGCCTGGCCTTACTTGCGAGAAAAGATAGAGCATACTCTGTCTTTTTCCCAGCCAGGGTACAGTGATACATGTGTGTTCACTGTGCCATGGCCAGGTATCATAGACGTCTATGGATATCCAACTGCAAATTACGCGGCCAGATGTATGCCCCCCACAACGTGTGCATGGGGCTATCCTAAGGCAGCATCCAAGCCATTCACTGTTCATGGACAGTTTTACTTACCAGGACATAGGGAGGGTCTTCCTTCTATAATACCAGGCACCTCCAATACTAAAAACCCACCACGCTTCTGTAAGCAAACGCCACTCAGTCTTAATTCTTTCATTTCCATTTCATTGTGGATATCCTCAAGCCAAAGCAAAGTTGACATTTTCATTCGATAATTTGACAGTGTAAGCAGCTGTGTACCAAGGAAATAAATATTTACATAATGTATGGATGCAGTAGTAGCATCAATAGAGCTAACCTAACAGGGTTGTCCACTGTTGGCTTTTTGCCATTTCCCCTGGATGCACATTTCAAGATGTGTGAGCGCATATGTGTAGGAGAACTGCCCATTTTCTGATAATGTGTAGCTTAGTGATTTCCTACATGTGCGGCCACCAGGCACTTGTGTTCTGAAATATTTTAGGCAAAATTGGAGCTCTCTAAGCAAATCTGAGCTAACGGATATTTCCATCTACAGGTGGTCCCCTACTTACATATGACCCCTAGTTACAGAGGGACCCCTAAGCCCCCTGGTGAAGTGCTCTGGAAGCTTTACTATAGTCCCAGGCTGCAATGATCAGCTGTAAATTATCTGTAATGAAGCTTTATTGCTAATTCTTGGTCCAATTACAGTGAAAAATTCTCCAAACTCCAAATTGTCACTGGGGCAAAAAAATATTTTACAACTAGAAAATATACAGTTTCAACTTGCATACAAATTATACTTAAGAACAAACCTATGGAACCTATCCTGTACGTAACCTAGGGACTGCCTGTATATCTAGTGAGTTTATGCTATATAACCTCACTCTCACTAGCAAACAGAAGCCCCTTACTGCTTCATGGGCTTGTTCCCCCCCTTTGGCAGGATCTGCTCTTCTTTAAGTTTGGTTTACAATCCTTGATCCTGGTGGTAGACGTCCTTTAAATTGCATTAGGGTGTGAAGCGCTATATTACATTTTTTAAGAAAGCGCTTTATTGTACTTTTATGTCATTCAGCTATCCATCACCCTGAGCCCTAGTCCAACTCAGTACCTTGGTGAAGAATTTTAATAATATCCTAAACTATGACAGGATAAGACCAGACGTGACTGTTACCCTAAACGTAAATTTTTCACCAACTACTGTATATACTCGTGCATAAGCCAAGGTTTTCAGCACAAAAAAAAAAAAAGTGCTGGAAAAACCCCACCTCTGCTTGGAGCAGCTCCCCAATGCCCCCTGCGGCTCCTCTTCTCTCTGCTGTATTAGCCGGCGCGGCCATGCGCTCTGTCGGCTGTTACAGCAGAAAGAAGATGACCCGCATGGAGCGTCGGGAGCGCCGGAAGGCAAGTATGTAAGTTAATCTTTTTACGTGCTGGGCAAACTGGGGGCTGGTTGGTTATATATACGACTGGGAGCTGGCAGGCTATATACTGTGAGGCTGTGACCAATGCATTTCCCACCCTTGGCTTATACTCGAGTCAATAGGTTTTCCCAGTTTTTGGTGGTAAATTAGGGACCTCAGCTTGTACTCGAGTATATACGGTACATATAGAACATTTCCCTTCCTTATTCCTTTAGACCATTATTTTGTGGCAAAAATTATGCAGTCATACTTACTTCTCCAATACAAGACTCTACTGCCAGTACATTCATATTCAGTTCAACACATTTCCTAAGTCTTTCTGGTATAGGATACAATGGAATAAAACTTGGAAGTTGTCTTCTAGATACTCTAGAATTTTTGAGAGAGAGGGAGAGGTTAGCAAAAAATTCCATTAAAGGATTAAAAGGAAATATACCATTTGCTTTTATTCATACCTCAAAAATGCTGTAGCTACACTGCTGCAGAAACATATCTTGTTTTATCCCAGAAACTAGTGGTTTTTCATAAAAAAAATTTAAATTATGAGAATAGCTGCCAGGGCACTCTCCCCTTACCCTAATTATGCACTGCTTCAGCCTTGTCCTGCCCTGGCTAAAGCCGTGAATAAGTCATCACAGTGTTCCCCGTGACAGGCAGAAGTAATCAATTGCTGCACCCTCCCAGAGCTGCTGTGTATAAGTCATCAAGCTCAAGTTGATTAGTCCTGTTTGGACAGTTCAGGCAGCTCTTGTGTACGTGTAATGTGTTTGTTTAAGGCAGACATGGCACCCAGCTTTCCCAAGGTCCTAAATTTTACAATTTTTTTTTTTAGCAAAACCACTCAGTTCAGGGATATGTATCTGCATCAGTTATGCTATAGCATGAAAAGGTATGTTTGGTTCACAATACATAAAAACAAATAGTCGATTTTTTATGATGGGAAAAAAAAATAATCGATTTTTAAATAAAAATAAAGCTGTACTCAACTGCTCCAACGTTCCTAGGGGCCCCTGTCGCGGTCCATGCCTTTGATTGCAGGGGCACACCAGCTCTGCTCCGACTACTTCAGGGATGCCTGTCACGCCAGCACTTGACACAGCATAGCTCAGAACACCGAAGCAAGAGAGCATAGCCCTCCCCAACCCCTTCATTCCCTTTCCAGTACCTCCAGCATCTAGTCCTTTGTGCCATTTCCAACATACATGAAATGCCTGGAGCTGCTTTCCCTATGCAATCACTGACTAACATGAGTGACCGCTTTGGCTTTCAAATAAGAGGCCATTTCTGCTTGGTCAATATGGGACCAAAAAAAGGAAAAGGTGTAAACCCAACTTTCAACTGCTTCCAAACCAAACTGCTTCAATAAATTCCAACTATCCCAGAATCAGTGGAGGGTTCCCCTTAATGGATGCATGGAGTTGGAATTGATTGAAAGTTCCCTTTGATACAAAAAAAGTACATATTTCATTGTGGCAGAATGAGGCCTTACAAATAAAGGAGGTAGACACAAAAGACGAGAAACTGACACTAGAGCCAATGGTTTTTGCCCCAAGTACTAAAGAGGTCCATCACAAACAAAGACCTATTATGAGACAGTTTTGTTTTTTGTAGGAGTTCTATATAGTTCTACAGCCATTACCAAAAAGGTATACAAAAAATTCTGCAATTCTCCCATTCTTACAAATAGCGTGTGAAGAACTGAACAATTACATGCAAATACTTGCCGTTTACGCGGTGCAGGCAGAACTACCGGTATATTGTTGTTTTGTTCAAGTTCCTTGAAATGTTTCTTGTCCTTGGAAGAAAATTCCTTGGGAGGACGCAACAGGAACTCTTCCTCACTTTCAACAGTGGCTTCAACATAGCGTCCAATAATAAAATCTTGGAAACAAAGTAACACAAGTTCTTTGCAGCGGCCTGGGTTTCTGAAGTAAAAAATATTTTTTAGTGAGCAGTAACATGTACTCTATTTAAAAATGGTTCCAGGTATCACTAAGCTGCACATCTTTACTGCCAGAAATTGGGGTAAGTGGCTGCCAGATTAATCAGGGCTATAGAAAAGTATTGCATGAACATCCTCTGATTTCAGTCAGACTGCTTACAAACAAACACAACACACTGCAAAGACATTTATATATAAGAAATGCTGTATCCTCCAGTTTAATTTTGTCAGACTGGAAATGCCATGATCACCATCAAATGATGTCTCCTGTAACAAGTTATGCTTTTTGTCCTATGGAAGCGGTGGCGAACCTGTGGCACGTGTGCCAGAGACCTCTCTATGGAAGCTCGGCCTTTTCTCAGGCGCAGAGTTTGCAAAACAAAACTTATGGCGCCTTCCTCCGGTCCCAGGGTACTGTCAGAAGAGTGAGAAGATCTGTATTGGAGCTCCAATCCTACTACTTTCAGGGGGCCCTACATTCTTTCACTACCATTATAAGCATGGAGGAATATGTTAAGTAACTGCTTAAATTGCCATGTGTGAAAAGTTAGTGGGTTTTGGGTCGCATTTTTGGCACTCGATCTCTAGGTTGTCCACCAATGTCCATTACAATACCAGCGTATGGACAGTGTGGAACAATTTGGTTTTTTTTTTTTTTTAAATCCTGTACAACCCCACAAAGACCTTATTTGTAACACTATGGACTGTAACTAAGAAATCACACTTGCTCTGCCTGTAGTTTGCAGTCTACAAATTTAAAAGGGCACCCAGATAATTTATTGTCCAAAATCGCCCTATATGAGCTTTCTATGTGCTCACAAAACACACACACACAAGTATTCCTACTTCTGTTGGGAGCTCCTTGCAGCAAGTGTGGCGGGTGTAGTACACACCAGTTTCACAGTGCAAGTGCTGTAGCCATGTAGCTCCGGTATTATCCCAGGTTTACAAGGGCACAACGCAAGAGGAGGCACCAGCATCTTCAGACACAAGTCTGATTTGCCTCGTCCAGTAGGCAAGTTTCTTTTATAATTGAGGCAATCGACAGTTGTCAAACAGGTCAATTTAAGATCCAAAACCAAAGGCACATACCTGTAGCTGGTTTTGGGTCCCAAACCAACCCGACAGGTTATCTTTAAAGAGGACCCGTCACCCTCAAAAACGGCATTAGGAGCTGCTTACTAAAGTAAGCAGCTTCTAGTGCTAAAACAGACGCAGCAGTGTTATTGGAAACCTGGAAGTGGTCCGGCGAATTCATAAGGGGCTGGTCCGCCCCGGACTGCCCCTCCTACTCCATAGGCCGGCCTAAACCCGCCCCTAATGAATACGCCGGACCACTTTGAGAGTGGTCCAGGATTTATAGTGTATGTTAGCGTTATCACCGGTTTCCAATAACGCTAGCAGTGTAATACTGCTGCGTATGTTTTAGCACTAGGAGCTGCTTAGCCGTTTTTGAAGGTGACAGGTCTTCTTTAAGGAAGGGCTTTGACCATGCCATGCAAAGACTGCTGGAAAAACTGGCCCCAAATGTATGAACTGAAACACAGTAGACTGTATTGGTTTAAACCACTGTTGAGCGGAAAAGAACTAAAAATATGTTGTAGAAAAACACAGTGCTTCTATCGGAAGCACCAGCAAGATCAACACCACTGTTATTCTATTGCGGAAAGACAGACAACAACATTGAAAATATGGTAGCTGCAACATATTATAATGATCAAATTCCTGCAGAAAAATAAAAGTCAAAATTTTGTTGAATATAACAAGAAGGTTTTAAGTATGTACCTTGCCTCACAAGTGACTGTAATGAAGGTTTTCTCTCCAGGATGAATCCCCAATGCCTCATTATTGCTGGCACTGGAAGACTCACACAGTTGCATTTCATTTACATCCAAGTCTCTAGGTTCATCATAAAGAGGAAAACTTCCCGACTCCAAATGCCCATTAAATGTTGTCAGGTGCCTGTGTGCCACAGGTTGTCCATGCACAGGACGTAGGGAGGCAACATTATTAGGAGAATGTTGTGTATTGGGAGGTCTTGATTTGAAATGTTCTCCAGAACCAGTCATGAATTTTAAATAGTAACCTGAAGTCCCAAGAGAGATATGTGAGAGTCTAGTACCCAGACAAGTACTATTCATTAAAAAGGGAAAAACCACATTAGTTTTTTCATGTTCACTTAGGGTAGAACTGGTTCCATTGAACAATGATGATGAAGGTTTGGTTGACTTTAATGGATCTGAAGAGACAGCACTTAAATCAGAAGAAGTCATTTCAAACTTAAACTTATTTGCCTTTTCCAAACCTGCTACTTTACATGCCACCAATGAATGAACATTGTTTCCTTTATTCCTAAATTTGAAGAAAACAAACAATACATTAAAAATTCTGATAGCAATGTAACATACCGTATATACACTCTAGTATAAACCGACCAAGTATAAGCCATGGTACCCAATTTTAACAAAAAAAATAAAAAAAACTGGGAAAATGCATGTCACAGCCTCCAGCCAGTATATACTCCCCCAGTATATAGCAAGCAAGCCCCGTCCTCCAGTATACAGACAGCAAGCCGTTGCCCCCTAGTATTTAGCCTGACAGCCCCTGTCCCCTAGTGCAGAGGTCCCCTACCACCGGTCCGCGGACCAGGACCGGGCCGTTGGAGATTATCAGCCGGTCTGCGCAGGGGCGCCTCCTGCTCAACGAGGGGGCGGCACCGGCCAGCACTGAGCTCCCGCACCGGACGTCCCCCCTCCAGGCTCTCCGCTCCCTCCGGTTCCCGGCTCAGCGGCTCTCCCGGCTCCCTCCGGTTCCCGGCTCCCTCCGGTTCCCGGCTCCCTCCGGCTCCCTCCGGTTCCCGGCTCCCTCCGCTCCCTCCGGTTCCCGGCTCCCTCCGCTCCCCCCAAGCTCCACGCTCCCCTACCGCTCCCTCTGCCCCCCCGCTCCCGGTTCTCAGCTCCAGGCTCCCTAGCCCCCTGGCTCTCACGACCTACCCGCTCCCGGCTACCTCACCGCTCCAACACCGCTGCAGGAAAAGGCACCGAAATTTCCAAGAACACAATAGAGAGGTAAGGTTACTTTATCAGGGCTTCTATTCGGTACGCATTTTATACTACACGGCGATCCGCATTTTATACTACACGGCGGTACGCATTTTATACTACACGGCGGTACGCATTTTATACTACGGCGATACGCTGTACGCATTTTATACTACACGGCGATACGCTGTACGCATTTTATACTACGCGGCGATACGCTGTACGCATTTTATACTACACGGCGATACGCTGTATGCATTTTATACTACATGGCGATACGCTGTATGCATTTTATACTACATGGCGATATGCTGTATGCATTTTATACTACATGGCGATATGCTGTATGCATTTTTTATTGCTTTATTTTTACACCAAACAATTTTGATGGATCTGGTCCGGACACTCCCTGATATCTTATATTATAAGCTCCACCCCTCCATAACCCCACCCCATATGACCAAATCCCCGCCCCCACCGGGCCATGGAAAACTGGTCTAGTTTAAAGCCGGTCCCTGGTGCAAAAAAGGTTGGGGACCTCTGCCCTAGTATACAGCCTGCATACCCTGCCCCCATGTATATAGCAATTCAGCCCCGGTATATAGCCTGCAGCCCCTAGTATACAGCAATTCAGCGACAGTATATAACACTGTACTCACCTTTATGATGCCAGCCTCCCCCCCAGGTGGTCTTCTTTCTCCGACTCTTGTCCCTGCGCATTGCTGTCGCACACACCATGGCATCAGCTATGGCTGGCGCCGTGGTCTGTGCAACAGCAGCACACACGGACACAAATCTGTAGGGGAAGGGGGTGCTTGGAAAAGTGAGTACAGTGGCCCTTTTTTAATTGACTCAAGTATCAACCGAGTTAAGGTTTTTCAGCAGATTTTTTGTGCTGAAAAACTCGGCTTATATTTAAGTATATATGGTACACTCACTACTTTTACAAGTGATAAACACCGAATTCAAGTCTAACTTTTCGTGGACGTTTAAAAGGACCTGTAAAAGTAAATTTTTTACATTTATGGAAATTTTCAGACTTACTCTATGGAAATTTTTAGGGATTTACTTTGTCCTTGCTTAATCACTCCAAAATGTGTTATCCTGGAAACCTCTAAGCCCCCTTTGTTCATCATCAAAACAGCAGAATGATGGCTGTCTGTATCTGCATGATCAGATGAAATTCTGATTAAAAAAAAAAAAAAAAAACATAAAAAAACCTCACTAAATAACAAGCATAAAAAACAAACACTAAATATACAGTCAAATTGGTCCAATAATTTTCTTATTGTTTATAGCAGTTCTAGTATTGATAATATCTTATACACCTAAAAATTTGCCTAAAATTTAACAGTAAGAAACATATTATATGCTGGGCTTCCACAGGGCAATTTCCATGCATTTAAAAAGTGTAATTCTTTCTTTATTTACCCATTTCTGTTAGTTGGGGCTAAGCAAAGCGCTCTCCACACATAACAGGACTGGTTACTTTCCACTACTACAACATTAACCATGTCGTTTCGCTTAGGTTTGTAGCCTTCCCGAAGTCGTAAGGCATCAACAGTGAAGAATATACTGTCATCGATTACACCAGTCATCCCATAAAAAGCAGAGATCTTCACCTAGACCAAGACAATAAAACAAAAAGGTTAACTACATTTATTCACAATACTGTCACCAATCTTGTAGATAACTTTTTTCACATGTATAATTTTGAACATTAAAAATGTTTTTTTCCCAGCTTGGTGATAGATGGCAAAGTTTATGAGGGCACTTAGCAATTCTCCTAAAATGTTACTTCACTTTCCATGGCATCACCTTTACTGGAGGGAGACTAACGATTTAAAAAGTGACGCTTAATATTTTTGGTGTAAATCACCAGCACAACTAAAGCATGACAAACCAGGGACACTTAAAAAGGACCTTTCACCTATACTAAAGTAAGCAGCTCCTAGTGCCAAAACAGACACAGCAGTGTTACACTGTTAGCATTATCGGAAACCTCCGATAAAGAGGTGTGGTTTTCCTTACCCCGTCCTGGAAAACTCTGTATATTTTCCCACTCTGTTTTCTAGACCTTTTATATGCACTGTCAAATGTCATTTGCTGCTCTGTTAGGGTGAAAATGGTCCCCCTGGCACCCACCTATTACTGGAGATCTATTCAGAAAAGAAGCAAAAGAGTCTACCCCCCCCCCCACTGGATCCTGGCATCATTGTTGGTTACATTTTTTAGCAGGATCTGGGGAAATATTAAAGATGAAGCCTCTTGGTCTCCTAGATGATTTCCAGACACTTTTTTTTCTGTCCCTGGCACTAACAGAGGAAAGAAAGAAGTAATTCTAAACCCTGGACCTCCAGGCAAGCCCTTCTCCCTGTCTGAGGCTTTTTCCAATATCTTGTCCAGTGTGGACCCAAACAAATATTTTCCCTTGCATAGAATGACACAAGCGATTTTTTTGAAGCGACGTCCCCATTCTAGCTTTTCAACCATATGGTCCTTCTAGACGAATTTACAAGGACATAGGATCTTGCTGACTGATGCATCCGCCAGGAAAGCTGATGCTTTCTGAGAAGTAGTACCATCTGAAAGCAATTTCTCCCTGGACTACCTTGTCTGATCTTTTTCTCCAATTGTGATACCCTCATAAAGAGGGATCCCGCCACACATGTAGCTGCAACATTGGGTTTTAGGTGTAACCGTCATTCTGAGCAGAAAAAAAAAAACTCCAGGTGTCCCTGGGAATCATTCCTCAATGTATTTTGCCTTTCGGTCCTCATTTTGGACCTCTTTTGGCCCATAGCAACCATGGTTTCCAGCTCTCAAAAAAACTACAATCAGCAAGATGGAGGGGTGAACCTCCCTCCTGTCACCTCATCACAAGCACGCGAAGCAAACCAGTGACACCATATCTCTCCCTCTCTCATATCTATTTCTAGCTCTCTCATATGCATCTATGAACCTACCTAAGTAAAGCTTCAGCACAGCACGAGTACACAGCTTAAAGACTTGGAGAGTCTCTCCTGCCACATCCTGCTGTGGAGTGTGAGGTGATGGGGGGCTGCAGTTTCTGTCTGTGTGGATTATTTGTTTTTACACAAGTGAAGGGAAAGCTGAGAGAGAGATTAGAGTTTAGGTAAGAAGCTTCCCAAGATCTCTTGAGAAAGCAGTCGGCTTTCCTGTCCATAGTATTTTTTTTTTTAATTTCCTCCGTTGTCAAAAGGGAGGGCGGATTTCTTCGAAGTTTTTGAGATTGCAACATCAATTTTTGGAGATCTATCCCAACACGGTCTCCTTTTCATCAAAAGGATACTCCATTATGACAGCAAGCGAGATGAAGCCTTTCTTCTCAGGTTTCCTTTTCCGCCTGAATGAGAGGAGATATATTTGCGCAAGATAAAAACCTGCTTTGCTTTTCTCCACATCACATAATATCCTGGATAGAGCGACATTCTTTCTGCTCAATCTCCATTGTAGATCTTACCAATTTGATCAGATGGTCAGTGTCTTCTAATGAAAACAATGGCCTTCCAGAATCCTCTTCCTCTGTTTCGGATTGCCCGAAACAATCCGTACAATAACTCAGAAACATTATTGGACCTGCTCTGTGAATGCCGTAAAAACAAAACCCGACAAAAAACTCGCCATAAAATTTTCATAAAATCTCTTCACAAAAAAGTACTAAAAAGTGATCAAAAAAGTTATGTGCGCCAAAATGTTACCACTGTAAAAGGACAACTCAACACGTAAAAAATAAGCCCTAAACCAGCTATGTCAACCAGAAAATATTAAAGTTACGTCTCCGAAAAGATGGCGATGCAAAAACAAATGAGATTTCATCGATATTAGTTTTATTCCAGTCAAATTGTAAAAATAAATGAAAAACTATATAAATGAGGTATCACCGTAATCGTTTGGACCTATAGAATAAAGATAATATAGTATTTTTAGTGTACGGTGTACAACGCCAAAAAATACAAAAAGAAAGGAAACCAAAATTTACAATTTTCTTTTCACCCATACATTCAAGAGTTCATAAAATCTCATCAATAAGCTAATGAACCCACTAAAATGGAATATTTGTAAAGTGCAGCTCATGTCGCAAAAAATAAGCCCTTATATGTCCAAATTGCCAAAAAAATAAAGATTGTATAGCCAATAAAAAGTCACAATGCATAATCTGCTCCGAATGGCGCAGCTTCCCTTCAATGCCCTGGTGTGTGCCCATACAGCAGGTTACCACCACATATGGGGTATTGTTATACGCGGGAGGGATTGGGTATCAAATTTTGTGGAGTGTTTTATCCACTGAGAATTTGTAAATTTTTTGTAAAACACGTTAATTTAGCCAAGAAAATTTAACTTTCAAAATTGCATCTGATTTTGTTTCAACCCCTGTAAAACAATTAAAGGGTTAACAAACTTCATAAAAGTTGTTTTACATAGATGGAGGGGTGTAGTTTCTATAATGGGGTAATTTATGGGGTTTTACTTTTATTTAGGTCTCTCAAAGTGACTTGAAACCTGAGCAGGTCCCTCAATAGCAGGATTTTGCAGTTTTATGAAAATGTGAAAAATCGCACCTAACGTTCAAAGCCCCATAACATCCTACAAAAATAAGAGTATGCATAAAAAACCATGTCCACATAAAGTAGGCATTTGGTGAATGTTAGTTATTAATTTTTTTGCGGTTATGACTATGTGTGAAAAAAGTAGAACATTTTGAAGTTCGAAAAATCGAGAATTTTTCCAAATTTTCACCAAATATCTGATTTTCTCATAAATAAATGTAAAACATACCACCAAAATTTTTTCCTGAATTCTTATGAATGTTGCTTCATAATCTGGTGAAGATGATCCAATAGCAATTGGATTTTAAAAGGGGATGGGGAACCATAGCATTATTCCCCATAGGATCGTCCCTGTTTCAGCTACTATTTTACAGAGTTGGGGGGGGGGGGGGCATGCCTACCTTGGGCACCAAAATGCTTTGGTCCAGCCCTGCCAAGGACTAACGGCCGTTGCCCACAACCCTGGTAAGACCAAGAAACACAGTATGTGTGGCAATTCTATTTTCCAAACTGATTACCGTGCAGGGAGTATTCTATGATAAGACTCCAGTTGTAAACCTGCCAGTTTGGTCCAACAAACCTGCTCCATATGTCCACTGTATCACAGGTCTGGCTAACATGCCAAGTTCAGTAGTTCTTCACTCATCAACTAAATAAAGCAGATGTAGAGAGTGAGTGTGTCGGCATTAAACTGGCCAATGTACAACCAGCTTTAATGCCTCCCTACATCATAGAGAACTAGAATTCTAAAATTCTATTCCCTGAACATCGTTGCCCAAGATACATAGCCAGAACATGAATTGTGGTTTTCAGATGAACAAACACAGCCCTGTGCCAATGCTTTTTGCTGACTAAATGTAACTATGCTAAATTTGTAACATTTCACACTTCTGCTAAATATCTAATGTAAAAAACCTTGATGCAGACTATGAATCCTGACACTAGAGGTCAGACTTTATACAGAGCAGACAGTCATAGGCTGGACTTTTACACTACATTGTCACCAGACACAGTTTTTGATAACTTGTATATTTACACATGTCTGAATTATTATTTTTACAACTACAAATGCAAAGTTTATCTTGTGAATTTTGCAGATAATTTCACCCTTTTCTCTGGAAAAAGAAATCACTGCATAACAGATGCATAATGAACAAGAAAAAAAATATCCTACATGTAGTGTCAATCTTCAGTTTTATCTCTAGAAGAGGAACAGCATAAAGAAGAAATACCTGGTCTACTCGTTTACATCTCAGTGGCTTTACAGAGATTGCTTCACTGTTCCATGTAGATGGATTGATAAAATATTCTGCTTTAACCCAGTCCCCTTTGTAAGGAATGTATCCTAAAAATATATCAAAATGGAGAAAAAATAAAATTCCAAAACACAAACCAAATAAATCAGATGAAATTGTCTTACTGATAAGTCCTGAAATGATTATTAATAACTGTTTCTCTGGAAAACCATGCTATTTTATGACTAGACTGATAATGACCAAGTGAGTAAGATATGACGAGATTATTAAATATGATTAGATTAATAAACATAGTATAAAATAATATATCTGCCCATTATACTGAATATAATAGACTGAGGATTAAACTACCTTCACACACATCACACATGGAAAAATACGTTGTCTGGTTAATTTCTCCTCCATCTTTATTGCAAAACGTAACAGTGCCAATTAAAACTTTTATGTCAAAGTCCAAGGTATTTTGATCTTCAGGGATGTTCTTTTCCCACTTGCCAGAAATGCATTGCACCTATGGGGCAAAAACAGAAAAGGGATAATGCTGACAACATAGCACATGGTGGACCAAACATCTAAGATTTAGGCCAGTGAAGACCATACGTTGGATAAAACCAACAAGAATGGAACGTGCCGAGAGATAACAATAGCAGGTGGCCAAATACCAAGCAAACTTGACCACTTTACCTCATGGTTTTTGTAATGTGTGTGTAAGAGTGTGTGCGGGGGCAGAATAATAGCTAATTTACCAATATACATCTATTAGAAGTTATGCGCTGCTTTCTCAAATAAATGAATATATAAAGTAAGGTGGTGTGAATAGCAGAGCTAAAATTTGACAACCTCTCAATTCATTGTATATGCCATTTCAGGAACAAGTTATACATGGCCTTATGTTTACACTGGCTGGCATGTTCCAATCACACGGATCCATGTCTAAGAACTGTATGATTTAAACAAACATTGAATTAAGAGGTTGGCAGATTTTAGCCTTGCTATACACACCACTGTGGTTTATATATTTATATTATGTATCCTGTAAATAACATTATGTTGTACGTGAATTGGAGTACCTACTCCAAATTTTCCTGTGCACAAGTTTTTATATATCTTTTCCAAGCAAGAAGAAACTTCTGAAGTCTCACTGTCAGAAAATCTTGTTGTTGCACAAGAAAAGCGCACACAAGAGTGAATAAGGGTGAAACTTTCAAATGGATTTTTCGGTCACTGAAGGAAATCTCTGCTCTGGAGTCATTTCAAGGACAGATTCACAACTATGTTTTGAAGTACAGTATAATTATTAGATCCCTAAATACCTACACCTATATACAACCAAGGTGACAACAACCTGTAAGGTCACATTTGCATGAAGTGTTTGTACTACATTTTGAGGCGCAATTCAGAAGCAGTGGGAGGAGCTTGGTCTGATTGCATTCCACTAACTTTGCAATGGGGCATATCAATATCAACTGTCACAAAAACCCGCACTGGGAACCCCTTGGTGACGGGGTGGTAAACAATGCATGATCACTACAGGGTGGTCTCTACAAATTCATCATTGGCATGCCCTATTAAGAAACTGCTACTAAAAACAGAACATCTGTAAAGCATGGATGTTTTTAACAGAATTTTTTCTGTGGGTAGGAGGCCTACATAATGCATTGTTTAATTGACCATTACAATGGGAAATACTGCAGGCCTAACCTTAGAATAAAAATGACTTCTTAGAAAAATAAGGAAGTCCATTACCATCACATCTGAATATTGGGAGGGTTTAATCTTCCCTGTAAAAAAGTAGTTGAGGACCATGAAGTGTGTGAACAAGGCCCAAGACCTGTTTGTTTGTGTACTGCCCACATTTAGCATTACATGATGAAACCAATTATAATGAATTGTGTTGTATAGCAATGAAGCGGAGAACATGATGGCCCCAAGGCCAGATTCACATTATTTTGTGACAAGTTTCCTTAAGGGTGCGTTCACACATGGCGCTTTAGTTGCATTTTCATCTGAGGAGAGGAGATTTGCCTAATTACATTACTATTCACATTTGTTAAAGTGATGTTTACACACCCGTTAACAACGCAAGAGTGAACAGTAATGTAATTAGGCAAATCACCTGTCCTCAGCAGTTGAAATGAACGCAATGAAAATGCAACGCGTGAACCAGCCCTAACTGTCGGCTCTGCTACATATCAGGGAAACAAGAACTCTGTGCATCAAATAGCAATATGATGCACAGAGTTCAGTCCCTAGCACAGTGATCAGTCCATGGCACGATCACAGAATAATGTGAAAGTGGCCTAAATGCCATGAATATAAATAATATTAAACAACTACTGACCTGTATTACAAACAGTCAGAAACCACTTCAAAACACATTATTTTAAAACACAAAACAATATTTTATCAGTATAATACTCACACAATTACAGTACCAATAAAACATATCTGTTTCCATATTAAAATGAACCCAGAAATAAAGACATGGATTAAAAACCAGACTTCCAAGAAGGATTCAACAGCTATGTTTGTGAACACAAACAGTTTGGAACAACTTCCCATGATGCAAAGTAGAACCCAGACCCCACCCAGAACTGAAGCTCATCTTCCAACTAGTTTCCAAAGGTGGATTCACATGTGCTAAAAATCCTTTGTGGAAATCTCAGGGCGCGTTCACACGTTCCGCTAGTGCCGCGTTCATAACGCGACGCTAGCGCACAGGGGGCGGAGTTTGGGGCGATTGCATATGCGTTTCCAGAGAACCGCATGCGATCGGTTTATGAAACGCATATGCGATCGGCCCGAGCCCCTCCCTCGTTATGAACGCGACGATAGCGGAACGTGTGAACGCGCCCTCAGTGTTGATCACATGCTGAGGTTACATTGCGTTTTAGCAGATGCAGTGGAAACGCAATGTAACCTTAGCATTTGATCAAGGCTGAAGCCTCTTTAATGCGTCACAAATGCATCAAAAAATGTGACTCAACGCATCGTGTGAAGGTGCCCTCAGGCCATGCAGCTTTTTTTCCCCCCTCGTTCTGAAATGCAGCGCAAATGCTGCAAGTCAGAAACTTGCCTTAACACAGATGCGTTTCCATTGAAAATATATAAACAATGCAAAAAATGTGGTGCTTGTCAGCTGAGGAGGGGTGATTTGCCTAATTACATCACTGTTAACATTTGTAATATTTTGGGGATAAATACTGTTTTGAATGAAATTTTAAATATTTAGCATTAAAACCACCCTACATAATCAACCTATTTTCAAGTCTGCACCCCTCAGGGCGCGTTCACATGTTGCGCTTTGGTTGCATTTTCATTGCATTTTAAAACACATTGCAACTGCTGAGATGAGGTGATTTGCCTAATTACATTACTGTTAACATTTGCATTTACAAAAAGCACTGTAAACGCGTTGTTGACGCATGCATTAACAATGCATTTACTAAAGTGTTTTGTTAGCGTCGCGTTATGACGGACGCCTAGTGGTACGTGTGACCACGGCCCAAGGGGTTAAATGCATCCAAAACACAACAAAATGTGGAAATCCGCCCTCCAGGTTGTCAAAGTTAGTCTACAGCATTACCAAAAAGGTATACAAAAAATTAGCCAAATTCTCCCATCGTACAAATAGCGTGTGAAGAACTGAACCAATTTACATGCAAATACTTGCCGTTACGCGATTGCAGGCATAACTTACGGTATATTGTGTTTTGTTCCAGTTCCTGAAATGTTATGTCCTTGGAAGAAAATTCCTTGGAGACGCAACAGGAACTCTTCCGTCACTTTCAACAGTGGCGTCAACATAGCGTCTCCAATAATAAAAATCTTGGAAACAAAGTAACACAAGTTCTTGCAGCGGCCTGGGTTTTCTGAAGTAAAAAATATTTTATGTGAGCAGTAAACATTGTTTACGCTATTTAAAAATGGTTCCAGGTATCACTAAGACCTGCACATCGTTACTGCCAGAACAGAAATTGGGGTAGAAGTGGTGCCGATTAATCAGGGCTATAGAAAAGTATGCATTGTGAAAATCCTCTGATTCAGTCAGATGCTTACAAACAAACCCACACACTGAAAGACATTTATATTAAGAAAATGCTGATATCCAGTTTATTGTCAGACGGAAATGTCATGATCATATCAAATGATGTCTCCTGTAACAAGTTAGCTTTTTGTCCTATGGCAGCGGTGGCGAAACTGGGCAGTGTGCCAGAGAGGACCTCTTAGGGAGGAAGCTCGGCCTTTCTCAGGCGCAGAGTTGCAAAAAACAAACTTATGGCGCATTCCTCCGGTCCCAGCGGTACTGTCAGAAAAGAGTGAGAAGATCTGTATTGGAGCTCCAATCCTACTAATTTCAGGGGGGCCTACATTCTTTCACTACCATTATAAAGCATTGAGAATATGTTTAGTAAACTGGCTTAAATGCCATGTGTGAAAATGTTAGTGGGTTTTGGGTGATTTTTGGCACTCGATCTAGAGGTTGTCCACCAATGTCCATTACAATACCATGTAGGACAGTGTGGACAATTGTTTTTTTTTTTTTTACACCTGTACAACCCCACAAAGACTATTGTAACACTATGGACGCTAAATAAGAAAATACAATTGCGCTGCTGTAGTTTGCAGTTCTACAAATTTTAAAGGGCACCCAGAGATCAGATAATTTATTGTCCAAAATCGCCTATATGAGCTTTTATGTGCTCACAAAACACACACACACAATATTCCTACTTCTGTTGGGAGCTCTGCAGCAGTGTGGAGGGGGTAAGCACACAGTTTCACAGTGCAAGTGCTGTAGCATGTAGCCTCCCGGTATATCCCAGGTTTACAAGGCACAACGCACGGGAGGCCCAGCATATTCAGCACAAGTCTGAGTGCCAGTCCAGTAGGCAAGTTTCTTTATAATGGCAGGACAATCGACAGTTGTCAAAACAGTCAATTTAAGATCCAAAAACCAAAGGCACATACCTGCTAGCTGGGGTGGGGTCCCCAAACCAACCGACAGGGTATCTTTAAAGAGGACCCGTTCACCTCAAAACGGCATTAGGAGCGACTTATAAGTAAGATCTTCTAGAGGCTAAAAACAGACGCTAGCAGTGTTATTGGAAACTGGAGTGGTCCGGGCAGAATTCCATAAGGTTGGTCCGCCCCGGACTTGCCTCCTACTCAAGTAGCCGGCCTTAAACCCGCCCTAATGAATACGCCGGACCACGTTGAGAGTGGCAGGACTTTATAGTTATGTAGCGTATCACGGTTTTCCATACGCGAGCAGTGTAATACTGCTGCGTTATGTTTAGCACTAGGAGCTGCAGCCGTTTTTTGAAGGGAAGGTCTTTCTTTAAGGAAGGCTTTGACCATGCCAGGGCAAAGACTGCTGGAAAACTCTGGCCCCAAATGTATGAACTGAAAACACAGTAGACGTATTGTTTAACCACTGGTGAGCGGAAAGAACTAAAATTATTGTTGTAGAAAAACACAGTGCTTGATCGGAAGCAAGCAGATCAACACCACTGGTATCTATGCGGAAAGACAGACAACAACATTGAAAAATATGGTAGCGCAACAGATTATTAATGATAAAATCCTGCAGAAAAATAAAGTAAAAATTTGTGAATATAACAAGAAGGTTTAAGTATGTACCTGGCCTCACAAGGACTGTAATGAAGGTCTTCTCTCCGGCTAATCCCCAAATTGCCTCATGATTTGCATGGCACTGGAAAGATCACACGTTGCATTCATTTAATCCAAGTCTAGGTTCATAATGAAAGAGGAAAACTTCCGACTACAAATTGACATAAATGTTGTCAGGTGCCTTGTGCCACAGGTTGCCATGCAAGGACGTGGGACCGGAACATTATTAGGAGAATGTTGTGTTTGGGATGTCTTGATTTGAAATGTTCTCCAGAAAACCAGTTCATGAATTTTAATAGTAACCTGATGAGTCCAAGAGGATATGTGAGAGGTCTAGTACCAGACAAGACTATCATTAAAAAGGAAAAACCAAATTAGCTGTTTTTCATGTTCACTTAGGGTAGAAATGGTTTCCATGACAAGCTGATGAATGTTTGGTTGACTTTCATGGATCTGAAGAGGACGCCCTTAATCAGAAGAAGTCATTCAAACTTAAACTTCTGTGCCTTTTCCAAACCGCTACTTTACATGCCACCAATTGAATGAATTGTCCTTTATTCCTAAATTTGAAGAAAACCAAAAAATACATTAAAAAATTCTGATAGCAATGTAAATACCGTATATACACTCTGTATAAAACGACCAAGTATAAGCCATGGTACACAAATTTACAAAAAAACAAAATAAAAAAAAACTGGGAAAATGATGTCACAGCCTCCAGCCAGTATATACTCCCCCCGTCTATTAGCAAGCAGCCCGTCCTCCAGTATAAAACAGAAAGCAGTTGCCCCCTAGTATTGGCCTGACAGCCCTGTCAAATATGCAGGGTCCCCTACCCTCCCTGGTCCGCGGACAGGCCGGGCCGTTTGGAGATATCAGACGGTACTGCGCAGGGGCGCCTCCTGCCTCAACGGGGGGCTGGCAACGGCCAGCACGAGCTCCCGCAACAGACGTCCCCCCTCCAGGCTCTCAGCTACCCCCGGTTCCCGGCTCAACGGCATCCCGGCGCCCGACACTCCTCCGATCCCGTCTTCAACCGGTCTCCGCTAACGCCACCCCCCCCCCCCAGGATATCGGTCCCTTGCCCTGCTCAAGCTCACGCTCCCCTACGCTCCCTCTGCCCCCCCGCTACAGGTTCTCAGCTCTTGACCTACACCCGCTTCGGCTTCCGCTCCGGCTTCCGTCCTGCCACCCTTTAAAGCTCCAGGCTCCCTAGCCACGGGCTCTCACGACCTACACGCTCCGGCTACCTCACCACCAACACCTGCAGGAAAAAGCACCGGAAATTCCAGAAACACAATAGAGAGGTAAGGTTTACTTACAGGGTTTATTCGGTACGCATTTTAACTACACGCGACGCTGTACGCATTTACACACACGGCGGATTACGCTGTACGCAGTTAACTACACGCGGCGGATACGGCTGTACGCATTTATACTACACGGCGATACGCTGTAGCATTTTATACTACACTGGATACGCTGTACGCATTATACTACACGGCGATACGCTGTACGCATTTTATTACTACACGGCGATACGCTTTACGCATTTATACTACGCTGGCGATACGAGTACGCATTTTACTACGCGGCGATACGCGGTACGCATTTTATACACGCGGCCGATACGCTGTAGATTTTATTACTAACGGCGATACGCTGTAGCATTTTATCGACATGGAGATACGCTGTATGCATTGATTACTACATGGAGCCCACCATGCTGTATGCATTTTAGACTACATGGCTCTATGCTGTATGCATTTTTTATTGCTTTATTTTACACCCAACAATTGATGGATCTGGTTCCGGACAATCCAGATATCTGTATATGATAAGCTCACCCCCCTCCCATAACCCCACCCATATGACCCCAAATCCCCGCCACCACCGGGCATGAAACAACTGTCTAGTTTTAAAGCGGTCCGGTGCAAAAAAGGTTGGGGGACCTCTGCCCAGTAACAGCCTGCATTACCCTGCCCCCTGTAGATATGCAAATTCAGCCCCGGTATATACGCCTGCAGCCCCTAGTATACAGAAATTCAGCGACAGTATATAACATGATACTCACTTATGATGCCAGCTCACCCCAGGTGGTCTTCTTTCTCCGACTCTTGTCCTGCGCATTGCTGTCGCACACCACCATGGCATCCGCTTATGGCTGGCGCCGTGGCTGGGCAACAGCAGCACACACGGGGACACAAATCTGTAGGGGAAGGGGGTGCTGGAAAAGTGAGGTACAGGGGCCCCCCATGTTTAATTGACTCAAGATCAACCGAGTTAAGTTTTCAGCAGATTTTTTGTGCTGAAAAACTCGCTTATATTTTAAGTAATATATGGTACATCATACTGTAAAGTGATAACCGAATTCAAGTCTAACTTTTCGTGGAGTTTAAAAGGACCGTAAAAGTAAATTTTTTACATTATGGAAATTTCAGCTTACTATATGGAAATTTTTAGGGATACTTTGGGTCCTGGCTTAATCACTCCAAAATGTGTATCATGGAAACCTATAAAGCCCCCTTTTTAATCATCAAAAACAGCCAGAAAAAAAAAAAAAAAAAAAACCCCCCCGCCCCACACCCCCCAAAAAAAAAAAAACCAAACCAATGAGGGCTGTCTGTATCTGCATGATCAGAGAAATTCTGATTAAAAAAAAAAAAAAAACATAAAAAAAAAACTCACGAAATAACAAGCATAAAAAACAAACACTACATATACAGTCAAATTGGTTCCAATATTTTATATTGTTTACTAGCGTCTAGTAGATAATATTTATACACCTAAAAATTTGCCCTAAAATTTAACAGTAAGAAACATATTATATTTGCTGGCTCAAGGGCAATTTCCATTGCATTTAAAAAAGTTAATTCGTTTTGTATTTTTGCCCTTTCTGTTAGTGGGGCTAAGCAAGCGCTCTCCACACATAACAGGATGGTTACTTTCCACTACTACAACATTAACCATGTCGTTTAGCTAGGTTTGTAGCCTTCCCGGCGAAGTCGTTAAGGCATCAAACAGTGAGAATATACTGTCATCGATTCCACCAGGTCATCCCATAAAAAGCAGAGATCTTCACTAGGACCAAGACAATAAACAAAAAGGTAACTACATGTATTCACAAATACGGTCACCAATCTTGTAGATAACTTTTTCACATGTATAATTTTGAACATTAAAATGTTTGTTCCCAGCTTGGTGTGATAGATGGCAAAGTTTATGAGGCACTTAGCAATTCTCTAAAAGGTACTTCACTTCCAATGGCATCACCTTTACTGGAGGGAGAGAGGAATAACGATGAAAAAGTGACGTTAATATTGTTTGGTGTAAACACCAGCACAACTAAAGCAGACAACCAGGGACACTTAAAAGGAACTTTCATCCTAGACTATAAGTAAGCAGCGTCTAGTGCCAAAACAGACCACAGCAGTGTACACTGTTAGCATTATCGGAAACCTCCGATAAAGAGGTGTGGTTTTCCTACACCCGTACTGGAAAACTTGATATTTCCACTCTGTTTTCTCTAGACCTTTTATATGCACTGTCAAATGTCATTTGAGCTCTGTTAGGTGAAATGGTCCCCCTGGCACCCAACCAGTAATGGAGATCTATCAGGAATAGAAGCAAAAGAGTCACCCCCCCCCCCCCCATGGCTCTGGCATCCCTGTTGGTTACATTTTTTTAGGCAGGGATCGGGGAAATACTTAAAGCTTGACGCCTCTGGTCTACTAGATGAGTTCCAGAACTTTTTTTGTCCTGGCACTAACAGAGGAAAGAAAGGAAGTAATTCTAAACCCTGGACCTCCAGGCAAGCCCTTCTCCTGTCTGAGGCTTTTTCCAATATCTTGTCAAGTGTGCGACCAAACAAATATTTTCCCTGCATAGAATGACACAAGCGATTTTTTTGAAGCGGACGTCCCCATTCTAGCTTTTCAACTATATGGTCCTTATAGACGAAATTTACAAGGACATAGGATTTGCTGACTGATGCATCCGCCAGGAAAGCTGAGCTTTCTGAGAAGTATAGTGTACAATCTGAAAGCAAATTTCTCCAGGACTACCTTGTCTGATCTTTTTCTCCACTTGTGATACCCTCATAAGAGGGAGCCCGCCACACATGTAGATGCCAAACATTGGGTTTTAGGTGTTGTAACCGTCATTATGGAGCAGAAAAAAAAATCCAGGTGTCCCGGGGGACTCATCCTCCATGTATTTTGCCTTTGGTCCATTGGACTCTTTTGGAAACATAGCAACACAGGGTTTCCAGCTCTCAAAAAAAACTACAATCAGGCAAGATGGAGGGGTGAACCTCCCTCTGTCACCTCATCCCCAAGCCGCGAAGCAAACCAGATGAACACAATATCTCTCCTTCGCATATCTATTTATAGCTCTCTCATATGCATCTATGAACCTACCTAAGTAAAGCTTAAGACAGAGACGAGTACAAAGCTTAAAGACCTTGGAGAGTCTCTCCTCGCCACATCCTGCTGCTGGAGTGTTGAGGTGAGTGGGGCTGCAGTTTCTGTCTTGTGGGGATAATTTGTTGTTACACAGTGAAGGGAAAGCTGAGAGAGAGATTAGAGTTTAGGTAAGAAGCTTCCCAAGATCTTTGAGAAAGCAGTCGGTTTACTGTCCTAGGTTTTTTTTTTAATTCCTCGGTTGTCAAAAGGGAGGGCGGATTGCTTCGAAGAGTTTTGAGATTTGCAACATAATTTTGGAGAATCTATCCCAAACCGGTCTCCTTTTCATCAAAAGGATACTCCATTATGACGAAAGCGAGTGAAAGCCTTTCTTATCAGGTTTCCTTTTCCGCGGAATGAGAGGAGATATATTTGCGCAAGATTAAAAACTGCTGCTTTTCTCCACAATCACATACTATCCTGGATCTTAGAGGCGACATCTTTCTGCTCAATATCCAGTGGTAGATCTTACCAATTGATCAGCTGGTCAGTGTCTTCTAATGAAAAACAATGGCCTTACAGGAATCCTTTTTCCTATGTTTCGGAGTGTGCCCAGAAACAATCCGTACAATAACTCAGAAACATTGGACCTGCGCGTAAATGCCCGTAAAAACAAAAACCGACAAAAAAACGAGCCATAAAATTTTCATAAAGCGCGTCACAAAAAGGACGAAAAGGGGGATCAAAAAAGTTATGTGCGCCAAAATTGTACCACGTAAAAGGAATCAACTCAAACACGAGTAAAAAATAAGACCTCTAAACCAGCTATGTTCAACCAAGAAAATATAATTTACGTCTCCGAAACGATGGCCGATGCAAAAAACAATGAGATTTCATCTATATTAGTTTATTCCAGTCAAATGTAAAAATAAATGAAAAAACTATATAAATGAGGTATCACCGTAATCGTTTGGACCGATAGAATAAAGATAATATAGTATTTTTAGCGGACGGTGTACACGCCAAAAAATACAAAAAAGAAAGGAGGGAAACCAAAATTTACGCAATTTCTTTCACCATACATTCAAGAGTTCTAAAATATACAATAAGCTAATGAAACCCACTAAATGGAATATTGTTAAAAGTGCAGCTCATGTCGCAAAAAAATAGCCCTTATATGTCCAATGGCCAAAAAAATAAAGATTGTATAGCCAATAAATAAGTCACATGAATTGCTCCGTGGAGCAGCTTCCTTTCAATGCCCTGGTGTGAGGCCCATACAAGCAGGTACAACAAATATGGGGTTATTGTTATACGCGGGGCGGGATTGGGTATCAAATTGTGGTGTTTTGGTATTTTATCCACTGAGAATTTGTAAATTTTTTGTATAAAACACGTTAATTTAGCCAAAGAAATTTACTTTTCAAAATTGCATCCGATTTTGTTCAACCACTGTTAAACAATAAAGGGTTTTATTAACAAACTTCATAAGAGTTATTTACATAGATTGGAGGGGGTGGGTACTTTTTTGTATTGTGTATGTAGTTCTATAATGAGGTAATTAGGGGTCTTACTTTTATTTAGGTCTCTCAAAGTACTTGATACCTGAGCAGGTCCCCCAATGCAGGATTTTGCAGTTAGAAAATGTGAAAAATTCGCACCTAACGTTCAAAAGCCCCACATAAACATCCTACAAAAATAAGAGTATGCATAAAAAACCATGTCCCCATTAAAGTAGGCATTGGTGATGTTTTTAGTATTAATTTTGTGCGGTTATGAATAGCTGTGTAAAAAGTAGTAGGAACATTTTGAATGTCGAAACATTCGAGAATTTTTCCAAATTTCACCAAATATCTGATTTTCTAATTAAATAAATGTTAAAACATACCACCAAAATTTTTTCCGAATTCTTATGAATGTGGCTTTCATAATCTGGTGAGATTGACACAAGGCAATTTTCGATTTTAAAGGGGATTGGGGAACACATAGCATTATTCCCCATAGGATCTCCTGTTTAAAGCTAATATGTTACATAGAGTGGGGGGGGGGGCCAGTCTACCTTGGGCACCAAAATGTTTGGTCCAGCCCTGCCAAGGACTAACGGCGTTGCCCACAACCCTGGTACGACCAAGAAACACAGTATGTGTGGCAATTCTTATTTTCAAACTGATTACCGGCAGGGAGTATTCTATGATAAGAATCCAGTTGTAACCTGCCAGTTTGGTCCAACACACCTGCCCTCTATGTCCACGTATCACATGTCTGGCTAACATGCCAAAGTTCAGTAGTTCGTTACCATCAAATAAATAAGCAGATGTCGAGAGTGGTGTGTCGGCATTAAACTGGCAAGTACAACCAGCTTTAAGCCCTCCCCTACATCATGAGAACTAGAATTCAAAATTCTATTCCCTGAACATCGTTGCCCAAGATACATAGCCAGAAACATGAATTGTGGGTTTTTAGATGAACAAACACAGCCGGTCCAATGCTTTTTGCTTGACTAAATGGAACTATGCTAAATTTGTAACATTCACACTTCTGCTAAGTATCTAATGTAAAAAAACCTGATGCAGACTATGAACCTGACACTAGAGGGTAGACTTATACAGAGCAGACTGTATAGGCTGGACTTTAACTACATTGTCACCAGACCAGTTTTTGATACCTTGTATAATTACACATGTCTGAAGTATTATTTTACAACTACAAATGCAAAGTTTATCGTGTTAAAGTTTGCAGATAATTTCACCCTTTTCTATGGAAAAAGAAATCACGATAACAGATGCATAATCAACAAGAAAAAAATATCCTACATGTATGTCAATCTTCAGTTTTATCTCTAGAAGAGGAACGCATAAAGAAGCAATACCTGGTCTACTCGTACATCTCAGTGGCTTTTCACAGGATTGCTTCACTGTTCCTGTAGATGGCTTGATTTCTTAAAAATATTCTGCTTTAACAGTACCATTGGTAGGAATGTATCCTAAAAATATATCAAAATGGATGAGAAAAAATAAAATTCCAAAAACCACAAACCAAATAAATCAGATGAAATTGTCTTATGATAAGTCTGAAATGATTATTAATAACTGGTTTCTCTGGAAAACCATTGCCGATTTTAATGACTAGACTGATAATGACCAGTGAGTAAGATATGACGAGATTCTAAATATGATAGATTATAAATAGTATAAAATAATATATTGCCCATATACTGAATATAATAGACTGAGGACTTTAAACTACCTTCACACACATCACACTGCGCAAAATACGTTTGTATGGTTAATTTATCCTCCATCTATTGCAAACCGTAACAGTGCCAATAAAACTTTTATGTCAAGTCCAAGGTTTTGACTCTTCAGGGATGTTCTTTCCCACTTGCCAAGAAATGCATGCACAGATGGGCACATAAACAGGAAAAGGGAGTTATAAATTGCTAATGAAACATCGCACATGGTGGACCAAACATCTAAGATTTGGCCAGTGTAGACCACGTTGGATAAAATTAAAACCAAACAAGATGGAACGTGCGAGAGATACCAATAGCAGGTGGCCAATACAAGCAAACCCACTTGACAACTTTACCTCATGGTTTTGTAAGGTGTGCGTAAGAGTGGGTGCGGGGGCAGAATAATAGCTAATGTACAATATACATTATTAGAAGTTATGCGCGCTTTTAAATATATAAATGAAGATAAAAGTAAGTAGGTCGTGGAATAGCAGAGCTAAAAGTTTGGACACCTTCAATCATTGTATTATGCATTCGGAACAGTTATTACATGGCTTATGTTTACACTGGCTGCATGTTACAATCAAAAGGATCCATGTCTAGAACTGTATGATTTAAAACAAACATGAATTAAGAGGTTGGCAGATTTAGCATTTGCATACACACCACTGTGGTTTTATATATTTATATTATGTATCTGTAAAAAGTAGTTGTACGGAATTGGAGTACCCCTACCCAAATCGTTCCTGTGCACAAGTTCTGAATATATTCGTTGCCAAGGCAAAGAAGAACTTCTGAAGTCTACTGTCAGAAAATCTTGTTGTTGCAAAGAAAAGCGCACACAGAGTGAATAAGGGGGAAACTTTAAATGGATTTTTCGGGTCACTGAAGGAAAATATCTGTCTGCGAGTTTCATTTCAAGGACAGCTCAACTATGTTTTGAAGTACGTATAATTTAGATCCCTAAATACCTACACCTATACAACAAAGTGACACAACCTGTAAGGTTCACATTTGCATGAAGTGTTTGTACTACATTTTGAGCCCCGCCAATTAGTGAAGCCGTGGGAGGAGCTTGGCCTGATTTGCATTCCACTGAACATTGCAATGGGGCATGCAATATCAACGTCACAAAAACCCGCACGGGGGAACCCCTGGTGACGGGGTGGTAAAACAATGCATGATCACTACAGGGTTTGGCTCTAAAAATTCATCATTGGATGACCTCTTAAGGAAAAACTGGCTAATAAAACAGAACATCTGTAAAGCATGGAGTTTTAACAGGAATTTTTTGGGGGTGGGAGGCCGACATAATGCATTGTTTAATTGGACATTACAATGGGAAATAATGCAGGCCTAACCTTAGAATAAAATGATTCTTACGAAACATAAGGAGTCCATTACCATCACATCTGAATATTGGGAGGGTTTAATCCTCCCTGTAAAAAGGAGATTGAGGACCATGAATGTGTCGGTGTGAACAAGGCCCAAGACCTGTGTTGTGTACGTGCCCACATTAGCATTACATGATGAAACCAATTTAATGAATTGTGGTGTATTAGCAATGAAGCGGAGGAACATGATGGCCCAAGGCCAGATTCACAATTATTTTGTGACACGTTTCCTTAAGGGTGCCGTTCACACATGGCGCTTAGTTGCCTTTTCATATGAGGAGAGGAGATTGCCTAATTACATTAATATTCACATGTGTTAAAGGTTTTGAGTTAAACCACCGTTGAACAAAAGCAAGAGTGAAACAGTACGTAATTAGGCACATCACCTGTCCTCAGCAGTTGAAAGAACGCATGAAAATGCAACGAGTGAACCAGCCCAACGTCGGCTCTGCTAACATATCAGGGAAACAAGACCTGTGCATCAAATAGCACGATGTATGCACAGAGTTCAGCCCCTAGCACCAGTGATCAGTCCATGGCCCGATCACAGAATAATGTGAAAGGGCCCTAAATGCCATGAAGATAAATAATATTAAACAACTACTGACCGTATTACAAAAAACAGTCAGAAACCACTTCAAAACACATATTATTTAAAACACAAAAATATTTTATCAGTATAATAATGACACACAATTACCAGTACCAATTAAAACATATCTGTTTCCAATTAAATGAACCCAAGAAAATAAAGACATGGATTAAAAACCAGACTTCAAGAAGGCTTCAAAGACTATGTTTGTGAACACAAACAGTTTGGGAACAATCTTCCCATGATGCAAAGTAGAAACCCAGACCCACACCAGGAAAACTGCAGCTCATCTTCCAACTGCTTCAAAAGTCGATTCACTTGTGCTAAAAATCCTTTGTGGAAATTCTCAGGCGCATCACACGATTGCGTTTTGGTTGCGTTGTCAAGGCGTTTGAAACGGCATATACAACAGTGATTGCTGACGTAATTGGAAATTACATACGTTTACGTTTTTTGTAAACGCTAATGTTAAAGCATGCGTAACAAAAAGCAGGTGTTAACGCTTGTAAGCATGCCGTATAACATCGGTTCGATTGCGTTGTAAAGGAAACGTTACAGTGCTGTAATTAGGACAAAGTCACCTCTCATCAGCTGTTGTATAGGCGTTTCAAACGCAAGAAAACGCAGGTTTCAAAGCAACGTGGAACGCGCCATCAGGGCGCGTTCACTCGTTCCGCTGGGGCGCGTTCATAACGCGACACTAGCGCACAGGGGGCGGAGTTTGGGGGCGATGATCGCAAATATGCGTTTCAGAGACCGCATGCGATAGGGTTATAATCGCATGCGTTTCCCGTAAAACGCATATGCGATCGGCCCGAGCCCATCCCTCGTAGAACGCGACGATAGCGAAAGTGTGAACGCGCCCTCAGTGTTGATCACAGCTGAGGTTACATTGCGTTTAAGCAGAGGCCAGTGGAAACGCAATGTAACCTTTAGATTTCGATTCAGGCTGAAGGCCTCTTTAATGCGTCACAAAGGCATCAAAAAAGGGACTAACGCATCGTTGTGAAGGTGCCCTCAGGCGCGTTCACACGTTGCGTTTTGACCTGCGTTTCTCATTGCGTGTGAAACGCAGATACAACAGCTGAGAAGAGGTGATTTGCCTATTACATCACTGTAAAAGTTTCCATTTACAAAACACGCATTGTAACGGTAATGTACTTAGGCAAATTACCTCACCTCAGCTGTTAATGCGTTTCAAACGCAATGAAAACGCAAACAAAACGGCAACGTGTGAAGCGCCCTCAGGGGCCAGCAGCTTTTTTCCCCACTCGTTCTGAAATGCAGCGCAAATGCTGTGCAAGTCAGAACTGCTTAACACAGCTGCGTTCCATGAAAATATATAAACAATGCAAAAAGGTTGGCTTGGTTCAGCTGAGGAGGGGGTGATTTGCCTAATTACATCACGTTAACATTTGCGTTACAAAACGCATCGAAACGTGATGTTAACGCCGTTGTGTGCCACAAGTGTATCCAACACGGACCTCAGGGCGTGTCCACGTCGTTTTGGTTGGTTTCATTGCGTTTGAAACGCATATTACAAACAGCTGATGTGAGGTAATTTGACTAATTACATTACCGTTTACGTTGTAACGGATGTTAACACATGTGTTGACAAAACGCATGCAGTAACGCTTTGGAGGCATTCCTTAACATCGAGTTTACGATGCGTTTGTAAATGGAAACGTTGACAGTGATTGTAATTAGGACAAAATCATTCCCTCCTCAGCTGTTGTATATGCATTGCAACGCGAATGAAAACGCAGGTCAAAGGCAAGGTGTGAACGAGCCCTCACGTGTGCGTTTCACACGTTGCGTTTTGGACTGCGTTTAATTGCCGTTGAAACGCAAACATACAACAAGCTGAGAGAGGTGATTATGCCCATAATTACATTATTATTACATAACATAGTGTTAACGCATGGTTTGTTAAACGCACCCAGTAACTGTAAGGTAATACAAATCACCTCATCTCAGCGGTAATGCGTTTAAAACGCAATTGAAAACGCAACCAAAGGCAAACATGTGAAGTGACCTTAGGCTCAGCACAATTTTTTGTATTCTGGCATATCACTTTATATATGGTTTAGAACTTTTGAACACTTTTACTTATCAAAACGATTCTGAGATTTTTTCCTCAATTTTTTTGAACTTCATTTTAGTGGAATTTGGAGATCAGGTTTGCCACATTTACAAAAAAAAATAAATATGATGGAATTTTTGAAAAATGCCATTTTCGTAAATTAAAAAGTTTTCAGGCAGTGATTTACAACCTAAATTTTGTAATGTATTGATAAGCCCCGATGGGTTACAAATCCTATCGATTTCCATATTTTCAGATCTAATATTTTGGGGATAAATACTGGGTTGAAGAATTTAAATATTTTTTTTAGCTTAAAACCACTCCTACATAATCACCTATTTTCAAGTCTGCCACCCCTCAGGGGCGTCACATGTTGCGCTTTGATTGCATTTCATTGCATTTTAAAAACACATTGCAAATGCTGAGGATGGGTGATTTGCCTAATTACATTACTGTAACATTTGCATTTACAAAAAGCACTGTAAAGCGTTGTTGACGCATGCATACAATGCAATTATAAAGTGTTTTGTTAGCGTCGAGTTATGGACGGACGCCTAGTGGTACGTGTGACCACGGCCCAGGGGTTAATGCATCCAAAAACACAACAAATGTGGAAATCCGCCCCTCCAGGTTGTTCAAACGCATGCGTTCCCGGATCCAGCCGAGCCGCCATGAACGGTGCTTATGAACGCAACGCTAGCGGAGCATGTTAACACGCCCTCGGGGTTAAAACCTTTAAGTAATATGTAAATTACCAGCAGAGGCTACTGGGGGGTGGAGTAGCCTTGCAGAATGCCGGGAGTTAGGCTATTTCAAGCAAATTTAGCCTTCGGGTGTGCAGACCGTGCCGCCTTGTATGAAAATGCAAACAAACCGCCACCCCACCGGGGCGAGCCGATGCATCAGCGTTTCTATGGTAACGCCTGCGATCGGGAATGAGCTCCGGTGTTTGCCCATTAAATATTAGCAGACGAAAGGCAGGTTCGACATTCCATTGGGCGCATTCACGCGTTGCGTTTTGGTCACGTTTTCATTGCGTTTGACACGCATATACAACAGCTGATGAGAGGGGATTTGCCTAATTACATTACCGTTTACACAATGTTAACACATGCGCTAACAAATTTTGAAAGGAAATGTAACAGTTGATGTGATTCGGCCAAATCCCACTATTAAGCGTTGTATATGCGTTTCAAAAGATGAAAACGCCAGGTCAAACGCCACGTTGACGTTGGCCCTGTAGGCCGCCGCACAAGGGAGCGTTGCTGCGATGCAAAAGTCTAAACAAAGCTCGCGCCCACCGGGGCGGGCCTCGGACCGATCGCATCGGCGTTCTATGGAAACGCCTGCAATCGGGAACGAGCCGCCGCTGTTTCGCGTTAAATTAACGCAAAACACGGAGGTGTACCCGATCGCAGGCGTTTAAATAGAACGCGATGCGATCGAGCCGAGCCCGCCCGGTGGGCGCGACGTTGTATGCGTGCCAAGCGCAGACAAAGCACCCTGTGTGGAGGCCCGGGCCTTAGGGTTGAAGACACACGTGGCGTTTTAGGCCATTTTTGGGCGTTTTTATTAGTGCGTTTCAGATGTAAAAAAATGATAACTGGACAAACCTATCAAAAAACGCATGCGGCTTTTACGATCTGAAAACGCACTAAAAACGTCACGTGTGTCTTCACCCTTAGGCCGCGGCGTTCCGTTCATAACGTGACGCTCGCGCACAGGGGGTGGTCCTTGGCCCGAACGCAGAGAAACGCAGGCGATCGGCTTATCCGAGGACCTCCCCCTGTGCGCTAGTGTCGCGTTATGAACGGACGTCTAGCGGTACGTGGAACCATGGCCTGAGGGAGATGCCAAACATGGCGTTTTTAAGCAATCCGTTAAAAAATGCATCCATTTTTTAAAAATGCATGTGTTTTTTAAAAACGTGTCAGTTTTTGACAGATTTTACCAATTATCTTGATTAAAAATGGTCAAAAACTGATGTGTTTTCAAAAAACGCATGCATTTTTAAAAAACGGATGTGTTTTTAACGTATGCATTTTTTAATGGAACAAAAACGAGTTCAAAACACCATGTGTGGCATCACCCTCAGGCTGGCACATTGCATCCTTGTAAAACGCATCAGTTTCGCATATTGGCTTGTGTTTTCGAAAATGCATTTTTACAGATTTCTAGAGACACAGCAGCATGCAATTAACGCACATCAAACGTGATTAAACTAAACCCTGGAAGAAGGAAAATCACTTGAAAATAGATATATCTGATGAATATAAAATGCATGTATTAAATAGGGAACACTGCCTGATCACCGAGACGTCCACGTCAGACATCACTGTCACGTTCTGCCACGTTCTGCTTAGAATGAGAATAAAGATGGAGAAATGTTCTATCAGAGACCCGGAGCACGGTCCTGGATGGTCCCATGGGATGAGGCCACTTAGTATAAATGAGCCGTGACAAGTCTTGTAGGTCGGTCGGTGACCTTGTCCCTGGGAATCGATCGCATTGATCACATCTATTGACAGAACTATACCTTGACATTAAAGGGGGTTTTCCAGGATTCCTTTAAGACCCTGCTCGGGGCAGGGGTGACACAAGAGAAGAAAAATTTACTTACCTCCTCCAGTTCTCAACCAAAGGGTCAGGTAGTAACAGACCCACTTTACTTGATTTCCAGGGGTCCAGGGAAGCCACTGATTGGCCATAGCAGGTCCCATGAACTGCAACACTTTCAGCCAAGCCTGGGAAGGCTATATTATGTTACAGTGTGATGTTTTAGGCCCATACTGGTGCTGTACATAACCAATATCTCTGTCAGGCCTCATGCACATGAATGTATGTCTGCCCGGGCAGTAGATGTAGCGCAGGATACAGCCAGGTGTAGGAGAGTTCTCCTCACCCCTCTCCATTGAAAGTTGACCGGCTCGGTCATGGTGCGGGTTAGACATTGGGGCACATTTATTTACCCAGTCCCTCGGAGTTCCCGAAAGTGCATTGTCCGGCGACAATGCACTGTGCCGCTTCCCTGTTCAGGTCCACCGGATTTCACCTTCTTCTTCCCGGTGCATGTAAGTGCATTGTCTTGCGACACAATTTGAATGTTAAATCCCGTGCACAGTCCGAATCACTCGGATCGTCCGGTGGCCTGCCCCCCGATTTTTGACACATGGAACCAGCGCAGCTGCGCCAGAATCCGATCGCATGCGACACAATCCCAGAGCAAACCCCTGTTAAATATCTGTCAAAGCGGCGCAAATCCCAAAATTTCGGTAAATCCATCGAAAATGCGTTCCGCAGACCCTAAGTAAATAAACCTCTAATGGGGGCCGTATGACCGCCACGTTGTCATGTGCAGGAAGCATTAGTACTATCCCTCCAGACGGCTGTACACCGTCCAATGTTGGACACTGGCTTTTCCTCTCTAACCCTCGATACACATATAAGCTGGTTTCCCACAAGAGGCGGCAGGTCAACATTCACCAACTGTGTACAGTCAGCGTTTGCTTTCCCTACCGTAATTTACCAATCGCCCTTCTCACCGTGGTTCCTCAGTGCGGTGGCAGCCTTCAGGATCGGCTTGTTGATCCCTCCATCCTCAAACAGCCCGCGGAAGGTCGGCTCCAGAGAGAAGGTTTCGGGGAGGGTGACCCCAGATTCTTCAGCACGTGTCCGACATTCATTGTTCATTTCTGTAACAAACTATAGATACAAAAAAAAAAATAATAAATTAATCACACACAGTGACAAAGATTATGAGAAAATCTACACTCACCGGCCACTTTATTAGGTGCACCTGTCCAACTGCTCGTTAACACTTAATTTCTAAATCAGCCAATCACATGGCGGCAACTCAGTGCATTTAGGCATGTAGACATGGTCAAGACAATCTCCTGCAGTTCTCCCGAGCATCAGTATGGGGAAGAAAGGTGATTTGATGCCTTTGAACGTGGCATGGTTGTTGGTGCCAGAAGGGCTGGTCTGAGTATTTCAGAAACTGCTGATCTACTGGGATTTTCACACACAACCATCTCTAGGGTTTACAGAGAATGGTCCGAAAAAGAAAAAACATCCAGTGAGCGGCAGTTCTGTGGGCGGAAATGCCTTGTTGATGCCAGAGGTCAGAGGAGAATGGGCAGACTGGTTCGAGCTGATAGAAAGGCAACAGTGACTCAAATCGCCACCCGTTACAACCAAGGTAGGCAGAAGAGCATCTCTGAACGCACAGTACGTCCAACTTTGAGGCAGATGGGCTACAGCAGCAGAAGACCACACCGGGTGCCACTCCTTTCAGCTAAGAACAGGAAACTGAGGCTACAATTTGCACAAGCTCATCGAAATTGGACAGTAGAAGATTGGAAAAACGTTGCCTGGTCTGATGAGTCTCGATTTCTGCTGCGACATTCGGATGGTAGGGTCAGAATTTGGCGTCAACAACATGAAAGCATGGATCCATCCTGCCTTGTATCAACGGTTCAGGCTGGTGGTGGTGGTGTCATGGTGTGGGGAATATTTTCTTGGCACTCTTTGGGCCCCTTGGTACCAATTGAGCATCGTTGCAACGCCACAGCCTACCTGTGTATTGTTGCTGACCATGTCCATCCCTTTATGACCACAATGTACCCAACACCTGAGGGCTACTTTCAGCAGGATAATGCGCCAGGTCATAAAGCTGGAAGCATCTCAGACTGGTTTCTTGAATATGACAATGAGGTCACTGGACACAAATGGCCTCCACAGTCACCAGATCTCAATCCAATAGAGCATCTTTGGGATGTGGTGGAACGGGAGATTCGCATCATGGATGTGCGGCCGTCAAATCTGCGGCAACTGTGTGATGCCATCATGTCACTATGGAGCAAAATCTCTGAGGAGCTTCCAGCACCTTGTTGTATCTATGCCACGAAGAATTGAGGCAGTTCTGAAGGCAAAAGGGGGTCCAACCCGTTACTAGCATGGTGTCCCTAATAAAGTGGCCGGTGAGTGTATATGTGGTGGATAAATCTCTGGCAGTGGAGGTGCGCTGCGTATATCGGTGCATCCCGTTCTTTCTCCGGTACGGGGTGAAATAAACTACTAAGATGGATGCCACAGGGGATGTAGGACTACATCTACGGAAGCCTGGAAGGGCCAAATTACTAATACGCACACCGGGGGTCTATTGTAGAGGGCGGTACCCAGTGCGCGCTGGGACAACTGCTCAGTGATGTCTTGTGCCCGATGCTACTGTATGGATGACTTGGTTTCCTGCCTACTGATGGTGAGAGCGCTGTATCTCTATGATAAGAAGGTTAGGTAAGTACATAGTGCTCAAATGGATAGCAACAGGCTTTACTAAAATCGTTTCGGTGACCTCATTTAGACCCAGTGGTTTCAGCGTTTTTAGTTTAAACATCCAATAGATTTCCTTACGTTTGAGGATTTCCAATCTGTTAGATGTTTCTTTATTGACATGGTGTATTGGAGTGATATTGTATTTCATGTTATTTTTGTGTTTCTTTTCCATATGTCTGGATAAACTGTGTTTGTTGTTACCGTGCTGAATATTGAACCTGTGTTGATTGAGGTGACAATGGACGGGTTGTGTTGTTCTTCCTACGCACTGGCACTCAATTAGGTAGATTACATAACGAGAGTGTCAAGTCATATTGGTTTTGATGTGAAATTTGTCTTCGGAGTGATTAGAACAGAATGAATAAGTGCCATGTTTAATAACTTTACAACATTGGCAATTCTTGCTGTTGCATTTAGTGACTGTTTTGATGCTATCTGGGCTATCGGTATTGATCCGTTTTTTTAGTTGTTTTGGTATGCTGGGGGCGAGGTTTTGCTTAAGTGTCCTGGCTCTCCTGTATGTAAATCTTGGGTTCTCGGAAATGTTGTTTTCCAAATATGGATCATTACGCAGAATGTGCCAGTGTTTTCTGACCGCAGTTTCTATCTCTTTGTGGTTGTTAGTATATGTGGTAATGAATCGGATATCTGAATCCCTGTTATCACCGTCATTTTTCTTTTTCTGGGGGTTGTAGACATTCTGCTTGGGAATGTTGGCTGGCTCGACTCATGGCGTCTTTTATTAGCTTTTTTGGGTAGCCTTTCCCAGTGATTTTTGCTTGTTCTTTAAAGGTAGTATCGTCTGTGCAATTTTTCCTTATCCTTAAAAATTGGCTATAGGGTATGTTGTGTAACCATTTTTTATGGTGGTTACTCTTAAAATTGAGGTAGCTGTTGGTATCAAACGTTTTAAAATATGTTTCAGTTATAATTGTACTCTCATTGTGTTTGATGATTAAATCTAGAAATTCAATTTTTTCTTTTTGGGCATTGAGGGTTAGTTTTATACCCCATTTGTTCTTATTGATTTCCTCAAAGTACTCTTCGAGTGTCGTTTTTTCACCTTTCCAGATCATAAATAAGTCATCTATGAATCTGAGATAGGTGATAAGGTGGCCTTTATGTAGGCAGACACAGAATTCAGGCAAAGCCCTAGACTTACATGTCAGTCCTTTACAAAACAAAACGCAGCTCCAACAGCCCCCACCCTTTTGTTAACCCCTTAAACGCCAGAAAGCAGGTACCAGATGCATTGCAACTATTTTTATAGTAATTTTTCTCTAATTGTTGGGATCAAATACATTTTAATAATACTCAAACAACCAACATCCCACACTCCAAGACCCCTAACAGACGACCGAAACGGTGAAATATCACCAGCCGGCATTTTTTCCAAACGTCTGGCAGGACGCTCCATGCATGGTCAGCTGTTATCCTACAAAGCCCCATGATAAGGATATTTTATGCAGGGCCCCGACAGCCCTCTTGACTTTTGTAAGGTGAGTCCTAATTAACCATTTCATGATTGTCCTGGTACCAGGAACTTCAACACAAACTAAGACACGTCAGTCAATCTCTCTCTTAGTGTATGTAAAGATCTTCTCCCGTTTAATAATCAAAATGCATAATATATTACAGACAGAAGAGTCATCAAAGGGGCGTGAATAGTATACTGTAAAGCTATTGGTCATCAGCACATTCTGGGGAAAAAAAGTTAATTAATTGTGCTCCGTTCTCAGAGACCTTGTACACAGATATTGTTTATACTAATGCTGAGGGCGCGTTCACATGTTGCGTTTTGGTTGCGTTTTCATATACAACAGCTGATGTGAGGTAATTTGCCTAATTACATTACCGTTTACGTTTGTAAACACAATGTTAACGCATGTGTTAACAAAACAAATATGTTAACACTTTGTTAACGCAAATGTTAACATCGTGTTTGCGATGCGTTTTGTAAACGGAAACGTTAACAATGATGTAATTAGGCAAATCACCTCTCCTCAGCTGTAGTATATGCGTTTCAAACGCAATGAAAACGCAGGTCAAAACGCAACGTGTGAACGCGCCCTGAGAAGAATAAGATAAGTGGCTCCAGAATCACAATATAATCAAGGACAGACTGGCTTCTCATTACATGTCACAGGTTATTAGCTGACAGGCGAGCAAACAGGTTACATAAAATGAAGTTTGGATCATGACATTAACTTGAACATGGCCGCTGTATCTAAGATGGCGTCCGAGACCAGTGCGACCTCCTTAACATGTGTGATACTGCCTGCTGAGCTGTGTATCTAATCCTATCCTGTGTGATACTGCCTGCTGAGCTGTGTATCTAATCCTATCCTGTGTGATACTGCTGAGCTGTGTATCTAATCCTAATTACATTACCGTTTACGTTTGTAAACACAATGTTAACGCATGCGTTAACAAAACACATGTGTTAACAATTTGTCAACGCGTGCGTTAACATTGTGTTTACGATGCGTTTTGTAAATGGAAACATTTACGCAGGTCAAAACGCAACGTGTGAACGCGCCCTCAGCAGCGCCGACTTGTTCTCATCGATTTACACAATTCAGCTTATGCATTCCCGCTGCTGGCTTCCTTGCATCTCTGTGCGTGTGCAGTAGCTCCTGCTCCATTGCAGGCTTGAGTGTGTGAGAGCAGTGGATGTGCAGATCAATGAGAACAAGCAAGCAGCGACAGTGCTGAGGGTGCGTTCACACGTTGCCTAATTACGTCACTGTTAACATTTCAGTTTACAAAACGCATTGTAAACAAATGTAACATTGCGTTTGGCAAATCACCTCTCATCAGCTGTTGTATATGCGTTTCAAACGAAATTGAAAACGAGACCAAAATACAAGTGTGAACGCGCCCTAAGGGCGCGTTCACACGTTGCGCTTTTCGTCGGTTCATAACGCGACGCTAGCGCACAGTGGGGGGGTGGGCCGATCGCATATGCGTTTCCCGGGAAACGCATGCGATTGATAACCCGATGCATGCGTTTCTCTGAAACGCATATGCGATCGCCCAAACTCCGCCCCTGTGCGTAGCGTCGCGTTATGAACGCGACGAAAGCGCAAGTGTGAACGCGCCTGAGGGGTGATACACCATGGGTTTTTGGGCGGTTTTTACTAAGTGCGTTTTCAGATCGTTAAAAACGCATGCGGTTTTTTAAAACGCATGCGTTTTTGTCCGTTTTTCCGAAATTGCGCAATGAAAAACGGACAAAAACGCATGCGTTTTAAAAAAACGCATGCGTTTTTTAACGCCATGCGTTTTTCGATCTGAAAACGCACTAACTAAAAACGGCCTAAAAACGCCATGTGTGTCTTCACCCTAAGGCTAAAGGGGAGTGAGATTTTAGCTCCTGGCCCTTAGCAAGGCTACTCTATACCCATAGTGTTGCAGGTAATTTACATATATATTACTCATTAACCCCTTTAGGAACAGGCCACTTTATTTTTGGCATGAAAAATGGAAACACAAGGTTTTAAAAATCCATACTTTATTTTTCATTGTACATAGCTGTATGAGGGCTGTTTTTGCATAAAGAAAGTTCTCACTAGTGAAAGTATTTCATATCCATGCCTGAAATGGAAGGCTTCTGCATCGTGCAACAGCCCTGTGAAGCTGACAGCATGGGGGGGCCTGGTCCGCCCCCCCAGAGTCCTTCTGCCTCATAAGCATAATTTTAAATTTGGTTTTAGGACAAACGCCATTGATAAGAAATATAAGATGATTACCACAGTTATGGTGCTTGAATCTATGTGTTGGGTTTACCATGCTGATTTTAATGGTAGATTTCCTTCAAAGGAACTACCGCCAGTTTCTCAGTGGTAGTCTGTCCTATATGCATGCTTGTACTGCAGAGGATGCTGAGCAATTTTCAGTTTCCCAGAGCTTCTGTCAGGGCGTGTTCACAAGTTGCGTTTTGACCTGCGTTTTCATTGCGTTTGAAACGCATATACAACAGCTGAGGAGAGGTGATTTGCCTAATTACATCACTGTTAACGTTCGTTTGACAAAACGCATAGTAAAAGCGATGTTAACACATGCGTTAACATGCGTTATAAACGTAAACGGTAATGTAATTAGGCAAATTACCTCACATCAGCTGTTGTATTGCGTTTCAAACGCAATGAAAACGCAACCAAAACGCAGCGTGTGAACGCGCCCGTATTTTAGCAGGCATTGCAGCCATTAACTTTACAAATAAGCGTTTTAAATAGAAAATAGGACAGTCTTTCAGCCCGAAGTACACATAATAGACAATATAAAAAAAAATTTTCTGTTCTTTACTTCCCGAGATTCCATTAAAGAGCCATTTGAGGGCGCGTTCACACGTTGCGGTTTTGGTCACTTTTCATTGCGTTTGAAACCATATCACAACATGAAGAGAGGTGATTGCCTAATTACATTACCGTTTACTTTGTAAATGCAATGTTAACGCATGTGTTAACATTGCGTTTACGGTGCGTTTTGTAAACAGAAATGTTAACGTGATTGTATTGGAAAATCACCTCTCCCCAGCTGTTTTATATGCGTTTCAAACGCAATGAAAACGCAGGTCAAACGCAACAAGTGTGAACGCGCCTGAGGGGCTGCTATCGCTCAGGACAAATTTGGACTTCCCAGTGGTACCTTCAAATATTTTGTGCAATGCTTATGGAGCTAAAAAAACAAAAATGAAATAAGTGGAATGGCTTATAGCTTTCATAGTGAGAGGCAATTGTCACAATCCCTCTATTCTTCGGTCAGTATGATAATGGAGATAGCAAATTTATATTTGTTATATCTTAATTCCTTTAAAAAAAAAATAAAATAAAAAATTATTTTTACCACCATATTTATCCATAACTATTTTTTATCATTTGGTGTACGGTTATGTGGTTTTTGAAGGACAAGCTGAAGCTTTTATTGATAAAAAAAATTGGGGGATGGCATCACCTTTTGATACCAAAATTTATCGGTGGCAAAATGGCAACAAAATTGCCAAGAAAATTCTATACTGATCAGGCATTTTGGGACAAGGAATATGTTTATGATATGATTTGTTTATGTATGTTATTGCAGGAAAGGGGGGGTTACTTTTCTAAAAATTTTTATAAGTAGTGGATAGTGGTAAATGCAATAGCTGATGACGAAACGAAAGGAAGGCTGGGTGGGCTCTGTGAAAAAGAAAAAGGGAGGGGGGGGAATTACGAAAGGTGCTGCATCAGGTTAAGGGACCAGACCATCAGTGGTCTTAGCAGTCCCTGGTGACATGAAGCAATGGGGGGAGCACCAATAATTGCATGCCCGCTGGCAGCCCCGGGTTCTGCGCGGCCTTTTCCGGGAGCCAGTCCTGCCTACGGGCAAAACCCGGCTGTAAACAACACTGAGAATGCGGAGCCCACATATGGTTATTGCAGCGTTCCGTAACAAAACTCAGAAACGTATTGGACTCGCTGGTGAGCGCGTTAAAACAAAACCCAAAAAACTTGACAAAAATTTACTTTTTTCATTAAAATCCCTTCACAAAAATGTTCTAAAAAAGTGATTCTTAAAAGTTATGTGCGCCAAAATGGTACCGCTGAAAAGGACAACTCAAGGCAAAAAATAAGCCCCAAAGCAGCTCTGTCGACCAAAAAAAGTATTAAAGTTATGTCTCCGAAAAGATGGTGTACGAAAATAAATGAGATTTTCTCTGTATTAGTTTTTCTCAGTAAAATTGTAAAAATAAATAAAAAACTATATAAATGAGGTATCAACCGTAATTGGTAGTTATTATAGAACAAAGATAATGTTATTTTTATGGTACAGTTTACGGCACCAAAAAAAATAAAAAAAAAAAAAACAAGAAAGAAAACAAAATTTACGATATTTTTCCTACAACATTTAAGAGTTAATAAAATCTCATCAATGAGCTAATGACCCACTAAAATGAAGTATTTTGTAAAGTGCATCTAATAAAAAATAAGCCCTTATTTGTGCAAATTTCCAAAAAAATAAAGATTGTATAGCCAATAAAAATGGACAATGCATAATCTGCTCGAATGCGCCAGCTTCCCTCAATTCCCTGGAGGTGCACATACAGCAGTCACCACCACATATGGGGTATTGTTACAATCAGGAGAAATGGAGTGTTTTGGCATTTATTCACTTAAAATTTTGTAAATTTTGAAAAAAAAAAAAAAAATGTAAATTCAAATTGCATGATGATTTATTAATCCCCGTAAAAGGGTCAACAAAACTTCAGAAAGTTGTTTTACATACAATAAGGGGTGTAGTTTCTAATGGGGTAATTTATGGCTTGAAACCGTGGCAGGTCCCACAAAAGCCTGATTTTGTGTTTTATGAAAATTTGAGAATTTGCCCCAAACATCCTACAAAAATGAAGAGCATAAAAAACCATGGAGAAGATAAAAGAGACATTCGGTTATGGTTTTGAGTTATCAAGTTTTTTTGCTGTATGAGTACATAATGGAAAAGTATTAGAACCTTTTCAATTTCAAAAATCGATACTTTTTCCAAATTTTCACCAAATATCTGTTTTTTTCATAAATAAACACATACCAACAAAGTACTTCATGTTAGTTGAAAAATTAATGTCACGAGAAAACTATTTTAAAATCACTTGGATAGGTTAAAGCCGTTCCGAAGTTATTACACCACTTATAGTGACAATGGGCAGATGTGAAAAAATGGGCGTGTCAGAGGTGAAAAGTGGCTTCAGGGGTTTAGCTGACCAGAAAATGTGTGCTAGAATGGACTTCATCTATGACAATTCATGTGAAAGACAGTACTCTTTGGCTAACCAGAAGGATTATAGCGGGGTTTCATTCATTTCTTGCAATTCTACGTAAGCTAGGTATGCATTGGGCATAAATTCTGCGGGAAAACCTATGTAAAATTACCAATGGCTTTTCCATAGCAATTTAAATGGCAGCATGGTGGATGGAAACTCTAAAAAAAATTTGCAGGTGCCTGTTATTGCAGTGCAATCTCAATGGAGTGGCAGAATATTCATGCTACACAAAAAAATATAAACACAGGCACAAACTATGTCACCGGTTTATGACCCCTAACATGGCACATGAATGGTAAATGTGAAAGCGGGTTCTCCATGTGAGAATGAGAAAAACATGCAATCATTGATTGTTCGGGGCAATCTCCCCTAACAGACAGGGCCTCCCTATGCCTGATTGCAAAACAAACGCGCCTTTTTTTTGTGAAAATGTTACACAAAGAACTCATTTATTCAATGGGAGATTAGGGGGACCAGAACAATCCTACAGATGACAACCACAACCTGGAGCATTCAGGTAACACCGTCAGAGATACTAAGTGTCAGTGCTCCCACATCTTTATGAGCATTACGTTAGTTTCCAGCTAAGTGATATACAGTAAACTAACGTTTTATAGTGTAGTAAATCTGACGTGTTAGTTTTACAGTGGCAATTACTACATGCAATAAAAAGGGAAATATGTGTGTGTTTTTTTACTCAAAGTACTGTTAATAAATGGAGTTATCAAACACCAATACTATCACCCCAGGAGCTGTATAGATAGATATTACATCCATATCACACATAATGAAATCTGCGCTTAGCACAATGTTACAGAAGATAGAAGAAGTTTTTTTTTTTTTTTTTAAATGCTGGCAGTGCTGTATACTATGGGGGCAGTGCTGGGTGTGCAAACTGGGGGCGAAAAGGCTGGGTGTGTATACTGGGGGGGGCTGCAGGGCGTATACTACTGGCGGCAGGCGAAGGTGGCTGTATACTACTGGGGGCAGGCTAAGGTGGCTGTTTTTTATACTACTGGGGGCAGGCTTAGGGGCCTGTATACTACGGGGGCAGGCTAAGGTGGCGTATACTACTGGGGGCAGGCAGGTGGCTGTATACTCTGGGGAGGAAGGTGGCTGTATACTACTGGGGCAGGATAAGGTGGCTTGTATAACTACTGGGGGGCAGGGATGAGGTGGTCTGTATACTACTGGGGCAAGGCTGAGGTGGCTGTATACTACTGGGGGCAGGGGAGGTGGGTGTATACTACTGGGGGCAGGGCTGTATACTAGAGGGGGATTGGCTATTACTGGGGGGGGGGGGGGCTGTGGACCAATTGCATTCCACCCTCGGCTTATACTCGAGTCAATAGGTTTCCCAGTTTTTGGTGGTAATATAAAAGTAGGCGTCTCGGCTTATACTCGGGTCGTCAGCTTAAACTCAAGTATATATGGTACCTCATATACATATCCGGCTTTCTATTTTCATTACTATATTCCTAGTGCTTTGGTTTAATATTTCTCAACAAACTGTATATTCTTATGATTTGAGGACTGTGATTCCTTTCTTGGGGCTTGTTAAATGTTTTTAGACATCTTTTCACATTTATAAAAGATTGTAATTATTTATTCCACTATCGCATCTGCCTTTTCTTTCTTTCTTATACCATATATGATTTTCCAGATGAGGGAATTTATTGATTTTGTTTACCCCACTATTTTCATGATTAACAGACATGTAACTTTGGACATACAGTGAGTCTGTTAAATCAAAGCCCAACAAGGAAATTGCCTCAACTGCGTTTTTTTCACCAATTTCATGCATTTGGAATTTTTCCTACTTCCAGTACACGGAGGCATGGGAGTATAGAGAGAAGGTAGATTTGTAATGTTAATACATTTAGTCAGCTATTACAACACTTTCTCTCTGCTACATATTTTTAATAAAAAATACATTCTACATACATTATTGCTTTTCGCGCCTCCAGATGTCTTGTCCTCTCAAAGAAACAGTTACTCTTTTGCCCCTGTGCCCGATGCTTAAAGGCTCTGACCAATAATCACATCCTGTGTGAAATAGATTTGGTCTATATCATTCCTAGTCCTTGCAAAAGCGAGTAATGACTCTTCATATCCCCTCCCCGTGTCTCCCTCGTAGCTCCATAGTCTGCAGAAAGATTCATATATACATTAATACATATACTTTAAAAGAACCCATGAAAATAAAGCTTATTACCAGATATACTCGAGTATAAGCTGAGTATTTTGTGCTGATAATCCCCACTACCTGCTCTATGCTTATACTGTGGTATAAAAAAAATAAGTAACGAGACACCATCTCAATCTCAATCTTTCCATTAAAAGAAACTAATCCTCTTTCTCATCCTGCGCGCTCGCACGCCAGGTTTCGCGACCAGCTATGTGTACATGGCAGGACCGTGTGATGAGCATTAACAGTTGTGTGCAAAGGACAGCGTGACATGGAGCTGTCGCTTGGGTCCTGCGAGCCGGCGCACATGAAGAGGAGCTGCCAGGGCTTAGAAATTGTTTGTTCTCGTTATTTTTTATTGTGCTGGGCATACTGGGGGCGGGGCTGACTTCTATACCTACAGGGGGCTGGGCTATATACTACAGGGGCTAGCTAGCTGGCATAATACTGGGAATAGCTATGACCAATGCAGTTTCCCACCCTAGGCTTATACTCGAGTCAATAGGTTTCTTCCCAGTTTTTGGTGGTAAAAATTAGGTTCATATGGTCAAGGGCAAATTGCTCTGCCTAAGCCAGCCCCCTTCCCACACTTGCGTGCAGATCACGGTCAGAGTTTGATCAGGGTTGGATCAGGGTTTGGTCAGTAAAAAAACTGACATTTTGCACAGTAGTTTCATATGTTTTCAGATTCAGTAATTGTTCAGGGTCGCAGTTTTTCATGCGCATTTTACAATGCAATTTCAAAGAAGTGTTTTTCATCATGCGCAGTAATGCGCAGGGAAAAGGACTCAAGGACTGAGCTCTATCTTTTTCTATATGGCAATTGATGCGTGAAAAAACGCATGTCTTTGTATTGCACTGCAATGTCTCAGAGGCAAATGCGTTTTTTGATGCGTCTCAACTAGACTTGCTGGTGCGTTCATTTTTTCACGCGCCGTGTGACTTGCAAAAGAAAGTAGCATGTCGAGAGATTAACATGCGCGTTAAAAAACCTTGCGAGTTGGTTGAAAAAAATAGTCTGAAAAGACTATTGATTACAATGGTCAGAGTGCAAATGCAAGTTCTGTGCGTCAAAAAGCACGTTGCGAGAAAACATTGCGTGAAAAACGCAAGTGTGAAGGGCGCCTATAGGAAAGACACCAATATTCAAACCCTTTATACTGTTTGCATGAACTGATTACATGGTTAGTTAGGCAGTATAGTTTATTTATTACTCTCCCCTATATTATATAAGTACAATATAAAAACACAATGCAATCTAAAAAATACATTAAAAAATCCATAAAAAGTGCATTATAAATAAAGAAATCAGAAAAGCCTATCCAAACCAAAATATGTCTTCCATGTTCCCTTACAAAACCAGACATTTTGGCCGTGAAAGAACTATAAAAATGTAATAAAACCGACTCAACACCACAACAATTGCAGATTGGTAGTCTGTTGCTTTTTGCACGGTTTGTAATATTGCCAACTCCAGATATTAGCTTCACTCCACTAATACTTATTATTTTCTACTAGGTGAGCACTTTCTATCTAGTATGCAGGTTTTTGATATTGTTTAGAGAAGACAGATGTTGTATACGTACTACTACTTACGGTAACGTGTGTACGTAATCATGAAATCTGCGTAATCAGGGGGATATACTTTATTCCCCTTGCTTCAGACCAGCAGAGTTTTCGGTTTGTTAGTATTTAGTTCTCTCACTAGTGTTACATGGCAATAGCCCCTGATTAAAGGTGGACACTTGGAAACGGTGTTGGCCAAGGCTACACCAATACCTGCCAGCAAGCTATTGACATGACAAGCGGTTTTTATGGAATGGACTAATATCACAATAAACAAAGTTTTATCAATCCCGCTGGATTTACATGACTGGTTATTTTTTCATTTCTCCTATTATTCATAGTAAAATTGAGGGGCCTTCCAAATGGGTTATAACTCGAGTATTTACAGTAATTTTAAAACATAAACTCAGCATGTGCCAGCATGCAAGGATACCTTACTGTATAAAATGCCTCATAAAAAATTGAAATGTGAAATGAGAACTCCTGAACTGAAATCAGCATTTCTAGGTACGGTAAATCCTCTAACAACATGAACAAAAAAAAAAAAAAACATGAATGTGTGCAACCAGCCTAAATACTCCCACAGATTCATACGGAAGGAAAATATCTCCCCCTTACTATATAACTCCCTTCGCGTGAGGGGAGCCCCGTGGGGTCTCTCCCGAAAACCGCGGTGGGGCTGACGAATGTCCTGTCTACGATAAGTTACAATAGTTAATTAACACAAAAAAGAAGCAGCAATGTTCTAATCAGTTAAAAACAAGTCATACCATAATATAATCAAAGCACAATACATTCACAAAAAGGGAAAGAAATACAGGTCCCAGGAGAAAATAAAAATCTAGTAAAAACCATGCCTAGTGACGCACCCATATGGGGTTTGTACGTTCGGCCTCTAACGTACTGAGTTCCCCGATCCCACTCCCTTAACCTGTTAGATAACCGCGTCCACAGCACTGACCGTGGGAATCACTACTGTTGAGGGAGGGGCCCCTGCCCTTCCCTTGTCTCGCTGCAACCCACATCTATGAGATTATAGGGTGCTGTCCTCCTCCATGGACAGCGGGGACCTCATGAAGGTCCTGGGTCTGTCCTGTGCATTCCTCTGTTCGTCCAGCCGCCGCCCCGGTGATCCGAGCGGTGTGCCTTGTCAGCCTATCAGAAATAGTTAGATGTGTCCTTTCACAGTGAAAGATAGATAAAAAAAACAAAAACTAAAGCTTCCTTTCTCCCCACTAAATACTACACACCAAATGAATATAAAGATATATTTGTATCAGCACATAAGCCCTTTTTCACTCTGTTCATGAAAAAAATCGTGTAAGGATTTTGCAGGTGGGGACAAAAAATATAGAAATTAAAAATGTAAAAAAGTCCACTGGCAGCAAAGGTATTAAAAAGCCCCCATACATCCGTGATATAGATTATAAAATGGATGGTTCTCTGGGGGATGGGAATGGGTTTCAGGTACCCTCAGGAGGTTCTGCAAACAGTGGAGATGTGGCACCTACAAGTTGAATTCAAACTGCCCTACAAAAGCTCAATAGTTGCTCATCCCCCATTCTGCACCCTGCAATGGCCTGTGTCCTCTACTCGGATGAAACGGCACAACTACATTTGTAGATGCATTTAAAACTTTATATCAGCTTACGGTTAGTGGGCAAAAAGTTTAGGGCTCATGAAAGTGTTAATAACGAATTAGAATCTTTTTGTTTTGAGAATGAGTTGAGGAGGGCAACCAACTAGAATGGGGTAATTTGTGGGTGCTCTATTAAACACTTCGTCCTCACTTATAGTTACTGACAGCCCGCACGGCCGCGCGGCCTCCCCCCTTGCACATACGCCAGCCCGGCCCGGGCCCCCCCATGTACAGCCAACACCCCCCAGCTCCGGAGGGTCCCTCGCCTAGCACTCATCTTTTCGCCCCTCCAGCCCCCGTCCCTCCCCCTGCGCCTTATCGCTCCCCTCCCGTACCGGCCCCCCCTGCCCTCGCCGCCCTTCCTGACCCCCCTGCAGCATCGCAGCATCCACAGTGGCAAAACCACCAGCATACAGTGGCAACCGCTGCTCCTTCCTTTTGGCTCCGACCGCGCAGATCTTTTCTTTCTTTCCTCTCTTCTGTGTTAACATTCCTGCAGGGTGCGGTCAATTTTCTGTCTCCCGGAGGATAAAACATGCCGTTGGCCCTGCAGGATGTTACCAAGGAAAGAAGACAGACGCGGAGCCAGATGAGAGTCGCGTTGACACGGAGGAGCAGCATGAGATCCGGGCCGACGAGGGTGAGTATATAAATTATTTTTTTTCTTAGTGCAGTTGACATTTGTATGACTTGTTGTAATAAGTCCGAGGGTGAGGATTTCAGCACATTTTTGTACATACACGAGTATTACAGTAATTTTTATTAGATCAAGTGCTGTGGACATTTTATTAATAACTTTTAATTGCTTTTGTTGGATGGATGCGTAAAAATCCTAATTTTGACATGTATTTTGTAAGTTTTTTACGGTACTCCACTGTACTGGTCAGTAAAGATTTATTTATTGTATGGGCTGCTAGGGATGCGGCGATAAAATATATGTGTGGATGTGTTGCGTTTTAACTTTTATTAATAGTGGGAGTATTATAATAAATGGGGCATTTAGGGGACGTAACGTTCGCTGATCGCTGTAATATACTGCAATACGACGTATGGATTGTGTATTAGAGTAGTCACCCTATGCAGACTTTCCCAGTTGACAGATTGCTATTGGCTGGTAGTTGGGAGCAGTATTGGGGCTGTGTCATGATTTCACTTCACTTTCTTATTATTTCTAGGAGTTTGACATTTAAAGGGCATTTAGGGACGGGACTTGTATATTATTGTTTTTATTTTCTTATACGCCCCCACTTCTGGGACTTGTACTTGTGGATCATGGATCACTGATGTTATGGCAGTGGATTTATAGAAGTCACCCCTATGCAGATGCATAGGCTGCCACAACACTTTGACAGATTGTCACAAGACAGGAGTGACTGTCATCGTGAAGAACTGCTGCCAGCCTCAGTGGTCCCTCATTCAGACCCAGGGCTGCTGCCATTATAGACGATCGGCACATATAGAAGCTCATAGGGTGATATCATGTTGACTCACGGAGCCTAAAGGGTTAAACAGCCAGGAATTGTGGTTTATCAACTGTGGCATAACGGCTGGGCTCCCGCACTGCTGAGCAAGGTGACGCGTCAGGTGACAGCCAGCGCAGGACGAAAAGGTCACCATTCACAAATGTACATCCAAAAAAACATCCATTGTTTTTACATCCATAAATGGCATTTTCGTTAATATTCGCGATTATGATATGGTGGTGGGTGTTTTCTGCAATATGCAGCAAACCCCCCTACGTATGAAAGAATCGAGACTTCATAAATACAACAGGTATTTATATAACATAAATGTACAGTTGCAGAGAGTGTGAAGGGTTTTAAAAGGGGTTTTCCCACAAAAAAAAAGTTTGATTGATTGATAGTAAACGCATGCAATTGATAACCCGATCGCATGCGTTTCTCTGGAAACGCATATGCGATCGCCCCAAACTCCGCCCCCTGTGCGCTAGCGTCGCGTTATGAACGCGACGAAAGCGCAACGTGTGAACGCGCCCTGAGACAAATAATTGGAAGGTTCTGCTCCTCCTCCTCCTTTTACTCCATTCCTGGTTTGGGCATCAAAAACTGCATCTGAAAAACCGGATGTGTGACATCACCCTTAGGAATTAGTTGTGGACAAGGTGCAGACGCTGTGTGTGTATGTGCATGTACCTATAGATTCACAGCATGTATATGTCACGTATATTGGGGCACATTTACTAAGGGCTTTGCGCCGCACTTTTGGGGGACTATTCACGTTCTTATAGGCTAGAACGGCTTGCACAGGTATTTAAGAAGTGTCTGCGCTGGGATTGTGGCGCACGCGACCCCTTTATGGCGCAGCTGTGCTGGCTTCCGTTTGACACAATTTAGGGACTGATTCGGACTGGGCGCCGTATTTAACATGCAAATTATGTCGCACGCCCTGTGTTAAAGGTGCACCACAAAAAAGATGGACTCTGTTGGACCAGTGCGGGGAAGCGATTCATTCATGATTTCTGGCGCACAATCTTAAGAGTCGTCGCACCCAGCGTTATACATGGAAAGAGAACTTTTAGTGAAGTTTCCGACTTTGTAAGTAAACGTGCCCCATTTTCTGTGGAGCGTTTCCTCATCAAAGATCTGCTAGGTGTTTTGTTTTGTTTTTTTATGCAGATCTGTATCTTCCATTAGGGCAGTGGTGTTGTACATAGCTGTATGAGGGCTTGTTTTTGCATAAAGAAATGTTCTACCTAGTGACAGTATTTCATATTCCATGCCTTGAAATTGGAAGTGCTTCTGCATCGTGCAACAGCCTGTGAAGCTGCAGCATGTGGGGGCTCTGGTCCGCCCCCCCAGAGTCCTTCTGCCTCATAAGCATAATTTTAAATGTTGGTTTTAGGACAAACGCCATTGATAAGAAATATAAGATGATTACCACAGTTATGGTGCTTGAATCTATGTGTGGTTTACCATGCTTGATTTTAATGGTAGATTTCCTTCAAAGGACATCTACCGCCAGTTTCTCAGTGGTAGTCTGTCCTATAATGCATGCTTGTTACCTGCAGGAGATGACTGAGCAATTTTCAGCTTCTCCCAGAGCTTCTGTCAGGGCGTGTTCACACGTTGCGTTTTGACCTCGCCTGATGCTCCCTTCAGGAGCTGTTATGTACACTGAACGTCACACTAACAACAGCTGGCGAGAGTGAGTGCCTTATTAACAATCACTGTTAAACTTACTTCACCGTCTTTGACAAAACCAATATCTACAAACACCGATTTGAACCACATGCGTTAAACTCGTGCGTCTTAAGCAAAACGTAGAAACTGTTAAGATTGTAATCTAGCGCCAAAATTACAGCCCCACACTCAGCTGTTGTATAATGCTCATATCGTTTCAAACGCAATGAAAACGCAACAAACAACGCAGCGTGTGAACCGCGCCCTATATTTTAGCAGCATTTGCAGCCCATTACACTTTACAAATAGACGTTTAAAATAGAAATGGACAGTCATTCAGCCCCAAGTACACTAACCAATAAAGATCAAAATATAAATATTTTTTTCTGTTCTTTACTTCCCAGATTCCATTTAAAGAGCCATTTGAGGGCGCTTACTCCAACGTTGCGTTTTGGTCACGTTTTCATTGCGTTTGAAACGCATATACAACCAGCTGATAGAGGTGATTTGTCCTAATTACATTACCGTTTTACATTGTAAATGCAATGTTAACGCATGTGTTAACATTGCGTTTACGTGCGTTTTGTAAACAAAATGTTTAACAGTTTATGTAATTAGGAAATCACCTCTCCTCAGCTGTTTTATATGCGTTTCAAACCCAGAAAACGCAGGTCAAAACGCCAACGTGTGAACGCGCCCTGAGGGCTTGCTATCTGCAGGACAAATTTTATACTTCCCAGTGGTACCTCTCAATATTTTGTGCAATGCTTATGGAGCTAAAAAACAAAAATGAATAAGTGAATGCTTATAAGCTTTCATTAGAGTAGCGGCAATTGTCACTCCCTCTATTCTTCGGTCAGTATGATAATGGAGATAGAAAATTTATATTGTTTTGTTATTGTCTTAATTCCTTAAAAAAAAAATAAAATAAAATTCTTTTTACCACCATATATCCATAACTATTTTTTATCATTTGGTGTACGGTTATTGTTTTTGAAGGCACAGCTGAGCTTTTATTGATAAAAAAATTGGGGGATGGCATCACCTTTTGATACCAAAATTTATCGGTGGCAAAATGGCAACAAAATTGCCAAGAAAATTATATACTGATCAGGCATTTTGGGACAAGAGCATATGTTTATGATATGATTTGTTTATGTATGTATTGCAGGGAAAGGGGGTTTAACTTTTTCTAAAAATTTTTATTAATGTGAGTTGGATAGTGGTAAAATGCAATATGCTGATGACGAAATGGAAGGCTGGGTGGGCCTGTGAAAAGAAAAAGGGATGGGCGGAGGCGATTCGAAGGTGCTGCATCAGGTAAGGGACCAGACCATCAGTGGTCTTAGCAGTCCCTGGTGACATGAAGCAATGGGAGCACAATAATTGCATGCCCCGCTGGCAGCCCCGGGTTCTGCGCGGCCTTTTCCGGGAGCCGAGTCCTGCCTACGGGCAAACCCGGCTGTAACACACTGAGAATGCGGAGCCCCACATATTTGGTATTGCAGCGTCCGTAACAAACTCAGAAACGTTATTGGACTCGCTTGGTGAGCGCCGTTAAAACAAAACCCAAAAAACTTGACAAAAATTTACTTTTTTCATAAAATCCCTTCACAAAAATGTTCTAAAAAGTGATCTTAAAAAGTTATGTGCGCCAAAATGGTACCGCTGAAAAGGACAACTCAAGATGCAAAAAATAAGCCCTAAAGCAGCTCTGTCGACCAAAAAAGTATTAAAGTTATGTCTCCGAAAAGATGGTGATACGAAAATAAATGAGATTTTCTCTATATTAGTTTTTCTTCAGTAAAATGGTAAAAATAAAAAAAACTATAAAAATGAGGTATCACCGTAATTGTAGTTATCTATAGAACAAAGATAATGTTATTTTTATGGTACAGTTTACGGCACCAAAAAAAATTAAAAAAAAAACAAGAAAGAAAACCAAAATTTACGATATTTTTTCCTACATACATTTAAGAGTTAATAAAATCTCATCAATGAGCTAATGACCCACTAAAATGAAGTATTTTGTAAAGTGCATCTAATAAAAAATAAGCCCTTATTTGTGCAAATTTCCAAAAAAATAAAGATTGTATAGCCAATAAAAATGGACAATGCATATTCCGCTCTGAATGGCGCAGCTTCCCTTCAATTCCCTGGAGTGTGCACATACAGCAGTCACCACCACATATGGGGTATTGTTACAATCAGGAGAAATTGGAGTGTTTTGGCATTTTATTCACTGAAAATTTGTAAATTTTTTGAAAAACAAAAAAATGTAAATTTCAAAATTGCATCTGATTTTATTTAATCCCCTGTAAAAAGGGTTAACAAACTTCATGAAAGTTGTTTTACATACAATAAGGGGTGTAGTTTCTATAATGGGGTAATTTATGGCTTGAAACCGTGGCAGGTCCCACAAAAGCCTGATGTTGTGTTTTTTATGAAAATTTGAGAATTTGCCCCATAACATCCTACAAAAATGAGAGAATGCATAAAAAACCATGGAGAGATAAAGCAGACATTCGGTTAGTGTTAGTTATCAAGGTTTTTTGATGTTATGACTACATAATGGCAAAAGTAGAACATTTTCAATTTCAAAAATCGATACTTTTTCCAAATTTTCACCAAATATCTGTTTTTTTCATAAATAAACACATACCAACAAAGTACTTCATGTTAGTTGAAAAATTAAGTGTCACGAGAAAACTATTTTAAAATCACTTGGATAGGTTAAAGCGTTCCGAAGTTATAACCACTTATAGTGACACTGGGCAGATGTGAAAAAATGGGCCGTGTCAGGAAGGTGAAAAGTGGCTTCAGGGGTTTAGCTGACCAGAAAATGTGCTAGAATGGACTTCTCTATGACAATTCATGTTGAAGACAGTACTCTTTGGCTAACCAGAAAGGATATGACGGGTTTCATTCATTTCTTGCAATTCTACGTAAGGCTAGGTATGCATTGGGCATAAATTCTGCGGGAAAACCTATGTAAAATTACCAATGGCTTATCCATAGCAATTTACAATGGCAGCATGGTGGATGAAAATTTGCAGCGTGCCTGTTATTGCAGTGCAATCTCAATGGACTGGCAGAATATTCATGCCACACAAAAACTAATATGCACACACTTATTGTCACCGGTTTATGACCCCTAACATGGCCACTGAATGGGTTAAATGTGAAGCAGGGGTTCTCCATGTGAGAATGAGAAACACTGCACTCATTGATGTGGTGCCAATCTCCCCTAACAGACAGGGCCTCCCTATGCCTGATTGCACAAACAAACGCGCCCTCTTTTTGTGAAATGTTTACACAAAGAACTCATTTATTCAATTGTGGAGATTAGCGGGACCAGAACAATCCTACAGATGACAACACAAACCCTGGAGCATTCAGGTAACACTGTCAGCAGATACTAATGTCATGCTGCTCCCACATCTTTATGAGCATTACGTTAGTTTCCAGCTAAGTGCTCATACAGTAAAACTAACGTTTTATAGTAGTAGTAAATCTGACGTGTTATGTTTTACAGTGGCATTACTACATGCAAATAAAAAGGGAAATATGTGTGTGTGTTTTTTTACCTCAAAGTACTGTTAATAAATGGAGTTATCAACACCCAATACTATTCACCCCAGGAGCTGTATAGATAGATCTATACATGCATATCACACATAATGAAATCTGTGCTAGCACAATGTTACAGAAGATAGAAGAAGTTTTTTTTTTTTTTTTTAAATGCTGGGCAGTGCTGTATACTACTGGGGGCAGGCTGGGGTGTGCTATATACTGCTGGGGACAGGCTGTATACTACTGGGGGCAGGCTGGGCAGTGCTGTATACTACTGGGGGCAGGCTGGGCAGTGCTGTATACTACTGGGGGCAGGCTAAGGTGGCTGTATACTACTGGGGGCAGGCTAAGGTGGCTGTATACTACTGGGGCAGGCTAAGGTGCCTGTACCTACTGGGGCAGCTAATGTGTGCTGTATCTACTGGTGGCAGGCTAAGGTGGCTGTATACTGGCTGGGGTGCATCTGAGGGTGGCTGTATACTACTGGGCAGGGGCTAGATGGCTGTATACACTGGGGGCACGGCTGAGTGGCTGTATACTACTGGGGCAGGCCGTAACTATAGGGGCTGGCCATATCTGGGGGGGGGGGTCTGTGACCAATGCATTTCCCACCCTCGGCTTATACTCGAGTCAATAGGTTTTCCCAGTTTTTGGTGGTAAAATTAGGGGTCTCGGCTTATACTCAGGTCAGCTTATACTCGAGTATATATGGTACCTCATATACATACCGGCTTGATATTTTCATTACTATATCCTAGTGCTTTGGTTGAATATTTCTCACAAACTGTATATTCTTATTGATTTTGAACTGTGATTCCTTTTCTTGGGGCTTTTAAATGTTTTTAGACATCTTTTCTACATTTAATAAAGATTTAATTATTTATTCCACTATCGCATCTGCCTTTTCTTTCTTTCTTATACATATATTGATTTTCCAGATGAGGGAATTTATTGATTTATGTTTACCCCACTATTTTCATGATTTAACAGACATGTAATTTGGACCGTACAGTGAGTCTGTAAAATCCAAGCCCACAAGAAATTGGCTCAACTGCGTTTTTTTCACCAATTTCACTGCATTTGGAATTTTTTTCCTGCGTCCCATTACACGGAGGCATGGAGTATAGAGAGAAGGTAGATCTGAATGGTAAATACATTTAGTCAGCATATACAACACTTTCTTCTGTACATATTTTTATATAAAAATACATTACACTTATTGCTTTCCAGCCTCCAGATGTCTTGTCCTCCTCATAAGAAACAGTTACTTTTTGCCCGATGCTTAAAGGCTCTTGACCAATAATCACATCCTGTGTGAAATAGATTTGGTCATTTATCATTCCATAGTCATTGCAAAAGCGAGTAATGACTCCTTCCATATCCCTCGTAGCTCCATAGTCTGCAGAAAAGATTAATATATACATTATTATATACATATCTTTAAAAAGAACCCATGAAAATAAATCATTTACCAGATATACTCGAGTATAAGCTTGAGTATTTTGTGCTGATAACTCCCCACTCGGCTTATACTGTGGTATATAAAAAAATAAATTAACGGAGAACTCACCATCCTCTTTCTTCATCTGCGCCGTCGCCAGGTTCGCGACAGCTCTGTGTACATGGCAGGACCGTGTGATGCTGACATTACAGTCGTGTGCAAGACGGACCGTGCACATGGAGCTGTTGCGGGCCTGGAGCCGGCGCACATGAAGAGGAGCTGCCGGGGCTTAGAAATTGTGAGTTCTCCGTTTATTTTTTATGTGCTGGGCATACTGGGGGCTGACTTTCTATACACTACAGGGGGCTGGCTATATACTACAGGGGGTTAGCTGGCTATATACTGGGATAGCTATGACCAATGCATTTCCCACCCTAGGCTTATACTCGAGTCAATAGGTTTTCCCAGTTTTTGGTGGTAAAATTAGGTTCATATGGTCAGGCAAAGTGTCTGCCATAAGGCCCCTTCCACACTTGCGTTGCAGATCACGTCAGAGTTTGATCAGGGTGCGATCAGGGTTTGGTCAGTAAAAAACTGACATTTTGCATCAGAGTTCAATCAGTTTTCAGTCAGAATTTGTTCAGGGTCTCAGTTTTTCATGCGCATTTTCAATGCAATTTCAAAGTGTTTTTCATGCGCAGGTAATGCGCGGGAAAGGACTCAGGACTGAGCTCTATCTTTTCTATGGCAATTGATGCGTGAAAAACGCATTGTACTTGTATTGCACTTGCAAGTGTCTCAGAGTGCAATGCGTTTTTGATGCGTCTCCATAGACTTGCATGGTGCGTTTTTCACGCGCGTGACTTGCAAAAGTAGAGCATGTCGAGATTTAAACATGCGTTAAAAAAACTCGCGAGTGCGTGAAAAAAAATACAAGTTTGAAAAGACTCATTGATTACAATGGGTCAGAGTGCAATGCAAGTTCTGTGCGTCAAAAGCACGTGCAGAAAACATGCGTGAAAAACGCAAGTGTTAAAGGGGCCTAATAGGAAGAGCACCAATATTCAAACCCTATTACTGTTGCATGAACTGATTACCAGGGTTATAGTAGGCAGTATAGTATTTATTATCTCCTCTATATTTATATAAGTACAATATAAAAACACAATGCTAAATTAAAAATACATTTAAAAAATCCATCAAAAAGTGCATAAAATAAATCAGAAAAGCCTATAAACCAACATATGTCTTCCATGTTCCACTTACAAACCAGACATTTTTGGCCTTGAACTATAAAAATGAATTAACCGCTACAACAATTGCAAGATTGGTAGTCTGTTGCTTTTTGCACTGTTTTTAATATTGCAACTCAGTATTAGCTTCACACTAATACTGTATTATTTGTCTACTAAGGTGAGCATATTCTATCTCGTATGCAGGTTTTTATATTGTATTAGAGAAGCACATATGTTGTATACGTACTTACGGTACGTGTACCGTAATCATGAAATCTGGTAATCCAGGGCGGATATTACTTCCCCTTGCTTCAGACCAGCAGGAGTTCCGGTTTGTTAGTATTTAGTTCTCACCTAGTGTTCATGGCAATAGCCCTGAATAACAGTGTCTAATGACACTGGAAATGCGTTGGCCAAGGCTACACCAACTACCCTGCAGCAAGCTATTGACATGACATAAGCGGTTTTTATGGAATGGACTATATATTCACAATAAAGACAAAGTTTTATCTTCCCTGGATTTACATGCTGGATTCATTTTCTCCTATTATTCAGTAAAATTAGGTGCCTCGGGTTATACTCGAGTATATACAGTAATTTTACAATAACCTCAGCATGTGCAGCATCAAGGAATAACCTTACTTATAAAATCCCTCACTAAGAAAATTGAAATGTAAAATGTAGAACTGCTGAACTGAAATCAGCAGTTCTAGGTACGGTAAATCCTGCTACACGCATGAAACATGTGGGCAACCAGCCTAAATATCTCCCACACGAATGTCTCTACTGATAAATGTGTAAAATAGTTTTTACTATATAAAACATACAAAATAAAACAAGCAGTATTTACTAATGTTCATCTAAATGCAGTTTAAAAACAAGTCTAATACACATAATATATAAAGCACAATACATTCACTAAAAAGGGAAAGAAATACAGGTCCCAGGAGAAATAAATCTAGGTAAACCCTTAGTGACCACCCATATGGGGTTTGTACGTCGGCTAACGTACATGAGTTCCGATCCCACCGTTAACCTGTTAGATACCGCGGTCACAGCACTGACCGTGGAATCTACATACCTGTTGAGGGAGGGGCCTCCCTCCCTTGTCCTCGCTGCACCCCACGATGAGATTATAGGGTGCTGTCCTCCATGGACAGCCGGGGACCTCATGAAGGTCCCTGGGTCTGTCCTGTGCATTCCCTGTTCGATCCAGCCCCGGCTGATCCGAGCGGTCTGCCTGTCAGCCTATGCAGAGAATAAGTTAGATGTGTCTTTCACAGTGAAAGATAAAAAAAAAACCTAAGCCTTTCTCCCACTAACTACTACAACAAAGCCAATTATAATATAAAATACTATTTGTTATTCAGATACATACTAGCCCTATATGCAGCTCTGTCATAAGAAAAATCTTAAGAGTTTTTGCAGGTGGGGACAAAAATAGAAATGTAAAATGTAAAAAGTCCACTGGCAGCAAAGTTTATAAAAAGCCCCTATACTTCCTGATAATTAATTTAAAAATGTGAGTGGGTTCTCGGGGGGAATGGGTTTCAAGGTACCCTCAAAGGTTTCTGCCAACTGGCATGGCACCCCTAAAAGTTGAATTCAAAAACTGCCCTACAACAGCTAACTAGTGCTCATCCCCTTTCTCTGCCCCTGCAATCTGTGTCCTCCATCTCGATGAAACGGCACAATACATTTGTAGATGCATTTTCAACTTTTAATTCAGCTTACCGGTTAGTGGGCAAAGTGTTGGGCTCAATGAAAGGTTTATAACGAAAGTAAAATTCTCCTTTGTTTTGATATTTGGAGCAACCATAACTAGAATGGGTATTTGGTGGGCTCTATTAAACCTCCTTGTCCCAGTAATATATCAGCCACCCGGCCGGGCCCCCCTGCAGCAACTACACCACCCGGCCGTGGCCCCCCTGCATGATACAGCCAGCCCGGCCGGGCCCCCCTGCAGTCATCAGCAGAGTCCGCCCCGGATCACGCACGCGCCGGCCTCCCCCCTGCAGCATACAGCCAGCCCGTGCCGTCCACCCCTCAGCATACAGCCTCCGGCCGGAGCCCCCCTGCAGCATCGAGCCCGGCCCCTTCAAGATAGTGGCACCGCTGCTCCTCTTTTGTGCTCCCGCGCCTGTCTTCTTTCTTCGGTAACATCTCGTGTGCGGGTCATTTCTGTCTCCCCGGAAAAACATGCCTTGCTCCTCAAGGAATGTTACCAAGAAAGAAGACAGACACGGAGCCATGAAGAGTCGCTTGAATCGAGAGGACAGCACTGACACCTACTGGGCCGACGAGGGTGAGTATATAACTGTATTTTTTTTTAAGTGCATTGACAATTTGTATTGACTTGTTATAAGCCGAGGTGAGGATTTTCAGCACATTTTTGTACATACACGGTATATACAGTATTTTTATTAGATTAATGTGCTGTGACATTTAATAAATACTTTTAATTGCTTTTTGTTTGGATGATGCTAAAAATCCTAATTTTTGACATGTTTTTGTAATTTTTTTACGGTATTCACTGTACTGGTTCAGTAAAGATTATATTTATTGTATGGGCTGCTATGGATGCGGCGATAAAATATATATGTGGATTGTTTGGTGGTTTTAACTTTTATTATATGTGGGAGTTTTATAATATGGGGCATTTAGGGGACATTAACCTCTGATCGCTTGTTAATATACTGCAATACTGACGTATGGCTGTGTATTAGAGTAGTCACCCTATGCAGACTTCCCATGACAGATATGCTATTGGCTTGTGTATTGGGCAGTATTGGCTTGTGTCATATTTTTCACACTTTTCTATTATTTCTAGGAGTTTGACAATTTAAAGGGCATTTAGGGGACTTTTATTATTTTTTATTTTTCTTCTACTGCCCCACTCTGGGACTTGTACATGTGATCATTTGATCACTGATGTATGGCAGTGTATTATAGACGTCAGCCTATGTAGATGCATAGCTGCACAACACTTTGACAGATCCTGTCACATAACCGGAGCTGTCCTTGTGCTACTGCTGGCCAGCCTCAGGTGGTCCTCATTCAGACCCGGGGGCTGCCAGATAGAGACGATCGTTCACATATAGAAGCTCTATAGGTGTATCATGTTGACCACGGAGCCTAAGGGTTAAACCGCCAGGAATTGTGGTTATCAACTGTGGCTACGGCTGGGCTCCGCACTGCTGATCAACCGGTGACTCGTCAGTGGTGCGCAGCCAGGAACGAAAATTACATTCAACAATGTCATCCAAAATAAATCCATGTTTTTTACTTCCCTAAATGTAACATTTCGTTATATTGCGCGATTATGCTATTGGTGGTGGTGTTTTCTGCAATATCAGTCAACCACCTATGGTAATGTAAGAATCGAGCTTCTCTACAACATACATGTATATGCTCGTCATACTACTACAGTAAGGCAGAGTTGAAGGGTTGTAAGGGTTTTCCCACAAACAAGTTGAATTGCTAGGCCGCGCTCAGCAATTTCCGTCCGCTCATAGTGCGATTAACCCCACTAAGACGCAGGGGTTTTTTCCTCCGCTCATTCTTCGCTCTCCTACTTCAAATCCATCATAACTTTTTTCATTTTGTACTGGTACAGACCTTGTGAGGGCTTATTTGTGCGTACAAATTTACTTGTCGAAGCTGAAAAAAATTTCCAAATTAAAACACTGGAAAAACAAACCGCACTGGCGTCACGTTCTTGGTGGCTCAGTTTTTCGACTTTGCTGTGCACTCAAATACAGCTCAGACTTTACTTTGTTCGGTCGATCGCGTGTATACCAAATTTTATGTAGGTTTTATTGTGTTTTAATACATTTCAAAAATAAAACAAATGTGTACAAAAAAGAAAAAAAAGGTTTTGCCTCTTTCTGACTCTAATACTTTTCATACTTTGGTGCACAGAAATGGTTTGTGGTGTCATTTTAATATCAATGATGCGACGTTTTCATTGTACATTTAGGGTCTGTGCGACATTTTGATTATTTTTATTTCATTTTTTATGTATGTAAAAGATGTAAAGTTCGCACTTTGCGACTTTTGGGCGCCATCCCTATCTTCCTCCCGCCTCGTCTTTTATTTTGATAGATCGGTGCCATTTTGCAGGCGCGCGATAACCTAATATGTTTTTGATTTTTACTGTTATATTTGTTTTATAATCGTTCTCAGTAAGGGGGGTGATTTGAATACTTTTAATATTTTATTGATTTTTTTTCTTTTTTAAAACTTTTTTTTTCTTTTTTTTTTTTTCACTATTTTTTAGACCATCTTAGGGTACATACACCCTAGATAGTCAGATCGCTCCTACCATATACTGCAATACTTCTGTACTGCAATATATGGCATTTTTTGCACACTATACATTAACAATAGCCACATGCTCATTGTAATGGATATGCAGAGCCATGTAATCCTCGGTCAACAAGACCCAGCTACCAATGGCAACCGATCGCCGCCCCCGATGACGTTCGGGGCGCAGCGATCGTAACAAAGATGGTGGCGCCCGCGCGACGGCCGCCCACTTCCCCCTCCCCCTCCCCTTCCCCCCCCCCCCCCTTTTTAAATGCCGCCGCTACTTTGCCGGAGGCACGGAGGGGGTTATGCCGCAATCGGTGCAAGCACCGAACCGCGGTTATTAGCGGTGGGGGTTTCTGCAATATGCAAAAACCCCCACCTTTGTATGAAGAGGACTCAGCCCTGTGAGCCCTCTGCATACACCGCCTTATACCCCTCTGCGGCCGGAGAGCTACGGCTCATAGCGATAAGGAGTTATGGAGCAGAGCATCATGCACTGCAGTTCTGCTCCATTAGTCTGAGGAAGTACGTGGTACCCCTGCATTTTCTTGATCTGTGGGGTCTCAGCACTGACCTCCACCACTGCCGCAAGTTAGGCCCTAACTTTTCTTTGTTGGTAAAACCCCTTTATGGAGGTAAGAAGGTTTGAACAGTATGTGTACTGAGGGCTGGGCCCACATGTGTGTGAATGTAGCCTTAGTCTGAGATTAAATTGGTACTCTCAAGAGGATATCCATGCCCACCACCACAACTCAAAACTGGAATGGGATAAAATTATAACAAGTATCGATGTTCTGTTTTGTGAGCCTCTCTGACCCCCACAGACTTTTCTAGCCTATAACACTACGTGTAAAAAATGACATTCCTATGAATGCGGACACTAGGCCAGCCCCTAGTCTGCCACCCAATCATGCTATTGCCTCTGCTGGACCACGAGGCAATGAGGCAGTAATGGCACTGGATAGCAGAAATGATATCACTACGTAGATGAAAGACCCCGTTATATAAGAAGCTATACACAGACAACACACCGCGCAGAACGCAGGCCACCAGCCTGTAAGCAGTTACCATTGACCATTGTAAAAGGTCCCTGGTCATCACAGTGTCCACTTCCCTCCCTCCAGAAGAGAGGGCCGCACTCCGCAGAAGGCTCACCATTTCCTCCACCCGATCCGTCTATACCCGCTGCGAGCATAAGATGAGTGGGTCCACTATTTACAGCATGGTGAAGGACCTCTGCTGACATCATGGGAACGTGGAGGTAAGCTATGCTAATAATACCAAACGGCTAGGCTTTCCCGCTCTTACTGAGGAGTCACCTCGAACTCACATGTGGAGAAGTTTTTTGGGGTTTGAAGGAACGGCTGTCAAAACGTATGAGGTCTGCAAGCACAAGAATAGGCACATCGAAGTCGAGGAATACTAATCTGAAGGGACCTGGGAATGTGGGTTGATAGTTGTTTGACAGAGTAGGTTAATCCGCAGGTGAGATGCTCTGCAGGGCCTGTGTGTACTCTCTACAACAGGGTGGGCAATTATACTACTAGAAAATAATCATCTTTGATATTACACCATCAAATTCCATAGCGCTTATTCATTTTTCCATGGTGCCACATGACAAATTGGATGTTTTTAGAGGGCCAGCTAATATACCTTAACCCCTTAAAGACATAGGATTTGTTCACTGCGTTCCTCGCTCTCCCAAAATGCCTTACTGTTTCAGTTTCCACAGAGTTGTGTGGGGCTTATTTTGGGTGTAACAAATTTTACTTTCCGTGATTTATTTATATTCCATGCTGTGTAACTGGGAAGCGGAAAAAATTCCCAATTTTGAAAAATTGGAAAACAATGTGTCTGGATCAATTTCTTGGGCTCCAGTTTTTTAACGACTTTCACTGTGCGCTCCAAATAACCCATCTTGCGCTATTCTTTGGTTCGGTACAATCACGTTCATAACTGCAATTTATAACAGGTTTTCTTTTGTTTTCATACATACTTTTTCAAAATAAACAGATGTGTAACAAAAGAGAATTTTTTCTCCTGCCATCTTTTGACGCTAATAACTTTTTCTTACTAGGTGTACGGAGCTGTGTGACAATGTGTCCTTTTTTGCAAATGTGTCCGCCGGTATTTTCATTGCTACCATTTGGGGACTGTGCAACATTTGGCCACTTTTTTTTACATTTTTTATGTCATGTAAAATGGTGTAGGTCGCGTTTCGGCACTTGGCCTATTTTCCGTATGGGGTTCACCGCCACAATAACCTTTCATATTTTTGGAGGATGGGCATTTTGAGACCAGCGATACCTATTGTGTCTGTTATTTTTACTGTTTATTACATTTTATCTCAGTCTTGGGAAGGGTGGGTTAATTTGAACTTTAAGGGCGTGGTCACACATTGTGATTTTGGTTCCTTTTCAATTGCGTTTTGAAACAATCACAGCTTGACAACATGATTTTTGCCTTATTACATTAATGTCTACCAGGACCACTCAATTTTCACCTCAACAAAATACCCCTACCCCCCTGCACCTCTGTACATAACCGTCCACCTCGGCGGGCCATAAGCTGGCCTCAGCGCAACTTCTGTGCCCCTTAAAACAAACACGCGGTGCGAGTGACACCAGGAGGACCACGGAGGTAAGTACAGGTTTATTTCTTAGCCCCCTCCCAGCCTTAGAAGTTTTTGAATAATCCAGGACAACCCCTTTAAACTCAGTTCTTCCTATACCTATATCCTGTATTCAGTATATATACTATCCCTTTATAAAAAAAAAAAAAAAAAAAAACCTATAATTAAAACTCCCATGGTTCAATGAATATAGAGACCTAATTCTACCATTATTTATGATGATACTAGAGATCGATTTTTTAATGAGTTCAGGAGGGGCCAGTTAGATCCGGGATGTGGCCTGGGGTCTACAATGCCCAGGCTTTCTAGAGGTCGGCCGTTTTTTAGTTTTTCGATCATAAGAATGCAGGAGTTTTTGCCCAGTGTGACCACTTATCTAATTGATACACCATTGTAATGAATGGGTTTAACCCAGCAGCCTCCGGTCTAAGAAGACCCAAGGCTGCCATGGCCACGGATCGCCGCTCCCCAATTATGTCATGGGAGCGACGATTGTCAGAAAGATGGCAAAAGATCTTTTTTGAACTGCCCACAGCTTTCCGTCGGCGTTCAGGTTGGGAAAACCTGCAATCGGTGCTAGCAACATCAGCAAAGACTTACCGGCTATTGAGAGGGCTCAGCCCGTGACGCATGACGTGTATTACGTCACCAACGTCGGTACGTATTCTATAACACATGCAGTGCATGTATTTTTTACTCTGGCAATTTCCATAAAAAGATAGACCACAGTCATTTTTCACCCTGTTTTATGTGCCATAAAGCCTTGCAAGGTCTTCTTTCTTCGTTGACGAGGCAGTGTCCATGCAAACAGCCGCGCAGTGCTATCACGTCAGCAGCCGCTGCATCATACTGTGCGCTGGCCAGCCGTGAGCATGGACCCCGCGTGACCTGGAGACAGAAACAAAAGAAGAGGACTGGCCCGGGCGTTTGAAAAAGTGAGTACATTTTGTTTTGGGGTTTTTTTTTGGTGCTGGGCAAACTGGGGGCTTCTAACAAAGCTATATACTACCCGGGGAATGACTATTCACTAAGGGGGCTGTCTATATACTACCACAGGGCTGGCTTATTACTAAAGGAGGGGGCTGGCTATATACTACTCGAGAATGGCTATATACTGAAGGGGCCCGCATTATACTACACGCTGCTGCTATATACTAAAGGGGGTGGTAATTATACAAAAGGGGGCTGGCTGTGCTAATACACTACCCCCCCGTGGGTTGACTATATACTAAGGGTGCTGGCTATAATACTACTCAGGGCTGCTTATACTTACGGGGCGCTGGCTATATACTACTCGAGAATGGCTATATACTGAATGGGCCTCGCATTTACTACACGCTGCTGGTCATAACTAAAGGGACCTGGCATATACCAAAGGGGGCTGGCTATATCCGCTATATACTAAGGGGGATTTGCTGGCTATATACTACAGGGGGATGGCTGGCTGCTATATATGTTTTGCTGGGTTTTAGTATAAGTATTTGTTGCACGTGCTCTCATTGCTGATAAAACCTGTTTTCCCCTCCTGAAAGCAAGGAATTGATCAATAAATGTTTATCACACTAATGTCTTAACCGGTTTACCCAACGCTTTGGTGGACCTCGTTCCTTTTAGCATAGAACATTGATTTTTATTTTAGAGTGCAATAAAATATGTCAAACACTGAGCAGTTTGGTCAAGATTATAAACGTCAACCCACCATTTTCCAGGCGTGTTCACGCTCATTAAAATTCCAGGAGGCATTTGTGTTCTCTGGCCACGTACAGGTTCTTCTCTGCTTTTGTCTGCATGTGAATAGTTTAGCCGTCTTCTAGAAGAGGCAAGAACAAACTTTCAAATCATCATGACTCTCTGAGTAGAGACTGCACCCATTTCATTCAGCATACAGCTTCTATTTTCATCTGACAACATCAAAGTTATGTATTATCATGTGCTGATTCCAATTTCAGCAATATTAGAGGGCTTTGATGAATATTCATATTTTTTATGACATTCAGTTTTATTTTATCTCACTTCTTTTTATATCACATCTGTTAAATTTGTGATTTTCTGTGTTTTTAACTTTTCTCCTAAAGATTTGTCCCCATTCATTTTTGCAGCCAGTGGGTGTTCTAAGCGCTTGTTTAAGTTTTTCTACACAATGATGTGCAAAGTTTGTGAAATTCTTTCAGTAATGTTTAGTCTAGGGACTAACTTGAAAAAAAATCCTCTGACCATTTAATCATTTGACCAAATAAAGAAGATACATTGAAGAATAATGGTTATGACGGATGGCAACCTTTAGAACATTGTTTGGAAGGGTAGAAAGTACCAAGCAGATCTTCAGGTCATCAGACAATAGACACCCCTGTTTTAAATATAAACCTTGATGTTTTCGCTGCTAGTTGGGGTAGGTATAAATAAATGGTCTGTAGGCCTATTGTGTGTGTGTCTTTCTACTGTGTTTCTAACCTAGCTTTGTTTGTCGATTTTTCTCTTCCTATTAAGCGTCACTAGGTGACCTTTTTAAAGATTTATGTTTGGACTATTGAACTGCATTTGTATATAATGTTGAAGGTTTTGAACTGGAGAAATTAAAGTCATCATGGAGGCAAGCAAAATATATCTTTGTATCTGTATCTTCCTCTAGGTACTTTTAGATTGTTTAGATTTTTCAAGCCACTTAATATATATTTAGAATGCTTTCAGAATGTGCCCACTTGGGGGATATTTATCCGGACCTCTGCGCACCGCAGTGGCGCAGAGGCCCTGATAATAATCGCAAATGCGAGCTTATGGCTAGCTTTTGGATTATTTTTTCACATCCTCCCACCTTCACCGCCGTGGGGCGTGAAGTGGGGGAGCGCAGCCAATAAAAGGCGGGGCGCGGCCGGACGGAGTGGGCGGGCGGGGCGTTGCTGTCCCCGCGCCGCGCACTCGCTGCTGCTGCCGACGACTTTTCATACGTGAAAGTCGCCGGTTGCGGTATTTTTTTTCCCTGCCTGGCTAGGAAAAACGCTGGCGCAGCTGGCGCCCAGACATCAAGACAGGTCAGAACCATTCTTCTTATCTGATGCTTGATAATACGAATTTGGCACGTGGTCCGGGCTAATCATAACGCTGGCGCACGCCGCCCAGCGCGATGATAAATATCCCACCATCTCGTCTTATGTTTAAATACATACTAGCTTTCATGACTGCCTATTACTAGTATTTACTGTGATACCATTTTGTCACACATACAATAGTGTGTTCAGGGTGTATATAGGTCATGGCAAGCGGACACATAACCCACAAACGCGGTACCTGTGCACCACTACAAACACAGTTCTGGCCTATGTAGCAGATGTTGTCGATTCTATGTGCCAGAACTGGAAATATCCATTGTTTTTTTAAAGCGAACCTGGTGTACCAGGAATGTCAGTTTTTTGATGATGACAAGGTTTCCAATGGCCTATGCCTAGGCTGATTTAAAATCCTTTGTCAGCATTCTTAATTTTTTCAAAAATTATAAAACCTTTTTCCCACACCTTGGCTTCACTCTGGCCAGCGTGTGTGGTTGATGTCCTGAGGGGGAAGGGTTCAGCTACAGTAACCTTTTCCCTTTCTAGTCTCAATGCATTATTCCTCGACTCTACTCCATCTCCTACCCTCTGCTGCCTGCTCAATGCCAATAGGAAAGGAAGCTGGGGATGGCTGAAGGAGCTGGGATTAGTCCGTGGAGAGAAGAGACTTAGACGCCACAGGCACACATCTGAAACCCCCCTCCAGGACTTTAACACACCCTGCTGGCAGGGATGCCAGGTATAGTGAAATACAGATCTACTTGACCTTTTTTTCTACATTTGAAAATTTAAGGGGTATTCCCACAAAAACAAGATTCTTAATATACTCAGGATAACAAAATTAACTACTAAATAAAATAATTACATTTTAATTAACAAATACAAGCATTTCCACAGATATAATTAAAACCAGTCTCGATATTTCCTTGGTATTTGAGAGTTTTGGTTGTCCCTGGATTCGACCATAAATCTTCTGACTATGTCGAACATTCCCTTACTAATCTTGATTGCAGTGAGAAGGGGGGGGGGAGCAAACAGCCACTACAGACAGAGGCATTTCAACATAGCAACATAGCGAGGAACAGAAGCAGCTACAGAAGCAACCCTTTACAAAACCCTTACCCTGATAATCTTAACCATTGTCATCACGATCACGCAGCACCTCAATAGCCAGACGGAATCATAGATTGTATGCTTAGAGAGTCCAGGCACTTTTTATGACATCCTGGATCTTTAACAGCCGATAACCTCTGAACTGAAGATTGGTCTGTTTTCAGGACCCAAGGACATTTGGTCTCTCCCTACCCCCCTCTTCTGCATCAGATTTGGAAACAAACTTTTAAAAGGAAACCTAACCACTTGGTAGTGGCAAGGTTTCTGATGGAATACCGGCACCAACATCTCAGGGTGAGCTGGTGCCGGACTTATTTTCGTTAGTGTTTTAACCGCGGTATCTGCGGTTTAAAACCACTTTTTAAACTTTATAGCCGGCGGCAGGCAGTGTACCGCGCTCGGCGCTTAACCGTGCTCGCGTCTCATTCACTTCCTTTTAGCCTCGCGCAATGTAATCGCCGAGCGCAGTACCCTGCCTTCGCCGGCTATAAAGTTAAAAAGTGTTTTAAACCGCATACCGAGGTTAAACACATACGAAAATAACTCCGGCCCAGCTCACCCTGACTGTGCCCGATTCCATCAGAAACCTGCCACTACAAGTGGTAGGTTTTCCTTGAAATATTCCTGGACTCTCCCCCCTCATTAACACTAGCCAATCGTGAATGCCCTCTGGACTAATTATGATGGAGGTTCTGAAATCTGAACCAACTGTAGAAGTTATAAACAATATGAAATCCAGAATTGGTGTTCACATTTGGGGCGGCTTGACCACTGAGTTTGTTCCTTATTTCTTTCTCCCACCTCCAGGATCAGGATTTACTTTAAGTTGTACGTTTTCTGTTATTTTTCTCTTCTCTTTCCCCCCCCCCTCCCTTTTTATTTTATAACTGTTTTGCCGTGTTGTGTGTCATTTTTAATTTTGTAATTCTTTTGTTTTTAATATCTTTCCTCTATGCACTGACTCAACTTTTTGTAATTAAAGCTTTTCACTTTTTTTGGTTCCTGTAGCTCTGCGAACTCTAGCCTGTTTAGGCTGTGTACTGCTAGAGTGCTGAGTGTGCATGTCTAGTGGTGTGACATGTGACTGCTTGAGAGCAGAGTTGAATGAGAGTGGGATACTTATTTGGTCCTCATATAAATGCAATACGTGGTGGCAGCTGGGTCCTGGGGGTGCGGATCTGTATGAGGTCTGATTTATGCTCAATTTGGTGGCCTGAGTTAAGGTGAGCGCAAGTTTGGTAGCTAATTACCCGTACGGGACGGTTGCACCGCAAGGTCACTTGACTAGGCGGTGGCATCCCGGCCGTGACAATATGGTAAAATTGTCCAAGATATCAATATTTTTAAGACCGTCACCACATTTTCATCATCAGAAATACAGTTTGTTAAAGAGCTAGTGACGGTTCCAAACCCCTTCAAACTGAAAGCCACCCTTCATTTATAACTTTTGAACACTGTTACTTTCAAAGCAATTCTGAATAGTTTTTTCCCCCATGTTGTACTTCATTTTAGTGGTAAATTTTTGAAAACAATTGCCATTTTCGAAATCTTCATTTGCTTTTCAGGCAGATGTATTACCACCGTAACTTAATTTGGCTGAATACATTTCCCCAGTGTCTACTTACATTTTCATATGTTCAGAATTGACTATTTTGGGGATGATACCGTTTGAATAAATTTTACATATTTAACTATCAACCCCCCCCCCCATATAACTCCATTTCAATCTGCAATCACCCTAAAACTATCAGAAACATCTTTACGGAGATGGTTTACAACCAGCTGGCGTATGGAGTATATGATAGGATCGTACAGACAACATAGGGTTAAAGAGGAAGTCTGAAAAATAGTACAGATAAAAAAAAACAGTGAAAGACATTTATAAAACCTATACAAACGTGGTATCCCCATATTCGTACACCCAAAGAATAAAGGAGACATTTGGAGTCATTTGGAGCTACATTGAAATCCGTAAATCCAAGCCCACAAGATACGGAACACAATGCATTTTTTTACCAATTTCAGTGCATGTTTGAATTTTTTTTTTCCTGGTTCCCAGTACACACGGCATGGAATACTAAATACCATCTCTATGAAGTGTAATTGTTATGCAGAAATAGCCATAACCCAAAGCTCTGTACATGGAAAAAATAAAAAGTATAGATTTTTGAAGGTGTGGAGTGAAAATGAAACTGCAAAAACGAAAAAAGGGCCTGCGGTTGGGAGGGGTCTTAAACCATGGTTGCTATGGGCCAAAATGGTCAACTTAAATGGGGACTAGAGGCAAAATACATTAAGGAATGATATTCCCAGGGACGCTTGAAGCAAATTATGGTTTTTTATTTTTTTTCTCAGTCAGTCTGGTTACCCTTTAAAGGTCAAAGTTGTTAACACAACAACCACTTTCTCGCTAGAAGCTTGTTGACATAATATGTTACCCCAACATATACCTTTATAATAATATTTGTTGTACTGAAAATGAGTACAATGAAATAAGGAGAATTAAAGCTCATGATTAGGGTAAGCATGACAATTTCTCAAAACATGAGTCCCTGGATCTCCTTTAGAGCCCACCGGCCATGGAGTTTTGCTACAGGCTTAAGCGACCGCATTTAAGCCCTATCCCTGGATTAAGATAGCCTCTTACAACCTCCCCCCCCCCCCCTTCTCCCCAACCACAACCCCCCCTTTATACCCCATTACACTAACCCACCCCATCCCTCCATGTTGTCTTGCATCTCTATGTTTTCCTGTGCATGTTATTGAGTTATGTTCATGGTCTCTTTTGTTTCTGGACCGTGTTGTTATTTTTCTGTTTCGAATATAATTCAATCTCTATGCACTCAATTCTGATTCGGTGCATTTCTAATCATTCAGCATAATGATACCTCTACTCTTGAATTGCTTGTCAACACTTATTACCTTGGTGTCAGGTGCAAATTAAATAATAAAAACGTTTATTGAACGTTATTGAAGTGAGGCTTGTGGCGGGCATTGCTTTTTATTCCAAGAGTCACCACTCTGTCTAAACCTTCTACCCTCTACATCTTTGCAACAGGACTCCGTTCTTTCTAATTCCCCTCTCTCTTTTGCTGGTGACTCCCTCATTCACCTGCCTAAATCCTGCCTGAGCAATACACAACTCCCCCAGTGAAAGACCCGGGGAAACACCCTATCAAGCAAATGCAAGGAAAAAGAGGGCCTCCAGGAGCGAAGCCAACTACTAGGGTTCACCTTAGCATCATTTACTTATGGATTTTTTCTATGTAAATTAAAATAAAGTGTATAAAACTAATAAATTATCTTATCCTTTAGAATTGTTACAAGAGTTTTATTACAAATTAATTTCCGTGCTCATCGTTTTTACAGTTTTTCTGCCACTGTCAAATTTTTAGCATCAGCAGCATTTTAATTTTCTATTTGACACACTGCGTTCTAGGTTTTAATTAGGTACAGTATTTCTAAGATTTTCTGTAAAAGTTAAAACAACATTTTACATGTGCTCTACAGTGTTCGTTTTAACAATGCCTTGTTAAAAAAAAAAAGAAAAAAACTGTTTAACCTGCATTTATATTCCCTTTAAGTTTAGACAGTACCATTGAACATTTTTGAAATTGGTGTTTTGTTGCAGGAGTTTGCCTTTTGCGCTATTGGATTTTGCACTCTACCTAGGAAAGTATTCCCTTCTAGAAATGGACTACTGAGATGTGCAGTCAGGATCGGTAAGTAGAATTTATATTAAAAGGGTTTTCCCACGAAAGGAAAATTCTCACATTTCATCCCTAGTTGATGTTCACCACAATACCGATATTTTAAAAGAAACCCCCTACATTACATTTATTCAGTTTTATTGCAATTTTAACGCCTATCAATTCTAGGCTCAGTGTAAAATCCCAGGGTGTGGGCGGGTACTCCTCTAATCAGACACATTGGGGTCATTTCTAGGGCCCGATTCGTCGCATTTTCCCGACGTGTTACCCTAAATTTCCGATTTTTTGCGCCGATTGTACCTGCATTGCCCCGGGATTTTGTGCGCACCGATCCGATTGTGGCCATCGGCCGCCGCAATGCACGCGACGGAAATCGGGGGGCGTGGCCGAACGAAAAACCCGACGGATTTCGGAAAAAACGCCGCATTTAGAACGGAAAATGTTGTCGCTCGGGGCGCGCTTACTCACTCATCCCGAGCCCGGTGAACTCCAGCGCGTTCCATATGCTTTTCCGCGAGCAGCGCCACCTGGTGGACGGGCGGAGACTACCTTATTAAATCCTGGCCGGACCCGGATCCAGCGCAGAGAACGCCGGCCGCTGGATCGCGAATGGACCGGTAAGTAATCTTCCCCATTATGATCCATCTATTATGTGGGATGACAATGTGGTTACATTTAGCAGTGTCCCAGGTGTAATGTACCTTTCATCTTTCTCTGACATTTCTAACACCTGACACTAAAAGAGAGATTGAGACAGATCAAGACCCCCAGAGCATATTATAATAGTGGCATACCCAGAAACACACAATAATAATATGGAGAGACCCAGAGTAAACAATAATAATACCTCAAAGATCAGACAAATAATACTGTAGCACCCCCAGAGGATAAAAAAAAATACTGGAGGCCCCCAGAGCGGAAGAATATAAGCACCCAAGCAGGAAAAAAATCCTCTCTCTCCTAGGAGGTCTTCTTCGGCTCCCTGCACCACAAAACTTCTTCTCATCCTCCATGTGCTGCTCTTGGCTCTGTGTCGCTATTGCTGGTTGTATAAGCTGGCATAAGGACCCTAGACGAGCGTTGGCCAGGAAAGGTATATGAATCAAGGAGCAGTACAGTACAGCTATCAATCGCTTACCACCCTTGTTTCCTCTCCCGTTCCTGGGGCCCAGCTCTGCTGTAGGTCATTTGTTTCGCTGCATACAAGCAGAGGAGGGCAGCTGGAAGAGACCTGGGAGGATTAAGAGGCGCGGGAAGATCCCCTGCACCATCTAGAATTGCCTAACGAATTGAAAACAGTGCTTTTTAGTCATAGTTGGGTGACCATTTTGTGGAGTCAGAGTAGGAAACTGAGGCCGGTGTTGGAAAATCGGTTGGTTACCTTGATGACTCACCCCCCGTCACTGGCCATAGTTGATTTAGGATAATTTAGATTTATAAGCATGTTCTGTTGTTTATGGAAATAGCTGATTGCACATGTGTTCATTTAAGTTTTTACCTTGTGCTGTTGTACAGTTTTGGCAGTGCTGAAGAACAAAGACAGAAAGTGATGTATTAGTACCCTACTCATAATAACCTAAAAAAATTTTTTTTTCTTTTATTAAATGCTGATTGATGGCAGCCTCTTTCCTATGACAGTGATGGCGAACTTTCTGTGGGCACTGGCCATCGCAACCAGACCTGGACTCAAAGAATTTCCTGCAGTTCCATGCAACTTAAACATGCTGCCTTCATTCCTATTAAAGGGATACTTACTTTCCTACTTAGAACTGTAGGAAGAGGGAAAAGCGGACCTCCTGCTGCCCTACAATTCTCTGTTTCACAGGGACACTGGAAAGAAAGCTAAAATGATGCAAATTTTCCATTTTTTTTCTACTGTGTTGCGTCCCTCCAGGAGGCCAATATACCGTATTTTCCAGCCTATAAGACGACTTTTGAAGACAGAAAAATCTTTCTGTCTTCTCTGTGGTTGTCTTTATACCCGGTAATCCCAACCGACCGCCGTGTATTCACGGCACGGTCGGGTCCCCGGTGCAGGAGGGGCTCACGGCTGAGTCCGCTCCATAGCCGTAAGTCCTTTGCTGCATATTGGGGGCAGCAAGGCTTACCGGTAACACCCCGGTAAGCAAAAGCTAGCACCGCTCGCGGTTGTTTTCACAGCGTGCGCTGCCGCAAAGCTTGCGATTCACTTCCTCCATGGTAGCCCTCGGGTCTTCCGAAGATCCGAGGCTATTTCGTTTAACCCTTCATTACAATGTGCTGGATAGCACATTGTAATTCTGAGGAAGATCCCCATATACTGCCATACTGTAGTATGGCAGTATATGGTGGATCAATCATGACAACCTAGGGTTAAAGTACCCTAGGATCTAAAAAAAGTATTAAATGAAAAAAAAAGTAAAAAAAAAAATAATCAAAACCTAAATTTTCAATACCCCCCCCTTTCCCTAGAACTGACATAATATAAATAAACAGTAAAAATCATAAACCCATAGGCGTCCGAAATGCCCGATCTATCACAATATGTAACGTTTTTGCCAATGCATTACCCCCGTACCGGAAAATAGCGCCCAAATCGAAAATCCACTTTTGTGCCATTTTGAAAATATAAAAAAATCTATAAAAAGTGATCAAAAGGTCGTAACGTCCTAAAAAATATAGTCATTGAAACTATTATCAAATTTCGCCAAAAAATTGACACACCCCCAGCTCCGTACACCAAAGTATAAAAAATTATTACGCCAGAAAGATGGCAAAATAAAAAAAATTGTTTTGTACAGAGGTTTTTCATTTTTTGTAATGTATGAAAACATTATAAAACCTGTACAAATTTGTATCCCCGTAATGGTTACCAACCCAAAGAATAAAGTTAGACAGTCATTTGGGGCGCTCAGTGAAATGACGTAATACCAAGCCCCCAAGAACGGCGCAATGCGTTTTTCACCATTTTCATTGCATTTGGATTGTTTCCCGCAAGTACATGGCATGGGAATATGGAATAAATAAAATTTTAGGTACAGTCTGGTAACTTTTACAGTAAAATGGACGCTGGTAATAGTTGTGTTGTATGCCTTTATGTTTTAATGAGTGACAGTTTTTCCTGCTATATACCTCATGTCCATAAGAATTTAAATTAAAAAAGACCATTTTAAATCAAATCTGTTTTTTTTTTTAAAAATTTTTTTTACCGGTGGTTTATATGCGTTGGTCGTCTGTATACCCAGGTGTCGTCTTATACTCCGGAATATACTGTATTGAAAGTTGTTGAAGAACAGGAGCATAAGTTACTGCTTTAATTTTTGGTTGGCACCCTCACAATCAATAAGGGGGTTTTTGGTTGATTTTGGTGGGCACTTCGCTGCTACAAGGTTTCGCCCTCACGACCTATGAGATTAAATGGAAAGTATTTGCTTCTTGGCTATAGGGACTGTTACAATGAATAAACTGTGCCTGGCACATCCTATCCATGTTTTTCTCAATCTTCACATCCTTGGCTAGGGATCTTTCTAAATCTGATCACAGAAGAAAATTGGAGCAGATTTATCAAGTGGTCTTAGTCGGAATATTCCAGTTGCCCATGGCAACCATCACAGCTCAGCTTTTCATTTTACCAGCACTCAAATGAAGATTTTAAAGGGAGCTGTGATTGGTTGCATGGACAACTGGAAATATTCTGACTTTCAGACAAAACCTTGATAAACTGTCCCCCACTGGGCTCATTTACTAAGGGTCCGCGGATCGCACTGTTCGTTGGACTGCGTGCCGCTTTCAGGGATTGCACAACTTTGACACGGTATTAGCAGTGTCTGCCGCCTGTTTGCCCGCAGTTGATCTGGAATCCACTGATTCGACTGACCGGGTAGTAAATGAGCCACATTATTGAGAGAATAATTCATGTACAGGGAATTTTGTGCTATTTACAAAAAAATCCATACGGTTTGTATTTGTGTAATTGCCCTGGCATCTTTACGTAGAAGAGCTTTAGACCAAAGCATTCCCCAATAGAAAATATATATATCATTTAATTTTTTTTATATGGATCCTGACGATAGTAATGTTATTTTGTTTATTTGTATCTAAAATCATTATAACTCATGTTTTTCTTTTCTTGTAGATCCCACATTATCAAGATTTTATTATTTGTGTCCACATTTGTTCATCTCACTACTAACCTGCTATATGGTTTGATGTAAACTGCAATTAATCCCACAGCATACTGTAAGTAGCCCGTAGGATTTCTATTATCCATCTTTCACAGAACAATAATATATACCGTAATGTTCAATCATGATGAAGAAATAAATTGTATTGTAATACAGTGATAGTGTATTTATAACCTAAGAAATATTGTTTGCCAAGGTTAAACTGAAGTGGGTTCTGAAAATGGGGTCTTATAACCATTTGAATACCAGATCTTAGGCTATAAAAAGCCTTTTGAATAGGTTTTTCTTCTTCTTTTTCTGTTTTCTTAAATGGTTTTGGGATGTATTAGTTGTATTCCTAGATCAGACAAACCATTTGTAAAAGAACAATGGTTTACCTACCTTACATTATTCATCATTTCTTTGTAGATAAATTTTAAAATGTGATTCTCTATACCATGGAAATTTTTATGGCAACAACCGTAATTGTTTCACATCAGCAAGATCAAGTTGTAGACGTTGTGTGCAGTGATAAGAGTAAGTACTGATTTTTTGTAATATAAAATTTTTAAAAAGCCCAAAATGTATCTAAAACTCCTTGTGACCCTTTATTCAAGGTGTATGACATTCCAAATGTATGAAAAAAGGGGGAGTTCCTCTGCCCAGGACATCGTCTGTGCTCCAAAAATGATGCTAAAACTCAAACACATTAGATCAGTGGTGTGGCGAACCTATCCACTGGTGCCAGAGATGGTCACCTGGAGACCTCAACTACTACACCAAATGTAATATAAAATACTATTTGTTATTCAGACAATAAGCCCTTATTCAGCTCTGTTCATGAAAAAAATCTTAAGGATTTTTGCAGGTGGGGACAAAAAATAGAAACGTAAAATGTAAAAAAGTCCACTGGCAGCAAAGGTTAAAAAGCCCCCTATACTCCTTAATAATAGATTATAAAAGGGGGGGTTCTCTGGGGGGAATGGGTTTCAGGTACCTCAGAGGTTCTGCAAACATGGCATGGCACCTAAAAGTTGAATTCAAAAACTGCCCTACAAAAGCTCAATAGTGCTCATCCCCTTCTGCACCCTGCAATGCCTGTGTCCTCATACTCGGATGAAACAGCACAATAAATTTGTAGATGCATTTTCAACTTTTACTCAGCTTACCGGTTAGTGGGCAAAGTTTAGGGCTCAATGAAAGTGTTAATAACGAAATAGAAACTTACTACTACGTTTGATAGTTTGAGAGGCAACCATACTAGAATGGGGTAATTTGTGGGGCTCTATTAAACCCTTCCTGTCCCAGTAGTATACAGCCAGCCCGGCCGGGCCCCCCTGCAGCATACAGCCAGCCCGGCCGGGCCCCCCTGCAGCATACAGCCAACCCCCCCCCCCCCATCCGCTCCGGGTCCCTCGCCTCTCTACCTCCATCCCCTTTTCCTTGTCCCCCCCTTCCCATCCTCCCTCCCTCCCTTCCTTTCCCCCCCTTCATCCTCCGCTCCCTCCCCCTCCTGTACCCTCGCCCCCCCTTCCCCTCCCGCCCTCCTTCCTTGCCCCCCTGCAGCATCGCAGCTACAGTGGCAACCCCCAAGAGCAACGTGGCACCGCTGCTCCTTCTTTTGGCTCCCGCCGCCTGTCTTCTCTTCTTTCTGTGTAACATCCTGCAGGGCGCGGTCATTTCTGTCTCCCGGGAGAAAAACATGGCCGTGCTCTGCAGGATGTTACCAGAGAAAGAAGACAGGCGCGGAAGCCAGATGAAGAGTCGCGTTGACATCGGAGGAGCAGCGCTGAGCATCCGGGCCGACGGACGGCGAGTATATAACTGTATTTTTTTTTAAGTGCATTGACAATTTGTATTGACTTTGTATAAGCCGAGGTGAGGATTTTCAGCACATTTTTGTACATACACGATATATACAGTAATTTTTATTAGATTCAATGTGCTGTGACATTTTAATAACTTTTAATTGCTTTTTGTTTGGATGGATGTGTAAAAATCCTAATTTTTGACATGTATTTTGTAATTTTTTTTACAGTATTCGCTGTACTGGTTCACTAAAGATTATATTTATTGTATGGCTGCTATGGATGCGGCGATAAAATATATGTGTGGATGTTTTGCTTTTAACTTTTATTAATATGTGGGAGTTTTTAATATGGGGCATTTAGGGGACGTTAAACCGCTGATCGCTTGTTAATATACTGCATACTGACGTATGCTTGTGTATTAGAGTAGTCACCCTATGCAGACATTCACAGTGACAGATATGCTATTGGGCTTGTGTATTGGGCAGTATTGGGCTTGTGTCATGATTTTCACTTTTCTTTTTATTTCTAGGAGTTTGGCAATTTAAAGGGCATTTAGGGGGACTTTTATTATTTTTATTTTTTTTCTCTACTGCCCCACTCTGGGACTTGTCTGTGTCATTTGATCACTGATGTTATGGCAGTGTTTATAGAAGTCACCCTATGCAGATGCATAGGCTGCCACACACTTTGACAGATCCTGTCACAGACAGGAGCTGTCATTGTGCTACTGCTGCCAGCTCAGGGGTCCTCATTCAGACCCCGGGGCTGCCATAGAGACGATCGGCACATATAGAAGCTCTATAGGTGTATCATGTTTGACCACGGAGCCTAAAGGGTTAAACAGCCAGGATTGTGGTTATCAACTGTGGCATACGGCTGGGCTCCCGCACTGCTGTCACCGGTGACAGTCGTCAGGGTGACAGCAGCGCAGGACGAAAATGTACATTCACAAATGTACATCCAAAAAACATCCATGTTTTTTACATCCATAAATGTACATTTTCGTTAATATTCGCGATTATGCTATTGGTGGTGGGTGTTTTCTGCAATATGCAGCAAACCCCACCTATGTATGAAGAATCGAGCTCTTCATACATACATACATGTATTTCTACATACATACATGTACAGTGCAGAGTGTGAAGGGTTTAAAGGGGTTTTCCCACAAACAAAAGTTTGATTGCTGAGCGCCGCGCTCAGCAATTTCCGTCCGCTCCATAGTGATTAACCCCTTAAGGACGCAGGGTTTTTCCGCTCATTTCTCGTACAGGTTTTATTGCGTTTTAATACATTTTCAAAAATTAAACAAATGTGTACAAAAAAGAAAAAAAATGTTTTGCCATCTTCTGACGCTAATAACTTTTTCATACTCAGCCCGTGAGCCCTCTTCATACATTCCCTGCACCTCTGTGCCGTAGAGCTACAGCACAGAGTGTTCAGGGGTTAAAGATGTGCTCAGATAACAGTCAAAACCATCAGACATAAATACCATACCAAACCGAGGGACACACACTGGATACCACGACAAGTGTTCTCTCTATGCTTTTTCAAGGGCAGACCTTTATAAAGACTAAAATTCTGATTCTGAACTCTGTTGTTAACTTATGACCTTGTTTGTCTGCTATTGCACTGATTTTGGGTGTATATTTCTGATCTTTTTTCTGGCTGCTGCCTTTCTAAAACTTGAACTATTGTTGATTACTCTCTATGTCGGTTGCTTTGTATCTGCATCCTAGGACCCGCCTAGGCTAGTTTTCACCTACACTGGGCCTACTCCAAGAGACAGAGGCCTTTTATCCTTTTCATATTTAAGTTCTAATCTGTGTAGAATGTGTGAAAAAAACAGTTGGGGGTATCTGTAGAATGTCCTATGGAGTAGAAAATTTGAATCAATGTGAGGCTCCAGCTTTCTGTTTGTTACAGGAAGGTTATTACACTTTCACAAGTCATAAGAAGTAGCTCAAATTAACGAAACATAGCCCCAGAAGTTTCCATGTGAAGTAGCTCTAATTAGCCAAAAATACAGTGCCCTATTATTTTGTTTTTTGTTAAAAATATCTTTTTAGGATTGCCTGGGTTTAGACAATGTTATACTGTATAAGACAATGTTATATTGTATATGTGGTTCAGGGGATAGGGTATGAAAATAATGAGGAGTACATATCCTCTCTGACACTCCCCATTTAGTTGTGGTTGTGTTTGGCCAGTTGTCATTGTCAATAAAGAAGAATGCAACTTTCATGGTGTGGCCTCTGTTTGTATACAGTTGTAGTGGATATGCCACTATAGTGACACTGCCACTATAACGAGTGATGCTTCAGCTGAATGGGAGCACTGGAGAGGGTGTACTTGGGCCATTTATTGTTTTTTTATCCCATAGATCCATATAGAAAATTTTCAAAACCCAGAAAACCCCTTCACCAATATGCTGACATGTGCTTATTCTATTGGAGTTTTCCTAGCAGCAGTCAATTCATTTAAATCACAGATATAATTACAATTTGATACATCATGTATATTGAATACACCTTCCTTGCCTCCACTATTAATAATAAGCGCGCGCCGCCGTCTTTTAAATGCCGCCGGCGACTTTGCCGGCGGCAACGGAGGGGTTAATAGCCGCAATCGGTGCAAGCACCGACCGCGGTTATTAGCGGTGGGGGTTTTCTGCAATATGCAAAAACCCCCACCTTTGTATGAAGAGGACTCAGCCTGTGAGCCCTCTTCATACACTCCTTATACCTCTGCACCGTAGAGCTACGGCGCAGAGCGTTAAGGGGTTAATGTAGCAGAGCAGTCATGCATGGCCGTCTGCTCCATTAGTCTGACGGAAGTACGTGGGACCCCTAATTTTCTTGATCTGTGGGGTCTCAGCACTGAGACCCCCACTGCTCAGCAAGTTAGGCCCTAACTTTTGCTTGTGGGAAAACCCCTTTAGTGGAGGTAAGAAGGTTTGAACAGTAGTGTGTACTGAGCCACGGCACGGCGGGTGCACATGTGTGTGAATGTAGCCTTAGTCTGAGATAAAATGGTACTCTTCAATAGGATATCCATGCCCACCCCACATACTCAAAACTGGAATGGGAGAAAATTATAACAAGTATCAGATTTTCTGTTGTGAGCCTCTCTGACCCCCACAGACTTTTCTAGGCGAGTAACACCTACTTGTAATGACATTCCCATGCCGGTGACAGTCTCCATGAAGGTGACAACTAGGCAGCCCCTAGTATGCAGACACAAGTCGTGCTATTGCTCTGCTGGACACGGGGGCATCAGGTTTTGCTAGTAATGGCACTGGATAGCAGAAATGATATCAGCTACAG